>CM035850.1:29654275-30254275 GCA_020510985.1 Pholidichthys leucotaenia
CTGCACAACTTGGAATCTCGGTCGAGACAGAATAATTTGAGGCTGGTGGGTCTTCCAGAGGAATCAGAAGGTCGGGACGTATGTTCCTTTCTGGAAAAGTGGATTCCGGAGGTGCTGGGCAGCGAGGAGTTGCAATCAGCAGTGGTTCTGGAAAAAGCACATCGTATTGGCCCACGGAGAGATAAGGGACCGCCGAGGACCTTAATTATGAAGTTTCTTAGCAACAGAGACAGGATGAAGATCTTCAACGCTGCACGTGCTAAAGGAGAGATTAAACACCAGGACCAGCAGGTGCGGTTCTACCCAGATTTGGCCACAGGAATCCAGCAATTGAGGAAGCAGTTTGATCCCGTACGTAAGGAGCTGCGCAACCTTGGGATTCGTCATGGTGTAATCTATCCTGCGAGACTGCTGACCACGTATGAGGGCAGAACCCACATCTTCAAGACCCCAGAGGAGGCGCAGGAGTTCATCAAGAAGATCAAAGAAGAAGAAGAGACTGGTGGGAGCTAAGCATGAACAAAATATAAGGTAGAATAATTAAGCATTTGCACAGGCATCTGACTGACTTGAAGTAAATAGTAAGGTTACAAAATATAGATTGTATTATATATTAAAAAAACAAAACAAAAACAAAACAAAAAAAAAACAAAAAACTATGATGTACAAAGTTGTTAAAAATTTTGGAGTTAAGTTGGAAAACTACAGAGGAGAGTTAATGTTACGTCATTAAAAGCAGTAGAGTTAGGGTGATTGGGAGGATGAAGAAGGAGTGGCTTAGGCTGTTCCCCGTGGGTGTGGAACGGTCGATGGCTATATCGGGAGACAGAATTTTTCTTTTGATTTTGGGGGGTTTGCCACAAGTGTGGGAAGGGGAAATTTGTTTGTGTGTAGTTTGTAGGATGAATGTTCAACCACTCATGTTTTTGCTTCTCTGTATGAGCATGTTTACACTGCAAGGTAATCCCAAACTCTCTATTGATCATGGACCAAAGTGTTAATCTTAATTTAACTTCATGGAATTGCAGAGGTCTACAAAATTTAAAAAACTTAAACAAGTTATGAATAAAATAAAGGACATGGGTTCAAGAATTGTGTTTTTACAAGAAACTCATCTGATAGAGGAGGATGTTAAAAGAATTAGGAGTAGATGGCAGGGAAGTGTATTCACCTCTTCATTTTCATCCCGAGCCAGGGGAGTTATGACTCTCATACATAAATCAGTTCCTTTTCAAGTGAAAAATGTAATTGGAGACAAATTTGGAAGATATGTAATCATTCAAGGTTCTTTGCTATTAGAAAATATAAATCTTGTGAACTTATATGGTCCCAATATAGATGATCAGAAGTTCTTTGCTAATTTATTTCTCATCTTATCATCACTTACAGGGCAACATATAATAGCAGGGGATTTTAATTGTACATTGAATCCAGGTGTGGATAGATCAACAGGACTGGATTGTACGCACATTGGATGTAGGATGACTATTAATCATTTTATGAAAGAATTGAGATTGTTAGATATATGGAGAGAAATGAAACCACAAGTTAAAGCCTATTCTTGTTATTCCAGTACCTACAAGACATTCTCACGTATTGATTATTTTTTGATTTCCACAGAATTAAGGTCCAAGATTCAAAACTGCTTTTATGATAACATCGTGATCTCTGATCATGCACCCTGTTGTCTAATATATGTAGATAAAAAATTGACAAAGGAATCAGGTAGATGGCAATTTCAGCATAAATGGCTTCAGGATGAGGAATTTGTCAAGTATATAGAAAAACAGATAGACGAGTTCTTTGACATCAATACTACACAAACATCAGCATGTGTAAAGTGGGAGGCTTTCAAAGCTTTTATTAGGGGACATATTATTAGTTATACAGGATCAAAATCTAAGAAGACTCGAGAGGAGAGAGCTAAATTGGAACATAAAATAAAAAGTCTTCAGGAAAAAGTGTATGCAGGAAGTGACCCAAGGTTGGAGAATGAATTACTGATTTTGAGAGCTGAATACGACAAAAAATCAGCGAATAGAGCTGCCTCGAGTCTTCTAAGATTGAAACAATCTTTTTATGAACAAGGTGAAAAATCAGGAAAATTATTAGCATGGCAGATTAAACAATTGGAAATTAAAACACCAATTACCAGTATTATAAGTAAGGGACAGGTAGTTATAGATCCTTTAGAAATTAATAGAGCCTTTAGAGATTACTATGAAAAATTATATGATACCAAAAATGAACCTGATTTAACAAAACTAAATGGGTTTTTGAACGAACTATCTATACCGTGTATACCAAATGAAAACAGGGAGATATTGGAGTCTAAAATTAGTCAAGAAGAAGTTGGGCTAGCCATTGATAATATGAAATCAGGAAAAAGTGCAGGACCAGATGGTCTTCCAGTTGACCTTTATAAAAAATTTAAGAATAAATTAATAAAACCTTTTTTGGAAATGGTTTTAGAAGCATTTCAAAATAATAATTTACCATCATACATAAATAATGCCTTAATTATACTGCTGCCAAAACCAGGTAAGCCCTCTAATAAATGTGAAAATATGAGACCAATAAGCCTATTAAACGCCGACCTTAAGATAATCTGTAAAATTTTAGCAAGACCAATACAAGAAATTTTACCAAATATTATTAATCGAGATCAGAATGGCTTTATAAAGGGTAGACAAGGCTTCCATAATGTAAGAAGACTATTTAATATTATTTATTTTAATAAAGAAGCACCGGATACAGCTCTCCTATCATTGGACGCCGAAAAGGCCTTTGATAGAGTTGAATGGCCCTTTCTTTTTGAAGTCCTACAAAGGTTTGGACTTGGAAATAATTTCATAAAATGGGTTCAAATAATATACAATAATGCTACAGCAGAAATCCTAACAAATAACAATATTTCAAAACCAATAAAAATCAATAGAGGATGTCGACAAGGCTGTCCACTTTCACCTTTACTGTTTACTATGGCAATTGAACCTTTAGCGATAGCGATACGTTTACATTCACAAATATATGGAATTAAAGTTGGACCAACAGAACATAAAATCTCCCTGTACGCCGATGATATAATTTTGTTTATGTCGAATCTAAAAAAATCAATTCCAACCTTGTTGAATTTAATAAAGAATTTTGGGGAAATATCAGGATATAAAATAAATAAAACTAAATCTTCAATATTAATGCTAAATGAGACCCAGAGAAATTACCCAGCCCCTGAGGCAAATCAATTCAATGTTGTAAATCAGTTTAAATATTTAGGAATCCAAATTATGCCTAAGCTAGAATCAGTCGCCAGCGTCAACTATGAAGCCTTAATGTCAGATATCAATGAGTTAACTCAGAGATGGATGTCACTACCAATGTCGATGATCGGGAGAATCAATATACTTAAAAGTAATATTTTACCTAAAATACTTTATTTATTTCAATACATTCCCTTATCACCACCTTTAGATCTATTCTCAAGAATAAAAAAAAAGTTAGTGGAATTTATATGGAACAACAGGAGGGCTAGATTACGTCTGTCTTTATTATATTTACCATTTGATCGTGGAGGTCTGAAATGTCCAAATTTTATGTTGTATTATTGGTTGGCACAACTGAGGTCTATGACATATTATTTTTCATCAAATGATCTCCCTCACTGGACTGAAATGGAATCATACAATTTACCTTTACCTCTTCCCATATTCATATACTCAGATTCGGCAAAAAAATTACAAAAACAAGTTAAAAATCCATTTGTAAAGCATATGATCAAAATATGGTGTGAAGCTAAAAACTATTTAAAAGAACCACAGTTATTGTCACAATTTAGTCCAATATGGGGTAATCAATATTTTAAACCAGGGAGAGCGGACGCTGTATTTAAAGTATGGAATTTAAAAGGGATACAAAAGATTCAGGATTTATATTTGCCATGTGCAGACAACATAATGTCTTTTGAAGAGCTGAGGATCAAATTTAATCTCAATAGAACACATTTTTTTAAATATCTTCAACTTAGAAACTTTATTCGATCAAATCAAAATAAAGCTCTCACTCGACCTATTTATTCATCCTTGGAAAAAATGATGATGAAAGATAGTAAAAGAAAGGGTATTATTTCAGAGTTTTATAACTCATTGACACTATCTTCAAGTGAAAATTCACTGAAAAGATTAAACTACTGGAAAGAAGATCTGCAAATTGAAATTTCGGAGGAACAATGGGAATTGGCTTGTACAGAAGCTCAAACCAAATCAATAAATGCACGCCTTAAATTGATACATTTCAAATGGTTAATGCGGATGCATGTTACACCAGAGGAGTTAAATAGATATAACAAAAATATACCAGATACATGCACAAAATGCATGGAAAGTAAAGGAACCCTATTTCATTGTTTATGGGAATGTAGATTAATAAGAATGTTTTGGGAAGAGGTGAGGGTAACAATTGAAAAAATAATCTCAAAACAAATCATACTGAATCCTAAACTGTTTTTGTTGGGTCTGTACCCAGAAAAGCATAATTTTAATAAAAGTGAAAGAACATTCATAGACCTCAGTTTGCTTAATGCCAAAAAATGTATTGCACTATTATGGAAAAAGACTCATAGACCAGATGTGACTCAGTGGTTAAGACAGATGTTAACAAACCTTCCATTAGAAAGAATAACATATATACTGAAATCAAAGGAAATTGTGTTTGAGAATATATGGAGACCTTTTATTGATTATGTAAAAAATTTAAACATAACTCTTGAAGAAGAAGGTGAATGATGTGTGTGGACCTTGTAAATTCCAAACTGGTGAACATAATATGTATACTTATGTATTGGATTGTCTAGACTAAACAGAGGAGCATTGTTGAAGACTTGATTTTGTTGGTGGTTGTTGGTGTTTTTAGTGCATTTTTTTTTTTTTGTAGTACTTTAGTGTTAGTGTTTGATTGTTTGTATCATGTTTATTAAAAAAAAAAAAGGGTTCAATAAAGATATTGTGGAAAAAAAAAAAAAGCCTGCACAACAACAACATCCCGATTGTGTTAGTCAGATGTGCTTATGGTGTCTGCGGCTGTCAGGAAGTAGTGGTGAGACATATTGTGAATGATAATTCATGATAATACCAGTACGACTTTTGATATTGGTACTTCACAAGAAAATAAGAGCAGCAAATTTACCAGAATAAAGAAGTACATTTCCAAGAAAAAAGCAGCAAATTTCTGAGAAAAAAAAAATGCAAATTTATAAGGAAAAAAATTGCAAATTTATAAGGAAAAAAATTGCAAGTTTATAAGAAAAACTGCTGCAAATTACAAAATTGAAAACTTACAAGAAAAACGACTGAACATGTAAAAGAAAAGCACCAAATTTGCTAGAAAAGCTTTGAATTTATAAGAAAAAAAAAGCTTCAAATTTACAAGAAAAAAAAAGCAAATTTACAAGAAAAAACTGCAAATTTACAATGAAAAAACCCAAATATTTGAGGAAAACAGTTGCAAATTTACTTGGAAAAGCAGCAAATTTGTAAGAAAAAAGCTGCAAGTTTACAAGAAAAAAGCTGCAATTTCATACAAATAAAAGCTGCAAATTTACAAAAAAAAAATCCCAAATATTTGAGGAAAAACTTGCAAAAATATAAGGAAAACTGAAATTTTTACAATTTACAAGGTTAAAGGGTAGTAAATATATGCAAAAAGTCGCAAATTAATGCAAAAAAAGTTGCAAACTAATTTAATCCAAAAACTGCAAACGATTGCAGTTTGTTCTGGAAAAAAAGGAGCAACTACAAATTCACAAAAATGAGGATTTCACCTTATAAACACAGAAAAACAGAAGTCAGGTTTTTCGTATCTGTGGTATTTTTCAAGACTTTTTAAAAAATGTGGATAACCTAAGTCTGAGTCAGATTTTTCCGGCATCGAAAGTGAAACACTCTGTTATGTAATAATTCATTCAGTCGTGGTGGGATTCATGGAAACACCAACCATATGTTAGCATGCTAACTGCCTCTGTGTCAAAGGGGCTAATGATAGCATATGAACGATCTCAAAAAAAAAAAATGCATCATGGATTCGTTTAATTTCTGTTAATTTTTTTCCAACAAATATCAGTCGGGTTGGCATTTTAGACACCCTCTTGTGTTAAGAGAGCCGTAAATGCGACCCAAACCCATTTGCTTTCACAAAACTGCTAATACAATCCAGATGCTTAACATAAACAACGGCTGCAGTTGCTTGCTAGCCTGGCTAACATGCTAACCGCTGGGCTAGCTGTCACTGAGCAGCGGGGCGACATTTCTCCACTCCCCCCCCAAAAAAAACCCCAACAAACTCACCTCATGTTCTCGATGTCCCTGCCGCCGCTCTTCAGTATGCACAGCGGGATCCCGATCAGGGCCAGGCACATCATCCAGGCTACGTAAAAGCACTTTTTGAAATAGAAGACAAACGTGCTGCTGGTCCACATCAGGAGCGGGAGCAGCAGCAGCGGTGTCACCCACAGCACATCCATCGCGAGCCCCCACGCTCAAACTCTCACACACACACACACATACACGGCGTGTTGGAGACGGACGACGGAGCCGATCACTTCTTCAGCCAGCTACGGTGCAAAGGACAGGGGGGGGACGCACCGCGACCCCGGCGATCATTCCACGGTTAGGAGCGTGCCTTTCCTGCGCCCCGGCGCTGGGTCCAGGCTGCACAAGTGAGCACGGAGCGCCGCTCATCTGTTGCTAAATGGCATCGTGAGGTGGAGTCAAGGCGTCATCGGTGGTGTGTGGCTTTGTTTTTTTTTTTCTGTTTCCGGTTGATTGGCCACTTTGTCACTTATTTATTTGCTTGTACCAATTTATACGTAACAAAGTAATCAGTGATAAAGTTGAAAAAACTCATTTGTGGTGTCTCTGTTTTTTGAGACACTAGTGCATACCTGCGCATGCCCACAGAAACCAAGTATAAGCAAGTATTTCTGCATTCCTGCCTTTGACCTTTGACATGGCTACCATGGCAACAGTAACCATGGTGATGCCTCAAAGATTATAATCTTTGATTATGTCATAGCAAGTCCTATGATCTTCGATGATGCCATAGTGAATCCTATGATCTCTGATGATGTCATAGCGAGTCCTATGATTGAGACGTGAGTGTGTCTATGACTATATGGTGTCTATTGAGATATTAAAGGGCTAGTTCAGCTCCACGTGTTGACACAGCTCCCAGGTGTTAAGGAAATGTCTCCGTGTGACAGGCTTTGTTCAAAACACGTCATGGTTTAAATATTGCTGTACCATTTTACACCCAGTTGAAGGAGCCCTCTCCACAATTAAGCAATATTACACAAGAATGAACGCGGTATCAATGAATATTTTAATGCTTCCCTTTCCGTGGGGCCTACGACAAATCGCCGCAGTTAAAATAGCTTTTTCATGATACCGCACAACCTCAAGTGCAATACTGCTTTTATACAACAGTTCTGTTGTGTGGTGTGTGTGTGTTGCCGTACCCGCCCCTAACGTGACGTCAGGCGGGCACGGTCGTTCTGTATATATAGTTCTGTGTTCTCAATAAAGTTGGTTAGTTTGCTGCATGACAGAAGAGACTCCAGTCCCACATTCCTCATACATAACATTTTGGCGACAAGAGAGAAGTTATGGGAGTGTATGGGCTACCTCCATCCCTGTTACCGTTTCTGGTGTACCCAGGAGAGCCAGTGATCCTGTGGCCAAAGTGGCTGGCCATGTTTGATGGTTATATCACGATGCTGGGCCTAAGTAGACTCGACAAGAAACGAAGACGAGCACTTCTGGCCCACCATGTTAGCACAGAAGGCTGAAGAATTCTTGGTACGTTTGGTGAAACGGAGTGCTATGCAGATGCTGTTGAGCGGCTGGCCACAAGCACATTTTATCAAATAACAATGCAGGATAAAATATTATGATTTTTCTTGGTTTAATCAGTAACTTTGCTCCTCCGAGAAAAATAGTCCCTTCTGAAATTACGCATTTAGCTTTTGCTAAGCACCCCAATGATCATAATATAGAAAAGACTAGTCCTATTGTAAATTCACATACATGTATCCAAATTAAATATTGCCCAATGCAGAAGTCATTGTTTATAATACACACCGGTCACCTGTTAAGTAGGGTTTATGGGTCACCATATCTTTGCTCCGGTGGCTAGCTAGCATGCGAGCGATTTGGCTTTGGCACACTTCTCTAACTTTTTCTTGGCAATTTCAAATGAAATAAAGAGTCCATCACCACAAAGGTATTATGGTTGGCTAATGCAGACAATAAAACCAACTCTAGCTTGTCTTTTTCTGTGATAAATAGACATGAAATATCTTGCAAATGTTTACAAGGGTGGGACTTCTGGGTCACTAAGGTCTGATTTTTAGCCCGTCTGTTTCAAACAGTGCTTTGCTGTGGAAATGAAGGTATCCAAACAGTATTACAATTCTCACATATTATTAAAAGCTATTGACACCATTATGCAGCTAATGTTAGCCAGTTAGCTCATAGCTCCAGTTATCAACACAGCCTAAGCTAACTAATGTGTAATGACCCAAATAAAGCATTATCAGAGACAGGGGAGTGTGATTTGAGTATCTAGCAGTTTATGATAGGGGCACGGGGGCCCCCCAGGGAACGGTGTTGGCTCCCTTCCTGTTCAGTCTTTATACTGCGGACTTCTCACACAACACAACACACTGCCATCTACAGAAGTTCTCTGATGACTCTGCGATCGTTGGCCTCATCTCCAATGGAGATGAAGCTGAGTACAGAGGGCTTATCCAGGACTTCGTGGACTGGTGCCATCGGAACTGCCTCCAGATCAACGCGAGGAAAACTAAGGAGCTGGTGGTGGACTGCCGCAGGCATGGACAACCCCTCACAGCACCAGTAAATATACAGGGAACAGACATTGAGATGGTGACATCCTACAAGTACCTGGGTGTTCATCTGAACAATAAACTAGACTGGTCACACAATACTGACGCACTCTACAAGAAGGGACAGCGCAGGCTGTTCCTGCTGAGGAGACTCAGGTCTTTTGGTGTACAAGGGGCGCTGCTGAAGACATTCTATGACACGGTGGTGGCATCAGCCATCACTTTTGGAGTGGTCTGTTGGGGCAGTGGCATTACTGCAGCCGATAGGAAGAGACTGAACAAACTGATCAAGAAAGCTAGCTCTGTCCTGGGGCAGCGCCTTGATCCGGTGGAGGAGATAGGAGAGAGAAGGACGGTGGCTAAACTGTCATCTCTGCTGGAGTCCGAGATCCACCCTATGCAGGACATACTGAATGCACTGAGGAGCTCATTTAGCAGCAGACTACATCATCCCAGGTGCACAACCGAGAGGTTTCGCAGGTCCTTCCTACCAACGGCTGTCAGACTGTGCAACCTAAGCAGGGCTGCTCGCAGAGATAGCAAAAAGACCTAACAACCTAATAGTTTTTTGAATGCAAAAGATGCAATAGACTTACACAATGGTCCCCTCCGGCATACAACTAGGAAAATACCGGTCGCTATGGAGGGTGAGAATATGTATGGGTACATAATCATACCATGTAGGATAACTAAGTAGACGGTTGTGCTGTTTCATCCCATCTAGCAACAATGCTCTGCACTGTGTGTGTTTATATATTTACATATTTATTCCATCTAGCTACAATGCTCCGCACTGGGTGTTTATATATCTACATATTATTCCATCTAGCTACAATGCTCCGCACTAGGTGTGTTTATATTTATATATCTATATATCTATTCCATCTAGCTACATTGCTCCTCACTGTGTGTGTTTATATATTTACATATTTATTCCACCTAGCTGCAATGCTCCGTACTGTATGTTTATATATTCATATATTTATTCCATCCAGCTACAATGCTCTGCACTGTGTGTCTGTGTGTATATATATATATTTATAGTAATATGTACATATGTATATTAGCTGCTCTTGCTTGCTTGCTTTTTGTTTCTTGCCTTCTGATTGTTGCTCTGAGTGTTGCTATCCCTGTGCTGTTGCAATCCTGGAATTTCCCCATTGTGGGACTAATAAAGGCTTATCTTATCTTATCTTATAGGTCCCTGGGGAGGAATAAGCACAGAAACAACCCTGAGTAAGTGAATGGCTCTACTGATGTCAGCTACTGCTGCCAGTCTTTGTCAGTGTATAATAAACTATAGTAAAATAGGTGAAAATCAAGGGGGGATGCGGGGACACGTCCCCCACAACCAGTAAAAAAAAAGATTTGCGCCCTCCCAAGCATTCATCATAAACCTGTTTATATCATGTTACACAACAAATAAAATGCATCTGAAGCACCAGTTTTAAATCTGCAACTTTTTTCTTGTAAATTTGCAACTTTTTAAAACTCTACAGCTATTTTCTTGTAAACTTGCTTCTTTTTTCTTGTAAATCTGCATTTTTTTCTCATAAATTTGCAACTTTTTTCCTATAATTCTGCAAATTTTTTCGTGTAAATTTGCTACTTATTTGCTACTTTTTTCTAAGTTTGCAACGTTTTACTTGTAAATTTGCAACATTTTTCTCATACATGTAACACTTTTTCTCAAAGTTGCAGTGTTTTATTGTAAATTTGCAACTTTTTTCTTTTAAATTTGCAACTTTTTTTGTTTAAATCTGCAACTTCTTGTAAATTTGCTGTTTTTTTCCTCAGGAATTTGCTATTTTTTCTTCATAAATTTGCTGCTTTTTTGCTATATCCTGCAACTTTTTTCTTGTAAACTTGAGTCTTTTTTCTTCTAAATTTGCAACATAACGGATTACATTTTCTTTGTTCATCTAGACAATGGCTCAAGTTTTGATAATGTTTTTGTCATGAGCTGAGCACTAGAGGTTTCCGCCGTTCTCAGTCTCATGTTTTTTCTCTATATTTGTTGTATTTCGTGCTTTTTGGTTTCTGTATATTTTGTACTGTTTCTTATTTTTCTCTTCCTCTTGCTTATGTCATAGTTTTGTTACTCTTTTATTTGGTATTAGTTTGCATTTATTTCTGTCTTTATTTGTTGACATTTAATTCTGTTCATCATTCTATTTTGTGTTTCCTCCAGGTTGACAGCTGTCAGTGGCACTTCCGGGTTTTTGCTCCGTGTGGGCGGTGTCCCTGTTAGCTGTCAGCCCTGTTCTCTCTCTATAATAAATCTTCACAAACTCACAGTCTAGCGCGTGGATGTCCTCTCTGCCCCAGAGGGGCATTCATGACAGAAGACCGCAGCCAGCTGCTGTGGGCTTGCTGTGGGCTCTCATCATGTCCCCAGCATGCCAACCTCCAACAAACAAAGGGAGATTGGCAGCGGGGGCCCTGAGTATAGAGGAGCAGTGGGCCACCGAGTTTATCCAGAGCTTTGTGGATGAAGCTCTCGCCTCCCGCAGCCCAAAGAAGCTCTGGGAAAGTGTGAACTCAGCGACCGTTATTGTCAAGGCACACCCAGGATTGTGGAGGGATTCCCAGTTCACGGAGTTGTTGGCCACACTGTCTGTCCTCCAACAATCCTTCCCTGTGCTGATGTGGGGGCCACCTCCAGCGAGCCTGTCAGCTGTCAGCCCCGTTCTCTCCCCTCTCATTGCTCCCAGCTGATCCAAGTTATAATCATTGTTTCCTCTGGCCCGCTCAGGTTCCCACGCCTGTTCTCATTTGTGTTATGCCTTATTTAAGTACCACTGCTCCGTGTTTTCCTTGCTGCGGTCTTCGTATCCTACCAGACGTAGGTTTGACATCCTCTATTTTTCCTCTCTCTGTTATCGTATTAATCTCTCTGTGGGTTTTTAGTTATTTTGTGCACGTTGTTCTTTTTGTTTATAAAAAAAAACCTTCACAAACTCACAGTCCAGCACGTGGGTCTCCCCTCTGCCCCGATGGGTCATTCATGACAGTTTTTGTCTTTAAGGGTTTGAACTCTTCTGTTACAAATATAGGGGCCCCTAAACACAATCATACATAGGGCCTTGACTACAATAACACCTATACTTCAAACTTCAAACATTATTTATTTATATAGTGCCTTTCATGCAATAAAGTGCAACTCAAAGTGCTTTACAGTTATATATAGCGTCCCCCTCGATCTTTACTCTGTTTATTGTTCCCCTCCCTCGACAGTGAAATGAAACATCCGCCTGTGCAAACATGCCAATTTTGTTTCAGTTCCTACGGATTCACCGTCTCCACGGGGTTATCCTCAGGATGAGACAGCTGATTACAGGCCAACATGTATAATTGGATTAGCAGTGATAATCTAGTCCTTGGCTATAATCTGACACTGTCCAGTTGGCCTAACTGAGGAGTTTGAGCCAAGCTGAACAGCTCTGCATTACATGATTCAGAGGATTAGGATCTATCAGTAATTAATCCTGATTGAGAATGGTAATCATGGGTTAACTTGAAAGCAAGAGTCATTTACCTTTGTCACAACATATATTTTTTATTTGCTTTTTGTAGGCTTTAGTGCAAAGATTAGAACATGATTTAGTTGGATATATAAAGACGGCTTTAAATCCTAAGATGTTCATGATGGTTTGTTTCAGCTTTGTAAAATTGTGGTAAAATGGTAAACTTCTATAATAACAGTTGAGCACACACACACAATGCTTTATCTAAAAAATGAAATGTATGAGAGCATGGGCAGATATTTCATTTCCCTGTTGGGGAACAATAAACAGAACATTTTCTCCAGAGGAAATATTGAGGGGGACACTTTAAGGATTATTGTAATCAGGGATAATTCTTAGGTTTTGGGGGGTAATATCCAAGATTTTGTACCAGGGAAGAAATCAAACCCTATAAAATGTAGGGATATGTATAGATAGATATGTAGATATATATATATAGATGTTCTTATACAATATATGTTACCAATTAATGAGAAAGAAGTTGCAAATTTATGAGAAAAAAGTTGCAAATTTACAAGAAAAAATTTCCAAAATCATTTCAGATTAATGAGAAAAAAGTTGTAAATTAATGAGAAAACATTGCAAAATAACAAGTAAAAATTGCAAATTTACATGAAAAAAGTTGCAAATTAACAAGAAAAGAGTTACAAATTAATGAGAAAAAATTTCAAATTTACATGAAAAAAGTTGGAAATTTACAAGAAAAAATTCCAAAATTGTTGCAAATTAATGAGAAACAAGTTGTAAATTAATGAGAAAAAGTTGCAAAATGGCAAGAAAAAGTTGCACATTTACATGAAAAAAGCTGCAAATTAAGAAAAAGTTACAGATCAGCAACAAAAAAGTTACAAATTAGCAAGAAAAAAATTGCAAATTAATGAGAAAAATGCAAATTAGTGAGAAAAAGTAAAAAAAAAATAAATGAGAAAAATGCAAATTAATGACAAAAATGTTGTTTATCTAACATATCTTCATTCACACCTCCTGCTGGTTTACTCCAGCCCTTACCCATCCCTAATCACCCTTGGTCAAAAATTGCACTAGACTTTTTGTCACTGGCTTACCACCTTCTAACGGGCACACTACAATACTTAACATTATTAGCTCCTTGCTCACTGTAGGGACTGTTTGCAGTTACTGTAACCTTTCTAGCGACTAGGCTGTTTTTTGTGCATTCGGACAGCATAGGAACTAGGGACCATGGACTTCAGTTCCTGCAACCATGTTAGCTCCTACTCCAAGGCAGGGTCTTTTGACGGTTCCATAGTGTTAGAATTGTTGGGAAAAATTGTATATACTGTATGCATATAAACAGTTATCATTTTATTAATGATTCATGAAATGAAGATTGATATTCTTGTATGTATGATGCTTTTTCTTATTAGTCATAAATACAACTTGTGCTTCTTATAATCACTGTTAGTGACTAAGCTGCATCACCCTTCTGTTATTCATCTGATGTGTGATAAAAGAGTGTTGACATACAGTATATGCTGTATCAAGACTTGTCCCCTGTACACCCTGTGTGTGCAGGGGACATTGCATGAACAGAGTGTTCATACAATTTATCTCCTACACACACTTGAAGACATACGGAGCGTACTTTTTGCTTATGTGGTAATTCTGTTTGTTCTGCTTTTGCTGAGTTTATCACATACTCCATGTATATAAAGAAAGCAACTGCGGACTATTTTTTAGTATTCAACTCGTCCTGTATGTGTGTTGATACTCCTTGCAAGTAAAAACTTCAAAGGCTCTGCGTGTCTTAAGTCTGATCTTTGATTCAGTCTAATGCCTTTTTGTACTCTGTATTTGTGAGGTTATATTTCAGACTTCTGACATAGCTGGTGCCGAAACCCGGGACAGCTGAGATCCAGGTGGAGCGGAAAGGGATGTGTGTCCTGCAGGTTGAAAATTGGAAACCCGACTTGAGGGAACGCTGCCAGAGACTCTCCTTCTCCCGGCTCTAATCTGGTGACGGCTGTCCTTACTGATAGAGCCTAAAAAGTAAGTTACAAATTTTTCCCTTTTCAGATTGACTGTAGTAGACGTATATGAAGAAATGAAGAATAACCGAGCCTCACAATTCACAATTTCCCATTTTTAAAGAACCACGGGTCAGCTGACGAGCAAGTAATGGTAGTACAAGCGGCGTCCTGTACTTTTCCTTGTGGTTAAAAACCGCTGCAGGAATGCAGTGGTCTTAGGAAGTAACGTGACGGCGATTCACGGTTACTGACCGGTCAGGTTTTAAAATAAAGAGGGGTGCAGGAGACAGTGTGACGGCAATTCACAACTGTTTGGTGGTCAGGTTTTAAAATAAGTAGGGTGAAGGAATTCACCCCAAATTGGGCAGTAATAGTGTTAAACAGTCGGCGTACTGTTCAACGTTCCTGACTACGGAACACACCCCAAAAATTGGGTAGTAATACGGTTACGGTGGGCGTACTGTTAACGTCCCTGACCATCTAAAAATGGGGAATTGTGTTAGAAGACCAGATAGGCAGACGAATAAACAGAAGAAAAAACAGGACATAGCGCGCGCAGCTGTAAAAATAACAATAACAGACAAAATGAAAAGGGAAAAATAAAGGATCCAGAAAAATACTTAAATAAATGGAAAAAAGGATTTCTCATTCAAGCCCACGTTGAACGTGGATGAATGCCAGGCATTGTTAACAACCATTGAAAAGACGTCTAATAAACCTGTTAAAACAGGCAAACCCAGTGCGGAGCTCCAATGTGCCATCTTGTGGTCACAAGCGGCAGAGGCTTCCCAACGGAGAGCTGATGAAGCCAGAAAACTCCACTATTGGAAAATCCACCCCCATACCCCAAACCGGGACCTAAGGCGGGCCCGTATTCCACTCTTTCACAAGAAGCCCAAGAGGTTGGGAAAAGGAGGAAGCAAATAAAATCATAATTAAATGGCAGCAAAACTGGATAACGTTAAAATGGACAATGAGAACGTTGTTTTATCTATTATCTATTCTGTGTGTGTGTGTGTGTGTGTGTGTGTGTGTGTGTGTGGTTGATCTGTGAAGAAAGTGGTCTAAATATGGGTACTTTTACAAAGTTTTTATTTTTTCAATTTAACTCTGTGGGGTCTTGATTAATGTTGCGTACATGATAAACTGTTTACATATTTAAAAAAAAAAAAAAAAAAAAACAATTTTGACACATTACTGACCTTTGTCCTTGACTGAAATATGACAGTGCACTTTATAGGGAAAAAAGGACTGACGTGTGACAATGTGACTACAGGCCATACTATGATCATATTATGATGTCATTTAATAATGCCTAATCACTGAAGATTTTATGTTTACCCTATATCACATGATTTAGAGCACAGAGGATCAAAACAGATTGATAATTAATGTGTCTGTGCATATGATCTGCCAGAGGCTGTGGATTATCAAACAAAGGTCTTGGAGAAAGAATCACTTTTTGAAGCCAAGTATGACTTTGTATGACATTGTAGATAACATAAGGTGTGCTGATTCAAATGACTTTGACTTTACAAATGTAATGTTTATATGATTTTATACTGATATTACTCACCACATAATGGTGCGGTAACAATATATTTCAGAAATGTGACAGCAATGAGGGATGTGCTTCTCCTGATTCAGCGGTGGCCAAGCTGGGACAGGGTGAACTACATTGCACTCCATAATTTACCAAGGAATGTATGAAATAGGGACATTCCTTGTAAAACATTAAATCGAATTCTAAATTAGGCAAAACGTCCGCCTTTCCTTTGACTGAAAGAATGTGACACAATATTTCAAATTCAACCCATCTGTGTTCAATTGGACAAACTGATCTTATTTATCAATGCTGAAGCATATCAAAAATGCACAGATAGTTATTTTGTTTTTCTTAAATGAAATTTGTAAACTATTTCAAGAGATGTCACAAAAAGAAGCTATAATTATTGAGATATTAAGCCTCCATGTATCAAAACAGAGGGTATCAAAGAAATTAATTAGCAAATTAATTAGCAAATAATTAGCAATCCCCAGAAAAATAGATAATGCATAAAAATTATCAATAAATGCAATTTTATTTACATAAGTGCTTTTCATTTCATTTTCTGTAGTGCCCAGGATAAACATATGGCTGCAGTTATAACTCAAATACAGGCTGGGCAATACAGACCACCTTTTTATTATTTATGGGATAATACAAATAATAAGATCATGCCCTCTGTTATCCTACACATTTCCCATGTTGTGGAGGAGGGGGCAAACAGCAACTCTCTCCCTCTCTCTACTTAGCAAGGGAAGAAGCGAGCGATAGGCTTGCTCTGTAAAAATAGAAGTGTGCTTATGCTGTAACGGTGTTGTCTGGGGTTAACTTATCTGTATTCTGTACAGATAGTAAATATGCTTATAGCACATGCCACCTGCATAACGCTACTCACTGTGCTGCTATTGGTCTTTTAGGAACCGTCAGTCTTATTAATAATGTTGATGTTTTAAAAGACTGTCAAAATAATATGGACCTTCCTCCTGTTTCATGTGTAAATAATTAGATATACATTTGGCTTGTCTGATGAAAATTTGCTCTGCCACCCACATTATACAGATGAGCTGTCCTGGTGGCACCCAACAGGAGGAAATCAATGATGAGGATGTTGGGAAAAACTGTCCTAATATTTTGAAAGAAGTAACAAAAACATGCCAAAAGTGCATCATTTGTTTATAAAATAATGCTCAAGGAGCAATGGAAAGCTACAATATTGCTTGGTGTTGATTGACACCTCCACAAAGTGGACAGGAATTCATCACACATCCCCAGCAAATGCCGCATCTGTGTGTGTGAAACTCTATTTTTCGCCATCCTTATGTATTACCTGACCTCTCACCACTAACCACACCTAACAAATACACAGATCTTGGTGAACATCTCAGGGAATGTTTTGATTCTGTCAGAAGCTCTGCTCCACAGAAAGAAACGGATCAACCTGGAGACTATGTCTTCATAAAGAACATAAAGAACCACCACCGACAACACTAGACACTCCCACTCCCACTGCAGTACGTATTGCTGAATGACCATCTCGGATTCACCTTTCACACGCTAAAAGACTACGGGTGCCTGTAAGTGAACTAACTAACTTGTTTCCCTGAGTAAGTCCAGTACAAAGGGGGCATGTCCTTTTAAGGACAAGGCCGTCTCAACCCTGGTGAAGAAAGAGACCCGGAGGGGTGCTCTCTCAGGTGGAAGCATGGCACCAAAACTATTGATGACTCTGTGTTCAGCACTTCTCCTGGCAGTGGGGTGGTAATCTCTTTCTGATTCAAGGACAAGGAACCCACGAAGCACGGACAATGAACAATACGCATAACCTATGGTACCAGACAATGGTGGTTTCGGTGAGAGGACTGGGAATCGATACTTCTTGCTATGTGTGTTCATTGCTACCCCATTTACACAAGACTGCAATACCCATGATTGACTACAATACCCATGATCCCTGTTCCACTGAGTGAAGAGAAAACGCCCGGAGCGACAATAGCGATGAACTCTCGTCTCAGTCTGTTTAATACAAGCAATAATGTTGGACATTGGTTGGTGGGGAATTTGTTCAGAAAGGTATCTTAATAGATTGAATGTCACTATTACTGATTACACTGGGTCTAAGATTAGAATATTTAATATTATTGGGATTGGAACTTCTTCGCTTGCAGTTAAGAAGCATTTAATGAAAGTAAATCCTACACTGTTTACTTCACCAATCTGCTTTCACAAAAATTGTAGTAAAAACAGTTTCAACCTGGGTATTTCACAAAGATGCAATGATACTAAGGAAGTGACCTGTGAAGTGTCATATTATGATTCTGTCTGTAGAAATGTATTTCACTTTCCCTATATTGCTGCTGGAAAATTCACCTTAAAGAGGAAAAATTGTACTTTTAACTGTAGCAATAATCCTACTGTTTTTTGGCCAAATGATGTTGGGTATGGATTCTTGGAAAACCAATGGGTACTCTTTTTCCAATGTATGGCAGTGCTCTAGCTATACGCCACATGAATGCTTAATGATGTCAATGTAGGAAATCTTTTGAAGTTACATTATACTGATAATTGCATATGATTAAAAAGATTAATAAAATAATAAACAGGAGGAAAATGTTGGGAAAAATTGTATATACTGTATGCATATAAACAGTTATCATTTTATTAATGATTCATGAAATGAAGATTGATATTCTTATATGTATGATGCTTTTTCTTATTAGTCATAAATACAACTTGTGCTTCTTATAATCACTGTTAGTGACTAAGCTGCATCACCCTTCTGTTATTCATCTGATGTGTGATAAAAGAGTGTTGACATATATGCTGTATCAAGACTTGTCCCCTGTACACCCTGTGTGTGCAGGGGACATTGCATGAACAGAGTGTTCATACAATTTATCTCCTACACACACTTGAAGACATACGGAGCGTACTTTTTGCTTATGTGGTAATTCTGTTTGTTCTGCTTTTGCTGAGTTTATCACATACTCCATGTATATAAAGAAAGCAACTGCAGACTATTTTTTAGTATTCAACTCGCCCTGTATGTGTGTTGATACTCCTTGCAAGTAAAAACTTCAAAGGCTCTGCGTGTCTTAAGTCTGATCTTTGATTCAGTCTAATGCCTTTTTGTACTCTGTATTTGTGAGGTTATATTTCAGACTTCTGACAAGAATAATTTTGAGCTTAAATTATTCAAAGTCAGAAATCAGGTGGAAAGTTGGATTTATGTACATTTATTACAAAAATATATAAAGTGTCACCCCAATGGCCACTTGGGGGAGAGATTACAAAGCATGGCATTCAGACACACCTAGAATCTCTAATGGATTCATTTCTTTAGGTCTGATATATACAGGTAGGAGAAAGGACAGGGAGGATGAGGATAAGGGAAGGGACAGAACGGGACAGTCCTGATAATCAAAGCTTATCCAGGGAAACGTCACAGACACTCTGGAGACATGCACATGAGGTCCATAAAACTAACAGAATGTCTATATACCTAATCTATACAAGCTGACCTATACAGCCTGAGGAATTCCTGTACATTCCTGTGACCTGAAACAGGACATGTCATAGAGATTATAAAAAGTGGCTTAGATCATTCCTTACGCATGTACTGATCCTGTACTGATCTTCAGTCTGAACTCTCTGAAATTGCTCACAGAAACATGCCAAGAATATATTAACTTATTCCACATGGAATGCACATATAAACATTAAACATGGCATATGAAAGGTATGATACTTCTCAAATCTAATAATACATTATTAATATCAATAATTCATGCATTCATTCATTCATCTTCTTCCGCTTAATCCTTTTCGGGTCGCGGGGGGGCTGGAGCCTATCCCAGCATCTCTGGGCGAGAGGCAGGATACACCCTGGACAGATCGCCAGTCCATCGCAGGGCCAACACAGAGAGACAGACAACCTTTCACTCTCACAGCCATACCTAAGGACAATTTAGAATCCCCAGTTTTGATGCCAATTAACCTAACTTGTGACATAACGTTCGGCTCAGGAGACGCACACACACAGGCTCAGAGTAGTTCAAACTGTTTATTAACAACAGGGATGTTTGGGTGCGTGTCTGCGGAATGTTAATGTGTTGGTGGTGGCGTCTGCTTCGGACCCAGAGGCAGGAGACCGTTCAGCCGGCAACCCTATGGGAGAAATTGGACACAGGGTGATGAGCACACACCAACACAGGAGGAGAATAGGCGAGGGAGAGAAGCTTACTTGTTTGGGCGGATGACTGGCGCTTCAAGGATGGAAGCCCGGGAGACAGCCACCTGCAGGGCTCGGTGCAGCAGCGAGGAGAGACGAGGGACGGGGTTGTCCGCCGCCGAGGAATCCACCTGTGCACAGGGGAGCAGACTGGAGAGATGAGGTAAGTGAACTTCTTACCGGTAAAGAGGATGCTGAAGAGAGTGTGGTAGAAGTCCATGCAAGGAAAATGAAGTCTACGGCTTCAGGCCGACGCTCAGGGCGAGGCGGCTTTTATCCTTCGCCGCTGACGAGTAGCAGGTGCGTGAGCAGGTGGCGCCGCTGATGAATGGCGCGGCGTGACAGTACTCCCCCCTCTAGCAGCGCCTCCTGGCGATGGCTTATCCGGGTGCGCTCGGTGGAAGTCCGCGATGAGCGATGGGTCCAACACAAACGACGGGGGCACCCACTGTCGATGCTCGGGCCCATAGCCCTCCCAGTCCACCAAGTATTGCAACCCACGACCCCGGCGCCGGGAGTCCAGGATGGAGGAGGCGGACCAGGCCGGATGGCCACCAATCATCCGGGGCGCGGGTTGTGCTGCAGGAGGAGGGCAAAGGGGGTCAGTAACCGCCAGTTTCACCTTCGACACGTGGAAAGTAGGATGAATGCGGAGGGAGGGGGGAATAGCCACGCGCACAGCCACCGGGTTGATGATCCGGGTGATGGGGTAGGGACCCATGAAGCGCTGTGCCAGCTTTCTCCTCTCGCCCTTTAGAGTGACGTCCTGGGTGGAAATGTAAACAAGCTGCCCAACTCTGTACGCCGGGGCAGGTCTTCTACGCCGGTCCGCCACAGTCCTGTTGCGCTCCGCTGTGCGCAATAGCGCATGGCGCGCGGCAGCCCAGGTGGAGCGGAACTGCCTGAGATGGGCCCTAACTGACGGGACAGTTACCTCACTCTCCTGCTCCGGAAACAGCGGGGGGTCGTAACCCAGGGACGCTTTGAAGGGGGACATCCCTGTAGCAGAAGAGCGAGCGGTGTTGTGGGCATATTCAACCCAGGCAAGATGGTTGCTCCAGGACGCGGGTTTGGATCTGGACACACAGCGGAGCGCAGCCTCCAGCTCCTGGTTGGTCCTCTCACACTGCCCGTTGGATTGGGGGTGATGGCCAGAGGAGAGGCTCACCTTGGCTCCGATGGCGTTGCAGAAAGACCTCCAAACCTCAGATGAAAACTGGGGGCCCCGGTCCGAGACCACGTCCACCGGAATCCCATGCAGCCTGACCACGTGTTGGACGAGGAGGTCCGCCGTCTCCAGGGCAGTAGGGAGGCCTCGCAGGGGGACGAAGTGCACGGCCTTGGAGAAGCGGTCCACGATGGTCAGGATGGTGTCATAGGAATTGGAGATGGGGAGTCCGGTGACGAAATCCAGAGCGATGTGCGACCAGGGCCTGCCAGGGACGGGCAGGGGCTGGAGCAGACCCGCTGGAGGGGCATTTCCCGACTTGCAGGTGGCACAGATTGGGCAAGCCCGGGCGTAGCGGGCTGCATCCCTCCGCAGGCCTGGCCACCAAAAGGACCGTTGGAGGAGATCTATCATCCGGGAGGTGCCAGGGTGACAGGTGAGCTTGGAGGTGTGGAGCCAGTGGATGACCTCTCCTCGGACCGCGGATGGCACGAACAGCCTCCCCTCCGGTCCGCCGCCAGGGTCAGGTTCCACCTCCTGTGCCTTCCGGATCTTGCTCTCAATGTCCCACGAGATGGCTCCCACGACGCACGACCTGGGCAGGATGGAGTGGGGCGCCTCCTCCGACTCCACGGGGGCGAACTGCCTGGAGAGGGCGTCAGGCAGGACGTTCTTAGAGCCAGGCCTGAAGGTGATGGAAAATTGGAACCTGGCGAAGAACAGGGACCAGCGCGCCTGGCGGGCGTTCAGGCGCTTGGCAGACCGTAAGTATTCCAGGTTCTTGTGGTCCGTGAGGACCACAAACGGCAGGCTTGCCCCCTCCAACCAGTGGCGCCACTCCTGCAGGGCGAGCTTGATGGCCAAGAGCTCTCTGTCCCCCACATCATAGTTTCTCTCCGCCGGGGACAAGCGCCGGGAGAAGAAGGCGCACGGTCGCTTGGCGCCATCGTCCGGTGACCGCTGGGACAGCACTGCTCCCACTCCCGTGTCCGAGGCGTCTACCTCTACTATGCACTGCAGCGCGGGGTCGACCTGGCGAAGGACCCGGGAGGAGGAGAATTCCGCCTTCAGCGCCTCAAAGGCGGCAGCGACCTCTTCGGTCCACCGGAACGGGACCTTCGGGGACGTGAGGCGGGTCAGTGGTCCCACGATGGCACTGAAGTTGGGAACAAAGCGGCGGTAGAAATTGGCGAAGCCAACAAATTGCTGCACCTGCTTCCGGGATGCAGGTGTAGGCCATTCCACCACCGCCTTTACCTTCTCTGGGTCGGGGAGCACCTTATCGTGGGCGATGATGAACCCCAGGAAGGACGTACTCCTGGCGTAAAATTCACACTTTTCCGCCTTAACGTACAGACGGTTCTCCAGCAGCCTTTGGAGGACCCGCCTCACGTGGACCTGGTGCTCATCCCTGGACTTGGAGAAGATGAGGATATCGTCCAGGTAGACGAACACGAAAAGGCCAATGAAGTCCCGGAGGACGTCATTAATGAGGCGCTGGAAGACTGCAGGAGCGTTGGTCAACCCGAACGGCATCACCAGATATTCAAAGTGGCCGTTCGGGGTACGGAAGGCCGTTTTCCACTCATCTCCCTCCCGGATCCGGACGAGGTGGTAAGCGCTGCGTAGGTCCAGCTTGGTGAACCAGGTCGCCCCCTGGAGGGAGTGGAAAGCAGTGTCCATGAGAGGCAGGGTGTAACGGTCCCTCTCCGTGATATTGTTGAGGGCCCGGTAGTCGATACAAGGGCGGAGGGACCCATCCTTTTTCCCCACGAAGAAGAACCCTGCCCCCACGGGTGACGATGATGGGCGGATAATCCCAGCACTTAATGATTCCTTCAGGTAGGCGTTCATCGTCTCCTTCTCCGGCGCAGACAGGCTGTAAAGGCGACCAGAAGGTAAGGGAGCCCCCTGGCGGAGGTTGATGGCGCAGTCATAGGGCCGATGAGGGGGAAGAGACATAGCTTTCGCTTTGCTGAACACCATGCCCAGGTCGTGAAATTCTGGGGGCACCAGAGACAGGTCCGGGGGTGCAGCGTCCGTCGCAGGGGGAGGAGCGGACGGAGAGCAGGCAGCGGACTGAAGGCAGGTGCCCATACAGAACGTACTCCATGCCGAGATCCCAGCTGATTTCCAATCCAGGACCGGATTGTGAAGGCGGAGCCAGGGATACCCCAGGATGACGGGCGACACAGAGTTGGGAAGGACGTAAAAGGTCATCTCCTCCCGGTGGTTTCCCGAGATGATGACCGGTAGGGGAACAGTTTGATGTGTCACTCTCCCGAGGGTGGCACGGGAGAGGTGGATCAGGGAGAGGGGAGTGTTGAGTGCCTGGCAGCGGATGCCCAATCGGGTTGCCAGGCTTTGTGAAATGAAGCTGCCTTCTGCGCCCGAATCCACCAGTGCGTGGGTGAGGTGCCCAGTAGAGTTATGGCAGAAACGGATGGGCAGCTTCAATTGAGAAAGTGATCCTAACCGATTGACATCCGCGAGGCTTCCAACAGTGACTCGCGGACCCCACCGACTGGCTTTCCGTGGACAACGCTCCACGGTGTGTTGGTCGCCTCCGCAATACATGCAGAGGCCCAACTCACGGCGGCGTTGTTTCTCCACAGGGGAAAGTTTAGTCCAGGCCGTCACCATCGGCTCCGACTCCTCGGGGCGCGATGCTGGCGGCGCCGCCAGGGGGCGAGCTTGGAACAGGTGCGGCGAGGCTCCACGAGGGCGAGAAGAAGAAGACCTCCGCCCCGAGGAGCGCTCGCGCAGCCTGTTATCCAAACTTATCGCTAAGGATGTCAGCTCCGCTAGCGTCCCAGGGATATCCCGACCAGCCAGTTCATCCCTCAGATCACTATTGAGGCTGCGGAGGAACAGGCCACAGAGGGAGCGTTCCTCCCAGCCCAATTCCTCCGCCGCTACCCGGAAGTCGACCGAGTGGTCCGCTGCCGACCGGCTTCCCTGCTGGAGAGCGAGAAGCCGATCGACCTGGACCGTTTCGGTTTGTGAGTGGTCAAAGACCTCCAGAAAGCGCCTCACGAATTGGTCATAGGTGAGGGTGGCATAACTGGGCCTCGCCATTACGGCGTAGGTCCAAGTTAACGCACGCCCCTCCAGAAGATTCCCTATGTAACCAATTCGGCTGTGATCCGAGGGAAAATCTCCGGGCACACGGTGGAACACGGACTCACACTGCATAATAAACCCCCGCGCTCCGCCGAGCTTACCGCTAAAGCGGGCGGGGGTCGGAATCGGCGTGAGCCGAACCGGTGCCACTGGAGCCGGCTGGACGGCCGCTGGAACAGCAGGAGCCGCGCCACCCTGGTGAGTCGGGAGGAACGGCTGTTGGGGGTCCAAGCGGTTCAATCGGTTAGTCAGTTCTAATAATTGATGAAGAACCACCTGTTGCTGATAAACAATCTGATCCACCCGAGCCTCGAGGATGGTAAACCGGTGTGCGAGCCCGCCGTCTGCCGAGCCGCTCTGCTGAAGCCGTACTGACATAACGTTCGGCTCAGGAGACGCACACACACAGGCTCAGAGTAGTTCAAACTGTTTATTAACAACAGGGATGTTTGGGTGCGTGTCTGCGGAATGTTAATGTGTTGGTGGTGGCGTCTGCTTCGGACCCAGAGGCAGGAGACCGTTCAGCCGGCAACCCTATGGGAGAAATTGGACACAGGGTGATGAGCACACACCAACACAGGAGGAGAATAGGCGAGGGAGAGAAGCTTACTTGTTTGGGCGGATGACTGGCGCTTCAAGGATGGAAGCCCGGGAGACAGCCACCTGCAGGGCTCGGTGCAGCAGCGAGGAGAGACGAGGGACGGGGTTGTCCGCCGCCGAGGAATCCACCTGTGCACAGGGGAGCAGACTGGAGAGATGAGGTAAGTGAACTTCTTACCGGTAAAGAGGATGCTGAAGAGAGTGTGGTAGAAGTCCATGCAAGGAAAATGAAGTCTACGGCTTCAGGCCGACGCTCAGGGCGAGGCGGCTTTTATCCTTCGCCGCTGACGAGTAGCAGGTGCGTGAGCAGGTGGCGCCGCTGATGAATGGCGCGGCGTGACAACTTGCATGTTTTTGGCATGTGGGAGGAAACCGGAGAAATTCCGGAGTAAACCCACGTAGACACGGGGAGAACATGCAAACTCTACACAGATCACTGTTGGTCGGGGGCTGGGATCGAACCCAGGATCACCCGGCCAAGGGTGAGTTGCTGTATAATGTAGATAATATGGAATTTTTCTATCACATAGGAACTCATATAACATAGGTCTTTGGTGATTGGTAGAGCTCATAAGCTATGCCAATTGCCAGATTTCAGCTTCTTGTGATGGCACCAGTTTCATAAAGCAACTGTGGTCTGCTGTTTTTTTCCTGTAATCTCTTTCGGACAGACAAGTTTTAATATGAACATGGTCAGAAACACCGACAATAGTCCATGAGTAGGAGTCCTGTGATGCAGAACATGAAGCTGCAGCCTCCTCGCTCTCCATGCTAGCTTCGTTGTAGTGTTGTTGGACAGCTCTTAGAACTTCTCTGTCTGAAAATGGTTATTGACCGCTTTTCAAAGGCAGCCCACTTCATTTCTCTGCCTAAGCTCACCTCTGCTAAAGAGACTGCTGATTTACTCTGCATATCATTCCTCTGCATGGTATACCCACTGATATTGTGTCTGACCGTGGTTCTTGGTTTATCTCCCAGGTGTGGTGATCCTTCTGCAACGGTTAGCTTAACCTCTGGGTACCATCCGGAGACCAACAGGCAGTGCGAGAGGGTGAATCAGCAGCTGGAGGCAGCCCTGCGCTGTGTTACTGCTGCCAACCCTGCATGATGCCTGCACCTACCTTGGGTCGAGTCCACCCATGATTCTGCCACCTCGACTGCCATTGGCATGTCTTCATTCATGGCCTCTCTGGGGTACAATCCTCCTCTTCTGCCCATCTCTGAGGAAACGATCACCATGCTATCTGTGCAGCACCACATCCGTCATTGCCGACGAATCTGGAACGCCACCAGGGCTGCCATTCTCCACACCACTAAGCAAAATTACACCTTCACCAACCATCAGATGATCCACACCCCCAACTACATCACCAGTCAAAAGGCATGGCTCCCCACTCACAATATTCCTCTGAAAATTGACTCAAGGAAACTTTCACCAAGATTCATTGGTCCATTTCCCATCAACAAGATCGTTAATTCTTCTGCAATCTGTCACAGTCTACCTCCTTCCCTTTGCATCCACCCCCCCCACCACCTGCATCTCACAGGACAAGTCATCACGTCAAGCCTCCTCCTCCTCCCAAGATGGTTGATGGGGTTTTGGTGTACGCAGTTCGCCTGACCTTGGATGTTTGCCACATGGGGAGTAGATTCCAATGTCTGGTGGATAGAAAGGGGTGTGGATCGGAGGAGCTGTTATGGATTCCCAGAGCCTTCATCTTCGATGACAAGACAGATCAGGGTTTCCATCAGACACGTCCCAACAAGCCGGGTGGGACACCAGGAGGTGCCACTTGGGGGTGGGGCACTGTAGTATTTCAGGTAAGAGCACACTCTCTCACCTCATTTCACTGCTGATTGCCTGCCTGATTCTCCTCAGCTGTGCTAGTTGCTCCACCTTCACTTCATCTGCTCCTGCCTTTAAGGGTGTCATTCCTCACTGTTATCACGGGACTGTTGGACTTCATTCCCATGCTGCTGGCAGTGACGCTCTGGTTCTCCTACCTAAGTGTGCTCTCCTGCTTCATATGCTTGCCTTCCTACAAGTAAACCTTTAAAACATTTTTCTGCCTTGCAAATCCTCACCTCCTCATCTGTCTTGGGATTCCTACCTGGACTCTAGGATTCTATAAGGCAGACTTTGGACTTAACCTGGCAGACCTCCATCTCACCTGGATCCCCAACACCATCTCTCTGTAAGTTTTGAGCAATATTTTATACTTATCTGTCGTGTGTCTGAGCTCTGCTCAGACTCTTCATGTATTTTTGAGTATTTTCCTGTCTGTTATTATTTTCTTGTTTGGTTCTGTTTATTTTGATAGTGTGACATGAGCCTCTTCCTCTCCCAGGCACCCACTATGCACTTGCAGCCTGCCTCAGTTCTCAGCTGTGAATGATTGTTAATTAGGTCACCCTACCTGCTCAGCCACACCTGCTACTCGTTTGTCTGCCCAGTATTTAAGCTCTGCTAGTTCATTGTTTCACTGCGGCAGTATTTCATGGACTCTATTTGGACTTCATTCCAGGGACTTTGCCTCTCTCTTCCCCAGAGCATGCTCTGGTTTGCCAATTTTGTAAGTTGTCTTTTATTACTTTCATGTAGTGATGGCTAAATGAGGCTTTCTGGAGGACTTGAGGCCTTTCATCAAAATGGTTCATAGGCAAGGCCCCATGTGGGACTTCATTTTCTCTACCAGGCCACCTAGTGGACAAAATGTACACATGTTGACTTTTACAAGGGTATTGTTGGTTTAATGTGTATTTTTTCAGTTTCAATAAATCCTGTCTTTTAAGAAATATCAAGGATCATAAGGCAGAAAAATAATAAAACTGAGGTGACTGCAGTGAATGTGCTTGAGCTACTTATCAATTTTTTTTTTTTTTTTAAGAAATAACTTTTCAACAGTCATACTGTCTTCCTCAGTACATTCATCTCTGTCCTTATTGTCATGCAGGGCACAATAGTGCCTCAGCTTAACCCCTTGACGCCTGAATTTATTTCCAACTTAACAAATTTTATTTTTTTTTTCATAATTGAAAATCGTGTTTTTTGTTTTTTGATTGATGCAAATTCGTGACAATAGGCGTCAAGGGGATAATGATGTTATTGTTGTATCCAAGCTCTTTCAAACACAACAGACACTTCATTGTGCAAATAAAAATAAATTAGAATGACCCAGTGGGGACTTGAACCCCAGCTTCCCAGTTGCAGGAGATATATTTTACCACTAAGCTATTACTTAGTTATGAGTACTTGTGGCTTTCTTGAACATTTGAGCCTTTCATCAAAATGGTTCACATAGACGAGGCCTCATGTGGAACTTCATTTGCTCTACTAGGCCATGTAGTCGACAAAGTATACAGCATGCAGATTTTTACAATGCATATTTTTCAATTTCAATAAATGTGCTGTCTTTTAAGAAATATCAATGATAAAAAGGGAAAAAAGAAATAAAACTGGGGTGACTTCAGCAAATGTATCTGTTACTTCGTGTGCTTGCACTACTTATCTATTTTTATTAAGAAATAATACATTTTCAACAGTCTTGTACTGTCCCAGTATATTTAACTCTGGCCTGATTCTCATGTAGGGCACAATAGCAATAGTGCCTCAGCATAATGATGCATAATAATGATCCAAGCTCTTCCTTGCAAATAAAAATGAAATTAAAAGAACGACACAGTTGGGATTTGAACCCAGGTCTCCCACTTGCAAAACATATATACTACTAAACCAGGGGTGTCCAACCATGTGCCATGGAGGGCCAAGACCCTGCAGGTTTTACCTCCAACCAGTGCCTTCAACAGCAGATTTCTGTGAACTTCTTCCCACTGATTGCTGATAAGTGAAAACACCTGCTGAAGAGACTGGGTAGAAGAGAAAACCTGCAGGGTCTTGGCTCTCCATGGCACATGGTTGGACACCCCTGTACTAAACCATCACCTCAGTTGCAATAAAAAGCAACTATTTGTCAAAAATACATCAATGGGAGAAATGAGCTCAAATGTTTTTGGTGTTGGCTCCATCTGAAAATTGGCTGACAAATCCCTTACACTGTCAAACATGACAAAATAAAACGTGAGGGACAGGGATTTCCATTGGGTGGCGCTGCTCAGTTTATTTCTCCAGACCCAGTCACGTGGCCCGATGTCAACACATATGTCACAAGTCACGCCTCGAAACACGCCTCGCCAAATATTTCCTGGATAAGATCAGAGCGCCGGTTCCTTCCTGACCATCACTACTTTCATGGTCAGTTCTGTTTAGTGTGCCATGTTTATTTTCTGACTTGCAAAGAATTTTGGACTATTCTCCTCTCCTCCAGAGCTTCCTTGCTCTGGGGCGCCAGTTCTGTTAGTAGTTTTGTTTATATTTTTATGTTGGCGCACTGAACTTTTTGGTTAATAAATGTCACAAAGCAATTCAGCATTTGGATCTGCCTTTCTGCCCCGGAGGGGCCCGTTCATGACATTACCCTTAAGGGCCCGGGGCGCCTACCTGCAGCTCACCTTCCAACTTACCGTCGAGGGTCTGAGTTCACCAACAACTTGCAAAGAAGGCAACCCACCTGTAAATACTCACCGCTCATCTCTGCACCTTCAAAGGTAAGCAAACAAATTCAATGTCAAGTTCACGTTGCTTGGTCAATTTATACTCACCATTCTCCCTCTCTATCTCCCCCAGGGTTGCCAACACCAGCCGTTCTCACTTAAACTACTTTTATAATAAACACTACTCACTTGTTGCACCAACCTTGTCTCCCCTCTGTGTGTCTGAGTTTAGGTCCATCAAGTTAAAAATTGTCAGACTTGGTCACATTTGAACAAAACAAGTGCTACATTTGTGCTGATTTGTGCCAGATTTCAAAATGCAAGCAATTTGCATTTTGAGGCATCACCCCCTTAAAAACCATATAAGAGAACCTGCAGAACCCATTTTGTATAACTCATGTTTGACAGAAAAAAATTGGAAAGACATTATGGTGGTCCAAGATGGCCGCCTACATGGAGAAGGACCCTCTTCCTGTGTTTTTTTTTTTTTTTTTTTTTTTAAATCCTTAAGGTACAGAAAATTCAACAACTTAAGAAACACTGACTATATAACAATGATGACCAAGTTAAGATTTTGTGCTGGATAAAATTTCCAATTACCAAAAAAAATTTACACACTGTACCTTTAACATCACAGTTTAGCCACTTTGTCCCATTCCAGCAACAACAGTATCATCAACAACGTATTTTTGCATTTAATGCTCCTAAGTGCTTTTCAATGTTACGAACTGTCAAAAAAGCACTAACCACTAGCTTGGTTTTAAGCATAAATTAATAGTAGCTCAACAAAGGCAGCACAAACGTAGCACCAAACAACTGCTCAGCTAACTTCACTCTCAAGCATACATTTATGCATATTACAGGAAACTCAACAGCCATGTTTTGTAAAACATCCTGGACCAGAAAGGAGGATTAAATGGCCCATTTTGAGAGGTCAATGCACAGGCATGAAACTTTTTTTTCCTGGTTTGTTCATATTGAATAATTTGGAGAAAAGCCCCAGTGACTCTTGTACACCAGCAAAAATATGTCGAATGAGCAGCTTGGTGCACTGACATGTCTGATAGTGATCAGTACCTGAAATGTTTTGAAGGGGAAAACAAAACAATGTGAAGGGTTTAATGACGTTTTCAGGTGGAACTTAAACAGGTTTGACCCCTAAATGTCAAGAGTCCTTTAGAGTTAAGAGTTTGTATTAAAAGTGGCAAAGAACCATAAAATAAAGCTCTGAGAATTCCCAATGACAGTTTGACTTACATGGAAATAGAACAAACACAAAAATGAATAATTGGCCAAATCCCGTTTAACTGGTTAACCCATATTGTATATGCAATTTTGATATGTTCTGCTAATCAGTGAAAAATAAGATGATCTCTTAAAATTCTGGTGTTACGCTGGTGGAAATTTTCTACTGCCAGTCAGTGAAAGAATTTGATTTTCTTTGTGTATGCTCAATTTAGGGAAACTGACTTGAATGCTAAGGAGTTGAAAGAAAATTTTCTACAAGAAAAATGTTACAAATTTATAGGAAAGTTGCAAATTTTTGAGAAAGCAGTAAATTTACAAGAGAAAAGATGCAAATTCAGAAGAAAGTTGCAAATTTTTGAGAGGTTTGTGGTATATATGACTCTTATATCCCATATCTACATATGTTAGAACAAGTGGAAATGTTTTGTGACAGCATATGTAAGGAGCTTCACACCTAGAAAGGACAAAGGATCTCCCCCGCCGGGTTAAAGACAATGGACCTCCCAAGACACGGCAGAGATGGACTTGACACCTTTACCCCCTAAAGCGAGAGGAGGAGTTCCCATCACCTCCCAAGACAAGGAGAGGGGATAGCAGAACAATGGGGGTTAAGATAACGGGGGGGGGGGGGGATGTCAGCTTTTTCAATGAGTGGCTCTGATGTCAGCTTTTTCAATGAGTGGCTCTATGTGTGCTTGTATTTAACCAGCGAGCGGAGCAGAGATCACTCTCTTGCCTTCTGCCAAGCTCTACACCTGATGAGATTCGATAGAGGAGCTATTCATTAAAAACCCTGTTTTTAATACAAAATCGCCTCGTCATTTCAGCTCCACTACACTGGTGACCCTGACGCGAGAATATGGACCGGAGGCGTTCTTCAAGCTGCTCATCCATGGTGACTCGGGCATACGCCAGCGACGACGCAGACGAGGGAACAAGCAGACAGCTGTTCCCCACGGCAGAGGGCACTGAGAGAGCTCAACCGAGCTCCAGCACCGCCGCGAGTGCCGAGGCAAGGCACTCTCACCCGGCGGGCACAACAGTGATGGTGTGCACGAACGCCGTTGCTGTCAACCTGCCAGACTTCTGGCGAGAGGACCCTGCCTCTTGGTTTCAGCAAGCCGAAGCCCAGTTTATACTGGCGGGCATCACAGCAGACGATATTAAGTTTTACCATATCGTCTCCAAACTCGACTCCGCCACTTCGAAGTGTGTGCGGAGCTTGGTCCGGCGACCACCAGCCCGGGACAAATATGAGACACTCAAGGCGACCATCGTGGCGAATTATGTCCCATCAGCGGAGGAAAGAGCCGAGAGGATCCTGGCGGTCTACGGCCACAGAGGGAGCAATCCGAGGACCCTCATGGAGGATTTGCTACAACTCAAGGAGGAGGATAATGATAATTTCCTTTTCCAATTCATTTTCCTCAGCACGCTACCACCGCAGTTGAGAGGGACACTCGCCAGTATGAAGTGCAATAATCATCAGGATTTCCGCACACTGGCCAACGAGGCTTACCAGCTCGTCAACGCCTGCAGAGAACGGACACCCACGGCGGCATCCGCAGATCTGAAAACGGACACCCCGAGCCTTGGAGAGACTCAACCCATGGTGACAGCGGCGCGGCCCAAGCGCAACGAGCAGAACGTCTGCTATTATCACCACCGCTTCGCAGAGAAAGCCCGCAAATGCGTTCCCCCCCTGCAAGTTTACGATGACGTGGAAACGCCAAAGCCGAGGGCCATTAACAGCAGCGGTTCTCGGCGAGAAGAATAAGCTGTTATACGTGACGGATGGATACACAGGCAAGCAGTTCCTCATCGACACAGGAGCTCAGCTGAGTTTCGTCATGCCCTCCCACGCAGATCGAACCATGGGCACCCGGGGCAACGGAGCAGTGGCAGCCAACGGCTCTGACATCGACACGTTTGGGGGAAAAGAGCCTGCACCTCCTCATCCACGGCCGCAGCTACAGATGGACATTTGTTGTAGCAGCGGTGAGCTTTAACTTGTTAGGCACAGATTTTCTGTGTGCACACGGGTTATTAGTGGATCTTGCAAATGGGCGCCTGGTTAATGCACTCTCTTTTGTTTCTATTCCATGTTCAGCTCGAGTTTCCCCACCACCTGTGCAGGCCAGCGTCACCACAGCGGGAGGTAAGTTTGAACAACTCCTCACCCAATTTCCAGCACTCACAACCCCCAAATTCTCAGCCACTGTAGCCAAACACGGGGTTAAACACTTCATTCCGACAACAGGACCTCCTGTTTTTGCCAAAGCTCGCCGCTTAGACGCGGCCAAGCTCAACATAGCAAAGGATGAATTTGCAGCTCTCAAAAAATTGGGCATTGTTAGACGCTCGAAGAGCCCCTGGGCTTCACCACTTCACATGGTTCCGAAATCTGACGGTTCTTGGAGACCGTGCGGAGATTACCGCAGGCTAAACAACGCTACAGCGCATGACCGCTACCCCATTCCTCACATTCAGGATTTCTCACTACATTTAGCAGGTGCGCGCATTTTTTCAAAAATAGACTTAGTCCGCGGTTATCACCAAGTCCCAGTCCGAGCTGAAGATATTCCTAAAACAGCGGTTATAACCCCTTTCGGCCTTTTTGAATTCCTAAGAATGCCGTTCGGCCTCAAAGGCGCTGCTCAAACTTTTCAACGGATGATGGACGCAGTCCTACGCGACCTACCCTTTGTTTTTGTCTACCTCGATGACATGCTGGTAGCCAGCTCATCCAAGGAAGAACACGAGCAGCACCTCACTACCGTTTTTCAGAGGCTGGAAGAGCACGGACTTATAATCAATCCAGCCAAATGCAAATTCAGCGTATCGCAAATTGATTTTTTGGGACATAGGGTCTCCCCGACAGGGGCATTTCCGCTTCCAGACAAAGTTCGTGCGATAGAAGGTTTTCCACGGCCTCAAACGGTTAAATCGCTACAGGAATTTTTGGGGATGGTTAATTTTTACAACTGCTTCCTCCCCCACGCAGCTCAGCTCATGCAACCCCTATATGATGCGCTCAGAAAAAAGAAGGCTTCCAACGCGGTCGAATGGACCCCGGAGCGCGAACGCGCTTTCGCGGAAGTAAAAAACGCCTTAGCTAACGCCACAATGTTAGTCCACCCAGATCCCGCAGCCCGCATTGCTCTGACCACAGATGCTTCAGACCTGGCTATAGGGGCAGTTGTAGAACAACTTGTCAGCGGAGTCTGGCAACCTTTGGCATTCTTTAGCAAATCTCTAAACCCAACGGAACGCAAATACAGCACTTTCGACAGAGAGCTGCTAGCGCTTCATTTGTCCATCCGCCACTTCCAGTTTTGGTTAGAAGGGCGGAGTTTCACAGTCTTTGTGGACCATAAGCCGCTCACTTTTGCTATGGCTAAAATTTCAGAACCATGGTCGGGCAGACAACAAAGACAGCTAGCTGCGATTTCAGAGTTCACCACAGACATTCGACACGTAGCAGGCAAACTTAACGTTGTAGCTGACTGTCTCTCTTGCGCTGTGACACCGCCAGAGCACGAGGAGACAGATTACGCCGCCTCAGCAGCGGAACTCTTCACTAACGCACACACATACGCAGCACCTATCCAGGATGGAATAGATTATGCAGCCATGGCGGAAGAACAAAGCAGTGATGCAGACGTGCGCGCGCTCCTGTCCGGACCAACAGGGTTAAGGCTGGAGGAAAAAAAAGTGGCGCGACGGCGTGCCTCCCCTAATATGCGACGTTTCAACCGGCCGACCTCGCCCGTTAGTACCAACTGCTTGGCGCCGCCGTATTTTCGATGCAATTCACTCCCTCGCGCACCCAGGTGTGCGCGCCTCGGTCAAAATGGTTGCTGAAAAGTTTGTGTGGTCAGGCCTGCGCAAAAACGTAAGAGAATGGGCAAAAACTTGCATTCCTTGTCAACGCGCCAAAATACACAGGCACACAAAGGCCCCTCTGGAGCCTTTTCTAATTCCTGCTAGAAGATTCGACCACATTCACGTTGACCTCGTGGGGCCGCTACCTTCCTCCCAAGGTTTCACACACCTGCTAACAATGATAAACCGCACCACGCGCTGGCCAGAGGCAGTCCCTCTAGCGTCAACCACAGCGGAGGAAGTCGCTCGCGTTTTTCTAGCAAACTGGGTGGCACGTTTCGGTGTTCCATCAGACATCACGTCAGACAGAGGGCCTCAGTTTATCTCAGAGCTCTGGTCAGCCATGTCTAACAGTTTAGGGGCAACAATTCATCGCACCACCGCTTATCACCCTCAGGCTAATGGGTTATGCGAGCATTTTCACAGGTCCTTAAAGGCTGCCCTCAGGGCCTCACTAACGGACACAAATTGGGCTAATAAACTTCCCTGGGTTTTATTGGGGTTGCGTGCAGCACCTAAAGAGGATTTAGACGCTTCTCCTGCAGAATTAGTTTTTGCCCAGCCTATCAGACTCCCAGGAGAATTTTTACCAGAGAACCCAGAACCAGGACACCTTCCAGTCCCAAGGTTTTTAGGCAGCAGTGGACCGGATTCCCTCCACGGTCCAGCTCATCACTCTTTTCCACGAGTTTTTGTTCCTCAAACTTTAAAAAACGCTGAGTTCGTTTTTGTTAAGCATGAAGCTATTAAACCAACGTTACGCCCAGTTTACGATGGCCCGTTCAGAGTGCTGGAAAATGGTGACAAACACTTTGTGCTTGATTATGGGGACAGAAAGGAAGTGGTCAGTGTTGACAGACTCAAACCTGCCTTCTTGCTGAGAGACGAACCTGCACAGTTGGCACGAGCACCTCGGCGTGGTAGACCCCCCAGAGGAAAAGTCTCAGCCCCCAGGCAGGGAACAAATAATCTCTTTCCTTCCCACAATGCAGATTCACCACGAGAAGGTCCCAGCGGGACACCTAAGCCAACCTACAGCAGTTTTGGGAGAAGGATAAAGCCCAAACAGCACAAGGACTGATACCAACCACCCCGCAATTATTCACTAATTGTGCTACAACAGTTTAAGGCTACTTATGATTTCACTATGCTGTTATGTTTACCACTGAACTTTCTTAGGAGCATGGCTGCTAGAAAACTTCTCCGGTGGCAACAGTTGTAACACGTAGTATTTCATAGTTATTATCTTAGACTGTAATTCTTTCTGTGTCCTTTCCTAGTGTTTGGGGGGGCCTGTGGTATATATGACTCTTATATCCCATATCTACATATGTTAGAACAAGTGGAAATGTTTTGTGACAGCATATGTAAGGAGCTTCACACCTAGAAAGGACAAAGGATCTCCCCCGCCGGGTTAAAGACAATGGACCTCCCAAGACGCAGCAGCGGAGATGGACTTGACACCTTTACCCCCTAAAGCGAGAGGAGGAGTTCCCATCACCTCCCAAGACAAGGAGAGGGGATAGCAGAACAATGGGGGTTAAGATAACGGGGGGATGTCAGCTTTTTCAATGAGTGGCTCTGATGTCAGCTTTTTCCAATGAGTGGCTCTATGTGTGCTTGTATTTAACCAGCGAGCGGAGCAGAGATCACTCTCTTGCCTTCTGCCAAGCTCTACACCTGATGAGATTCGATAGAGGAGCTATTCATTAAAAACCCTGTTTTTAATACAAAATCGCCTCGTCATTTCAGCTCCACTACAGGTTACACATTTACTGGAAAAAAAAAAGTTGCAAATTTTTGAGAGCAGTAAATTTGCAAGAAAATAGTTGTAGATTTACAAGGAAAAGATGTAAATTTAGAGGAAAAAGTTGCAAATTTTTGAGAGTTGCAAATTTTTGAGGAAAAAGTAGCAAATTTGCAAGAAAAAAGTTGCACATTAACAAGAAAAAAGAGGCAAATTTATAAGAAATTTGCAAAAAAAAATTTTCGAAAATTGTAGCAAATTTACAGGAAAATGTTGCAGATTTACAAGGAAAAAGCTGCAGATTTTCAAGAAAAGCAAGTTTACAGGAAAAAAGTTGCAATTTTTTAAGAAAATGGATGCACATTTGCAGGGAAAAAAGTTGCAAATTTACAAAAAAAAAAGTTGCAGATTTACAACAAAAGCAATGAAGTTTTTTTGGTTGTTTTTTTTTTTTAAAGTTGTAAATTGAGGAGAAAAAACTTGCAAATTTAAACTCTTAAAATTTCAGATTTTTTTACTGCCACTCAGTGAAGAGAGAATTTTCTTTGCATATGCTGAATTTGGGGACGTTGGCTGCTAAGGGGTTAATTCAATAGGAGCTTCTAAAAGTGTTAGAGAAGATTTAAGCCATAACAGGACACTGACCCTACATGCAAAGTAAGGAAAAAAAAAAAACCTGAAAAAACAGGACTTGACAACTGACTGTAATATGAGAGTAATGGGGTTTTTAAACATAAAATAAAATCAAGAACAAATGTAAAATTTGAACACTTTGGATATTCCTGTTTTAACTAACTTTGAACCAACAACATTCTTCACACTATATCAGTCTTTTTTTAAGTTGAAGCTTTCTCCCAGCAAACATGCCTGTACATCAGAGGACAGCGCCACCTGGTGCCTGACCAGTGGCGGTCCACTATACAGCTGAAACAGGAGGCCATGGACCAATACTGCACAATAATAAAATAATCTGCCAATATCACTATAAATCGGTCGATATAATGTACATTTTTCTAAAGCTTTAAAGTGACCTTTGTTTACCTTTTAATGTGGATTAATGCGCACTAAAAATTAGGAATTAGAATTCTAAATACAATTTAGAATTTATAATTATAAAACCAATATTAAATAGATTAAGAGATGATCATTAAAAAAAGATATAAAGTAGAAAAAAACTAGAAGGCACTCAGAGAGCACATACCTCTGCCAAGGCTCCAGCAGTCTGTCCCTCCCTCCCTTTATCTGTCCGCCATACATCCATCTGTCCTTCCATTCGTCCCTGCATTGCAATTTAGCGCCCAGGCGGAGGTATGCGCTCTGGGATCACCTCCAAAATCTAAACTGTTCATCCATAGCTGCAGGGCCACCTCTGCAGAAAATGGAATCAAAATCCATCCATGGTTTTTGTGTAATCCTGCTGGCAGACAGGAAAATAGGCGCTGATGTGGGGCACCCCCACAACAGACTGGGACAAACAGCGTGCTCAACTAGAGCAATTAACATAACAGTGAAATGTGTGTATTAATGTCAACAGGCAGCCTCGCTTCGTCTGGCTCTTTCCTGCTCAGTACTGTGATGTTAATGTGCCATTCATGCATTGTGTTCAAGCTTCCTGCTCTTACTCTGATGCAAATGTCCCATGCCTTTCATGTATTGTCTGTAACTGGGTATATAAGCTGACGGAAATTCATGTTCCCTCTCTCTCACTGCTCATCTTACCGCACGCATTGCTTATCTGCTAGAGAGCCTCCGGGCTCGCTCTGGCGCATATGCACGGCGCCGGAGTGAGCCTGTGATGGCGGTATGATTAATAAACACCCTTTTAAAACTCAGTTCGCCGCTTATTTTTTCATGCCGCTTCAGCTGACAAAAAATTTTCACCTTCCATCGTTTCTTGGCAGCGGTAATAAAACAGCAGTAGGCATTTAGGGGGCCAATCCAAATGTAATTATTTAAAACAACTAATAATTTATTAACCAATTACAATCTGAGTTTAAAAAGAAGCTAACACTAAAGCTGGCTCAAAGCTAGCTTCAAAAGTTGGCTATATGAACTAATGAACTGTTTTGTTTTTTTTTTGTTTTTTGTTTTTCTGCAGAGCTGGAAAATGTTTAGATTCCATCAGCTGTGCATGGCATAATTCATACCCGTCAAGTGATACGGTTTCGCCGTATTTTAATACGGGAAAAATGCAATTTTAGCAAATACGGGCGTATTGCCATTTCTGTACGCCAAAAAGAAAAATATACAGTGAAAAAAAAAAAAAAATTATTGAGAGAACCTAAAATCAACTGAACAGTAATTCGATGCCTGGCGAAATTGAGCGCACCTAAACAGTCTTTTTGTGATTTTCAAAATGGCTTCATCCAGCGTGCCGCCCGTGAAGAAAACAAAGCTTGAAGAAAAGGGAAATCGAGGGACTGGACGTCACCGAAAAGAATGGGAGAGTCCGAGCTGGGAAAATACGCTCATCTGCATCAGATCGTACCTGACAGCCAGACCCACACTGCAGGTCGGCGCCTTTTTAGTCCTTCATGCTTCCTAGACACACTGGATATAAAGTATCAAACTTCAGCTTTCAGTAGATCAAACCAAAAGAAGGTGATGATTTACTGTAGGTGAGAATAGGGAAACACCATCTTTGACAGCGCTGTTCAGATTCAGCAGGGCATATGCTGCTCCATGATAGCTATGGCACTAAAAAACAGGCTTTTCAATTTTATGTAATTTAGCTAAAATATAGAAATGTTACACATTTATGAGGGCTGTTCATAAGAGATTTCCCCTGAGTCATCTTCCATGGACTGAGAAGACTCAACCTTGGCACATTTATTAGTCTTTCTCTGCATAGTTACCACCAAGAGTTACACATTTCTCCTATCGCTTTATGCAGCTGCGGAGACCTCACCTGTAGAAGTCTGCAGGCTGTGCCAGAAGCCACAACTTGAAATCAGCATTTCATTGTCTTGGAAGGGCTTGCCCTTCAAAAATGACTTCATTGTTGGAAAAAGATGGAAGTCAATGGTGTAAGGTAGGGAGGGGAAGTGGGGTGAGGAAGGATTAAATAGCCGCAGGACTGTGCTTCCCTCTGGGCAACGTGTAAGTTGTGAACCCGGCATTATCTTGCAGGAAGCGGACACCTTTGGTCAGCATGATGATTGCTTTTGATGACCTTCTGCAATTTCTGCACCTGTGAAGTGTAGTAAGTCCCGGTAATTGTGGTACCCTTTACCAGGCAATCCATCATCACTACTCCATGCTGGTCCTAAAAGACCGTGAGCATGACCTTGCCTGCCAAGGGTTGGACATGTGCCTTCTTCAGAGGTGGTGAGTCATAACGCTTCCATTGCTTCAACTGGGCTTTAGTTTCTGTATCATAGTGATGGACGTATGTTTCATTCTATGTGATTAGTCTGTCAAAGAAGTCTTTTTTTTTTCTTTTTTTTTTTTTTTGGTACATGGCCAAAAGAGCCTGACAGTATGTGACTTGTTCCTGCTTCTCAAGTTCATCCTGCCTATCATCAACTTCAACACCATCTTTCAAGCAGACAAGAGCAAGATAGGCAGTCTCCTCCCTGAAAAGGATCGTCTCTTGAGAAAACTTGGTCAAATTTGTTCAAATGAAGTATGTAAAGGTGACCAATGACCTAAGAAGGCTGGATTTCCTGGACAGTGACCTGCAGCACTCTGAGGAGTTTATCGCCATTGAACTGGAAACCAGAGAAGCCCTACAAACCCATGAACTTGACCCAGGCACAGAGCAGAAGTTCTTTGAAGCAGTAAGAGGCTTCTATGAAGCTGTAGTGAGAAAGATGCTCAACAAGTTCCCCTTTGACGACAAAATTCTGCCACACCTCTCTGTCTTCGACCCCAGGAAAACAGAGTCCCTGACCTATGGCCCCATTGTAGAGCTTGCTGCTGCATTTTGCCCCACTGTTGATACAGAAGAGCTGAAAGAAGAATGGGAGGACCTGCAACTGCTGCCAGAAAACACAGTGCCTCTACAAGACGAGGATGGCAAGCCTGTCCGTGTTGATGTCTACTGGGGTCAGGTGATGGCCTTGAAGACAGCCCTTGATGTGCCCCGCTTCCCCCAGCTCCTCAAAGTGTACTCGGCACTGCTTTGCCTTCCTCACAGCAATGCTGACAGTGAGAGGGCTTTCAGCATGGTCAGGAAAATTCACACCGACTTCAGAAAAAGTATGCTCCCAGAAACTCTGACTTCTTTCATGCAAGTGAAAATGAATTGTGACACTCCATGCTTCAAGGTCAAGCCTTCAAAAGAAATGCTAGAGTCAGCAAAGGCTGCTACTTGAAACTATAACAAGCAGCATCAGTGAACATTTTCTTGTTCCAAGTGCATTAGTGTAACAAAGCTGACAATTAAAAACTCTTTAATTCCAAGTGTATATATCTAGCTGACAATTAAGAACTATATTCAGAATTATTCTTATTGTGTACTTTCAAATTAAGCAATCTACCTTGTGCTAATGTAAATTTGAAAAATAGTTTTATTTATTTTTATTTATCATTTTTTTTAGTTTATTTATTTTTTATTTATTTATTTATTTATATTTTTTTGTGCTACTTGGCTTATTTTCACATTACCAAAAAGTTATGGCTCAAGATTGTGTCCATATAAGTGTATATGTTTGAAATAGTTCATGTTGCAATTGTTGTTGTTTGTTTTTGTTTTTTGCTTCAGTTTTCTTTCATCTGCTGATAAATACAGTTTTTAAGTACTCAGTACAGGTGTGAAAGCCCCCCCAATAAGGGAGGCATGAGGTATGCCTTGACAGGTATGCATAATTAATAACAGCATTTACAGAAATATCAGTCTGGCTGCCAGTGCACTCACATAAATAATTTGTGTTTCTACTGACAGTTTGAAAATACTTTTTAAACGAAATTAGTGAATGGTGGAATGTTTTCAATTGTTATTCCTGCGTCTAATAGGAGTGATGTCTCGCTTTTAGCACTAGATGGCGCTGTTGCGATGTAGCGATGCTGGAAGGATGAAGTAGTGCTGTCTCAGTTACAACATGTTGGGATTATTTTAACCCGCTGGGATTAAAGTTTATAACAAATTCTATTGTAAAGCAAACGAAGCTGCCATTGCTAACTTTGGCTGCATTTTCTTTTAGTTTGCACTTCTTGCTATGAAGCTATTCTATACAGGATCCTGTTTGAGCAGCAAAATAATGGCTTTTTAAAAAAATTTGTCAGTTTAAGCATAAAGTGCATCCGGAAAGTCTTCACGTTGCTTCACTTTTTCCACATTTTGTTATGTTACAGCCTTATTCCAAAATGGATTAAATTCATTTTTTCCTCAGAATTCCTCACACAATACCCCATAACAATGTGAAAAAAGTTTTTTTTTTTTTTGGAGATTTTTGCAAATTTATTAATGTTGCTGTTGTACTGTACGGTGCATCCTGAAAGTCTTCACAGCACTTCACTTTTTCCACATTTTGTTATGTTACAGCCTTATTCCAAAAGGAATTAAATTAATTTTTTCCTCAAAATTCTACACACAATACCCCATAATGCCAATGTGAAAAAAGTTTTTTTTTTAGATTTTTGCAAATTTATTAAAAATAAAAAACTAAGAAATCACATGTACATAAGTATTCACAGCCTTTGCCATGAAGCTCAAAATTGAGCTCAGGTGCATCCTGTTTCCACTGATCATCCTTGAGATGTTTCTACAGCTTAATTGGAGTCCACCTGTGGTAGATTCAGCTGATTGGACATGATTTGGAAAGGCACACGCATGTCTATATAAGGTCCCACAGTTGACAGTGCATGTCAGAGCACAAACCAAGCATGAAGTCAAGGAAATTGTCAGTAGACCTCCGAGACAGGATTGTCTTGAGGCACGAATCTGGGGAAGGGCACAAAAAAATTTCTGCTGCTTTGACGGTCCCAATGAGCACAGTGGCCTCCATCATCTGTAAATGGAAGAAGTTCAGAACCACCAGGATTCTTCCTAGAGCTGGCCAGCTGTCTAAACTGAGCGATCAGGGGAGAAGGGCCTTAGTCAGGGAGGTGACCGAGAACCTGATGGTCACTCTGTCTGAGCTCCAGTGTTGCTCTATGAAGAGAGGAGAACCTTCCAGAAGGACAACCATCTCTGCAACAATCCACCAATCAGGCCTGTGTGGTAGAGTAGGCAGACAGAAGCCACTCCTTAGTAAAAGGCACATGGCAGCCCATCTGGTGTTTGCCAAAAGGCACCTGAAGGACTCTCAGACCATGAGAAACAAAATTCTCTGGTCCAATGAAACAAAGATTGAACACTTTGGCGTGAATACCAGGCATCATGTTTGGAGGAAACCATGTACTGTTCATAACCATGCCAATGGTGGTAGCAGCATCATGCTGTGGGGATGTTTTTCAGCGGCAGGAACTGGGAGACTACTCAGGATTGACGAAAAGATGAATGCAGCAATGTACAGACACATCCTGGATGAAAACCTACTCCATAGCGTTCTTGACCTCAGACTGGGGCGACAGTTCATCTTTCAGCAGGACAACGACCTTAAGCACACAGCCAAGATATCAAAGGAGTGGCTTCAGGACAACTCTGTGAATGTCCTTGAGTGGCCCAGCCAGAGCCCAGACTTGAATCCAATTGAACATCTCTGGAGAGATCTGAAAATGGCTGTGCACCCACGCTTCCCACCCAACCTGATGGCGCTTGAGAGGTGCTGCAAAGAGGAATGGGCCAAACTGCCCAAAGATAGGTGTGCCAAGCTTGTGGCATCATATTCAAAAAGACTTGAGGCTGTAATTGCTGCCAAAGTATTGAGCAAAGGCTGTGAATACTGATGTACATGTGATTTCTTAGTTTTTCATTTTTAATAACTTTGCAAAAATTTCAAAAAAACGTTTTTCACATTGTCATTATAGGGTACTGTGTGTAGAATTTTGAGGAAAAAAAATGAATTTAATCCCTTTCAGAATAAGGCTGTAACATAACAAAAATGTGGAAAAAGTGTAGCGCTGTGAAGACTTTCCAGATGCACTGTATAAAAAGAGGCCATTTTTTCCATTGTATATTTATGTTTTTATTTGAATATATTCTGAAATTGTGCATCTTTTTTGCAATTTTTTTTAACATGAATTTGTAACTTTTTCTCATCAAAGTTGTATTTTTCTTGCAAGATCAGAACTTTTTTCTTACAGATCTGTAATTCTTTTTATAAAATAAATTTAATTTGCTATTTTTAAATGTAAATTTGTGACATTAAAACAATACTTTTATACCTGTAATATTATCAAACATTATAGTAGTAAATTTGGGTTTCTTCTCTCATATATTTGAGCCCTTTAAACACTGAAGATTTCTGATTTTTTTTTTTATTTTTTATTTTTTAAGCTCCTTCTGGCAAATCCAAAAGGTGCTAATGCGATGGTGCAGCGTCCATTGTCCGTCCTCCTGTCAGCATTTCATGGGAGTCGCTACTCCTACTAGGCAAGTGCCTCTGTGGTCACTGTAGTATAATGAAACTACAGGGTTAACGGGCACCGCCGTGATGACGCAGCCATTTGGCAACGTCATCACGCCGAGCTGATATAATGAGAGAGTCAGCCATCTTACAGCCTCTTTCCTCGTTGGCTCAACATACAATAACCCACTAGTATTGTAAGTTATTCAAGTCGTGTAATAAAGTTCGTGTTCCAAGCCAACACCACTCTCTGTGAGTGTCTCCAGTTTTACAGACACAACATTTGGTGACGAGAGTTAAACCATGGAAGCATGCTTGGGGTCACTACGACCATTTCTGGAAACCCCAGGTGAGCCGCCTGTCCCGTGGCACCGCTGGTTCGACGCATTTAAAGATTATGACGACGACGCTGACCTGAATGGCCCTGTTGACAAGAAGCTAAAGAGCATACTGGTCCTCGGTCTAGGTGAGAAAGGATGGTGCATGCTCCGTGCTCTGGGTCAAGCGGACTCATTCGGCGAATGCGTGATTCTGATAGACATTACTATGGCTGGATCAACATTATGGCCCGAAGAGTCGCTTTCTTCAACTGCAACCAAAAGGCGGGTGAGTCAATTTGGCGTTATGCCTTGGAGGTCCGAGTCTTAGCAAGCATGTGTGCCTTCGGGCCCTTAAGAGATGAGCTGATCACTGTCAAGCTAGAGGGAGAACACAACACCGAGAGAGAACACAACACAATTTCCGGCAATTTCCGTGGTTCCGGCGCCACACGAGTTGGCTGCCTTTTGCAACAGCGGCTCAATTCTGAGTCTTTTTTATCTTCCTTCTTCTTTCTGATCTGGTGATAACTTTCTGATCCGGCACACCTTTCACTCTATATATATCACGGACACACAGATCGCCCCAAAGGTCTCCCGAGTCGACGGACGGAGCCTCTGTTTACAGCAGGGAAGAGCTAGCTAGCACTCAACCACCACCCGGTGCTAACGGAGAAACTCGACATACCGGGAGAAACTGAAGCGAAAACGACGCGGGTGCCGGGCTGGAGTTTAGGCGGCGTGCAAGAAATATAAGACAGAATACTAAAGAGCGATGGCAAGAACCAAGCAGACCGCCCGTAAATCTACTGGAGGAAAAGCCCCCAGGAAGCAGCTAGCCACCAAGGCTGCTCGAAAAAGCGCTCCGGCCACCGGCGGAGTGAAGAAGCCTCACCGTTACAGGCCCAGTACCGTGGCTCTGAGAGAGATCCGTCGCTACCAGAAATCCACGGAGCTGCTCATCCGCAAGCTGCCCTTCCAGCGCCTGGTGAGGGAGATCGCTCAGGACTTCAAGACCGACCTGCCCTTCCAGAGCTCCGCCGTCATGGCTCTGCAGGAGGCCAGCGAGGCCTACCTGGTGGGTCTCTTCGAGGACACCAACCTGTGCGCCATCCACGCCAAGAGGGTCACCATCATGCCCAAAGACATCCAGCTGGCCCGCCGCATCCGCGGAGAGAGAGCTTAGACTTTCTGCTGCACATCCACCAACCACAATGCTCCGCACTGTCTATATACAGTGGGGCAAAAAAGTATTTAGTCAGCCACCAATTGTCCAAGTTCTCCCACTTAAAAGTTAAGAGAGGTCTCCAATTTTCATCATAGGTATACCTCAACTATGAGAGACAAAATGAGGAAAAAAAAATCCAGAAAATCACATTGAAGGATTTTTAATGAATTAATTGGTAAATTCCTCAGTAAAATAAGTATTTGGTCACCTGCAAACAAGCAAGATTTCTGGCTCTCACAGACCTGTAACTTCTTCTTTAAGAGACTCCTCTGTCCTCCACTCGTTACCTGTATTAATGGCACCTGTTTGAACTCGTTATCAGTATAAAAGACACCTGTCCACAACCTCAAACAGTCAGACTCCAAACTCCACTATGGCTAAGACCAAAGAGCTGTCAAAGGACACCAGAAACAAAACTGTAGACCTGCACCAGGCCGGGAAGACTGAATCTGCAATAGGTAAGCAGCTTGGTGTGAAGAAATCAACTGTGGGAGCAATTATTAGAAAATGGAAAACATACAAGACCACTGATAATCTCCCTCAGTCTGGGGCTCCATGCAAGATCTCACCCCGTGGGGTCAAAATTATCACGAGAACGGTGAGCAAAAATCCCAGAACCACATGGGGGGACCTAGTGAATGACCTGCAGAGAGCTGGGACCAAAGTAACAAAGGCTACATCAGAAACACACTACGCCGCCAGGGACTCAAATCCTGCAGTGCCAGACGTGTCCACCTGCTTAAACCAGTACATGTCCAGGCTTGTCTGAAGTTTGCTAGAGAGCATTTTAATGATCCAGAAGAGGATTGGGAGAATGTCATATGGTCAGATGAAACCAAAATAGAACTTTTTGGTAAAAACTCAACTTGTCGTGTTTGGAAGAGAAAGAACACCATACCTACTGTGAAACATGGGGGTGGAAACATTGTGCTTTGGGGCTGTTTTTCTGCAAAGGGACCAGGACGACTGATCCGTGTAAAGGAAAGAATGAATGGGGCCATGTATCGTGATATTTTGAGTGAAAATCTCCTTCCACCGGCAAGGGCATTGAAGATGAAACGTGACTGGATCTTTTAGCATGACAATGATCCCAAACACACCGCCCGGGCAACGAAGGAGTGGCTTCGTAAGAAGCATTTCAAGGTCCTGGAGTGGCCTAGCCAGTCTCCAGATCTCAACCCCATAGAAAATCTTTGGAGGGAGTTGAAAGTCTGTGTTGCCCAGCGACAGCCCCAAAACATCACTGCTCTAGAGGAGATCTGCATGGAGGAATGGGCCAAAATACCAGCAACAGTGTATGAAAACCTTGTGAAAACTTACAGAAAACGTTTGACCTCTGTCATTGCCAACAAAGGGTATATAACAAAGTATTGAGATGAACTTTTGTTATTGACCAAATACTTATTTTACCGAGGAATTTACCAATTAATTCATTAAAAATCCTTCAATGTGATTTTCTGGATTTTTTTTTTTTTTCTTATTTTGTCTCTCATAGTTGAGGTATACCTATGATGAAAATTGGAGACCTCTCTCATCTTTTAAGTGGGAGAACTTGCGCAATTGGTGGCTGACTAAATACTTTTTTACCCCACTGTGTATATATATATATAAATATGTACATATGTATACTAGCTGCTCTTGTTTTTTCTTGGCTTCTGATTGTTGCTCTGAGTGTTGCTATCCCTGTGCTGTTGCAATCTTGGAATTTCCCCATTGTGGGACTAATAAAGGCTTATCTTAACACAGAGAGCAAACATAGAATGGAGAGAAAGCAGCGACCAGACTCGCCTCAATTCCTCATCCAGCATGAGTCTCAGGGAGCTGTTGCAATGCTGCAGGAGATGGAGCCCGTGTCTATCAGGAACCTCAGGACACAACAACCCAGCGCAGATTCTAATAATGACGATAGCAACATATCGCCATGACCAGACTTCCCAGGAGAAAGGGAGAACAAACCAGACTCACCTCCAATCCTCACTCGGCATGTGCTTCAGATAGCCACCGTGGAGCTGCAGGAGAGGGCGTTTGTGGAGAAAAGGAACCCTGGTGACCCAAGACGGCCCGGCGCGTGTCCCGTCACCGACGACAGCGACACATCACCCCACCCTCAACCTGTCACAAGTCGAGCCGGCTTGGCTTTCCCCGGCTCGTCTCGATCTCTGTGGGTTTTGGCTTCACTGTTTATGTGCATTTTGTGTTTTTCTGTGTTTATTCCATCACCTTAGCCACTGCCTGACAGGCAGCTGTTAGTCAGCCTCTGTGATCTTTTTCCCATGCTGCTGACAGTCTGTCAGTCCAACCACGCCCCCTCACTCTCCTTAATTCCACCAGCTGTCCCAGCCCTGGTAATTATCTTTCCCACGCCTCGCCCAGGTGTTCCCAATTTGTGTGGCCAGCGGCGTTTGGATTTAAGCAGCTCTTCGCTAGACAAACACCGCTGGGTCATTGAACGAGTCACTCTTGTTTTCCACGGTGTGACTGTCACGTCAGGAAGGACTATTGTTTATGCTCGCCGAGAGAACTGGACTTTTTGGGACTGCTCCTACTCATGAGTAAATTGTTAGCGTTTCTCTGTGTGGTTAGCTGCTACGCTGGACCAGAAGCATTTCTCCCCTGCAGTATGTGTGTTTGGTGAAACCCTGCGCTTAAATCCTTTCATCCTTCTCCTTCTCCGTGCTCCATGGAAGAGCGCACGGAGAGTTTATGACACAGCCAGTACCAGGTGAGAGATAAAAGAAACCGGACTGCTTCCGAATCCACACCCGGCACCAGCCTCCAGGAGCCGCTGCAACAGAATGCAGTAGAACCACTGGATGTCTTCTTAACTCTCAGATGCATGACCAACCAATTCCTACACTCTTCCATGAGTGGGGTCAAAAATGACCCCAATTAGAATGAGTGCGTTTTATGCTGTAAACTTAAGAAATTTCTTTCATTTTGGTTAAAGATGATTATTTTTATTATATTTTGGGTGATTATTAATGTATTGTAAAAAGGTAAACATCCAAAACATCAAAAAATACAACACCGTATAGGGGTGTCGTAATTCCGGTTCATGGGCAGGATCATGAAAATAGATCTGAGCAAAAAGTGGCTTTCGACCCTGTTCAGGAAGGCCCGTGCATGAGCACCTGGAGAAAATGCTTTTGCTTAGTTTCATCATCTTGAGCAACAATACGAAGACTGCTTGATCAGACATCTCTGCTCGCGGCAACGTGGAATTGGCCATGGCTGCAGAAATCTGTTGTGCAGAAAACACGATCGCGCTGTAAAGACTGGCCCTGTGACTTATTCACCTTGCCAATTTTGAGCCATATGACCTCATAAAGACACATTAGTCTAGGCATCATGAGTGATGGCCTATATGACATCATAAAGACACGTTTGTCTACGAGCCATCTCTGGTAGTCCATCGATTCGATGATGACCATCTTCTTTATTTGTGAGTCTGCAGATGTTTGAATAGTCCGATCCTGGATCTGCAGATTCGGTTACAGACCGGGCATGTGAAGGAGGTGCTGGGGGGAGCAGGGGGGACTTGGCAAGCATGCCTCTTTGCACACTTTGCTGTCCGGTATTGTGTGCGCTGTTCCTCCATATAATCCACTCCCTGTGAGGAGTGGAAGTGCCAGATGTCTCGGCAGGAAGCGAGTTCCTCCAATGAAGAGGGGTTGATCCGACATCTCTTCAGGATGGACTTCATTTGGTCTTTGAAGCGCTTCTTCTGCCCACCAGCGCTGCGTTGGCCACGGTGTAACTGACCATACAGGATTCTGCGTGGGAGTCTGTGGCTGGGCATCCGGATGACATGCCCCAACCACCTGAGTTGATGTTGGGCCATGATGGACTCCACGCTGCAGCTGCCAGCTCTCTCCAGCACTTCTGTGTGCGGCACTCTGTCCTTCCAAGTGATGCCAAGGATCTTCTGGAGACATCTTACATGGAAGGTCTCCAAGCTTCTCAGATGGCGGCTGTAAATAGTCCATGCCTCACATCCATACAGTAAGGTGGTGATACATACAGCTCTGTAGACCAGCACTTTGGTGTGGAGTTTGAGGTTGCTGTTCTGAAGAACCCTTCTCCTTAGACGACCAAAAGATGCTGATGCTTGCTTGAGGCGGTTCTGGATCTCGTCATCCATTGAGCAGGTGTCAGACATTATGCTCCCCAGTTATTTGAATGTGGGCACTGTGAGCAGCTGTTGCCCTGCTGCTGTGAGGGTTATTGGGTTTTGTGGGGGGTCAGTACTGGACTGACAGAGTACCTCTGTCTTCTGGGTGTTGATTGTCAGTCCCATTCTGGTGTAAGCAGTTACAGCTGCAGAGAGGATGTTTTGTAGAGCGTCTGGTGTATGGGCAACCAGGGCACAGTCATCGGTGTATTGTAGCTCAATGATGGTCTCTGATGTCAGCTTGGAAGTTGCCTGTAGACTCCTGATATTGAACAGGTTACCATCAAGCCTGAAGTCAATGGTAACTCCAGCTTGCTTCTCCACCCTCCTACGTAGCAGAGTTGTTACACAGACAAGGAAGATGTTGAAGAGAACTGGGGCCAGCACACAGCCTTGCCTCACTCCGGTTTGCACTCCAAAAGGTTCTGAGCTGTGCCTTCCCACTACCACTCGGGCCATCATCCCAGAATGGAACTGCGCAAGGATGGTGAGAAACTTGGGTGGATACCCAAATCTCTTCAGGACTTGCCACAGTAGTTCCCTGTTCACTATGTCAAATGCTTTTGACCGGTCGGCAATGAACAGGTCCTTATGCTGCTCCCGACATTTCTCTTGGAGCTGACGCGTCACAAAGATCATGTCAACTGTCCCCCTGTCCTTCCGAAAACCACACTGTGACTCTGGGGTGACCCGCTCTGATATTGCAGAGATGAGTCTGCAGAGCATGACCTTGGCAAGGACCTTTCCAGCAGTGGCCAACAGAGAGATACCCCTACTATTGGAGCAGATGGATTTGTCTCCTTTGTTCTTGTAGATGGTCACAATGTTGCCGTCTTTCCACTGTTGTGGAACACACTCTCGTCTCCACACCTCTGAGATATAGAGATACAGTGTCCGAGTACAGAGGTAGCCTCCTTCCTTGAGAAGTTCAGCTGGGATGCCGTCAGGTCCAGGGGATTTATCGTTTTTCAGGGTTTTTACTGCATGCAGGATTTCTTTGAAGGTTGGGGGGAGGTCGAGATCTGGCAAGGTAGGATGTTCAGGGAGCTCTGCAAGGACAGTTGGGTCCACTGAGGTGGGCTGGTTGAGCACGGTGTTAAAATGCTCAACCCACCGCTCCACTATCATGGCCTGATCCTTGATTAAAGAAGATCCATTAACAGATCTCACAGGTGCCAGGGAGCAGTTTCTGGGGCCGTAGATGGTTTTGACTGCATCATAGAAACTGTGCATATCATTTCTATCAGCATGAGTCTGGATTTCGTTGACCTCTGAGATCCACCACTCATCTTGCAATTTCCTGAGAGTTGTTTGGACCTCAGAATGAAGGGCTTGCCATTGCTTCTTATGGAATTGGGATTGTGGGTTGTTCAAGGTGGCTCTGTGTGCCCTGTGCATTCTGTCCAGGAGGGTGGAGATCTCTCCAGCATTCTGGTCAAACCAGTCCTGATGTTTCTTGGTTTTGAAACCAATGGCTTGGGCTGCAGTGTCAAAGAGGATGGTGGATAGAGCGGTCCTCAATACCTGACAGCCTCTCAGCTAGGGAGCGACAGAAGTTGTCACAGATGTTGCTGCTGGAGAGTCTGGCACAGTGGAGTGTTTTCCTCTTTGGGCCACCGTGGCGAGCTAGGGGCCGAACATGCATTCTGACCTTTGACAGAATCATGCGGTGGTCAGTCCAGCAGTCTGCTCCTCGCATAGCTCTTGTGATGAGCACGTCCTTGATGTCAGCCCTCCTCACAATCACAAAGTCGATCAGGTGCCAATGTTTGGACCTGGGGTGCATCCAGGATGCCTTATATTTGTTCTTTTGCTGGAAGATTGTGTTAGTGATGGTAAGATCATGTTCCGCACAGAGACTAAGAAGTCTCATGCCATTGGGGTTGATTTTTCCAATGCCATGGGCACCGATCACACCATTCCAGTTTTGCAAGTTCTTTCCGACTCTTGCATTGAAATCACCAAGCAGCATGATTTTGTCACCCTTCGGGATGTGACTGAGGATGTCATCGAGTGCCTGGTAGAAGCGGTCCTTCTCTTCAGCGTTCGATGGCAGAGTTGGTGCATAGGCACTTACCAAAGTGACATACCTGCATTTTGCAAGGGGGATGCGAAGAGTCATGAGCCTTTCACTGACACCCACTAGTGATTCTGTGAGCTTGTGCAGGAGGCTGTTCTTGATTGCAAAACCAACTCCATGAAAGAGTTGACCGCCAATGGGGTATCCTTTCCAAAAGAATGTATAACCCTCTCCTACTTCATTGAGTGAGCCTTCCTCGAGGAGTCGGGTCTCACTGAGTGCTGCCACATCCACATTGTAACGCTTCAGCTCGCTGGCAACGAGTGTTATTCTGCTCTGTGGTATGTGCGGACTGGCATCCAGGAGTGTCCTTATGTTCCATGCTGCAATTCTAAATGGTATTGGTTTTATTTTTCGACCGCATAGTGGAATGTCCCAACAGGTGCATATGACATCATAAAGACACATTAGTCTAGGCATCATGAGTGATGGTCTATATAACATCATAAAGACACATTTGTCTATGTGCCATCATATAGACATCATATCTTTATGACGGCATCGCTAGTCCTGTGATGCCTGAGTTCATAGTGTTAGCTTAGTTAGCTACTGTAGCTAACTACAAAGTAGTAATTTGATGATAACATAACACTATCACACAAAATTCATGGACGTTGAAAATAAGTTCATAATTTATAACAGCACATATAGTATGAGATATAAAAATGATAATACTTACATGTATGTTGCTGTGTAAAAATAACCTTCAGGGTGGTGAGTAGATGTGTCCTTCCATGCTGAGTCTTCAAAGCATGTGTCGAGTAACCCGGGAAGATTTTTGTGAAGCACATATCAAGGCTTGTGTTGCTGATGAACGTGGTGACATTCGAAGGGGACAGCGAAGCGCAATGTCCCTCACATTTTGTGGACTTGGGACTTTATTTGCAATCTATTCCAGCTTCTTTTTTTTTTTTTTTTTTTTTTTGCGATGGAACCAGCAAGAAAGAGATTTGCTTCATGAAGCTTCATCTCACCATCACTAGTGGTGAGACTGTTGGCATTAGATGTGTGGATTGACAGTAAATGTATATCTGACAATCACAGTTGATAAAAATCAAAGGTTCCTAGGGTTAACCTTTGAAATTCCATAGAAAATGCTTGGGGTCATTTTTGACCCCACATATGGAAAAGTGTGGCACTGATGCAAAAAACTGCAATTACTTAAAAAATATAACAATTAGATACAAATCCAAATGGCCTCATGTCAAAGACAACCTATTTGAGGAATACATGGAAGATTAAATGATAAAAAAAATTAAAATTACAAAGATATATGTGACTTCCGGTTATGGCTGCCACGTAGGACGGACGTGTCTCGCTCTGCTCTGCTCCTGGAGAAAAAAATCGGCAAATAACTCTCTCATTTGGGACAGAACGTATCCCAGCATTTGGGCGAGGATATGTCGGCGAAGCCTAAGGCTGGAAAACCAGGAAAAGGAAAAAGCGAGCCGCCGAAACAGTCCAAATTAACGGACTTTCAGGTCTGTGACGCAGTAAACAAAACTCCATATATGGCGGAGGAGGCTGGCAACGCTGCGATTTCTGCGGGGAATGGCGCAGATGCGCTGATGGCTGCCATGAGTTCAATGAGAGCGGACTTTTCCTCTAGATTTGATGGGATTATGACAGCGCTGGAAGGAATAAGAAAGGAATTGGGTGACTGTGTAGAACGAACGGCGCAGATGGAGCTCCGTCTCGCTAGTGCTGAAGATGACGTCACCCGTCTTCAATTAAAGGTGCGCACTTTGGAAAAAAAAAATAAATCTCTGGAAGATAATATTTTGGATTTGGAATCTCGGTCGAGACAGAATAATTTGAGGCTGGTGGGTCTTCCAGAGGAATCAGAAGGTCGGGACGTATGTTCCTTTCTGGAAAAGTGGATTCCGGAGGTGCTGGGCAGCGAGGAGTTGCAATCAGCAGTGGTTCTGGAAAAAGCGCATCGTATTGGCCCACGGAGAGATAAGGGACCGCCGAGGACCTTAATTATGAAGTTTCTTAGCAACAGAGACAGGATGAAGATCTTCAACGCTGCACGTGCTAAAGGAGAGATTAAACACCAGGACCAGCAGGTGCGGTTCTACCCAGATTTGGCCACAGGAATCCAGCAATTGAGGAAGCAGTTTGATCCCGTACGTAAGGAGCTGCGCAACCTTGGGATTCGTCATGGTGTAATCTATCCTGCGAGACTGCTGACCACGTATGAGGGCAGAACCCACATCTTCAAGACCCCAGAGGAGGCGCAGGAGTTCATCAAGAAGATCAAAGAAGAAGAAGAGACTGGTGGGAGCTAAGCATGAACAAAATATAAGGTAGAATAATTAAGCATTTGCACAGGCATCTGACTGACTTGAAGTAAATAGTAAGTTTACAAAATATAGATTGTATTATATATTAAAAAAACAAAACAAAAACAAAACAAACAAACAAACAAAAAAAAACTATGATGTACAAAGTTGTTAAAAATTTTGGAGTTAAGTTGGAAAACTACAGAGGAGAGCTAATGTTACGTCATTAAAAGCAGTAGAGTTAGGGTGATTGGGAGGATGAAGAAGGAGTGGCTTAGGCTGTTCCCCGTGGGTGTGGAACGGTCGATGGCTATATCGGGAGACAGAATTTTTCTTTTGATTTTGGGGGGTTTGCCACAAGTGTGGGAAGGGGAAATTTGTTTGTGTGTAGTTTGTAGGATGAATGTTCAACCACTCATGTTTTTGCTTCTCTGTATGAGCATGTTTACACTGCAAGGTAATCCCAAACTCTCTATTGATCATGGACCAAAGTGTTAATCTTAATTTAACTTCATGGAATTGCAGAGGTCTACAAAATTTAAAAAAACTTAAACAAGTTATGAATAAAATAAAGGACATGGGTTCAAGAATTGTGTTTTTACAAGAAACTCATCTGATAGAGGAGGATGTTAAAAGAATTAGGAGCAGATGGCAGGGAAGTGTATTCACCTCTTCATTTTCATCCCGAGCCAGGGGAGTTATGACTCTCATACATAAATCAGTTCCTTTTCAAGTGAAAAATGTAATTGGAGACAAATTTGGAAGATATGTAATCATTCAAGGCTCTTTGCTATTAGAAAATATAAATCTTGTGAACTTATATGGTCCCAATATAGATGATCAGAAGTTCTTTGCTAATTTATTTCTCATCTTATCATCACTTACAGGGCAACATATAATAGCAGGGGATTTTAATTGTACATTGAATCCAGGTGTGGATAGATCAACAGGACTGGATTGTACGCACATTGGATGTAGGATGACTATTAATCATTTTATGAAAGAATTGAGATTGTTAGATATATGGAGAGAAATGAAACCACAAGTTAAAGCCTATTCTTGTTATTCCAGTACCTACAAGACATTCTCACGTATTGATTATTTTTTGATTTCCACAGAATTAAGGTCCAAGATTCAAAACTGCTTTTATGATAACATCGTGATCTCTGATCATGCACCCTGTTGTCTAATATATGTAGATAAAAAATTGACAAAGGAATCAGGTAGATGGCAATTTCAGCATAAATGGCTTCAGGATGAGGAATTTGTCAAGTATATAGAAAAACAGATAGACGAGTTCTTTGACATCAATACTACACAAACATCAGCATGTGTAAAGTGGGAGGCTTTCAAAGCTTTTATTAGGGGACATATTATTAGTTATACAGGATCAAAATCTAAGAAGACTCGAGAGGAGAGAGCTAAATTGGAACATAAAATAAAAAATCTTCAGGAAAAAGTGTATGCAGGAAGTGACCCAAGGTTGGAGAATGAATTACTGATTTTGAGAGCTGAATACGACAAAAAATCAGCGAATAGAGCTGCCTCGAGTCTTCTAAGATTGAAACAATCTTTTTATGAACAAGGTGAAAAATCAGGAAAATTATTAGCATGGCAGATTAAACAATTGGAAATTAAAACACCAATTACCAGTATTATAAGTAATGGACAGGTAGTTATAGATCCTTTAGAAATTAATAGAGCCTTTAGAGATTACTATGAAAAATTATATGATACCAAAAATGAACCTGATTTAACAAAACTAAATGGGTTTTTGAACGAACTATCTATACCGTGTATTCCAAATGAAAACAGGGAGATATTGGAGTCTAAAATTAGTCAAGAAGAAGTTGGGCTAGCCATTGATAATATGAAATCAGGAAAAAGTGCAGGACCAGATGGTCTTCCAGTTGACCTTTATAAAAAATTTAAGAATAAATTAATAAAACCTTTTTTGGAAATGGTTTTAGAAGCATTTCAAAATAATAATTTACCATCATACATAAATAATGCCTTAATTATACTGCTGCCAAAACCAGGTAAGCCCTCTAATAAATGTGAAAATATGAGACCAATAAGCCTATTAAACGCCGACCTTAAGATAATCTGTAAAATTTTAGCAAGACGAATACAAGAAATTTTACCAAATATTATTAATCGAGATCAGAATGGCTTTATAAAGGGTAGACAAGGCTTCCATAATGTAAGAAGACTATTTAATATTATTTATTTTAATAAAGAAGCACCGGATACAGCTCTCCTATCATTGGACGCCGAAAAGGCCTTTGATAGAGTTGAATGGCCCTTTCTTTTTGAAGTCCTACAAAGGTTTGGACTTGGAAATAATTTCATAAAATGGGTTCAAATAATATACAATAATGCTACAGCAGAAATCCTAACAAATAACAATATTTCAAAACCAATAAAAATCAATAGAGGATGTCGACAAGGCTGTCCACTTTCACCTTTACTGTTTACTATGGCAATTGAACCTTTAGCGATAGCGATACGTTTACATTCACAAATATATGGAATTAAAGTTGGACCAACAGAACATAAAATCTCCCTGTACGCCGATGACATAATTTTGTTTATGTCGAATCTAAAAAAATCAATTCCAACCTTGTTGAATTTAATAAAGAATTTTGGGGAAATATCAGGATATAAAATAAATAAAACTAAATCTTCAATATTAATGCTAAATGAGACCCAGAGAAATTACCCAGCCCCTGAGGTAAATCAATTCAATGTTGTAAATCAGTTTAAATATTTAGGAATCCAAATTATGCCTAAGCTAGAATCAGTCGCCAGTGTCAACTATGAAGCCTTAATGTCAGATATCAATGAGTTAACTCAGAGATGGATGTCACTACCAATGTCGATGATCGGGAGAATCAATATACTTAAAAGTAATATTTTACCTAAAATACTTTATTTATTTCAATACATTCCCTTATCACCACCTTTAGATCTATTCTCAAGAATAAAAAAAAAGTTAGTGGAATTTATATGGAACAACAGGAGGGCTAGATTACGTTTGTCTTTATTATATTTACCATTTGATCGTGGAGGTCTGAAATGTCCAAATTTTATGTTGTATTATTGGTCGGCACAACTGAGGTCTATGACATATTATTTTTCATCAAATGATCTCCCTCACTGGACTGAAATGGAATCATACAATTTACCTTTACCTCTTCCCATATTCATATACTCAGATTCGGCAAAAAAATTACAAAAACAAGTTAAAAATCCATTTGTAAAGCATATGATCAAAATATGGTGTGAAGCTAAAAACTATTTAAAAGAACCACAGTTATTGTCACAATTTAGTCCAATATGGGGTAATCAATATTTTAAACCAGGGAGAGCGGACGCTGTATTTAAAGTATGGAATTTAAAAGGGATACAAAAGATTCAGGATTTATATTTGCCATGTGCAGACAACATAATGTCTTTTGAAGAGCTGAGGATCAAATTTAATCTCAATAGAACACATTTTTTTAAATATCTTCAACTTAGAAACTTTATTCGATCAAATCAAAATAAAGCTCTCACTCGACCTATTTATTCATCCTTGGAAAAAATGATGATGAAAGATAGTAAAAGAAAGGGTATTATTTCAGAGTTTTATAACTCACTGACACTATCTTCAAGTGAAAATTCACTGAAAAGATTAAACTACTGGAAAGAAGATCTGCAAATTGAAATTTCAGAGGAACAATGGGAATTGGCTTGTACAGAAGCTCAAACCAAATCAATAAATGCACGCCTTAAATTGATACATTTCAAATGGTTAATGCGGATGTATGTTACACCGGAGGAGTTAAATAGATATAACAAAAATATACCAGATGCATGCACAAAATGCATGGAAAGTAAAGGAACCCTATTTCATTGTTTATGGGAATGTAGATTAATAAGAATGTTTTGGGAAGAGGTGAGGGTAACAATTGAAAAAATAATCTCAAAACAAATCATATTGAATCCTAAACTGTTTTTGTTGGGTCTGTACCCAGAAAAGCATAATTTTAATAAAAGTGAAAGAACATTCATAGACCTCAGTTTGCTTAATGCCAAAAAATGTATTGCACTATTATGGAAAAAGACTCATAGACCAGATGTGACTCAGTGGTTAAGACAGATGTTAACAAACCTTCCATTAGAAAGAATAACATATATACTGAAATCAAAGGAAATTCTGTTTGAGAATATATGGAGACCTTTTATTGATTATGTAAAAAATTTAAACATAACTCTTGAAGAAGAAGGTGAATGATGTGTGTGGACCTTGTAAATTCCAAACTGGTGAACATAATATGTATACTTATGTATTGGATTGTCTAGACTAAACAGAGGAGCATTGTTGAAGACTTGATTTTGTTGGTGGTTGTTGGTGTTTTTAGTGCATTTTTTTTTTGTAGTACTTTAGTGTTAGTGTTTGATTGTTTGTATCATGTTTGTTAAAAAAAAAAAAAAAGGTTCAATAAAGATATTGTGGAAAAAAAAAAATTACAAAGATATTGCAAAAAAAAAAACAACCGCTAGTGTGGTTTATATTAATCATATATTCCATACCTACATATGTATAGACATATTAGAATGTTTAGTGATTACATATATGCAATGACCTCACGCCTCAGAACAGGACAAGAGGTCTCGACCGCCAGCGAAGATCAAAGAGCATACGGAGTCGCAGCGGTGGAGACCAGATCGATCTCCCTGACTACCCATGGTCAGGTGGAGGAGACAGAGGACAATGGAGGAGATCGATCTCCCTGACCACCCAGGGTCAGGTGGAGGAGACGGAAGACAAAGGAGGGGGGATTAAGTTAATGCGAGATGTCAGCTTTGATATGCAATGTCTTTTGTTGTGTGTAGGTATAAGTATGAAGGTCTGAATGTGTTCGATCTCTTATTCTGCTTCTGCACTGAGATGAGACTTGTTAGAGGAGCGAAGCTGATATTAAACTTTGGTTTATAAATCACGTCGCCTCGTTATTCCAAGCTCTTCTACACTGGTGACCCTGACGCGAGGATGGAACAGAGACGTTCTCCCGCGATTGACTCATCAGAGGCGACCCAGGCAAGCGCCGGCGCCCATGCAGACAGGGGAACAGATGGACGACGTTCCCCCACGGCAGAAGCCACAGAGAGGGCTCAACCGAGCACCAGCCCCGCCGTGAGAGCTGAAGAAAGGCGCTCTCACCCAGCAGACACATCAGGGACGGCCCACACAAGCGCCGTCACCATCAAGCTGCCAGACTTCTGGCAAAAAGACCCGGGCTCGTGGTTCCAGCAAGCTGAGGCTCAGTTTGCACTGGCGGGCATAACGGCAGACGACACAAAATTTTATCACATCGTCGCCAAACTCGACGCTGCCACGTCGAGATGTGCGCGGAGCATAATCCAACGGCCGCCCGCCTATGACAAATATAGAGAACTTAAGGCGACCATCGTCGAGAATTTCGTCCCCTCAGCCGAAGAGAGAGCAGAGAAGATCCTGGCGATCTACGGCCACAGAGGATGCAGACCCAAGGCCCTCATGGAGGACATGCTGCAGCTCAAGGAAGAGGACAACGACAACTTCCTCTTCCAACACATCTTCCTCAGTACTCTGCCGCCGCACATGAGAGGGACGCTGGTCAACATGCGGTGCAGCACCCAGCAAGACTTCCGCACGCTGGCCCGCGAAGCGCAGCGACTCATCAACGCCTGCGGCGAACAGATGGCCACAGCAGCATCCGCAGATCTCAGCGCGGATACCCAGAGCAACGGAGAACCACAGACAACCGAGCAGAGCCCGCCCACCATGGCTGCAACACGACCAAGATGCAGCAGGCGGAACGACATCTGTTATTACCACCACCGTTTCACCGAGAGGGCGTACAAATGCGTTCCCCCCTGCAAGTTCAAAAGTTCGGGAAAACGCCAAAGCCGAGAACCGTTAACGGCTGCGGTTCTCGGCGAAAAAAATAAGCTTCTTTATGTGACTGACGGACACACCAGGAGACAGTTCCTGATTGACACCGGAGCTCAACTGAGTTTTATCACCCCTTCCCACGCAGACCGGGCCATGGGTCCCCGGGGTAATGGGGCGATGGCAGCCAACGGCTCCATCATCGACACTTACGGTGAAAGGAGCCTGCCTCTTTGCATTCACGGCCGCAACTATAGATGGACATTTATTGTAGCGGTGGTGAGTTTTAACTTGTTGGGCGCTGATTTTTTGTGTGCACATGGGTTGTTAGTCGATCTAGCAAATAGACGCTTGGTTAATGCACTGTCATTTTCTTCTATCCCCTGCTCAGCTCGAGTTTCTCCACCATCCGTGCAGGCCAACGTCACAACAGCAGGAGGTAAGTTTGACCAACTCCTCACCCAATTTCCAGCACTCACAGTTCCCAAATTTTCAGCAACAGTAGCGAAACACGGGGTTGAACACTTCATCCCCACAACAGGCCCACCCGTATTCGCCAAAGCTCGGCGCTTAGACACGACCAAGCTTGCCATAGCACGGGACGAGTTTACCACCCTGGAAAAATTAGGCATTATTAGATGCTCGAAAAGCCCCTGGGCATCGCCACTCCACATGGTCCCGAAAACCAACGGTTCTTGGAGACCGTGCGGCGATTACCGCAGATTAAACAATGCGACAGCGCATGACCGCTACCCAATTCCTCACATCCAAGATTTTTCACTACATCTGGCAGGTGCGCACATTTTTTCTAAAATAGACCTGGTCCGCGGCTATCACCAAGTCCCCGTTCGAGTGGAAGACATTCCTAAAACGGCTGTAATAACCCCTTTCGGTCTTTTTGAATTTTTGCGGATGCCATTTGGCCTCAAAGGCGCTGCTCAAACCTTTCAGCAGATGATGGACGCGGTATTATGCGATCTCCCCTTCGTGTTCGTCTACCTCGACGATATGCTGGTAGCCAGCCCCTCAGAGGAAGAACACGAACAACACCTCACTACAGTTTTTCAGAGACTAGAAGAGCACGGGTTAATAATCAATCCAGCCAAATGCAAATTCGGCGTGTCACAAATTGATTTTTTGGGACACAGAGTTTCACCGAAAGGGGCAGTCCCATTGCCAGACAAAGTCCGTGCGGTAAAAAATTTTCCACGACCACAAACGGTCAAATCGCTGCAAGAATTTTTGGGAATGGTTAATTTTTACAACCGTTTCCTCCCCCGCGCAGCTCAACTCATGCAGCCCCTGTTTGCCGCACTCAGAAAACAAAAGCCTTCCAACGCGGTCGAACGGACCCCAGAGCGCGAACGCGCCTTCGCGGAAGTAAAAAGTGCTCTAGCAAACGCCACATTGTTGGTTCACCCCGATCCCTCGGCCCGCATAGCGCTAACCACAGACGCTTCAGACCTGGCCATAGGGGCAGTTGTGGAACAACACGTTGGCGGAACCTGGCAACCTTTAGCATTTTTTAGCAAATCGTTAAACCAAACCGAGCGTAAATACAGCACTTTTGACAGGGAGCTGCTAGCGCTTCATTTATCCATCCGCCACTTCCAGTTCTGGTTAGAAGGGCGGCGTTTCACGGCTTTTGTAGACCACAAACCGCTCACCTTTGCGATGGCTAAAATTTCAGAACCATGGTCAGGCAGGCAACAAAGACAGCTAGCTGCAATTTCAGAGTTCACCACAGACATTCGACATGTGGCAGGCAAACTTAACGTGGTAGCAGACTGCCTCTCTTGCGCTATGACATTGCCAGAGCACGAGGAGACAGATTATACTACCTCAGCCGCAGAACTCTTCGCCAACACAGACACGTACGCGGCCCCAATTCACGTAGGGATAGATTACGCAGCCATGGCAGAGGAGCAAAGCGGTGACGCGGACGTGCGCGCGCTCCTGTCTGGACCAACAGGGTTAAGACTGGAGGAAAGGGGTTTACGTGACGGTGTACCCCCCCTAATCTGCGACATCTCAACCGGCCGACCTCGCCCGGTAGCCCCAGCTGCATGGCGCCGCCGTATTTTCGACTCAATTCACTCCCTCGCGCACCCAGGTGTGCGTGCCTCGGTTAAAATGGTCGCCGAAAAGTTTGTGTGGCCCGGCCTGAGCAAAAATGTAAAGGAATGGGCAAAAACTTGCATGTCTTGTCAGCGCGCCAATATACACAAACACACAAAAGCCCCTCTAGAGCCTTTTCAAATCCCAGCTAGAAGGTTTGACCACGTTCATGTCGACCTTGTGGGACCACTACCTTCGTCTCAAGGCTTCACACACCTGTTAACAATGATGGACCGTACTACGCGCTGGCCTGAGGCGGTCCCTCTGGCGTCAACCACGGCGGCGGAAGTCGCTCGTGTTTTTTTGACAAACTGGGTGGCACGTTTCGGCGTCCCATCAGACATCACGTCCAATAGGGGGCCTCAATTTGTCTCAGAGCTTTGGTCAGCCATGGCCAGCAGCTTAGGGGCGACAATTCACCCCACCACCGCTTATCACCCTCAGGCTAATGGGTTATGCGAGCGTTTTCACAGATCTTTAAAGGCCGCCCTCAGGGCCTCACTAACGGATACAAATTGGGTAAATAAACTTCCCTGGGTTTTATTGGGGTTGCGTGCTGCGCCTAAAGAGGATCTAGACGCCTCCCCAGCAGAGTTAGTTTTTGCACAACCTCTGACTCCCAGGTGAGTTTTTACCAGAGAACCCAGAGCCTGGGCATCTTCCAACCCCGAGGCCTTTAGGCAGTAACGGACCAGACACTCTCCCCGGACCGGCACATCACTCTTTTCCACGGGTTTTTGTCCCCCAAGCTTTAAAAAAGGCAGAGTTTGTTTTTGTTAGGCACGAAGCTTTAAAATCAACCCTCCGTCCACCATACGACGGACCATTCAGAGTGCTGGAACCTGGTGATAAGCATTTTGTGCTTGATTTAGGGGACAGAAAAGAAACAGTCAGCATTGACAGACTTAAACCTGCTTTCTTGTTGAGAGACGAACCTGCACGGGTGGCGAGGGCACCTCGGCGGGGTAGACCCCCCAAGAAAAAAGACTCAACCCCCCTGCAGGGAACAAATAACCACTCTCCTCCCCAAGCTGCAGATTCCTTACAGGAGGGTCCCACCAGGACGCCAAAGCGGACCTACAGCAGATTCGGGAGAAGATTAAAACCCAGACGGCACAGGGACTGATGCAAATTAACCAAGAGTTGTTAACTATGTTACCAGATTGTGCCGTGACAGTTTTAAGGCTGATTTGTGATATTACTATACTGTTATGGTTACCACTGAATTCTCTACAGGAGCATGACTGCTGGAAAGATTCTTCCTTGTTTTCCCTGTCAAGAGGTTTAACAGCATAGTATATCATAGAAATTATCTTAAACTGTAGAATTACTTTGATTGTCCTTTTCTTAGTCGTTTGGGGGGGGGGGGCTGTGGTTTATATTAATCATATATTCCATACCTACATATGTATAGACATATTAGAATGTTTAGTGATTACATATGTGCAATGACCTCACGCCTCAGAACAGGACAAGAGGTCTCGACCGCCAGCAAAGATCAAAGAGCATACGGAGTCGCAGCGGTGGAGACCAGATCGATCTCCCTGACTACCCAGGGTCAGGTGGAGGAGACAGAGGACAATGGAGGAGATCGATCTCCCTGACCACCCAGGGTCAGGTGGAGGAGACGGAAGACAAAGGAGGGGGGATTAAGTTAATGCGGGATGTCAGCTTTGATATGCAATGTCTTTTGTTGTGTGTAGGTATAAGTATGAAGGTCTGAATGTGTTCGATCTCTTATTCTGCTTCTGCACTGAGATGAGACTTGTTAGAGGAGCGAAGCTGATATTAAACTTTGGTTTATAAATCACGTCGCCTCGTTATTCCAAGCTCTTCTACAGCTGGTGTCATTTTTGACCCCCACTTATACAACCAGCATCAGCCTCCAGGAGCTGCCACTGAGACGCAGGATGAAGAAACCGTGACCCAACAGGATACAGCAGAACCATCACAACTTGGTGGATGCCCCGCAACAGACGTGAGGGTCATAACATCACAACCACGACGCCGAACAGAGTGCCACTTGCGATGATGAACTGCGTTTGGGTCCGCGGAACCAAGCGACTGGGCCCACAGTTGGCCTGAACATCGTCACCACCACAACACCTATAAAGATCACCGCGCAACTGAGTCCAGCCGCTGTTGAGATAGTGGATGAATCGAGATGGCAGGCCAGCCATCTGCGGAAGCTGGTGTGGGATCCAGGCTGGGACATTGCTGACGAGCGTGCCATGGCTCCAGTGGGAGCAGCTGGCGCCTCCAGGGGCGCGTCCACCACGAGCTTGTCTCAGGGCCCCTCCAACTGAACTGCCCTCCTCAGAGGAAAAAAAATTACTGTTTAGCTAGGGGAGCAGCTGCCAATGGATAGTGGCAGAATAATCCACTCAGCCGTGCTGGGTGACGTGGTGGTCTACCAGCTAGCCCTGGCTATTTTAGGGGGTTGTTATGTACCAAATTGGGGAGGGTTAATTTGAATACATGTGTTTTCTGTTTTTCCAAGGGGAGGTGAATGTGGTATAAGAAACCACAGGGTTAATGGGCACCCGCCGTGATGATACAGCCGTTTGGTGACATCATCATGCCGAGCCGATATAATGAGAGTCAGCCATCTTATGGCCTCTTTCCTCGTTGGCTTGACATACAATAACCCACCAGTATTGTAAGTTATATAGTCATGTAATAAAGTTCGTATTCCAAGCCAACACCACTCTCTGTGAGTCTCTCCAGTTTTACAGAAACAACAGTCACCAAACTCACTCACAATGATCCTGATGTGGGCCAGCATCCAGATTGTGCTCAAGGTCAGAGGTCAGGAGATCTGGGCACTTATGTGATTTCAGAAAAATCACGACGACTCCTACATAATTGTCCCCATTCACTATGGGATGACTGGCCAAATCTCAGCAGACGATGAACCAATACTGAAGCATTCAGAGTCTATCAAGGGGTGAAGCAGGGTTGTGTTCTTGCCCCCATGGTATTCTTGCTCTATTTGACCACTGTTTTTGACACAGTGTGAAGACTTATTGAAACAAGGGTGTATTCACCAGGACAAGGACAGATGGAAAGCTCTTCTATCTTCCCAGGATTCCTACCTTCACAAAGACCAGCCGGTTACTTATTTGGAAACTCCTGCACGCAAATGACATAGCCCTTTTAGCCTTGGATGCAAAGGACATTCAGTTCTAAACCTATCCTGAAAAGGCATATGGAAAAACACTGGAACACACGTTCCCTCTTGGAAAAACCAAGCTATAGGTCACTCCAAGTGGTACTATGAAAGAGTCAGTTGCACCAAATGAACTGACAGGAGAATCGTGTAAATGCACATGAAAGGAGTCAGTCCTTAACAGTCCAGACAAACTTTATCTGTACACATTACTATTTTCTTTGTTGCTCTAAAGCAGGCCTCTTGGCACATCTGAGATATGTCATTTCAGAAAAATTGCTACTCCTCCTCGGTAATTGTCACAATTTTCAATGGACTGGTGCATAATGACCATCAGATGGGTCTGCATCTAGGTTTTGCTCAAGGTTAAGGTCAACAGTCAGGAGATCCAAGCGCTCTCAGGGTGATTTCATCAGGCCGGAATGAGGGACTGTCATTGATGGTCTGGTTTTATAATTTGTGGCTTTTACTTGCAGAGTTTGCAAAGGTTTACTTGTAGAAATAGGACTTCTTAACATAGATTTGCAGCTTTTTCTCTAATATGGACAATTTTACTTCTGCCCAGCCAGTGTGCCCATGTAGGCCCACCAAAGGTTAAAACTGGGCTGTTATATGGGTCCCATGTGGGTTTGGCCGTGGGTTCCACTTTGGCCTCATCTGTGTTTGCCCGCACGGACTTTCCCTATTCACCTAGTTTCAACTTATTTTCTCACATATTTGCCATTTTCACATAAATTTGATACATTTTCTTGAAAAATTGAAACTTTCTCATAACTTTGCAACTTCTTTTTACTATAAACTTGCAACTCTTTCTCATAAATCTGTGATTTATTTTTTTTTTGTAAATTTGCAACTTTCCAGCTCTTCTGAGAGGATGCCAAAGCGTTCCCAGGCCTGCTGGGAGATGTAGTCTCTCCAGCGTGTCCTGGGTCTGCCCCGGGGTCTTCTCCCAGTGGGACGTGCCCGAAACACCTCAAGTGGGAGGGGTCCAGGAGGCATCCTGATCAGATGCCCATACCGCCTCAACTGGCTCCTTTCGATGTGGAGGAGCAGCGGTTCTATTCTGAGTCTCTCCCAGATGACTGAGCTCCTCACCCTATCTTCTAAGGGTGAGTCCAGCAATCCTATGGAGAAAGCTCATTTCAGCCGCTTGTATCAGCAATCTCATTCTTTCGGTCATTACCCAAAGCTCATGACCATAGGTGAGGGTAGGAACATAGCTTGAACGGTAAATCGACAGCTTTGCCTTAGAGCTCAGCTCCCTCTTCACCATGACAGACTGGTACAACATCCACATCACTGCAGATGCTGCTCCGATCCGTCTGTCAATCTACCGCTCCATTCTCCCCTCACTCGTGAATAAGACCCTAAGATACTTAAACTCGGAGCAGGAGCTCATCCCCAAGCCAGAGAGAGCAGTTCACCCTTTTCTGCCTGAGAACCATGGACTTGGAGGTGCCGATTCTCATGCCAGCCGCTTCACACTCAGCAGCAAACGAGCTGGAGCAATGTGTCTGGGGAGAGGGAAGACTGGGCTTCTCTGCTTGAACTGCTGCCTCTGCCACCCGGACCTCCAGAAAAGCGGTGGAAGATGGATGGATGAATTTGTGACTTTTTTCCTCATAAATGTTAGATTTTCTTGTAAAACGGTGACTTATTTCTTGCAAATTTCCTAACTTTTTCTTGTAATTTTGGAACTTTCATAAATTTGTCACTTTTTTTTTACTGTAATCTTGCAAATTTTTCTCATAAATTTGTTACTTTTTTCCTTGTAAATTTGGTATTTTCTTGTAAATTTGTGACTTTTCTTCTGAAATTTGTGACATTTTTCTTGTAAATCTGAAACTTTCTCAAAAATATTCAACTTCTTTTTTTACTGTAAACTTGCAGTTTTTTCCTCATAAATTTGCAACTTTTTTCTTCTAAATTTTCAGTTTATTTATTTACATATTTGCTACTTTTTCCATTAATTTGCAACTTTTTCAAAAATATCCTTATAAATTTGTAACTTTATTCTTTTAAATTTATGAAAATTTTCTTGTAAGTTTGTAACTTTTTTCCAAGTAATTTTACTTTTTTTTGTTGTAAATTTGCAACTTTTTTCTCCTAGATTTTCACATTTTGTCCTCAGCAATTTGTGACTTTTTCTCATTAATTTTCTCCTGTTTTTTTTTTTTGTTGTAAATTTTTTACTTTTTTTTTTCCTCATAAATTTGCAACTTTTTTCCCCACAAATTCCTTCTTTTGTAGAAATAGCAGCATCAATAAATCCTTCAACCCAGCGCCGTGGTTCAGGATGTCATCTGTCCACGCATGACCACCTCGTGTCTCAGAGGCAGATAAAAGCGTGAAGAGAAAGTGGGCAGTAAATCCCCTGGGAGAGCTCAGGGAAACATCTGCCACGGGTGCTGACCTCTGACACCACCCCCACCTATAGCCAGCCTTCATGCCTATTTAAACATTAGCTTTCACCAGTTTAACCACTAACACCACGGACAGAAGGAGCTGGTTAAGGTCAGTGGCCTGCAGCCTGCACCTCTGGAGTCACATGGGGCTCTTTAGCACATAAGAATGGACCCCCAATCCTTTGTCATTTAAAATTAAAAGAGAGAGCGAGAGAGAAAGGGGAGCTTGGTTGGAGATGCATCTTCATGAGGAAAAGGGTGCAAATCTTTGACAGTATCATCACAGTTTTAAGGGAATGGAAACGGAGAAAAATGCAACAAAAAGTCCCAGATTTACAAGAAAAAAGCTTCCATTTAAGAAAAATTAAAACAAAGAAAAACGTTGCAACAGGACAAAACTTTTATTCTCATAAATTTGTGACTTTTTCTTGTAAATTAGTTTTTTTTTTCTCATTTGCTACTTTGTCCTCAAATTTGCAGCATTTTTTCTCATAAATTTGTATCTTTTTTTGTAACTTTTTATTTTATTCTCTTTTGTACCGTAATTTTTTTTTGTAAATTTGCCATTTGTAATTTTTACAAGTTTTTCCTCATATATTTTCCAGCTTTTTTTCACATTAGCTTGTTACTTTTCCCATCACAAATTTCCAAGTTTTTTTCCTATAAGTTTTCAGCCTTTTCATCAAAATTTTATACTTTAATCTTGTACTTTTTCTTGCAATTTTTAAAACTTTTTGTCATAAATTTGACTTTTTTGTAACTTTTCACCTTTTATTATCTTAAATTTTCAACTTTTTGTAAATGTGACTTTTTAATTGTAAATTTATAATTTTTTGAATAAATTTTCAACTTTTTTGTAAAAGTTCAACTTTTTAATTGTAAATTTGTTTTTTAATAAATTTTCAACTTTTTTCCCTCATAAACTTGCTACTTTTTTGCATCACTAATTTTTCATTGCACTTTTGCCTCACAAATTTTTCTCCCTGCATTTCAACTTTTTCGTCACAAATTTGCAACTTTTCTTGTAAATTTTCTACTTTTTCCTCATAAGTTTGATTTTTTTTTTTGTAACCTTTCAACTTTTTAATCTCTTAAAATTTCAGGTTTAAAAAAAAAAAAAAAATTAAAAAAATTGCCACTTTTTAACTGATTTTACAAGCTTTTTCTCCCCATACATTTTCCAGCAATTCTCATGAACTCGTTACTTTTTGCCATCAAAAATTTCCAACCTTTTTTCCTGTAAATTCTCAAGTTTTTATCAGAATTTTTTTATTTTAATCTTGTTACTTTTTTAAAATAAATGCCACTTTTTTCATGCATTTTTTTAAAAACTTTTTCTTATTGTAAACTTATGACTTTCTGTAAAAGTGCCACTTTTAAATCTGAAATTTACAAGTTTTTTTTTTTTTAAATAAATTTATCTGTCGATTTACCAGTCAATTTATGTTCCTACTCTCACCTACGGTCACGAGCTTTGGGTAATGACCGAAAGAACGAGATTGCGGATACAAGCGGCTTAAATGAGCTTTCTCCGTAGGATTGCTGGACTCACCCTCAGAGACACGGTGAGGGGCTCAGTCATCCGGGAGGGGTTCAGAGTAGAACCGCTGCTCCTCCACATTGAAAGGAGCTAGTTGAGGTGGTATGGGCATCTGATCAGGATGCCTCCTGGACGCCTCCCACTTGAGGTGTTTCGGGCACGTCCCACTGGGAGGAGACCCCGGGGCAGACCCAGGACTCGCTGGAGAGACTGTGTCTCCCAGCTGGTCTGGGAACACCTTGGTATCCTCTCTGAAGAGCTGGAGCAGGTGGCTGGGGAGAGGGAAGTCTGGGCTTCTGTACTTGAACTGCTGCCTCTGCGACCCGGACCTCCGGAAAAGCGGTAGAAGATGGATGGATGGAAGGAAATTTTTTTCTTTTTTCCTCATAAACTTGCTACTTTTTTGCACTAGAAATTTTGCGTTGCAATTTTGTCACATTTTTTCCTGTAAATTTTCAAGTTTTTCATTGCAAATTTTCAACTGTTTTCTCGTGACCTTGTAACTTTTTTGTCTTATAGATTTGCTACTTTGTTCTTTTTGTAAATGTCCTACTTTTTTCCCATAAATTTGTGACTTTAAAAAAAAAAAAAAAAAATTCCCCACAAATTTTCCAACTTTTTTCTCATTAACTTGCATTTTTTTTTGTCTTAAATTACTGCTCAAGGGATGCTGGTTAAATTTTTATTTTACGTAATGATTTGCTTATTTTTTCTATTCATCCAGATGTTTTTATTGGGAGGAGAAATATATTTTTTTGTCCATTTTAAAGAGTTCCCCCCTCTCCCAAAACAGTCTTGCACACAAATGCCCCCCCCCCCAAAAAAAGAAAAAAAAAAGCTAGCGGTAAAAAAGTAACGCTACTTTTACTCGAGTACTCTCACCTCTGGCCCTCCCCCACTGAGGTGTTTTTTTTTTTTTTTTTTGTCGCCGCCTACTGTGAACGCGCAGGAAGAGCAGCTGTCATGTGTCGGGGGCGCGCATGCTGCATACACCGATGAGAAGAAGAAGAGTGAGGAGGAGATTGTGCTGCTGCGGCTCCTGGCCATCTTGTAATCAGACAGGATGACATTGTAAAAATTAAATGAGATTAAACCTAAAACAGCGCGTGGGATCATCTTTTATCGTTTTTAGCCCCTAAAAACGGATCGGGAAAAGGCGCAGCTCCCGCCCCCCCTCCTCCCCGACACCGCCGTACACCTCATACAGGAGTTGTGGATTATTCCGAGGACACCGCACTGAAACCATGAGCTGGGGGACAGAGCTATGGGTGAGTGTTTGACTGTGTGTTTAACTAAACCCTGGACGTGGGTGTAACGGTTTTTATCTTCAAATAAACCCGTGACAAAGCGCAGCAGCACGCGGTTTTTTTTCTTTTCTTTCCGCTAAAACGACGGTTGGTGTGCGCCGCCGCGTTCCCCGTGAATATCCGACTTGTGGCCGAAACCGGGCTAATTTGTCACTTTGCTGTCACTGTCTCTGCTTGTGTGTTTCATCGTGTCTTTGTATGGAAATGTGCAACTTAATTGCTAGATTAGTTTTAGTTCACATTAGCGCATTTCAAACCACGCTTTGCACACAAACACACCCCCCTCCGCCGTGGAACCGTTGCCTGTTCCAGCGGTGCAAACTTGTTTTTGTTGCCGTTTTTAAACAGGACCTGCTGTTCATCTGTGTCTCTGTGTGATAAATGGGTTCTAAGCGTTTAATAGGGAAGGACAGGGGTCTGCAACCTGCGGAGCCAGAGGCACATGCAGGGGCGGGAGCAGCAGATTCTTGCCTCAGGGCACGGCAGTGTACATTTGCCCCCCCAGCCCCCCTTTATTGATTTTTTTTTTTTTTTTTACACTTACAAATTTACAACCAGCATCCATATGAATGTTGCAGATTTATAAGAAAAAAGTTGAAAATCTGCATGAAAAAAGCTGAAAACTGAAAGAAAAGTAAGATTTATTGGGAAACCCACAAATTTTTGATAGAAAAGTTGAAAATTTAAAAAGGAAAAAAAAGGAGCAAATCTATGGAAAAAAGCTGCAAATTTACAAGAAAGAAGCAGCAAATTTACAAGAAAGAAGAAGCAAATTTATGAGAAAAAAAATTTTAAATTTACAAGAAAAAAAGTTTTAAATTTACAAGAAAAAAAGTTGCATATTTACACATAGGAAGTGTGAAGGAAAAAAATCTGCATATTTACAAGAAAAAAGGAAATTTGAAAGTAAAAGGTTGCAAATTTACGAGAAAAAGTAGTTGATTTTTAAGAAACGATTAGCAAATTTATGAGAGTCATAAATTGAGAATTTTTCAATTCTACAAGAAAAAATTACAAATTTGCAATAAAAAAGGAGCAAATTTACAAGGAAAACGTAGCAACTTTACAAGAAAAAAAAATATCAAATTTACAAAAAAATTTGCAAATTAGAAGAAAAAAGTTGGGATATTTAAAAGAAAGAAGTTGGGAATTTACAAGGAAAAAAGTAGTGAAATTTGGAAAAATAAGTAGTGAATTTATGAGAAAGTTTAAAATCTACAAGAAAAAGTTAAAAAATAATTGCAATGAAAAAAGTAGCAAATTTACAAGGGAAAAAAGTAAAGAATTTTACAAGGAAAAAAGTAGGAAATTTACAAGATAAAAGTTGCAATTTACCAGAATAAAGTAGTTAATTTATAAGAAACCTTTGCCAAATTTCTGAGAAAAATCCTGCTGCAAGCTTACAAGAAATAATTAGAAGATTTACAAAAAAGTTGCAAATTTACAAGAAAAAAGTTGCAGATATTCATGACAGAATAGTGGGAAATTTGAAGGGAAGAGACTTCCATGTTTATGTGAAAACCATCAATAACAGAAGATAAAAGCAGCAGATTTCCAAACTAAAAAGTCTTCTATTAAATGTTCGAATGTTCACAGGTCAGTTGGTTGTTTCACCTTCGTTTTAAAGCTCAGATGTGTTTTGTGGCTTCATGCCTTTTTTTTTTTCTTTTTGACACAGTAGATGTTGCCAATTCCTGTAACAGAGGAAGTTACTTTGTTAGGTTAAGTTCTCTAATTTATCTGTACACAGAGGCTTACCAAAGCTCCACTGTTGTAATGACAAGCTAGGATGCACTTCACTTAAGCCCCTTTTGCACTAGTTCCAATATAGCCCTACTCACTTCAACATGGCTTTACTCAACTCAGTTCGCTTTTGTTTCCATTACAGCTGAGTACCGCCTGGGGTGGGTGGGATTTTTTTACAGCAAGGCGGTGCCACACTCCTGACGTAAAACACACAACACAAGCAAAACGCAAGATGGTGGATTACAAGGCGACTGCTCGGTCTCTGGCTTTTTGTCAGAGTAAAGGCAAAAAAAGGAGAGCCAGAGAAGGCCATAGGCGGCGAGAAGACACACTCTGGAAAAGCACTGGAGCGTTCAGGAAGCCATAGAGTCATAAAGCCGAAGATGTGAGCATACAAACTAGATCACGTATGAAGGTAAGCTAACGATTGCTAATGCAAGCAGGGTTTCCTCTGGGAACATTTGTCGGTGGCGGGCCACCTCACCAGAAAATTTACCACCGCGCCAAGGAGATATGAATTTAAGAAAAATATATGAAGCAATGACCTTCCGCAAGCGCGCACAGAAACAACGCGTGTGGCCGTCATCCACGCGGAGTTTAGAAGTGCCCCGCCCACGCGAGCTTTCCAGTCAGTCAGCAGGCAGTGTCTTGCTAGCGGCAGCAGCATCTTTGTGGAAAAGGAGTGAAAACTGGGAAGTCAAACAGCAGAAACGGACTCTTTGAAGAGAAACTTTGTGAAGAAGTCCGCAGTTTCTTCATTGGTGAAAATCCTGGTGCGTCAGCGCCTTGGCGTTACCTATCGGGCAGGAGTGAAACTACAAATGATGGTTGTGTGCATGCGTCAATAGCTTGGCCGGGGTAGATGAAAAAAGTGAGCATGTACAGTGCCGCGTGCGTGCCGGGCTCATCCAAAGCATATGTGGAGCAGGGCAGACTAGAGGGGAAATGCAGCATGAATAAGGCTTGACTGTCCGACAGAAACATGAGTTTATTAACTCTCAGATGCATGACCAACCAATTCCTACACTCTTCCATGAGTGGAGTCAAAAATGACCCCAATTAGAATGAGTGCGTTTTATGCTGTAAACTTAAGAAATTTCTTTCATTTTGGTTAAAGATGATTATTTTTTATTATATTTTGGGTGATTATTAATGTATTGTAAAAAGGTAAGCATCCAAAACATCCAAAAATACAACACTGTATAGGTGTTCGTAATTCCGGTTCATGGGCAGGATCTTGAAAATAGGTCTGAGGAAAAAGTGGCTTTCGACCCTGTTGATTACCTCTGCCAGACCGAAAAGGCCAGGAGGAGGTAATGTTTTTGCCGGGGTTTGTCTGTGTGTTTGTCTGTTCTGTCTGTCTGTCTGTCTGTTTGTTAGCAAGATAACTCAAAAAGTCTTGGACGGATTTCCATGAAACTTTCAGGCGTTGTTGGAAATGGTACAAGGAAGAACTGATTAAATTTTGGGGATGATCCGGATCACCGTCTGGATACAGGAATTTTTTAAAGCATTCTTTAACACTGTGACATACGGCTATTTTCAACATGTGCGCAGGCGCAATGGAGGGCGCTGGTCATCGTGTCTGACCAACATAAACTCCGCGTTCTTCAACGTTTTAGCCACAAAGCACGCGGAAAACACTGGTGGGCTGGGCCCGCCACTGTGCCTGTGTTTGCGCGACGCTGCAAAAGCTGAGACGGGCAGCTGTCCGCCGCCGGATTATTTGGCAGAAATTCCCCGGTCAGCCATAGGCGCTGCGCAAAAATGAGCTGCTCGGCAGCGTGCTGTGTGCCTGTGTTTGCGCAACGCTGCAAAAGCTCAGACGGCCAGCTGTCCGCCGCTGGATTATTTGGCAGAAATTCCCTGGTCAGCCATAGTAGCTCCGCAAAAAGAAGCTCTCTGCCGGGGAAGTTTCCAAATCATCTTTGGCCGCGGAGCGCAACCCCAATAAAGATAAAGGTTAGATGTACCACGAAGGTCGAGTGCAAGCAAGATGTTTGTGTCTGTGAACATTCCGTCTTTTGGCGAGTTGATACGTAACAATGTTTACAGTTTGATGAGAAGGTTGCTGCCATGTAACAATCATCTTATATCAGCAATTGTCAACTCGTCACTCACACTGATTCACTCCAGCATTTGGAAGTGGTGGCGTTCCATTTTATACTGAGTCCAATATTGTATGTTATTGTTGTTACAAGACCGCCGACTGTCTGCTGATCTGTATATACTTTTATTTATTTATTTATTTATTTATTTTCTACTCCTTTTAGTTCTGCATTTAATATGAACCCTGACTTTGAAATAAACGTTTGAATTTTGAATAAAACCCACGCCAACCCGTCTACCTAATTGGCATCCGTCAGTGAAGCCCTCAGTGCTGCTTTCAGTGATCTAAAACGCTCGCATAACCCATTGGCCTGTGGGTTGTACGCAGTTGTGTGATGACTTCATTTGTTTTTTCTTTTGAATTCTTGCATGGAACATGGGTGGGCTAATATAAGCTGCGGATTCAGCCATCACATATTTCGGATAACTTATGTTTAATTGTATAATCACAGGAGCTATTGTCTAATTTCACCTTGTTGGATTTTATTACCCCCTTTGTTATATTATTCACTTTCTTTTAACCTGTACTCTTAATCTATTCGAAATAAAGATTAATTAATTAATTCATTCATTCAATTGCAACGCCCCCAGCCTGGGAGTTTGCAGATGCAGGACATGGACACAACACCAACACTTCAGTTTATTACCTCTGCCAAGGAGGTAATGCTTTTACTACTGAACCACTAATCCTATCATTGTGAATCCAATTGCTACTCAGATGTTTTCATGGTCAAGGAATCTCACAACGTACACACAAACACTGTATGGGGGGAACTGTGGCGCTTGGCGGAGGTCTGCGCTCTCCGAGTGCTTTTCTAGTTGAGATTGAGATGAGATTCAACTTTGTCATTACACATGTATGAATACAAGGTAACGAAACGTGACTTGGCATTTGGGCACGCTCTGCAGAGCGCATCCAAGGCCGGGGCAGCCGCTAGGCACCAGTCATAGGAAGGGGCATGTTCAGGAAGGGCCGTGCATGCCCATAGAAACCGAGAAACCTGAGCACCCGGAGAAGATGCTTTTGCTTAGTTTCTTCATCTTGAGCAACAATACGAAGACTGCTTGATCAGGCATCTCTGCTCGCGGCAATGTAGAATCGGCCATGGCTGCAGAAATCTATTGTGCAGAAAACACAGAACGCGCTGTAAAGACTGGCCCTGTGACTTATTCACCTTGCCAATTTTGAGCCATATGACATCATAAAGACGCATTAGTCTAGGCATCATGAGTGATGGCCTATATGACATCATAAAGACAATTTGTCTAGGCATCATGAGTGATGGCCTGTATGACATCATAAAGACACATTTGTGTATGAGCCATATGACATCATAAAGACACATTAGTCTAGGCATCATGAGTGATGGCCTGTATGACATCATAAAGACACATTTGTCTATGAGCCATATGACATCATAAAGACATTAGTCTAGGCATCATAAGTGATGGCCTATATGACATCATAAAGACACATTTGTCTATGTGCCGTCATATAGACATATCTTTATGACGACATTGCGAGTCCTATGATGCCTGAGTTCATAGGCCGTCTTATGATGTCCTATAAACGTGACAGACACACAGCTAACTAGTGTTAGCTTAGCTACTGTAGCTAACTACAGAGTAGTAATTTGATGATAACACACAAAATTCATGGACGTTGAAAATAAGTTCATAATTTATAACAGCACATACTGTATATTAAGATAAGATGCATTGTCGTCGGCCTCCGTCGGTCTATGATGACCATGGAAGAGAATCCTAAACGTCTACTCTGCTGGAACAGCACCGCCTGTGGCTGAACAGGCCGATGCGCGAATGGCAGTCCCTGTCACACAGGTCGCACTTGTGGGTGGTCTCCGTGCTGCTGGGTCTGTGGCGGTTCTTCCTGCAGGTCCTTTTTTCATCTGCTGCAGCAGTCAGTCTCTCTTCACCTGCCTTGAGCTGTCTGGTCAGGGTACCTCTCCATTTGGAGCGGTCCGTTGCAAGGTCCTCCCAGCGCTCTGTGTTGAACTCCAGTTCCTTCATGTCTCTCTTGCAGACATCTCTAAAGCGCAGCTGTGGGCGGCCAACGTCTCTCCTGCCAGTTGCCAGTTCTCCGTAGAGGACGTCTTTGGGGATTCTGCCATCCTCCATACGGTGAACGTGGCCTAGCCAGCGGAGCCTGCACTGCCTGAGTAGAGTGAACATGGAGGGAAGGCCGGCGCGGGACAGAACTTCTGTGTTGGGCACTTTGTCCTGCCAGGATATGTCCAGGATGTGGCGAATGCAGCGCGAGTGGAAGGAGTTCAGTCTCTTTTCCTGCCGGGCGTATGTTGTCCACGTCTCACTCCCATAGAGCAGTGTGTTGATGACGCAGGCGTTGTACACTACCATCTTCGTCTTGACAGAGAGTTTGGGATTCTCCCACACTTGTGTGGTGAGGCGAGCGAGTGTGAAGGCTGATTTTCCAATCCTCTTGTTGATCTCTGTATCAAGGGAGAGGTTGTTGCTGATCGTGGACCCCAGGTACGTGAACTGATTCACGACCTCCAGCTCGTAGTCGTTGATGGTGATGGTTGGTGGTGCTTCCGTGCCTTGCGCCAAGACGTTAGTCTTCTTCAGGCTGATGGTAAGCCCGAAGTCCTTGCATGCCTGGGAGAAGCGGTCCATCAGGGTCTGAAGCTCCTGCTGTGTGTGGGTTGCGACTGCAGCGTCGTCTGCGAACAGCATGCCTCTGATTAGAGCCTCGTGTACTTTGGTTCTGGCTTTCAGGCGGGCGAGGTTGAAAAGCCTGCCATCAGATCTTGTGTGCAGGTAGATTCCCTCTGTTGCTGTGCTGAAGGCATGCCTCAGGAGCATAGCAAAGAAAATCCCAAAGAGGGTTGGCGCAAGTACACAGCCCTGTTTCACTCCGCTGCGTAAGTTGAATGGCTCTGAGACGTTGCCATTGTGCTGCACTATCCCCTGCATGTTGGTGTGAAACGATTCGATGAGGCTTTGCAACTTTGGTGGGCATCCTATCTTTGGCAGGATCTTGAAAAGGCCCTCTCTGCTGACCAAATCAAACGCTTTGGTGAGGTCGATGAAGGCGACGTACAGGGGCATGTTCTGTTTTCTGCATTTCTCCTGGAGTTGGCGGATGGAGAATATCATGTCTACCGTCGATCACGCAGCGCGGAAGCCACACTGAGACTCGGGGTAGACACGTTCGGCAAGCTTCTGTAGACGAACGAGAACAACTCGTGCGTAGACTTTACCAACAACGCTGAGGAGGGAGATGCCCCTGTAGTTGTTGCAGTCGCTTCTCTCCCCTTTGTTTTTGTAGAGGGTGATGATCTTGGCGTCCCTCATGTCCTGTGGTATGGCACCTTCCTTCCAACACTGGCAGAGGACGTCATGCAATGGCAGCAGTAGGGCGGTCTTGCAGTGCTTGATCAGGTCAGGGGGTATGCCGTCGTTGCCGGGTGCCTTGCCAGCGGCCAAGCTATCAATGGCCTTGCTGAGTTCGTCGATGGTTGGCTCGGCGTCAAGTTTGTCCATGGATGGCAGGCAGTCGATGGCATCAAGGGCTGACGGTGTCACGTGTTCTCTCTGGAGTAGAGGTCGGAGTAGTGTTCCACCCATCTCTCCATCTGCTTGTTCTTTTCTGTGATCATCACCCCAGTGGAGGATTTGAGGGGGGCCGTCTTGCTCTGAGCCGGACCAAGTGCTTTCTTGATGTTATCGTACATGCCACGAATGTTCCCTGTTATGGCAGCGGTTTGAATGTCTTGGCTGAGCTGAGTCCAGTACTCGTTGGCACAGTGCCGAGCAGTCTGCTGAACTTTGCTTCTCGCAGCCCTGAGAATCTGGAGATTCTTCTCGTTTGGGTACTTCTTGTACTCAGCAAGTGCTGAGCGCTTGGCTTCAATGACGGGGGTCATCTCAGTCAACTTGGCATCAAACCAGTCCTGTGACTTCGAGGTCTTCCTCCCAAAGGTAGCCAAGGCTGTGCGGTGGATGGTGTTTCGCAGCTCTTCCCACTTCTGCTTTGCAGATTCTCCTTCTTGTGGTACACCAAGTTCCTTCTCAAAGGTGGAGGCAAACTGCTCAACAAGTTCTGGTTGAGCCATCTTGCTGGTGTCAATCCGTGCCTTTCCAGGCTGTCTAGCACGATGGAATTTCTTCAGCTGCAGCTTGACCTTGCAACACACCAATGAATGGTCTGTGTAGCAATCTGCACTGTGGAACGAACAGGTGATTAGCACGTTCTTCAGTGAGGTGTGCCTGGTCAGGATCAAGTCCAGCTGGTGCCAGTGCTTTGAGCGCGGATGTTGCCAGGAAACCTTGTGTTGGGGCTTGGTCTTGAAGAACGAGTTTGTGATGCACAGATCGTGATATGTGCAGAACTCGAGCAGCCGCTGTCCGTTGTCATTCATTCTTCCCACGCCAAAAGGTCCTAGACAGGAGGGCCAGGAGTCGTGGTCAGCACCCACTCTGGCATTGAAGTCTCCAAGGAGAATGAGTTGTTCAGAGTTGGGGATGGTCCTGACAGTTGTTGCGAGATTCTCGTAGAACTCGTCTTTTGCCTCTGGTGTGGCTGTCAGTGTTGGGGCATACACACTGACGAGGGTGACTGGGCCTAGAGTGGTGTTCAGGCGGAGGGTAAGGAGTCGTGCAGAGCCAGTGCTGCCCGGTTCCACCATCTTCAGTAAGGTGTTCTTCACTGCTAAGCCTACTCCGTGTTCCCTGTGTTCGTCACTGCCCTTTCCCTGCCAGTAGAACGTGTAGTCCTTCTCTCTTAGTGTGCCAGCGTCAGCCAACCGTGTTTCCTGGAGAGTGGCAATATCCACTCCCAGTCTCTTCAGCTCATTATTGATGATGGCAGTCTTCCTGGTGTCGTTGATGTCCTTGAGGTTAGCAGCGAGTCCTGTCATCGTAGTGCGGACGTTCCAAGTTCCCAGTTTTAGAGTTGGTCTCTTTTGTTTTATTGTCTTGACTGGTGCGAAGGTTCGCAGTCTGCTGTTCGGACTTCTCCTCATCCCCATGCACCCAATGAGGAAAGCAAGCTGTGGCGGGACAACACCTTATTGGCTGGGGGGCTGCCCAGCTTGAGGCGGGCGGTAGCTGTCCAGTGAGATCCGATGATCCCTCCCACCGTCGGGAACAACCCCTGGCGCTGCGCTCTACGCCAATTGAGCGGTGGCTTATAACCGGTAACTGTCATTCCCCGTGTTTTTTCTACGCCAAAGGCGAAGCTGGAGTGTCCTCTCCAGTGATCCGGTGTTCTAAACCTTCCAGCGTTGGCGTTGGTAGGATTCAAGCCTGGGCAGGAAGATATGGAGGACAAGATGTTGCCCATGCAGCATGTCCCCCCTCTCCACGTCACTGATGAATCCAAAGGAACAGCAGGGCTGCTACAGTTTGGCACCAGCGCCGGTGCAGGAGCTGCCAGAACGATGTTGAGCACAACATAGAACTGCCTTAGGGGTTCTGACTCCGGATTTTTCCTCAGGGTTGACTCCCGAAGCCTTTCCCGTGACCGGGTATGCCGCAAGGCAGCGGAGGTTTGAAATCAGGGTTTACCTTCCCCTAGATGGGCTACCTTCCCAGGTTGACGAGCCACCATCTACCCGAAGCATCTGGTTTTAAGGCGCCAGAGATCCGCCCTCGCCCCTTCTCCTATTAGTAAAAGCAGTTCCGCCGGGCTTAGAGACTAAACCACACGGGCAGGCTAGGAGTTGGACTTAGTTGTCAGAGGCTTTTCGAGACGCACGCCATAAGGAGCATTTTATGAGCATTGGGAGCTTAACCCCAGTGCTGCTCCTGGCTATGACAACCTTGGATGAGATAAGCCTTTATTAGTCCCACAATGGGGAAATTCCAGGATTGCAACAGCACAGGGATAGCAACACTCGGAGCAACAATCAGAAGGCAAGAGAAAAACAAGAGCAGCGAGTATACATATGTACATATACACTACCGTTCAAAAGTTTGGGGTCACTTAGAAATTTCCTTATTTTTGAAAGAAAAGCACTTTTTTTCAATGAAGATAACTTTAAACTAATCAGAAATACACTCTATACATTGCTAATGTGGTAAATGACTATTCTAGCTGCAAATGTCTGGTTTTTGGTGCAATATCTACATAGGTGTATAGAGGCCCATTTCCAGCAACTATCACTCCAGTGTTCTAATGGTACAATGTGTTTGCTCATTGCGTCAGAAGGCTAATGGATGATTAGAAAACCCTTGTGCAATCATGTTAGGTCTGCAATGCTGTAAATGCTGCAAATGGAGGATTCTTTGACGAAAGCAAAGTTTGAAGGAAAAAATTATTATTTCAAATACAAATCATTATTTCTAACCTTGTCAATGTCTTGACTATATTTTCTATTCATTTTACAACTCATGGTGGTAAATAAAAGTGTGACTTTTCATGGAAAACACAAAATTGTCTGAGGTGACCCCAAACTTTTGAACGGTAGTGTAAATATATATATATATATATATATATATATATATATGACACACAGTGCGCGGAGCATTGTAGCTAGATGGAATAAATATATAAATATATAAACACACAGTGCAGAGCGTTGTAGCTAGATGGAATAAATATATGAATACATAAACACGCACAGTGCAGAGCATTGTAGCTAGATGAAATAAATATGTAGATATATAAACACACACAGGTATTATGAGGTATAAAAATGATAATACTTAAATGTATGTTGCTGTGTAAAAATAACCTTCAGGGTGGTGAGTAGATGTCCTTCCGTGCCAAGTCTTCGAAGCGTGTGTCGAGTAACCCGGGAAGATTTTTGTGAAGCACGTATCAAGGCTTGTGTTGCTGATGAATGTGGTGACATTCAAAGGGGACAGCGAAGCGCAATGTCCCTCACATTTTGTGGACTTGGGACTTTATTTGCAATCTATTCCAGCTTCTTTTTTTTTTTTTTTGAAAGAGATTTGCTTCATGAAGCTTCATCTCGCCATCACTAGTGGTGAGACTGTTGGCGTTAGATGTGTGGATTGACAGTAAATGTATATCTGACAATCACAGTTGATAAAAATCAAAGGTTCCTAGGGTTAAACTTTGAAATTCCATAGAAAATGCTTGGGGTCATTTTTGACCCCACAAATGGAAAAGTGTGGTACTGATACAAAAAAATGCAATTACTTAAAAAATATAACAATTAGATACAAATCCAAATGGCCTCATGTCAAAGACAACCTATTTGAGGAATACATGGAAGATTAAATGATAAAAAAATTAAAATTACAAAGATATTGCAAAAAAAAAACAAAAAACGCTGGTGTCATTTTTGACCCCACTTATGCATCTGAGAGTTAAAGCACTTTAGATGCGGGGAAAAAAAAATCAGAAGTGATATGTAAGCACTGGCGTTTATCATGGTTTTAACCCGCTGGAAACGGGAGCAATAACAGAAGAGTCGCTTAGCTAAGAGATGTGGCTAGAATTCAAATGCAGCCGGCTTCATATGAAGGGAAAGGCAAGGGGGACTGATGAATTGCTGAGGATATATTTCACCAGCCACTACAATACAGTGATCCCTCACTTATCGCGGTTAATGGGTTCCAGAACCGACCGCGAAAAGTGAAAAACCGCGAAGTAGCGTCACCCCTAATGACGTCACCCATAAATACGTACGTTCATTCTCTCACTCTCTCTCATATGATACGTGTGTGTGTGTGTGTAAGTGTACATACATACGTAGATGTAAATAAAGTGTACATAAATATGTTTTTAGAACTCTTTTATTCTTATAACAAGATACGTAACTCAAGATGATGATTTACTGCACAGGTTAATGAGAGCTTTACTGCTCCTCAGGTGACGCCTCATCGTCAGGTGCTAGAGGCGCAGGATTGTCGAGGGCAGCTTCCGATAGAGCTGGAGAAGCTGCAGGAGGCGGCGTAGTGGCTCGACGGGAAGACTATTTCGCACAAAAAGGCACAAGAGAACAGCGAAAAGTTCCACACGGCGAGACTAAGCAACACGAGCGATAAAGAACAATGAATGCGGTCTTCCTTCGCTGGGTATGGGCGCTCGGCAGGGAGAGAAGCTGGGTAAAACGTCTCGGCCAATCAGCTTGCGAGATTCCCGAGCCGAGCCAACACGAGAACAGCGAACAGAGAGGTGGATTTTGAGTTGTGCGGGCTCTCCGTGTTGATACCTGATGTTCTAATGTAGTCTCCCTGCCTTCTGCTAGCGCCCGCCCATTTTTTCTCAATTTTGAATTTTTGATGAATATTTTTGAAAAATTCGCGATGCACTGAGGGCGCGAAAGGTGAGGCGCGAAGTAGCGAGGGATCACTGTATTATGTTCCCTATTATGTACCTGGCAAGTTAAGATGATCGAAATTCACAAAGTCAATGACTTTAATCTGTCAGCAGCCTTCAGACAAACTAAATGTGCCAGCATTTGGATTTCAAAATAAGGGAGGTTTTTCTTGGTGGTGAGGAAATTTCTAAAAAAAAAACAAAACAACTATAAATATATAGAAATATTATAACAGAAACAACGGCATTCTTGGTCATTTAAGTTAATTTAAATCATTAAATACAATTTTATTAATATTTTTTTATTGTTCTGTTCTGACTGCAAAGCTATAGTCAAAAATATAAATTGTTATTAGGAAAAAGTAAAAAAAAACCAGTCTGTTTAAAATTTATTTAAAAAACTAATTTTATTTTAAAAACAGACAAAAATAAGCCATAAAATAATCCACAAATTTATAATAAAGTTTCAAATGTACAAGAAAATTCAATTTTACAAGAGGAAATTACAAATTGGAGGAAAATGGTTTCAAATTTAGATAAATTTACAGAGAAAAGTAGAAAACTATAAGAAAATTGTTATAAATTTTGGAGAAAAAACTCACCTTCAAGACTGAAGTCGTTACTCAAGTTTTCAGTGGGTGCTCTTTGGTGGCACTTGATATTTTCTAACCTGTTTGTATACCACCATAGAGAGAGAAAGAACCTGAATTGGACAGAGCTCAGAGAGGGCAAGATGAGACAGAAGAGAGGAGCCAAGGAGAGGAAAGTGTTCAGGCAGAGAAGGGTCCAGGAGAGGTGAGAGCAGAGGAAGGAGAGGATGACACCAGTAAAAAGTCCAAATACAGGCCGTCTGGGTGGGACCCCAAATTGCCCAATATTCCAACACTCAAGCCTTGGTTGTACAATACTTCAAATTTTAAGTTCCATATGCACGGCAGTGGCTCAGGAGGTAGAACGGGTCGTCCAATAACCGGATGGTTGGCGGTTCGTATCCCACTCTCCCCAGATATCCTGCCGTTGTGTCCCTGGGCAAGACACTTTACCCACCTTGCCTCCAGTGTCCATAACACTGGGTTTGAATGTGTATAAATGTTTGGTGGTGGCCGGAGAAGGCCGTTGGCCCGGATTAGCAGCCATGTTTCCGTCAGCCTGCCCCAGGGCAGCTGTGGCTACAGTAGTAGCTTGCCACTACCATTGTCTGGCGTGGATGAATAATGTAAAAAGCGTCTGAGTGTCTAAAGTGGTATATAAATCTGATGCATTATTATATGCAAAGTTACTGTGCAAATTTAAAAAAAGAAATAAATAGTATAAAATTAATATTCATACATTTGTGTTTTCTGCCCCCCCCCCGGGAAAAATATGTTGCCACCGTGCCAAGGTCTTTAAGCCACAGTTAACACTGACAAGTTAGCTTTAAGTCCGCCATACTACATTGTAATGTCGGCAAGTTATCGCTATTAGGTACTAAAATATGTATGCTGTGTGTGTGTGTGTGTGTGTGTGTGTGTGTTTCAGATGGCTCTCTTGTGGCAAAATTACCACTTCAAACCGTCGGTCTGGGCGTTCAACACAGGCTCTCAGTGGTGGGATGTCACCCCAGCTTCACAAACGCTCAGTGATTACAGAACTTCAGAATGTCTGTAGAAACGTTTAGCTTCCTGTGCAACAAATTGATCTGTGTGAGACTGTTAAGACATCATGGGATGTACCTGCTCCAGCCGGTGGTGTCGTGGCAAAAAGTAATCAGCTGTCAAAACTTGATCACCAGGTGTCATATTGTAGTTATGGGGTTATATTAGCCGTAAAATATATATTTCAACAGGTAAACAGTACTAAGTTAGGTATAATAAGATCTATTTAACAATTATGATGCATTTTAAGCTAAAACAAACCTGATATAGGATTAAAAGCAATTAAAATAAGTGTCACAAGGTTACATTCCAGCCTGAATCAAAGCCCAGCTGCGAGGCCCAGCGGAGATACTACCAGGCAGGCGGCTATTTGTTGACGGGGCTCAGCAGAGATTTCACCCAGGCAGACGGCGGTAGGCGGCGGTGCCCAGCGGAGGACTTACCGTGACTGCAGCGGCGGTGTGCGACGAGACTACCCGAAGCGATTGCTAAGCTAACGCTAGTTAGCTTAATGCTGGCGCCAGTCATTCCACCTTACACCAGCCTGAATCGAAGCCCAGCTGCGAGGCCCAGCGGAGATACTACCAGGCAAGCGGCTATTTGTTGACGGGGCTCAGCAGAGATTTCACCCAGGCAGACGACGGTAGGTGGCGGTGCCTAGCGGAGGACTTACCGTGACCTCAGCGGAGCTCGGTGGCAGCGGCGGTGTGTGACGAGACTCGGTTGGAGGAGCGGGACGGGAGACCAGTTACGGCGACTATGAGCAACGAGACCAGCAACGGAAGGGGCTAGTTGGCTAGCTGAGGCCCAGCTGGATTCGAGGACGATCGGATCAGATTCTGGCGATATAAGCAGAATTTATTTTACTATCCACAGATTTTCTTTTTCCTTCTTTCCAAGAAAGACTGAAGATGGCTGCCACCGGATTAAAAAGTGGGCTGATGGGCACCACTAATAAGCCTTCTCTACTTCTCTACTTCCTCTTCGTTTTGTCTTTGTGTGTCTGGACCTGCAACAAGAAGGATTTTCTGACAAACTCAACCAAAGGTGAAGTTAAAAAGTTTTATCTGTATGGATTTGGGCTTGGACATCTCACCCTACACTCTATGTGGTCTTTAAAAGCCCTGAGCAAAAACTTCCAAATTAAGGCAAACATAGCTGTTAAGCAAAAATCACAATATGGCAGAGGATATACAATTAAAGTTCTGTTAGTTCTGCTACTTCTGGCAGGAGATATTCACCTTAACCCTGGACCTGCCACTATTAAACAGCAGACCACTGGGTTAGCACAAAACCGAGCTGTACAAAAGCAAAAACAACATTTATTTTTCCAAACTGTTAATCATGCACGAGTTCTTTGGGACACCAAGGCTAAACCAAAGGGGATCCTCGGCGGTCATTTAAACATACGGAGCATAATCCCCAAAAGAGATGAGATTTCGGTGTTGCTGTTGGACTCAAATCTGGACTACCTTTGTCTCTCAGAAAGCTGGCTACACAGGAACATAGACACTAATATGATCGATATTGTGGGCTACCAGTGTTTTAGAAAAGACAGGCAGGTAGGGAGGGGAGGAGGTGTTTTAATTTACATCAAAGAGAAATATAAATGTCAACTGGTTGATTTGAATACTTCACTTGAATGTTTAGCTGTTAATGTATGTCTCTCTCCGGTAATGAATTTCAACATTGCAGTAGTGTACAACCCACCGTCACACAACTCTTCCTTTTATAATGAATTAAGTGATCTGGTTAAACAACTTGAGAAGAACAGAGAAACAATAATTCATGGTGACTTTAATATCAACTGGTCTGATAAAAAAGACAAACAAAAACTGAAAAGCCTCATGACTAAATTTAATTACCAGCAAATCATCAAAGGACCCACCAGGATAACCAAACAATCCAGAACACTTATTGACATGGTATTTACTAATAAACCAGAACGAATAACCAGAACCTATAATCTTGTAACTGGTCTCTCAGATCATAACATGGTTCTTGCTGTCAGGAAACTTACTAAAAAGCGACTACAGTATTTTGGGGGAGTCGATATTGACAAATCAAATTTTATTATCCCCAAATCAAAAAATGAGGAGTTTGAACATTACTTAGAGAATCAAAATTGGGAGCAGCTCATGTCAACATGTGAAGTAGATGATTGTTGTAATTTTATAACTGCAACAATCACAAAGTCTATAGAAAAATTTTCAAAGCAAATTAAAAGTAGACAACAGAAGATTAGCCTACCATGGTTAAATAATGAAATAAGAAAACTTATGAAGAGGCGAGACTATGCACTGAAAACATCACTAACCTCCAAACTACAAAATGATCACCTTGTGTACAAAAGTTTAAGAAATAAAGTGGTACATGAGCTGCGAAAATCAAAAATATCTTATTACAATAAACTGATAGATCATGCAAAGGGTAACAACAGTTCCCTATGGAGGCATTTAAATAACTTAACTAATAAAAAAAACGATCAGAAGGGGGTAAAGGAACTTAGAATCAATGGCAAGACCGTCAGTGACAAGGCTACTTTGGCAAATGAATTTAATTCACACTTTGTGGGCTCTGTGGAAGACTTAACAAAAAATTTTGTGCTGCCAAATGTGCTCAACAACACAAATTCCATACTTCCAACAGATACTTTTCACATCGATGAGGTAAATGAGAAGTTAATTGCTGGTATTGTTAAAACACTGTCAAACTCAAAAACTAATGATATCTACAATATGAGCACCTCCTTTCTCAAAATGCACAGCAAAATATTAATCAAACCACTGACTCATCTCATTAATCTCTCCATTAGGTCTAGTACATTTCCATCTGGCTGGAAAAAAGCTGTCGTCATACCAGTTCATAAATCAGGCAGTAAAGACGATATATGCAATTACCGCCCAATCTCTATTTTACCAGTCCTATCTAAGGTTCTTGAAAAAGTTGTAGCTACACAGCTGATAGACTACTTACAAGACAGTCAACTTCTTCATCCACATCAATTTGGTTTTAGACCAGGATACTCAACAGAAACAGCAAATTGTTGCCTTATTGAAAACGTCAAACAGTCCTTGGACAGGGGTAATGTGGTAGGAGCTGTTTTTCTAGATCTCAAAAAGGCTTTCGATACTGTAAACTACAGTTTGCTTTTATCCAAAATGGTATCTTTTAACTTCTCCCCAAATACATTAGAATGGTTTGCATCTTATCTCCAGAATAGAGAACAGTGTGTAAAAGTTCACCAGGATAAATCCTCATTTTTAAACAACCGCATGGGTATCCCACAAGGGTCCATTCTTGGTCCTTTACTTTTCAGCATTTTTATTAATGACTTGCCGTTACACTGCTCAGCTGCAACATGCCAACTTTATGCAGATGATGCAGTTATTTACACAGCTGCCAAGACTCCAGCACAGGCTGCAGATGTACTGTCTACAAGTATGGTTGATGTCCAAGAGTGGCTCCTCAAGAACCATCTATTGCTGAACCTTCAGAAAACAGTCTCAATGTGCTTTTCAATCAAAAAATGTAACCTGCAACATTTTAAAGTTAATATACATGATCATGACATCAGTTTAGCTACAGAATTCAAATACCTTGGCATTGTACTAGATCCTCAACTCAAATTTAATCTTCATATAAAGAAAATTTCAAAAACAGTAAAAAAAAATCTGAACTGCTTTAAATTAATTAGATATTACATACCTTACGAAGCAGCTGCACTGTATATGCATTCTATGGTTTTTTCTCATATATCATACTGTTTGACAGTCTGGGCTCAAGCAGCCCCTTCCACAATAAGACATATAGGTTCATTATATAATCAAACCCTAAAAATCTTGGACAAAAAGCCCATTAGGTGGCATCACTGTAATGTTTTAAAAAAATACAACCTATTGAGTTTTGAGAGCTTCATTGACCTCTGTCTTCTGAAATTAACGTTCAAATGTTTCCATAAATCAGCACCCGAGCCACTTGCTGGTTTCGTCCAAAGACAGGACAGCAGCAGAGCCACCAGGAGTTCTGTTAACAATAACTGTAAAATATTCCACCGCAGAACCACATTTGGACAAACAGCTTTCTCTATAAAGGGCAGTCACATCTGGAACACAATGCCAAATGAAATTAAAATAATAACGGACTTTAAAACATTCACTAAAAATGTTAAAAACTGGCTGAAAAATAAACAAGAATGTACTCATGTATGAATTAATTGTCTGCAAAGTGAGAATGAATGAAGGGAAGGAATAAATGTGTTTGTTTATAGTGAGTGACGGAGGGAGGAAGGCCTGAAATAGGCAAATGTGAGTTATGTTATATGTGTTAAATGTGAGTCAGGCTGTTATATTTGTGTATTTATAATATTTATAATATTTATGTTAAATGTGAGTCAGGCTGTTATATTTGTGTATTTATAATATTTATAATATTTATAATTGTGTATTTATAATTTTTCTGCATTGATGTATGTGGTTATTGTGTATATTTTTTTATCTTGATTCTTTTTTCTAAAGCCCATCCAGGGACAAGAGTTGCAAATTAGCTAATAGCTATACACTCTATGTGCAACACATCAGATTGATTGTCTTTGATTAATTGTCTATGTTTATTGCACTGTCCCTGTCAAATAAACTAATCTACCTACCTACATGGAGAAATAAATGGATTTACTGGATATATACATGTAGATACTGTATAAATATATATTTTCTGCATCAACAATGTACTATACATGTATTCATTTAGTATTGCACTGGGAATTTTTGCAATAAACCTTTGTGCTTTTTGCAGATGTCTCCACTTTTAATAATAATGCATCAGATTTAAATAGCGCTTTATCATAGACACTCAAAGACGCTTTACAAGTAGATACATTATTCATTCACTCCAGACAGACAATGGTAGTGGCAAGCTACTTCTGTAGCCACAGCTGCCCTGGGGCAGGCTAGCAGAAACGTGGCTGCCAATCTGCGCCAACGACCTCGCTGACCACTACCGAACATTTATACACATTAATACCCAGTGTTATGGACACTGGAAGCAAGGTGGGTGAAGTGTCTTGCCCAGGGACACAACGGCAGGATTTCTGGGGAGAGTGGGATTCGAACCACCAACCATCTGGTTATTGGATGACCTGCTCTATCTCCTGAGCCACTGCCGTCCCATACTTTTGTTTTATATGTGAAGGTTACCACTAAGTGACATAAATACAGTGGTACCTCTACTTATGAAATTAATTCGTTCCGGAAGAATTCTCGTAACGTCAAAATTCCGTAAGTAGAGGCGCGTTTTACATGTAAATGCCGTAATCCGTTCCAAGCCCCCCAAAATTCGGGCATAAATTTTTTATAAATCGTAAAAACGCATCAAAACATGTAACAAATACATGTTACAATTAGATTACTGCACAGTAAACATAAAATGAGAGTTTAAAATGAGAGAAAGAATAATAAAAGAGAATAATAAAAATTATGTTCATTTACCTTTTAACTGCGATCGTCGGCGTCGGCGTCACCTTTTGCCTCCTTTGGTTCATGTTCTGTCTCATTAGTGGTTTTTGCCTGACGTTTTGTGAAGAAACGATCCAAGGACGTTTGTTTTTGTCGGCTTGTAACGATCCTTCGAAAATGTGCAAGGCAAACATCATCATAGTGAGCGATAGCCCGACTAGTGAACACTTTTTCCGGGTGATTCGTGGCCACTGGGATACCAGGAAGATGCTCGGCGATAGCCAATGGCAGAGCAGCTACAGGTATGTTTACGTTCGGTAAACTACGGGAGCTGCGAGGAGCACGTACTTTTTTTGCCTTTCGTATCCTGAAATTTCGTTCGTAACAAGAGGCAATATTTTCCCGTTGAGGCGTGTCGTAACCTGAAAATTCCGTATGTAGAGACGTTCGTAAGTAGAGGTACCACTGTACTAAAAGACTGGAAAAGCTGTCTTCAGAACAATCCAGCAGTTTGAGAAATCACTTTTGGTTTGGTGTAAGTCTGCCAACAGAATTATGAACCGTAAAGCAGTTTGTGTTCAAGTGTTCAATCCCATTAATCCCTAACCCAGGGGTGTCCAATCATGTGCCATGGGAGGGCCAAGACACGGCAGGTTCTCTCTTCTCCCCAGTCTCTTCAGCAGGGGTTTTCACTGATCAGCAGTCAGTGGGAGAAATTCAGTGGAATCTGCTGTTGAAGACACTGGTTGGAGGTAAAGCCTGCAGGTCTTGGCCCTCCATGGCACATGACTGGACACCCCTGCCTTAACCCATTATTAGAAAATACAGATGCTAATATGGCCCAGAATCCCTCCATATACTGATACTATCACTAATGTGTGCAGTATCTTCTGCACTGGCACATCCAACAATACAGTCTTCAGTAAATAAAAATAATTGTTTTTGGTTACTTTTTCTTAAAAATGAGCCATTATTTTCAAAGTCTGATAAATGGTTTGTACTGTTGACTCTTTTCCCACTGGTGTCTTAACAGACAAAATAGAAAATCATGATGCAAACACATAAGTCACTCAATTGTTTATTACAATCAGCAGCAAAATCCAGATTATTTAGAATGTGGAAAATCCAGACTCTAAACTATAAAAAAACAAAACAGAATGGGTCACACACACCGGCCACACTGCCTCACTGGCCACGGTTACATGGGCAAAATTTCTTCAATCAGAATACAATTCAGATCAGAATTTTACTGTTTACATGGACCCTGAAAAAGCTGATCTGATTAGGACGTGCGTTTCCATGTGTCACATGTTTGAATGGAGTAAATCATTTTGACATGCACACGTCGACATTTCGACATTCCAAAAATAGTAGAAGAAGCAACTAACGGTGTTAGCAAGCCCCGCTTCGTGTCGAAATTGACCTGTATTGTGTTATTCAGACTGTACTTTTGCTTCTGCTGGTCTCTGTAATGAAGCTACAAGTACTTCTGCATATGACGAACAGAGGGAGACAGCAGGACGATACAGACCAGTTTTGTTTTACTCCAGCTATGTTTTCTGATAGCTGCTGCTAAGGCAGAAATACGTCACGTCAGCGTGCGGCTGGTGTACAGACATGCGCAGTAAACATATTTTCTGCCTTACGTTCGGAATAAGTGTTTTCATGCACACCATTCGGATTAACAATCGGCATAACCCACCCCTCTCAATTGGAATGAAATTTTGATCCAAATGAGTGTGATCGGGTTAGAATATTCAGATTGCCATGTTTACATGAAGCATTTTTATTCCGGTCAGGCTTTTAATCCGGTTACTTGTGTCCATGTAAACATAGCCACTGAGAAGCAACTGAATGCGGCGGTCACACTGGTCCTGGTTCAGCAGATCTTCAGCCTGTATCTCTGTAAATAGTGACACAAGGTCTGGTTTGGGGTGCATCGTTTTCCTCTTGCCTAGACGAAAGACAGAAATGGGTGGTGGATAATTAAAGCAAGTTTAAAACATATTTGGGAAATACACTTGTTGCTAAAAGCCAGTGGTGGAATGTGACAACAAAGTGCTTTGTTGTTGTATTTAACCACAATTTTCATGTAGCTGCGCTTCAGTAGATTTTACAAGGGCTGGGTTACATTTAAAATCATTTTTTACTGTGACCTCAGCAATCAGAATGAGTTACACATTCAGTTGAATGGAATCTAGTACTTTAGCTGAGGGTGTGCATCCCTGAGTATGGCGTCGCTCAGTCAAAATATGTAATTTTTATCAATAAAAGTTTAGCCACCGCTCTGTCACTGCTGTGTCTCTTCTTGCCCTGGCTTCAAGTGTGGGCGGTGTTTTGTATTTGTTTTGCTAAAATATAAAAGGATGTACTACAGTAGGTCTCACATATTTGTAATGTGTCCTGTTATTATAGTACTGCATGAGTTTGAGGACAGACTATAAACTACACAAATAAACTAAATTATAATGGTGACTGAACAACTCCCATTCCCCAAAGTGCAAGATACACTATTATTCAAGATTCAAAGCCTTTATTATCCTGTGCAAAGTTAAGAAATGCTACATTTCCTGAGCAATGAAATTCTTACTTTGCTCTCCGAACAAATGCCAAGGTAATAGGTACAGAAACAACAATTCTAAGGTCATGACACAGTTACAGTAACTCAATCCTAATACTAATGGATGCTAATAACACACACACCAACACACAGTTAGGCAGTTAGGACTCCATAAGCACACCTTAATACTAAATACTAAAACTAATGCGTACTAATAATACTATGTACAGTGTGCAAATGAGCATTGTGCAACGAGCAGTGCCATCCATCCATCTTCTACCGCTTTTCCAGGGGTCCGGGTCGCAGAGGCAGCAGTTCAAGCAGAGAAGCCCAGACTTCCCTCTCCCCAGCCACCTGCTCCAGCCTTTCAGAGAGGATACCAAGGCATTCCCAGACCAGCTGGGAGACATAGTCTCTCCACAGAGTCCTGGGTCTGCCCTGGGTCTCCTCCCAGTGGGACGTGCCCGAAACACCTCAAGTGGGAGGCGTCCAGGAGGCATCCTGATCAGATGCCCATACCACCTCAACTGGCTCCTTTCAATGTGGAGGGGCAGCGGTTCTACTCTGAACCTCTCCCGGATGACTGAGCTCCTCACCCTATTTCTGAGGGTAGAGTCCAGCGATCCTACGGAGAAAGCTCATTTCAGCCGCTTGTATCCGCGATCTCGTTCTTTCGGTCATTACCCAAAGCTCGTGACCATAGGTGAGCGTAGGAACGTAGATTGACTGGTAAATCAACAGCTTTGCCTTAGAACTCAGCTCCTTCTTCACGACAACAGACCGGTACATTGTCTGCATCACTGCAGATGCTGCTCCGATCCGTCTGTCAATCTCTTGCTCCATTCTCCCCTCACTCATGAATAAGACCCCAAGATACTTAAACTCCTCCACTCGGGGCAGGAGTCTGTCCCCAACCCGGAGAGGACAATCCACCTTTTTCCAGCTGAGGACCATGGACTCGGACTTGGAGGTGCTGATTCTCATCCCAGCCACTTCACACTCAGCGGCAAACCGTCCCAGCAAGAACTGTAGGTCATTGCTGGATGAAGCCAACAGGACAACATCATCTGCAAACAACGGAGATGAGATCCTGTGGTCACCAAGCATGACATCCTCCGTTCCTTAGCTGTGCCTAGAAATCCTGTCCATAAAAATTATGAACAGGATCGGTGACAAAGGGCAGCCCTGGCGGAGTCCAACTCTCACTAGGAATGAGTCCAACCGAGTGTTGGCAATACGAACCAAACTCTCACAACGGTCGTACAGAGACCGAATAGCTCGTAACAACAAGCCCAATACCCCATACTCCTGAAGCACCCCCCACAAAAAACCACGAGGGACGAGGTCGAATGCCTTCTCCAAGTCCACAAAACACATGTAAACTGGTTGGGCAAACTTCCACGAACCCTCGAGGATTCTCGAGAGGGTAAAGAGCTGGTCCGATGTGCCACAGCCAGGACGAAAACAACTTTGCTCCTCCTGAATCCGAGGTTCAACCAACGGCTGGACTCTCTTCTCCAGTACCCTGGCATAGATCTTCCCAGGGAGGCTGAGGGGTATGGATTGTCACCTTATCGTGGTGGGGGGTTTGCGTGTCCCAGTGATCGCAGGAGCTATGTTGTCCAGGGCAATTTGCCTCTGATAGGGTCACCCAAGACAAACTGGTCCTGGGTGAAGGGCCAGACTAAGAACGAGCCAACAGACTTTCATGATAAATACTAGAACAAGGATTCAGTGTACCCCACCCGGTATGGGGTTACCGGGACCCCACCCTGGAGCCAGGCCTGGAGGAGGGGCTCGATGGCTAGCGTCTGGTGGCTGGGTTTCCGCCCATGGGACCCGGCTGGGCTCAGCCCAAAGGAGTTATATGGGTCTGCCCTACAGTGGGCTCACCACCTGCAGGAAGGATCATGGGGGTCCAGCGCTATGTGGATCAGGTGGTGGTCAAAGGCAGAGACCTTGGCAGACTTGATCTCAAGCTTCCTAAACTGGCTTTGGTACGCAACGAGCAGTGTATAATTACAAATTAGTACCCGGTGCTAATTTCTGTAACGGTAGTACCAGTAGACTGTGCGTGATAAGTAGCAGCAGAGATGATAATTAGCAACAGAGATGATATGGACATCAGACGGGTGAGACTGTATCTACTGTACAGGTGAGCAGTGTGCAAATTTAGCAGCCGGTGTGACTTCCTATCTGCAAAGCTGTGTTATGGAGTTTTGGGAGTTATCTGTTCAGGAGTCTGATGGCAGTGGGAAAGAAGGAGTTCTTCAGTCTGGTTGTCCTGCATTTCACAGTTCTGTACCTCTGGCCTGAGGGTAGAAGTGTGAACAGTCTTATATTATGAATACAACTCATAAAAGATCACACAAACAGTGGCTAATATTGGATGTCCCATTCATTTTCAATTAATCTGTAATTAATATTCACACAATCAAATAAATCTCAGTTCAGTCCCTTTCATATTAAGTGGAAAGTGTGCTTCTTTGGTTTTGGCACTTTTCTATACTTTAACTTAAAAAGCAAAGGATTTGAGTACTTTTTTTGTCCACCACTACTAAAAAACAACGGGGTGTGCAACTTACAAGTCATAACACATTGCTGTGTCATGCTACATTGTGGTGTCAAAGCAGATGCTGGTCGGACACTAGAACAAAAATACACACAACTTAAATCCATGTACAGTATGAAAGTGCAACATGTAAAAATCACCTTTTTAACCGGGCTTCAGCCAGAGTTTTTTAGCCGGAGTTAGCATTGATAGCTAACTAGCTAGCTCATTCTCTGCAGACAGGAGACAATGGTGGTGTTTATTCAAAGTGAGCTTTCCACCACTGGGATAAATAATGTAAAAGATGCATAATACAGGGATGGCAATTTTCTGCCGATCCGCGGATTTCCGCCGATTTATTTTCAAATTGATCATTTCTGTGAATCATCTAAATCCGTTGAGAAAATTTTAGGGGGGTAAGGTACCTTATTGTCACCGATTTTAGCGAAAATCAACACGATTACATAAGCGCTCGGTGCTTCCCCGGGTCAAGTCTCCCACGATAACCCGGATGTTTTGTACTCAAGGTACTGCTGTATTGTAAACGGCCCTGCGATTGGATAGTTGCAAACGATTGGACCAATCAAATGGCTCGTTGTATGCTTTGTCAAAAATTCATGGCGGCGTGTTCGTGTTGGAATTCTGAGTTTTCGGTATCGTTTTCAGCGGAATTATGAGATTTTTATCGAAGGATCAGGAGTCATCAGTGCTAGAAATAGACAAAAGTGTCAAAAATAAATTCCGATGGAATTGGCTTGAGAGAAAAGTGACGGTAAAGGTGAAAATTGGCTCAAAGTTCGACGAGGTAACAAACACTCGGACAGTTTCTGAAGAAACCAAATGTGGCCGGAAAAGCTTTTTTTTTTAATTTTTTTTTTTTAATTTTTTTTTTTTCTCGGTGATCAGTGTAAATAGTGTAATAAACTCTTATAGAACTGTTAAATATGTTGGACTAAAGACAGTGAGACAACATTGAAGAAAAAGTAAGTTAACTTTTCATTAAATTTAATGATTTATCTAAGTCTAGTATTTCATTTTTTTATCATTTTTTTTCAGTCTAAATTACTTCTGTTTTACTGAAAACCTCTCAGCTTCAGGGGGGCTGTGCCCCCCCCCCCCCCCCATAAGTCAATCGACCAAATTAGATTTCAGCTGAAATCAGAATTTCCTGTTGCCATCCCTGATAATATCACATCATATCACATCACTCACCATCCTCTATATCCTAATATCACAGCTTTCAACTGCCGTGGTCGGGTGCTCCCCTTATTTGCCGGTTGGTGGCCATAAATGCATTTTGGGTGGCTCTGTCTAGTTCCCTCTAGATTTGCTAATCAGCCAAAGGCACAGAAAAGTCTGCTGGACCATGGTGTTGATTTCTGTGAAGCCATTGTATCGTTGCTGTTTATACTGACGCTTGCTTGCTGGCTCAAGGACGAATCTTTGCAAAGGGTGTCTGGAGGTTCTGTTGACGACGTCGCTCTCATGATGTTGTGCCCTGACCAATCAGTGGCCTGCAGTCTGTTGGCGTCACATTTTCACCTTGAGTCGGCTCGCTTGGAACCTTAATCAGATGGGTACGAAAAAAGTACCTGGAAGCTGGTACCAGGTACTAATGGAAAAGCCTACAAAGCGCTCCGAGTCGAAGTGAGTAGAGCCAAACAGGTACTAGTGGAAAAGGGCCAATACTGTCACTAGTTGTGGGTCGGAACACTTTGTCTGCATAAATTAATAATGGAAAACAGGTCATTGTTTTTTGATCACTGTCAATATTAAACTTGACATTTTTTGCATAATGTACTGTAGAGGTAAACCTGTTTTGTGCAGGATGTGATGGCATTGTTGGTTTTTCTTCACTGGAAACACTCTGGACCTGCAGTATTTTTCAGGGAACTTAACAGGCACCCTTTAAAAAAAATGGATAGCAGTTAGAGGCTAACGGCGCTTTAGCTTTGCCCCATTTCCACCTTCGTACTTCACCCACATCTTCTTGGCATCAGAAAAAATAGAGTCTGTCAGCACATAGGTATTACGGTTGACTAATGGAAATGATAAATCCACCTCTTGCTTGTCTGTTTTGTTAGAAACATACGTGAGATATGTAGCTGAATGTTTGCAATACCTTATAATGACCCTGTTAGACACCACAGAGAGAAATAACGGCCACCAGACAGAAATTAATCTGTTGTGTGAGGGAAACCAGTGGAGAACCACACAACTGTTATGGTGAGATGTTTAGTTTACGAGTATTGTTGCCTTATGATGGTTAATAGTGTGACAAACGTGACAGCTCTGGGTTAGGGAGGTCTGGATTTTGAGGACTGTCTCCTTCAAACAGAGCCTCACTGTGGAATTTAAGGTGTATAACACAGCATTACAATTCTCATGGATCGTAAGAAGCCACTGACCATCCACTTTTCTAGTGGGTGGTTGGTCCTGTAGAGGCTGACAGCACTCGCCGTTACCATTAGATAGGCGCTATTCATTCTCTCTAAAACAGGATAAAATGTTCTGTATAGCGTCTTTAATGCTGTTCAGTACACATGTACAGTGAATATAAAAAGTCTACACACCCCTGTTTAAATGCCAGGTTTTTGTGATGTAAAAAAATGAGACCAAGATAAATCATTTCAAAACTTTTTCCACCATTAATGTGACCTAAAACCTGTACAACCCAATTGAAAAACAAACGGAAATCTTTTAAGGGGAAAAATAAAAAACTTACAATAACCTGTTTGCATAAATATGCACACCCTTAAACTAATACTTTGTTGCATCACCTTTGGCGTTTATTACAGCACTCAGTCTTTGTGGGTAGGAGTCTATCAGTGTGGCACATCTTGATGTGGCAATATTTGCCCACTCTTCTTTGCAAAAATGCTCCAAATCTGTCAGATTGCGAGGGCATCTCCTGTGCACAGCCCTCTTCAGATCATCCCACAGATAATTCGATCAGATTCAGGTCTGGACTCTGGCTGGGCCATTCCAAAACCTTGATCTTCTTCTGGTGAAGCCATTCTTGAGTTTATTTGGATGTGTGCTTTGGGTCATTGTCATGCTGAAAGATGAAGTTCCTCTTCATCTTCAGCTTTCTTGCAGAAGCCTGAAGGTTTTGTGCCAGCACTGACTGGTATTTGAAACTGTTCATAATTCCCTCCACCTTTACTAAGGCTTGCAAGTTCCATATGAAGACAAACAGCCCCAAAGCGTGTTGCTGCCACCACCATGCTTCACTGTAGGTATGGTGTTCTTTTGGTGATGAGCAGTGTTGTTTGTGCCAAATATACCTTTTGGAATTATGGCCAAAAAGTTCAACCTTGGTTTCATCGGACCAGAACACATTTTCCCACATACATTTGGGAGATTTCAAATTTTCTTCGTAAGATAAGGCTTCCATCTTGCCACCCTATGCCATAGCCCAGACATATGAAGAAGAGAGGAGATTGTTGTTTCATGTACTCAACAGCCAGTACTTGCCAGAAATTCCTGCAGCTCCTTCAATGTTGCTGTCGGCCTCTTGGCAGCCTCCCTGGACCAGTTTTCTTCTTGTCTTTTCATCAATTTTGGAGGGACGTTCAGTTCTTGGTAATGTCACTGTTGTTGCCATATTTTCTCCACTTGATGATGATGACTGTCTTCACTGTGTTCCATGGTATATTTAATGCCTTGAAAATTTTTTTCAACCCTTCTCCTGACTGATACCTTTGAACAATGAGATCCCTGTAATGCTTTGGAAGCTCTTTGCGAACCATGGCTTGTGCTGTAAGATGTGACTACAGCAGTGTCACGAAAAGCCTACTAGAACAACTGAACTTTATTTGGGGTTAATCAGAGGAACTTTAAATGGTGGCAGGTGTGTGCTGACTCCCATTTAACATGAGTTTGAATGTGATTGGTTAATTCTGAACACAGCCACATCCCCAGCTATAACAGGGTGTGCATATTTTTGCAACCAGGTTATTATAAGTTTTTTATTTTTTATTTTTCCACTTAAAAGATTTCATTTTTTTTCCAGTTAGGTTGTACAGGTTATAGGTCACATTAATGGTGGAAAAAGTTTTGAAATAATTTATCTTGGTCTCATTTTTTTACATCACAAAAACCTGGCATTTGAACAGGGGTGTGTTGACTTTTTTATATCCACTGTATTTTGGCTAATTTTGGTCTACAGTTTAAGTCATGAAGCCAACAAAACACCCTAACCCCAATGACCCCCCCCCAATCCCACAGGTAATCCCACAATTTTTCTTTCAGGAATCCTTAAAGCTGCCAGCCTCCGTTTGTCAGTTGCATCACCGGTATTTCCTCCATCCACTCTCAGACACATATGGAGGACAACGTATAAATAGGATGCTGATAATGAGGATGACGGGACCGCTCCGAGCTACTTTTTATGACTCCATAATAAGCAGTTGTGAGTGAGGGAATTCCTGTACTCTGGGGTTTGTTTCAGGGGGGCCGTACCGCCGTGTTGATGTGGGAATCTGCCTTTAGAGTAGGGCTGCAACTAAAGATTATTTTAGTTGTCGACTAATCTAACAACTACTTTTTTTCGACTAGTCGCATTTATTTGTCTCATGTCCACCATCTCTGCTTCTTGTTAGGGCTGCATATTTTACCTCAGCCGTTGTTTAATACCTCTTAACTTTTCGTCTCCTGTGGGTGGGAGGCATTTAAATGCCACTTTGTCTCAGCCAGACACAGTGTAACAGTGTAACTAATATTCAGAATGAGGGCTAATATTAACAAAGATGAAAAAGCGATAGCAACTCCTGCAATTCAGTCACTGCATTCAACACGTCAGCCATGACAGCTCAACCCTCAGCAACCAGAGAGCTTATTGTCAAACAGGTAAACTAACATTAACAGCACATACTAACAGTAATGCCATTTTTCTAAAGCTTGAAACAGTCGGCCATTGAAAATAAGTGGTGCTAACTTTCTTTACTCGCTAAAACTTACTCTTGCAGACGGTAATGTGGCTCCCGGAACTCCCTGTGAATTAAAGCTAAAACGTCCGTATTTTAGCCTGGCTCGTTAGCTGCTAACAGGCTTTGCTCTAGGTAGGTTCTGCAGCCAGTTATAGACACGGAGCACATGTTAATATCTTCACAACAGTGGGTCTTTATTCTCCTTTCTCTGCGTTGGAGAGACACGTACAGCCGCTTCGCACTTAAACTCTGCAGCAACCGTGAAAACAAAACACAACACATGCTTCGCCATGCTGTGCTCCTCTTCTTCTTTGCTGGAAATTGTTCACGCATGCGGGACAACAGAGGCGCTACTGCCCTCAGCAGTTCCGGTTAAATGGAGCTTGCTCTTGCTGGTTACAGCTGAACCGCGGCATGCATATAAACTTTGTAATTAAACAATTTGTTGACAATAAAAATATTTGTTGACAAATTTTTATTGTCAACGTTATCGATAAAATTGACTAATCCTTTCAGCCCTACTTTAGAGGTGTGTGGTTGTTGCCCCGGGAGCCATGGGACATTTTTAAGGAGTGATGGCATGTTTTTGTGTCGGCGATTTCTGAAACCAAACGTGGAGTTGACGTGTGAACCTGTGTGTGGGGTCAGTTGTGACTGCGTGAACTCACAGGTTAAATATTTGTGGAGAGCGTGCCTTTTAGATCAGTTTGAGGGAGCTGAGTCAGCACAATAACCCGATCGCAGCCGATTGCTGCTTTTCCCCTTTTAAACTTGCAACTTGTTCTCGAAAATTGGCTACGTTGTTCTTTTAAATTTGCAACTTTTTCCTCATAAATTTCTTTTTTTCTTGTAAATTTGCATCTTTTTTTCTCATGAATTTGCTACTTTGTCATTTCAAATTTGTAACATTTGTGTCATGAATTTGCACTGTTTTTCTCATCATTTTGTGACTTTTTTTCTTAAATTGTTGATTTTTTTTTCTTGTAAATTTGTGAGGTGAATAGATAGATCCATGGATGTGCCAGGACACATCATCAGTGATGTTTCCTGATGTCATCGGGTGTTTTGGGTCTCACAACATCAGACACCCTCAATCAGGCGATCCAGCCAGGGTTGGTCAGACCCTGACTTGTGTCCCAGCGGCATTGGCCCACGATTCGGACCTCTTAGTCCATAGTCACTGAGAGGTTCTTTCTGCAGCCTCGGTGGCAGTTTTGATGGGCTTCCTTTTAGCAGCTCCTTTGATGCCAAGAAGAATGTAAATTTTACACAGGGATCGGGCAGCAAAGCCTCAGCATCCCACCTCTATGGGCTCACAGCATACTCTCCCAACCATTTCTCTGGCACCGTTCTACCAGTTCTTGGTTTTTGAGCCGTTTGTGTTCATTGGCCTCTTCCACGCGCTCCTCCCAGGGAACTGTGAGCTCCACTAATAAGACCTGGCTGGAAGAGGAAGATCTAAGTACCACATCTGGCCTCAGAGATGTTGGTGTTGCATGGTCAGGGAACTTAAGCTGCTTGGCCAAGTCAGTTGGGAGGTGCCAGTGTGAAGCTGAAGAGAGCAGGCTGGCTCATGGTCTCGGCTGTGGCTGGGGCCTGACAAAGGGCTTTTTTGTTTTCTCATAAAAAATTTCATAAAATTTCTCATAAAAGATTTTTTTTCTCATAAATTTTTTACTTTTTTCATGTAAATTTATGACTTTTTTCTTGTGAATTTATTATTTTTTTCTCACAGATTTGTGACTGTTTTCTTTTAAATTTGTAACCTTTTTCTTGTAACTTTGTTTTTTTTCTCATAATTTTGTGAGTTTTCCTTTTAAATTTGTGACTTTTCTTGTATATTTGCAACTTTTTTCTCATAAATTTGTGACTTTTTTCTTGTAATTTTTTTCTTGTAGACTAGTAGCTTTTTTATTGTAAATTTGTGACTTTTTCCTTTTAATTTGATGACTTGGAAATTTGTGACTTTTTTCCCCTTAAATTGGTGACTTAGTTCTTGTAATTTTGTGACTTTTTTCTCGTAAATTTGTGACTTTTCTTGTAAAAAAGAAAAAAGCTATTTTTTCCTCATAATTTCATGAATTTTTTTCTTTTTGGAACTTTTTTCTTGTAAATTTGTAATTTTTTTTGTCATAATTTTGTGACTTTTCTTTTAAATATCAGGACTTTGACCCCCACGGACCTCCTCCCAGTTTTTCTAGCCCCTGCCGCCGATCTGGTTTATTGTTTGGCTCGGAAAGTGAGACGGCGGAAGAGAGGAAGACGAGCGGGCGCTCTCGTACGACTTCGCAGGAGAGGCTCGCGAACGGCGCTGCCTGGCATATTTCTGTCCAATACCAACTCTCTCTCTAACAAGGTGGATGAACTGAGACTGCTGATGCGTTTTAAGGACCTCGTCTCCTCAGCTGTCCTCTGCTTTACTGAGACCTGGCTCCGGGAAAATATACCGGACAGCGCGCTGCGCCTCGACGGCTTCCAGCTCTTCCGTGCTGATCGTGACACAGAGCTTTCCGGCAAGACCACAGGAGGCGGTGTCTGCTTCTACATCAACTGTAGCTGGTGCTCTGATGTAACGGAAATTTCCAAACACTGTTCTCCTGCCTTGGAATTTCTTGTTATCAACTGCAAGCCTTTTTATTCCCCACGGGAGTTTGCTTCTTTTATACTGATCGCTGTGTACGCCCCTCCCGACGCGGACACGCGCGAAGCTCAGCGCGTGCTCGCGGATCACATTCAACACACAGAGCGGAGTTTTCCAGACTCGCTGATTATTGTGGCTGGCGACTTTAATCAGTGCAATCTGAGCCACGATCTCCCCCGCTACAAACAGTTTATTAAATGCCCCACCAGAGGATTAAACACACTGGATCACTGTTACACCACAGTGAAAGACGCATATCGCGCTGTCCCTCGAGCTGCGCTGGGATTATCTGATCACGTGATGGTTCACCTCATTCCCACATACAGACAGAGATTGAAGCTCACTAAACCTGTTGTGAGCACTACGAAGATACGGACCAGTGATGCTGAGGAGAAGCTGGAAACGTGCATGGAAATATCTGACTGGGGCATGCTTAAAGGAGCCACGCATGATCTGGATGAGTACACGGACACTGTGAACTCATATATCCACTTTTGTGAAGAGAACATTCTTCCATCACGCACCAGGGTGAGTTACTCTAATGACAAACCCTGGTTCACAGCTAAGCTCAGACAGATCAGGAAGGAGAAGGAAGCAGCGCTGAAAAGTGGAGACAGGGACTGCTACAGGGAGGTTAAATACCGGTTTAACAGAGAGCTGAAGAGGGCTAAATCTGTGTACTCAGAGAGACTCCAGCAGCAGTTCACTGCTAATGATTCGGCTTCCGTGTGGAGAGGACTGAGGCAGATCACCAACTATCGGCCTCAGGCTCCTAAAGGTCAGGATGACAAAGCCCTTTGTCAGAGACTGTCCCAACACTATGCCCGTTTTGACACCTCGTCATCTGTGTCCAACTCCCCCCCTCCCTCCAGCTCCACAGCCTCCACATTCCCTACTTCATTTAAGGCATCCCCCCCCACCTCCCCCCCTCCCCTTATCATCAGTGAGCAGGATGTGCTCAAACAGTTCTCCAGACTGAACCCGCGCAAGGCCCCCGGCCCAGACGGCGTGTCTCCCTCCACCCTGAGACTCTGTGCGAAACAGCTGGCTCCTGTATTCACAGACATTTTTAACACCTCCCTTAAGTTATGCCACGTGCCATCCTGCCTCAAATCCTCCACCATCATCCCTGTCCCCAAGAAGCCACGGATCACTGGACTTAATGACTACAGACCTGTAGCGCTCACCTCTGTAGTCATGAAGTCCTTTGAGCGCCTGGTCCTGTCCCACCTCAAGTCCATCACCACCCCTCTCCTGGACCCGCTGCAGTTTGCCTACCGAGCCAACAGGTCTGTAGACGATGCAGTCAACCTGGCCCTCCACTCCATCCTGCAGCACCTGGACTCCCCGGGAACCTACGCCAGGATCCTGTTTGTGGACTTCAGCTCCGCATTCAACACCATCCGCCCCGCTCTGCTCCGGGACAAGCTGTCCCTGCTCAACGTGCCTGACTCCCTCTGCAGGTGGATCATCGACTTCCTGACGGACCGGAGGCAGCATGTGCGGCTGGGAAAGACTGTCTCAGACTATACTAGCATCAGCACCGGATCACCCCAGGGCTGTGTACTTTCCCCCCTACTCTTCTCCCGTTACACCAACTCCTGCACCTCCAGCCACCAGTCTGTCAAGTTGATCAAGTTTGCGGACGACACCACCCTCATCGGGCTCATCTCCAACGGCGACGAGTCCGCCTACAGGAGAGAGGTGGCCCAGCTGGCGTCCTGGTGCAGCAATAACAACCTGCAGCTGAACGCTCTGAAGACAGTGGAGATGATTGTAGACTTCAGGAAAGTCACTACTCCTCTGCCCCCCCTCACCCTCTCAGGCTCTCCCATCACCACTGCTGATTCCTTCCGCTTCCTAGGCACTACCATCACCAGGGACCTCAAATGGGAGCTGACCATCAGCTCACTCATCAAAAAAGCCCAGCAGAGGATGTTCTTCCTGCGGCAGCTGAGGAAGCTCAAGCTACCCACCAAGATGTTAGTGCAGTTCTACACAGCCATCATCGAGTCCATCCTCACCACCTCCATAACCGTGTGGTACGCAGGAGCCACTGCCAGGGACAGACTAAGGCTGCAGCGCGTCGTGCGCACTGCTGAGAAGGTGATCGGCTGCAAGCTCCCATCTCTCCAGGATCTGTACATCTCCAGGACCCGGAGGCGTGCTGGCCGGATCATAGCCGATCCCTCACACCCTGGTCATGTACTGTTTGCCCCCCTCCCCTCTGGTAGAAGACTTCGGTCCATCCAGACTAAAACCTCCCGTCACATGAACAGCTTCTTCCCCTCTGCCATTAGACTGCTGAACACTAAGTGACTCTCGTGCACCATGTACAGCAGCTCAACCAGACTCATGTCAATCATCACTGTTTTCTTCCTGCATTACCGACTGCACTATATAGTTCTCCACAGTATCTGCTGCTGGCTAATATATATTTTAACTGTTGACCAGTATCACTTAATCTTATCCTACACTTTATTACATGTATAGTTTATTTCTCTTATCTTATCATGTTTAATGTTGCAGCATTGTACCGAGACAAATTCCTAGTTTGTGTACTACATGAACAATGGCAATAAACCTGATTCTGATTCTGATTCTGATTCTGATTCTGATTTTGTGACTTTTTTTTAAATTTGTGACTTTTTTCCTCTTAAATTTGTGATTTTTTTTTTCTTGTACATTGGTAAAATTTTTCTCATCAATTTGTGACTTTTTCTTTGTAAAATGGCATTTATTTTTTTTTATTTTTTTTGAGCAAATTTGCATCTTCTTTCCCAAAATTTATGACTTTTTTTCTTGGAAAATTTGTACTTTTTTTCTCATAAATTGGCTGCTTTTTTCCTCGTCAAATTCCAACTTTTTTTTTTCCACAATATCTTTATTGAACCTTTTTTTTTTTTTTTTAACAAACATGATACAAACAATCAAACACTAACGCTAAAGTACTACAAAAAAAAAAAATGCACTAAAAACACCAACAACCACCAACAAAATCAAGTCTTCAACAATGCTCCTCTGTTTAGTCTAGACAATCCAATACATAAGTATACATATTATGTTCACCAGTTTGGAATTTACAAGGTCCACACACATCATTCACCTTCTTCTTCAAGAGTTATGTTTAAATTTTTTACATAATCAATAAAAGGTCTCCATATATTCTCAAACACAATTTCCTTTGATTTCAGTATATATGTTATTCTTTCTAATGGAAGGTTTGTTAACATCTGTCTTAACCACTGAGTCACATCTGGTCTATGAGTCTTTTTCCATAATAGTGCAATACATTTTTTGGCATTAAGCAAACTGAGGTCTATGAATGTTCTTTCACTTTTATTAAAATTATGCTTTTCTGGGTACAGACCCAACAAAAACAGTTTAGGATTCAGTATGATTTGTTTTGAGATTATTCTTTCAATTGTTACCCTCACCTCTTCCCAAAACATTCTTATTAATCTACATTCCCATAAACAATGAAATAGGGTTCCTTTACTTTCCATGCATTTTGTGCATGTATCTGGTATATTTTTGTTATATCTATTTAACTCCTCCGGTGTAACATACATCCGCATTAACCATTTGAAATGTATCAATTTAAGGCGTGCATTTATTGATTTGGTTTGAGCTTCTGTACAAGCCAATTCCCATTGTTCCTCTGAAATTTCAATTTGCAGATCTTCTTTCCAGTAGTTTAATCTTTTCAGTGAATTTTCACTTGAAGATAGTGTCAATGAGTTATAAAACTCTGAAATAATACCCTTTCTTTTACTATCTTTCATCATCATTTTTTCCAAGGATGAATAAATAGGTCGAGTGAGAGCTTTATTTTGATTTGATCGAATAAAGTTTCTAAGTTGAAGATATTTTTTTTTTTCCACAATATCTTTATTGAACCTTTTTTTTTTTTTAACAAACATGATACAAACAATCAAACACTAACACTAAAGTACTACAAAAAAAAAAAAAATACCCTAAAAACACCAACAACCACCAACAAAATCAAGTCTTCAACAATGCTCCTCTGTTTAGTCTAGACAATCCAATACATTAGTATACATATTATGTTCACCAGTTTGGAATTTACAAGGTCCACACACATCATTCACCTTCTTCTTCAAGAGTTATGTTTAAATTTTTTACATAATCAATAAAAGGTCTCCATATATTCTCAAACACAATTTCCTTTGATTTCAGTATATATGTTATTCTTTCTAATGGAAGGTTTGTTAACATCTGTCTTAACCACTGAGTCACATCTGGTCTATGAGTCTTTTTCCATAATAGTTCAATACATTTTTTGGCATTAAGCAAACTGAGGTCTATGAATGTTCTTTCACTTTTATTGAAATTATGCTTTTCTGGGTACAGACCCAACAAAAACAGTTTAGGATTCAATATGATTTGTTTTGAGATTATTTTTTCAATTGTTACCCTCACCTCCTCCCAAAACATTCTTATTAATCTACATTCCCATAAACAATGAAATAGGGTTCCTTTACTTTCCATGCATTTTGTGCATGTATCTGGTATATTTTTGTTATATCTATTTAACTCCTCCGGTGTAACATACATCCGCATTAACCATTTGAAATGTATCAATTTAAGGCGTGCATTTATTGATTTGGTTTGAGCTTCTGTACAAGCCAATTCCCATTGTTCCTCTGAAATTTCAATTTGCAGATCTTCTTTCCAGTAGTTTAATCTTTTCAGTGAATTTTCACTTGAAGATAGTGTCAATGAGTTATAAAACTCTGAAATAATACCCTTTCTTTTACTATCTTTCATCATCATTTTTTCCAAGGATGAATAAATAGGTCGAGTGAGAGCTTTATTTTGATTTGATCGAATAAAGTTTCTAAGTTGAAGATATTTAAAAAAATGTGTTCTATTGAGATTAAATTTGATCCTCAGCTCTTCAAAAGACATTATGTTGTCTGCACATGGCAAATATAAATCCTGAATCTTTTGTATCCCTTTTAAATTCCATACTTTAAATACAGCGTCCGCTCTCCCTGGTTTAAAATATTGATTACCCCATATTGGACTAAATTGTGACAATAACTGTGGTTCTTTTAAATAGTTTTTAGCTTCACACCATATTTTGATCATATGCTTTACAAATGGATTTTTAACTTGTTTTTGTAATTTTTTTGCCGAATCTGAGTATATGAATATGGGAAGAGGTAAAGGTAAATTGTATGATTCCATTTCAGTCCAGTGAGGGAGATCATTTGATGAAAAATAATATGTCATAGACCTCAGTTGTGCCGACCAATAATACAACATAAAATTTGGACATTTCAGACCTCCACGATCAAATGGTAAATATAATAAAGACAAACGTAATCTAGCCCTCCTGTTGTTCCATATAAATTCCACTAACTTTTTTTTTATTCTTGAGAATAGATCTAAAGGTGGTGATAAGGGAATGTATTGAAATAAATAAAGTATTTTAGGTAAAATATTACTTTTAAGTATATTGATTCTCCCGATCATCGACATTGGTAGTGACATCCATCTCTGAGTTAACTCATTGATATCTGACATTAAGGCTTCATAGTTGACACTGGCGACTGATTCTAGCTTAGGCATAATTTGGATTCCTAAATATTTAAACTGATTTACAACATTGAATTGATTTACCTCAGGGGCTGGGTAATTTCTCTGGGTCTCATTTAGCATTAATATTGAAGATTTAGTTTTATTTATTTTATATCCTGATATTTCCCCAAAATTCTTTATTAAATTCAACAAGGTTGGAATTGATTTTTTTAGATTCGACATAAACAAAATTATATCATCGGCGTACAGGGAGATTTTATGTTCTGTTGGTCCAACTTTAATTCCATATATTTGTGAATGTAAACGTATCGCTATCGCTAAAGGTTCAATTGCCATAGTAAACAGTAAAGGTGAAAGTGGACAGCCTTGTCGACATCCTCTATTGATTTTTATTGGTTTTGAAATATTGTTATTTGTTAGGATTTCTGCTGTAGCATTATTGTATATTATTTGAACCCATTTTATGAAATTATTTCCAAGTCCAAACCTTTGTAGGACTTCAAAAAGAAAGGGCCATTCAACTCTATCAAAGGCCTTTTCGGCGTCCAATGATAGGAGAGCGGTATCCGGTGCTTCTTTATTAAAATAAATAATATTAAATAGTCTTCTTACATTATGGAAGCCTTGTCTACCCTTTATAAAGCCATTCTGATCTCGATTAATAATATTTGGTAAAATTTCTTGTATTCGTCTTGCTAAAATTTTACAGATTATCTTAAGGTCGGCGTTTAATAGGCTTATTGGTCTCATATTTTCACATTTATTAGAGGGCTTACCTGGTTTTGGCAGCAGTATAATTAAGGCATTATTTATGTATGATGGTAAATTATTATTTTGAAATGCTTCTAAAACCATTTCCAAAAAAGGTTTTATTAATTTATTCTTAAATTTTTTATAAAGGTCAACTGGAAGACCATCTGGTCCTGCACTTTTTCCTGATTTCATATTATCAATGGCTAGCCCAACTTCTTCTTGACTAATTTTAGACTCCAATATCTCCCTGTTTTCATTTGGTATACACGGTATAGATAGTTCGTTCAAAAACCCATTTAGTTTTGTTAAATCAGGTTCATTTTTGGTATCATATAATTTTTCATAGTAATCTCTAAAGGCTCTATTAATTTCTAAAGGATCTATAACTACCTGTCCCTTACTTATAATACTGGTAATTGGTGTTTTAATTTCCAATTGTTTAATCTGCCATGCTAATAATTTTCCTGATTTTTCACCTTGTTCATAAAAAGATTGTTTCAATCTTAGAAGACTCGAGGCAGCTCTATTCGCTGATTTTTTGTCGTATTCAGCTCTCAAAATCAGTAATTCATTCTCCAACCTTGGGTCACTTCCTGCATACACTTTTTCCTGAAGACTTTTTATTTTATGTTCCAATTTAGCTCTCTCCTCTCGAGTCTTCTTAGATTTTGATCCTGTATAACTAATAATATGTCCCCTAATAAAAGCTTTGAAAGCCTCCCACTTTACACATGCTGATGTTTGTGTAGTATTGATGTCAAAGAACTCGTCTATCTGTTTTTCTATATACTTGACAAATTCCTCATCCTGAAGCCATTTATGCTGAAATTGCCATCTACCTGATTCCTTTGTCAATTTTTTATCTACATATATTAGACAGCAGGGTGCATGATCAGAGATCACGATGTTATCATAAAAGCAGTTTTGAATCTTGGACCTTAATTCTGTGGAAATCAAAAAATAATCAATACGTGAGAATGTCTTGTAGGTACTGGAATAACAAGAATAGGCTTTAACTTGTGGTTTCATTTCTCTCCATATATCTAACAATCTCAATTCTTTCATAAAATGATTAATAGTCATCCTACATCCAATGTGCGTACAATCCAGTCCTGTTGATCTATCCACACCTGGATTCAATGTACAATTAAAATCCCCTGCTATTATATGTTGCCCTGTAAGTGATGATAAGATGAGAAATAAATTAGCAAAGAACTTCTGATCATCTATATTGGGACCATATAAGTTCACAAGATTTATATTTTCTAATAGCAAAGAACCTTGAATGATTACATATCTTCCAAATTTGTCTCCAATTACATTTTTCACTTGAAAAGGAACTGATTTATGTATGAGAGTCATAACTCCCCTGGCTCGGGATGAAAATGAAGAGGTGAATACACTTCCCTGCCATCAACTCCTAATTCTTTTAACATCCTCCTCTATCAGATGAGTTTCTTGTAAAAACACAATTCTTGAACCCATGTCCTTTATTTTATTCATAACTTGTTTAAGTTTTTTTAAATTTTGTAGACCTCTGCAATTCCATGAAGTTAAATTAAGATTAACACTTTGGTCCATGATCAATAGAGAGTTTGGGATTACCTTGCAGTGTAAACATGCTCATACAGAGAAGCAAAAACATGAGTGGTTGAACATTCATCCTACAAACTACACACAAACAAATTTCCCCTTCCCACACTTGTGGCAAACCCCCCAAAATCAAAAGAAAAATTCTGTCTCCCGATATAGCCATCGACCGTTCCACACCCACGGGGAACAGCCTAAGCCACTCCTTCTTCATCCTCCCAATCACCCTAACTCTACTGCTTTTAATGACGTAACATTAACTCTCCTCTGTAGTTTTCCAACTTAACTCCAAAATTTTTAACAACTTTGTACATCATAGTTTTTTTTTTGTTTGTTTTGTTTTTGTTTTGTTTTTTTAATATATAATACAATCTATATTTTGTAAACTTACTATTTACTTCAAGTCAGTCAGATGCCTGTGCAAATGCTTAATTATTCTACCTTATAATTTGTTCATGCTTAGCTCCCACCAGTCTCTTCTTCTTCTTTGATCTTCTTGATGAACTCCTGCGCCTCCTCTGGGGTCTTGAAGATGTGGGTTCTGCCCTCATACGTGGTCAGCAGTCTCGCAGGATAGATTACACCATGACGAATCCCAAGGTTGCGCAGCTCCTTACGTACGGGATCAAACTGCTTCCTCAATTGCTGGATTCCTGTGGCCAAATCTGGGTAGAACTGCACCTGCTGGTCCTGGTGTTTAATCTCTCCTTTTTTAGCTCGTGCAGCGTTGAAGATCTTCATTCTGTCTCTGTTGCTAAGAAACTTCATAATTAAGGTCCTCGGCGGTCCCTTATCTCTCCGTGGGCCAATACGATGTGCTTTTTCCAGAACCACTGCTGATTGCAACTCCTCGCTGCCCAGCACCTCCGGAATCCACTTTTCCAGAAAGGAGCATACGTCCCGACCTTCTGATTCCTCTGGAAGACCCACCAGCCTCAAATTATTCTGTCTCGACCGAGATTCCAAATCCAAAATATTATCTTCCAGAGATTTATTTTTTTTTTCCAAAGTGCGCACCTTTAATTGAAGACGGGTGACGTCATCTTCAGCACTAGCGAGACGGAGCTCCATCTGCGCCGTTCGTTCTACACAGTCACCCAATTCCTTTCTTATTCCTTCCAACGCTGTCATAATCCCATCAAATCTAGAGGAAAAGTCCGCTCTCATTGAACTCATGGCAGCCATCAGCGCATCTGCGCCATACCCCGCAGATATCGCAGCGTTGCCAGCCTCCTCCGCCATATATGGAGTTTTGTTTACTGCGTCACAGACCTGAAAGTCCGTTAATTTGGACTGTTTCGGCGGCTCGCTTTTTCCTTTTCCTGGTTTTCCAGCCTTAGGCTTCGCCGACATATCTTCGCCCAAATGCTGGGATACGTTCTGTCCCAAATGAGAGAGTTATTTGCCGATTTTTTTTTTTTCCAGGAGCAGAGCAGAGCGAGACACGTCCGTCCTACGTGGCAGCCATAACCGGAAGTCCCAAATTCCAACTTTTAGTTTGCAAATTTTCAACTTTTTCCTCATAAATTTGTGACTTTTTTGTTGCAAAGTTGCAGGGTTTTTCTTGTGAATTTGCAAGTTTTTTTCATAAATTTTTTCTCATGTTGCTGCTCTTTTTCTTTGAAATTTGTTACATTTTTCCTTGTAAATTAGTGACTTTTTAAATATAAATTCATGAATTCATAAATATGACTTAACTCAAAAATATGCTACTTCCCCCTGCAATTTTCAATTTTATTCTTGTGAATTCGCATTTTTTTTTTCTCTTAAATTTGCTACCTTTTTCCGTCTTAAATTTGCAACATTTGTGTCATGAATTTGCAGCGTTTTTCTCATAATTTGTAACCTTTTTCTTGCAGAATTTGTGTAGATGTTGGTTAAATTTTTATGTAATGTAATGTAAATGTTCTTATTGGGAGTAGAGAGGATTGTGTCCTATTTTAAAGAGTTTGAACTCTTCCCCAATACAAAAATGGAGACGGTTTTGCACAGGGCTCTCAAAAGCTTCATTTCAGAGGGGTCTGGAGATACTTAGCCCAGTGATGGTTTTTTTTGCTTTCTTAGGAAAAAAGACGAGAGGAGGGGGTGAACTCTTCAGTAATTTACCTGGTCCAAAGTTCACCAAGAAAACAATTTGCAGTCTGCATTCTTTGCATTTTCTCAGGGTATTTTTAGTTTTCTGCTGTAATGTTTGACCAAACAAGCTATTTCCCAGGTAGTCATGCTAAGCGAACATACATGCAAAGTCTTTCATCTGTACCTTTGTGTCTGGAAAACATTTGCATTTCTAAATAAAGACTGGCTCTTGCAGAGAATAATATATTACCTCCAGATGTTTATATTTTTCCTGCACAGACTGAATCAAATCCAGCTACTTGTTTTTTTCCCTTTAATCTGCAATAAGGGCTGCAGAGTTGACTTCAGTGTTTTATATAGATAGAGAAGGTATGCAGCTACAGCGGTTGTGCTGTTGCTCCAAATCAGTAACCCCAGCCGTGCTGCTGTGGCAACAGTTTTATGTAGAACAAGACCAGGATGTTGTGGGTTGGGCTAAGTGTTTTTTTTTTTTCCACAATATCTTTATTGAACCTTTTTTTTTTTTTTTTTAACAAACATGATACAAACAATCAAACACTAACACTAAAGTACTACAAAAAAAAAAAAAAAAATGCACTAAAAACACCAACAACCACCAACAAAATCAAGTCTTCAACAATGCTCCTCTGTTTAGTCTAGACAATCCAATACATAAGTATACATATTATGTTCACCAGTTTGGAATTTACAAGGTCCACACACATCATTCACCTTCTTCTTCAAGAGTTATGTTTAAATTTTTTACATAATCAATAAAAGGTCTCCATATATTCTCAAACACAATTTCCTTTGATTTCAGTATATATGTTATTCTTTCTAATGGAAGGTTTGTTAACATCTGTCTTAACCACTGAGTCACATCTGGTCTATGAGTCTTTTTCCATAATAGTGCAATACATTTTTTGGCATTAAGCAAACTGAGGTCTATGAATGTTCTTTCACTTTTATTGAAATTATGCTTTTCTGGGTACAGACCCAACAAAACCAGTTTAGGATTCAATATGATTTGTTTTGAGATTATTTTTTCAATTGTTACCCTCACCTCTTCCCAAAACATTCTTATTAATCTACATTCCCATAAACAATGAAATAGGGTTCCTTTACTTTCCATGCATTTTGTGCATGTATCTGGTATATTTTTGTTATATCTATTTAACTCCTCCGGTGTAACATACATCCGCATTAACCATTTGAAATGTATCAATTTAAGGCGTGCATTTATTGATTTGGTTTGAGCTTCTGTACAAGCCAATTCCCATTGTTCCTCTGAAATTTCAATTTGCAGATCTTCTTTCCAGTAGTTTAATCTTTTCAGTGAATTTTCACTTGAAGATAGTGTCAATGAGTTATAAAACTCTGAAATAATACCCTTTCTTTTACTATCTTTCATCATCATTTTTTCCAAGGATGAATAAATAGGTCGAGTGAGAGCTTTATTTTGATTTGATCGAATAAAGTTTCTAAGTTGAAGATATTTAAAAAAATGTGTTCTATTGAGATTAAATTTGATCCTCAGCTCTTCAAAAGACATTATGTTGTCTGCACATGGCAAATATAAATCCTGAATCTTTTGTATCCCTTTTAAATTCCATACTTTAAATACAGCGTCCGCTCTCCCTGGTTTAAAATATTGATTACCCCATATTGGACTAAATTGTGACAGTAACTGTGGTTCTTTTAAATAGTTTTTAGCTTCACACCATATTTTGATCATATGCTTTACAAATGGATTTTTAACTTGTTTTTGTAATTTTTTTGCCGAATCTGAGTATATGAATATGGGAAGAGGTAAAGGTAAATTGTATGACTCCATTTCAGTCCAGTGAGGGAGATCATTTGATGAAAAATAATATGTCATAGACCTCAGTTGTGCCGACCAATAATACAACATAAAATTTGGACATTTCAGACCTCCACGATCAAATGGTAAATATAATAAAGACAGACGTAATCTAGCCCTCCTGTTGTTCCATATAAATTCCACTAACTTTTTTTTTATTCTTGAGAATAGATCTAAAGGTGGTGATAAGGGAATGTATTGAAATAAATAAAGTATTTTAGGTAAAATATTACTTTTAAGTATATTGATTCTCCCGATCATCGACATTGGTAGTGACATCCATCTCTGAGTTAACTCACTGATATCTGACATTAAGGCTTCATAGTTGACACTGGCGACTGATTCTAGCTTAGGCATAATTTGGATTCCTAAATATTTAAACTGATTTACAACATTGAATTGATTTACCTCAGGGGCTGGGTAATTTCTCTGGGTCTCATTTAGCATTAATATTGAAGATTTAGTTTTATTTATTTTATATCCTGATATTTCCCCAAAATTCTTTATTAAATTCAACAAGGTTGGAATTGATTTTTTTAGATTCGACATAAACAAAATTATATCATCGGCGTACAGGGAGATTTTATGTTCTGTTGGTCCAACTTTAATTCCATATATTTGTGAATGTAAACGTATCGCTATCGCTAAAGGTTCAATTGCCATAGTAAACAGTAAAGGTGAGAGTGGACAGCCTTGTCGACATCCTCTATTGATTTTTATTGGTTTTGAAATATTGTTATTTGTTAGGATTTCTGCTGTAGCATTATTGTATATTATTTGAACCCATTTTATGAAATTATTTCCAAGTCCAAACCTTTGTAGGACTTCAAAAAGAAAGGGCCATTCAACTCTATCAAAGGCCTTTTCGGCGTCCAATGATAGGAGAGCTGTATCCGGTGCTTCTTTATTAAAATAGATAATATTAAATAGTCTTCTTACATTATGGAAGCCTTGTCTACCCTTTATAAAGCCATTCTGATCTCGATTAATAATATTTGGTAAAATTTCTTGTATTCGTCTTGCTAAAATTTTACAGATTATCTTAAGGTCGGCGTTTAATAGGCTTATTGGTCTCATATTTTCACATTTATTAGAGGGCTTACCTGGTTTTGGCAGCAGTATAATTAAGGCATTATTTATGTATGATGGTAAATTATTATTTTGAAATGCTTCTAAAACCATTTCCAAAAAAGGTTTTATTAATTTATTCTTAAATTTTTTATAAAGGTCAACTGGAAGACCATCTGGTCCTGCACTTTTTCCTGATTTCATATTATCAATGGCTAGCCCAACTTCTTCTTGACTAATTTTAGACTCCAATATCTCCCTGTTTTCATTTGGAATACACGGTATAGATAGTTCGTTCAAAAACCCATTTAGTTTTGTTAAATCAGGTTCATTTTTGGTATCATATAATTTTTCATAGTAATCTCTAAAGGCTCTATTAATTTCTAAAGGATCTATAACTACCTGTCCATTACTTATAATACTGGTAATTGGTGTTTTAATTTCCAATTGTTTAATCTGCCATGCTAATAATTTTCCTGATTTTTCACCTTGTTCATAAAAAGATTGTTTCAATCTTAGAAGACTCGAGGCAGCTCTATTCGCTGATTTTTTGTCGTATTCAGCTCTCAAAATCAGTAATTCATTCTCCAACCTTGGGTCACTTCCTGCATACACTTTTTCCTGAAGATTTTTTATTTTATGTTCCAATTTAGCTCTCTCCTCTCGAGTCTTCTTAGATTTTGATCCTGTATAACTAATAATATGCCCCCTAATAAAAGCTTTGAAAGCCTCCCACTTTACACATGCTGATGTTTGTGTAGTATTGATGTCAAAGAACTCGTCTATCTGTTTTTCTATATACTTGACAAATTCCTCATCCTGAAGCCATTTATGCTGAAATTGCCATCTACCTGATTCCTTTGTCAATTTTTTATCTACATATATTAGACAACAGGGTGCATGATCAGAGATCACGATGTTATCATAAAAGCAGTTTTGAATCTTGGACCTTAATTCTGTGGAAATCAAAAAATAATCAATACGTGAGAATGTCTTGTAGGTACTGGAATAACAAGAATAGGCTTTAACTTGTGGTTTCATTTCTCTCCATATATCTAACAATCTCAATTCTTTCATAAAATGATTAATAGTCATCCTACATCCAATGTGCGTACAATCCAGTCCTGTTGATCTATCCACACCTGGATTCAATGTACAATTAAAATCCCCTGCTATTATATGTTGCCCTGTAAGTGATGATAAGATGAGAAATAAATTAGCAAAGAACTTCTGATCATCTATATTGGGACCATATAAGTTCACAAGATTTATATTTTCTAATAGCAAAGAACCTTGAATGATTACATATCTTCCAAATTTGTCTCCAATTACATTTTTCACTTGAAAAGGAACTGATTTATGTATGAGAGTCATAACTCCCCTGGCTCGGGATGAAAATGAAGAGGTGAATACACTTCCCTGCCATCTACTCCTAATTCTTTTAACATCCTCCTCTATCAGATGAGTTTCTTGTAAAAACACAATTCTTGAACCCATGTCCTTTATTTTATTCATAACTTGTTTAAGTTTTTTTAAATTTTGTAGACCTCTGCAATTCCATGAAGTTAAATTAAGATTAACACTTTGGTCCATGATCAATAGAGAGTTTGGGATTACCTTGCAGTGTAAACATGCTCATACAGAGAAGCAAAAACATGAGTGGTTGAACATTCATCCTACAAACTACACACAAACAAATTTCCCCTTCCCACACTTGTGGCAAACCCCCCAAAATCAAAAGAAAAATTCTGTCTCCCGATATAGCCATCGACCGTTCCACACCCACGGGGAACAGCCTAAGCCACTCCTTCTTCATCCTCCCAATCACCCTAACTCTACTGCTTTTAATGACGTAACATTAACTCTCCTCTGTAGTTTTCCAACTTAACTCCAAAATTTTTAACAACTTTGTACATCATAGTTTTTTTTTTTTGTTTGTTTTGTTTTTGTTTTGTTTTTTTTTAATATATAATACAATCTATATTTTGTAAACTTACTATTTACTTCAAGTCAGTCAGATGCCTGTGCAAATGCTTAATTATTCTACCTTATATTTTGTTCATGCTTAGCTCCCACCAGTCTCTTCTTCTTCTTTGATCTTCTTGATGAACTCCTGCGCCTCCTCTGGGGTCTTGAAGATGTGGGTTCTGCCCTCATACGTGGTCAGCAGTCTCGCAGGATAGATTACACCATGACGAATCCCAAGGTTGCGCAGCTCCTTACGTACGGGATCAAACTGCTTCCTCAATTGCTGGATTCCTGTGGCCAAATCTGGGTAGAACCGCACCTGCTGGTCCTGGTGTTTAATCTCTCCTTTTTTAGCTCGTGCAGCGTTGAAGATCTTCATCCTGTCTCTGTTGCTAAGAAACTTCATAATTAAGGTCCTCGGCGGTCCCTTATCTCTCCGTGGGCCAATGCGATGTGCTTTTTCCAGAACCACTGCTGATTGCAACTCCTCGCTGCCCAGCACCTCCGGAATCCACTTTTCCAGAAAGGAACATACGTCCCGACCTTCTGATTCCTCTGGAAGACCCACCAGCCTCAAATTATTCTGTCTCGACCGAGATTCCAAATCCAAAATATTATCTTCCAGAGATTTATTTTTTTTTTCCAAAGTGCGCACCTTTAATTGAAGACGGGTGACGTCATCTTCAGCACTAGCGAGACGGAGCTCCATCTGCGCCGTTCGTTCTACACAGTCACCCAATTCCTTTCTTATTCCTTCCAACGCTGTCATAATCCCATCAAATCTAGAGGAAAAGTCCGCTCTCATTGAACTCATGGCAGCCATCAGCGCATCTGCGCCATTCCCCGCAGAAATCGCAGCGTTGCCAGCCTCCTCCGCCATATATGGAGCCCTGTTTGCTGCGTCACAGACCTGAAAGTCCGTTAATTTGGACTGTTTCGGCGGCTCGCTTTTTCCTTTTCCTGGTTTTCCAGCCTTAGGCTTCGCCGACATATCCTCGCCCAAACGCTGGGATACGTTCTGTCCCAAATGAGAGAGTTATTTGCCGATTTTTTTTCTCCAGGAGCAGAGCAGAGCGAGACACGTCCGTCCTACGTGGCAGCCATAACCGGAAGTCCGGGCTAAGTGTTTTTACTTGGACTGCAACACGTTGAGTGAAGCAGATGCACGTACTGTATGTAAGAAAAATGCACTAGCATGTGAGGAGGTAAAGAGCAGTTTCCAGTAGATAAATTATTCATTAAACACATATTACAAAAAATATGGTTGCCTAAGCCTTAGAACAACTTTTAAAGCCACTTTTGCAGCAGTGTAAGAACCTCCTCAAAAACAAATTGATCTATGGTGTGAGGGAAATCAGTGGAGAACCACACAGCTGTTATGGTGGGATGTTTCGCTTATGATTATTGTTGGCTTATGATAGATAATGCTGTGACATATTTGACAGCTTTATTGCTATCTACAGACCACCCGGTCACTGTCAATAATGGGAAATGTACAGCAGTTTAGCCCCTGAAGAGGAGGAAAACAAGTCTATTTCCATATGAGGGACCACAGCCTTAGGATTATGAACCTGTTATACATCACAGAGACCAGGAGCAGAGGAGGATTAGGAGAAATGACGGCCACCGGCCAGAAATTGATGTCGTGTGAGGGGAAACCAGTGGAGAACTACACAGCTGCTATGGTGAGCTGTTTAGCTTACGATTATTGTTGGCTTATTATAGTTAATGTGACATATGTGAACCGGAGTGGTGGCCTAGAGGTACAGCATCCGCCCCACAACTGGGAGGCCAGGGTTCAAGTCCTGGATGGGTCATGCCAAAGACCATATAAAAAATGGAACTTCCTGCCATCCAGCTTGGTGCTCAGCAAAAATGGAACGGAGGAGGGAAATGTTGGTTACTCAGCCACAGGGGGCGGACAAGCCAGTGTACTCCCAGTGCTGCTCCCAAGCCCTGATGAAATGGGCAGGGTTGTGTCAGGAAGGGCATCCAGCGTAAAACCCCTGCCAAATCAACATGCAGATCGTCACAATATAAGGTGATGATGCGCTGTAGTGACGCCGAAAGGGAGCAGCCGAAAGACAAAAAAAAGTGACATACTGTATGTGACAGCTTTATTAGAAGGCTGACTCTAAAATTGTGGCTTTACTCTGTAGTCAGACTGTCATTCACTCTGTTAGTAACGAGGCCAGTGATTATCTTTGGTTAGTTTTTAGCTAACATTAACTAAGCTGGGGGAAATTCCTGGTAACAAGCACATGGTTACATTATCGTTCATGCAGAACATACAGTCCCTCCTTAGATTTTCACCTGGATGAGGGTGTCTGATGCTGCGAGACCCAACAGACTCAGTGAACCCTGGAAACATCATCTCTGGCTATCACCTTGTGTTGGCTAAAACATTAGCTAACGTTATAGATGAAGGATGCTGCACCACATGCACATCACACTTTTTTTTTAAATCCTCCCCATCCTGTTGATTGTTGCTACACACAGGAAAGTGAGTGATATTTCAGGAAATGAAGTAAAAGCCAAAAAAAAAAAAAAAAACCTTGCTGAGACCGAGTGTTGCTGAGATATTCTTTCCCGTAATGATGGATCATCATCTGGATGGCTGAAGCTTAACAGAACTGCATTAGTATCAAAGTGTATGGATCAAATAACTTAATAGATTGTCTATTACAGAAGGAACAGAGGGGGAACATGCATACAGAATAAATAAAACAGAAGAGTGATGATACGTCTTTTGTTTTAACCATGTGAGTCAGAATGAGTAAACCCCGCTCAGTTGACTCCAAAATGTTGAATACCTCTGCTGCAAGGTCATAGCTGTGATTATAGTCTTTGCTGTTCTCAGAATGTCTGCTCAGCCTGGATTTCTATCATTACCAATGAGATGCCTGAAGAAGTGCTGCAAAAACAGTGTTTGAGAGCAGTCTAGCCGCCTTTTTTGTTGTTGTTGTTTTTGCGACATTGACTCCAGACCAGGTCCCACTGACCTCATGCTCAGGGTATTAAAAGCATCATTACGCTGGGTGTCTGCACTTCTAAAATTTTAGATTTTCATGAGTTTTCAGCTTTTTTTTAATACTTTTAATTTGTAGCTTTTCTTCAGAAATTTGTAGTTTTTATCATTGTTTTTTTAATTTTGTGAGATTTATAATGGAATGGACACCAATCATTTTGTTTATTTGGTTTTATATGTGTAATTTTCCTTTTTTTTTTTTTTTTTTTTTTTTTTTTTCCTTTGAAAGACAAAAGTAAAATAGAAAGATGTCTTTACCTTCTTTTCTTCATTTTACTTTTGTCTTTCAAAGGAAAAAAAAAAAAAGGAAAAATAATTGAAAGAAGACAAAATGAACCTGTTTGACGTTTTATATGTGTAAGTTTATGGCTTTTCATATAAATTTGCAGCTTTTTCTTTGGATATTTGTAAGTTTTTCTCATCGTCATTTATTTTATATTTTATGTATTTATTTATTTAATTTGATTTGAGTCCATCCATCCATCCATTTTCTACTGCTTTTCGGAGGTCCGGGTCATGGAGGCAGTTCAAGCAGAGAAGCCCAGACTTCCCTCTCCCCAGCCACCTACTCCAGCTCTTCAGAAAGGATACCAAGGCGTTCCCAGACCAGCTGGGTGACATAGTCTCTCCAGCGAGTCCTGGGTCTGCCCCGGGGTCTCCTCCCAGTGGGACATGTCCAAAACACCTCAAGTGGGAGGCGTCCAGGAGGCATCCTGATCAGATGCCCAAACCACCTCAACTGGCTCCTTTCAATATAGAGGAGCAGCGGTTCTCCTCTGAGCCTCTCCTGGATGACTGAGCTCCTCACTCTCTATTTCTAAGGGTGAGTCCAGCAATCCTATTAATTTGATTCATTTTAAAATTATTTTTGTCAGTTTTTGACTGTAATTTCACGTTTTTCCCTTTTTTCTTGAAAATTTGTAGTATTTTTCAAGAAAAAAAGTTTCTTCAAAGTTTTCCAATTTTCTTTTTTCCTCAATTTTATTTTATTTTTTTCTTAAATTTATAATGCTTTTCTCATTCTATAATTTTTATGTAAATTTGTATTTTTTTCCCTGGATTTTTTTTAACTTATTTTTTTTTAAGTTTGTGATTTTTTTTTTTCCCCCCACATAATTTTTCAACTTCCATTTCCCAAATTTAGGATTTCCCCCCCATAGATTTACAGCTTTTTAAAATAAATTTACAAGTTTTTCTTCAGAAATTTCAAACTTTTTCTCATCTCACAATTTTGGGAATTTATGAATTTTTTTCAGTAGAATTGACACCAGTCATTTGTTTTTTCCTTTAAATTTATGAAATTTTAACTTTTTCTCATTTCATAAAAGTATTTGTTTTATTCTGTTCATTTTATACTTTTTGGAAGGTTTTTTTTTGGCTTTTTTTCTTGAAACTGTACAGCCCTTTTCCAGGAAATTTGCATTTTTTCTGTTAAGTTTGACTTTTTTTCTTTAGTTTTTGATTTTTCTTTAAAATTTTTTTGACTATTCCCCCCCCCCCCAAAAAAAAAAATTCTTTTCATGTAAGTTTGTCACTTTTTCATGTAATTTTGTGAATTTATTTCACTGAAGTCTGACTTTTTTCTCAGAAGATTGTGACCAACACCAGCAGATAACATGGCTCCTCCTATCATCACTGACTGTAGAAACTTCACACTGGACTTCAAGTAACTTAGATTCTGTGCCTCTCCACTCTTCCTCCAGACTCTGGGATCTTGATTTCCAAATGAAATGCAAAATTTACTTTCAGCTGAAAAGAGGTCATCTGCTGGTGTCAGTCCACTGTGTTTTATCAAGTCCAAAGTCAGTGCAGCCGTCTATCAGGAAATTTTAGAGCACTTTATGCTTCCCTTTGCTGACAAGCTTTATGGAGATGCTGGTTTCATTTTCCAGGAGGACTTGGTGCCTGTCCACACTGCCAAAAGTACCAAAACCTGGTTTAATGACCATGGTATCACTCTACTTGATTGGCCAGAAAACTAGCCTGACTTCAACTCCATAGAGAATTTATGGAGTATTGTCAAGAGGAAGAAGAGAGACACCAAACCCAACAATGAAGATGAGCTGAAGGTCACTATCAAAGCAACCTGGGCCTTTTTAACACAGCAGTACCACAGGCTGATCACCTTCATGCCACACCACACTGATGCAGTAATTCATGCAAAAGGGGCCCCAACCAAGTATTGAGTGTGTACATGGACATACCTTTCAGTCGGTCAGCATTCCTATTAAAAATCAATTTTTTAAACTTAATTTTATGTAATATTCTAATTGTTTGAGAAACTGAATTTGGGGTTTTCTTGAGCTGTAAGCCATAACTATAAAAATTAAAAGAAATAAACACTTGAAATATATCACTCTGTGTGTAATGAATCTATCAAGGTTTCCTCTAGTAATATTTACTGGTGGCGGCCCGCTACGCCAGAAAAATTTCTGCCGTTCTATCAGGACATACAAATTTAAGAAAAATTTATGAAGGACTGACGGTCTGCAAGCACGCACATGAACAACGCGCGTGACCGTCATCCGTGCGGAGAGAAGCACACCGCCCCGCCTGCATGTTCTAGTCACCAGCCAGGCAGAGTGTCTCGCTACGAGCGTGACTGCCCGAGAGAAACACGAGCTTATTAAAGTACTTCAAACATGGAAAAAAATCAGAAGAGCTATGTAAGCAATGGAGGCATTTATCATGGTTTTAACCCGCTGGTTAAAATCATGGTTTTAACCCGCTGGTAACGGGAGCAATAATGGGAAGAGTCGCTTAGCTAACAGGTGTGGTTAGGAGCTCGAGTTGGTTGATTTTGTTTAATTATTGTTTTTTTGTTTTTCTGATTTCAGTCAAGAATGAAAAGGAGCTGTTTTTAACCTTTACCTCAGTTAATATTAACTAATTTATGTTCATTAATATGTACCTGGCAAGTTAAATTAAAATTAAATCACCCTTTATTGTCATTCAACTGTACAACCAATCATGTACAGTAGAACGAGATTGTGTTTTACCTATCTACTGTGTTAATCACACACACCCCAAGTGTAGAATCAGAGGGCCGCTGCCATGCAAGGCGCCGCCACAAATTTCCCTCCTCCATTCCATTTTTGCTGAGCACCAAGCTGGATGGCAGGAAGTTCCACTTTTATATGGTCTTTGGCATGACCCAGCCGGGATTTGAACCCCTGCCTCCCGGGTGTGGGGCGGATGCTCTACCAACTGAGCCACCACTCCGGTAATAAATTATTGCTTAAAGTATTGCTCTGTTCTGGCTCTGCAAAATTATGGTTAAAAATTTAGATTGTTAAATTGTAAGATGACCGAAATTCACAAAGTCAGTGTCTTTAATCCGTCAGCAGCCTTCAGACAAACTAAACGTGCCAACATTTGGATTTCAAAATAAGGGAGGTTTTTCCTGCTGTCTGGGTGGGGAGGAGATTTAAAAAAAAACAACCCTGTAAATATATAGTAATATTATAACAGAAATAACTGCCTCTTTGGTCATTTAAGTTAATTTATTTCATTAAATACAATTTTATTAATATTTTTTCTTTGAAATCAGAGTTAAATTATTGCTCTGTTCTGGCTCTGCAAAATTATGGTTAAAAATTTAAATTGTTATAAGAGAAAAGTTAAAAAAAAAAAATAAAAATACCACAGTCTGTTTCAAATTTATTTAAAAAAAAAACCCCAGTAATTTTATTTTTAAAAAACAGACAAAAATTAGCCATAAAATAATCCACAAATTTATAATAAAGTCTCAAATGTACAAGAAAGGTCAATTTTACAAGAGGAAATTACAAATTTGAAGAAAATGGTTTCAAATTTAGATAAATTTACAGAGAAAAGTAGAAAACTATAAGAAAATTGTTACAAATTTTTGAGAAAAACCTCAAACCTTCAAGACTGAAGTCATTACTCAAGTTTTTAAGCGGCTGCTCTTTGTACCCTTAACTCAACTAGGAATTTTTGGTTGTCTACTTTTAATTAATTTCAAAGCACTGCTTTTACATGAGTAGAATTTCTGGTTACTATACCCACCTGATCATATAATTTTATGCATGAGTAAATTACTATTATGAATGTTTTTTCCTTTCCCTACTCTCTCATTGAAAAAAAAAAAAAAAAAAAAGAAACACTAGAATAAAAATACAAAAAATAAATACACATATTTTTGTCATTTATGTAAACCATGACAAAAAAATCCTGCAGGACAAAACAAGACACTTGATATTTTCTAACCTGTTTGTATACCACCATAGACAGAGAGAGAACCTGAATTAGACAGAGCTCAGAGAGGGAAAGATGAGACAGAAGAGAGGAGCCAAGGAGAGGAAAGTGTTCAGGCAGAGGGTCCAGGAGAGGTGAGAGCAGAGGAAGGAGAGAAGGATGACACCAGTAAAAAGTCTAAACACAGGACGTCAGGGTGGGACCCCAACTGGCCCAATATTCCTACATTCAACCCTTGGTCGTACAGTACTTCACATGGTAAGTTCCATATGCAGAGTTTCTGTGCAAAATTAAAAAAAAGAAATAAATCGTATAAAATTAACATATTCCGGTTACAATAGTGTCATGTGTTTTCTGTCCCCCCTTCCTCCCCAGAAAAATATGTTGCCACCACGCCAAGGTCTTTAAGCCAGAGGAAGTACTGGATTTTTTTGTGTAAATTTGTGACTTTCTCCTGTCATCAGCTTTTTTTTTGCAAGTAAATATCAGCAGCAGGTACTGAAATAAATCTTAATCAAATGTAGGCACAGTAAAGACAAGGATCCTCTTTATGACAACAGGCATTAAAACACAAATGTAACCAAGGAAGAAGGAAGTCAGATGTGGTGAAACATGTGACTTCTTCACAGTGAAACTTGTATCAAAAAATATGACAATTTAGTAAGCAGCTATAGAAACAGCAGAACCCAGAATAACAGCTGTGTATCAGGGGTATTCAGTTACAATTTCAAGAGGTCCAGTTAGAGAAAATTTCCTCGAGCAAAGGTCCGGAGAAAAATACAGTCGAAGTTTCATTAGAATTTAGAGGTACATACTTACTGAAGCAGCCTTGTCTTATTTACTACATGCAGATGTTGATGGAAAAAAAGCTGTCAAATTACATGAAGGAAGTGTCTATAATTCAGTATTTAAACAGTATTTTCAGTATAACATTGAAATGGATTGCATTTAATTGGATAAATAGTGGATTGGTTGACTAATGATAACTTTTCCTTATGTAATTCACAATGACATTTTGTGATAAAACAATTATCTGTGAATCTAACTTTGAAGGATCATTTTAAAGGGCCTATATCATGCAAAATCGACTTTTTTGAGCTTTTAAGCATGTCATAATGTTAATTCCTCACCAAAAACACCCCCAAAGTGGTATTTTGCTCCATTCACGCGTCTCTTGAGTATTCCTCCTCAACCCTGCTCTCTGAGCTGCTGCTCCGCCCTGTCCCTCATAATGACTGGGTCCCCAAGTTCATACGTATGAACGTGGGTGAGACGCCCACTCCAGGAAGTGCCCCTGCTGCCAGCACCGCCCCCAGGCCAACGCACACACCCACTTTCTCCGCGCAGCAAACGGAGCGGTGATCGGCAAAACTCTTTCACTTCAGCATTGACGCTGTGAAGAAGTAGATCCTCTCGCACCTAATCTGCTCAGTGACAACAACTGTTTGCTTTTTTACGTAAGACAATGTCTTCTAAGTGGCGTAAATGTGTCTTTGGCTGAGAGATTTAGGAGTTTGTTCAGCCTTCCTAAAGAAGAGCCTACTCATCAAAAATGGTCAAAATCGACCAGAATGCAGAGGCTAAAATCATAATATTAAACATGATTAACCATACACTACATAAGAATAATATTATAGGCTAAAATAATAACAGGAGGCTAAAGAGCTCAACATGCTCATCCATCTTTTCTAAAGTTTACTGTAGATGTTGTTTTCGTGGGCGGAACCCAGCGACACGCTGCAGCAGCCGGCTCAGGGGTTACGTCATGAAATGGGCGGCAGCCACAAGAAGGAGAGGCAGAGCCTCAGAGATCGAGGCATCTTACTTACGGGCTCGTGAAAATAACTCATATTTCATAAGAAATTCATTCTCCAGTGTACCAAAGGTAATATACTATCACATACATGCATATAGTTTACTCTGAAAGGCTTAAAATAGCATGATATAGGCCCTTTAACTGTAAATGAAGCTGATCAGAGGTACTACCCCCAGCTTAGAATGAAGAAGCTAAACACAAAAAGCCCTCAATGCCTGTGACGTGCAGGAGCAGCTAATGTTATACCTCTGCTGATAAATTAAAAACAACAAAAAAATAGATGTTGCACTGATAGACTGTCTACAGATATCTTGATTGATATTTGCCCGAATATACGTTAACATTAGCTAACAAGCTAGCTTGGAGAAAAAAGTTCAACGCATCCTAAAAATAAAAGCCTCACCTTTACATCATTGTCAGACAAGTGGAATTTTCTTTTCACTCCTTCCCTTCATTCAAACTCCTTCCACAAAGTTTTTTTTTTTTTTTTAAATCTACAAATTGTCACAAAAATTGTCTCTGCTGCTTTTTTGAGATAAGTTCAGTATATCCAGTTAAAGGTGTTTCAAAATAAAAGCACATAAAGAAACAAAGCCATTCTGATACTTGAAGTGCTGTGTAGGGCTTTTATTTTTGAATAAAGGTACAGCCACACCAAGCATGATAAAGATAATGACAACTATAAAATTACAGATTTAAAAATCGTCCAAACTCAAATGGCAGAGTTCATACTACAGCGACAACAATGACAACAGTGGCAAAAAGTGTTGTTGAGATCACTTTCAGAGCGATTTTATGAACAATAGAAACACTGACAGCCAATCAGAAGAAAACATCCAGCCATTGCTTTTGTCTGCTTTGACAGCAGGGCTGGAATAAATGACAGAGGCTGTGGGAAAGTTCGTCCACAGGCTAAGCGCTACGAAAATCGGGCCTGCTTTCAGAGGGGATGTCGACCGTGCAGGAGGAGGAGGAGGCATGCATCCAAGCTGAAATTATTATTATTATAAAGCTATTATTATTATTAGTTTACAAGTCCAACTGAGTCCACTTTGCACCATGCGTTCATTTCATTTTGGAGAAGAGAGAAGGATCCGCTGAATAATTTCATAAACCCACACCTTTTTCTTCTTTTCTCTGGCTAATTTGCAGAAATAGCAGGCCTGATGATAAAAATCCATTATTATCCATCGATCGCAGCAGCAGCACAGATGGTCTCATTCCACTGCATGAGAAACATTCCTGCAAAAACTAGGAGGAAATAGTTGTGAAAGCTTTGCTAAATTCATCATTTAGCGCTATATAAGTGCAGGTTAGTTAGTTAGTATAAGTGTCCCTGTTATTATGTTTGTAGAACAGTGCATCACGTTTCTTCCTGTGACACTGCGGCTCTGTCCTGTCAAGGTCAGTTGAGGGAGACAGCTCGGCTCCGTACTCCCATAGAACGTTCTCATAACATATCATTCTTTGTTTGAAAATTTCATTTGTGCTGTTAGTTTTTTTTTTTTTTTAGATAATTTTTGTTTATTTCCAGCGTTGATGTCATCAGCCCTCAACCCCGACCCACTTGCTCCAAACTGAATGACCTGTAAAATGTTTTTATCTCAAAAAAAAAAAAAAAAACGTATAAAAACACAAACGTAAATCTCAAGTGCAGCATGTGTACAAACGATGCACAAATGATTGCACAAATAATATTCCTTGTTTTGCAGTAGCTGGGGTAGAACCTCACTTTGGTGCATTTTTGGACTCTTCACGGACCCACGGGCACTGTTTGTAGAGCGTCGCTCACGTGCGTGCTTGTGGAGATATTTACAAATGCTTTATTCATTTTCTTAACATGGTGGCTCAGATGTTGGTGTGGCGGCCCTTCACGCTCAAATATTGCCAGTGAAAACTCGGTAGTCTGAATTTCAACTGAAGATATGCATCTAAAACTGACACCCCCCCACCCCCCCTACCGTGTCCTGCAGGTTTCCGTGAACCGGTGTGACTGCGTACACTTTTCTCAGTTTGACAACTTGAATGTTTCACTTCTGCCCGGTGGATAATTTGGGAAGTGGAGGGAAGCTGCTGCTTCATCTTCTCTGTCTCAGTCCTCAGTCGGCACAAGCTGAGTGTCTTTATTACCTGTCGTGCGATTTATTCACGAGGCAGCATGGACAAGCCTGAGTCTCTGATCAAAGAGCAGCAGCTGAAGGTGAAGGTTTGAATTATTGCAGTAAATGCAGTATAATGGGCTGGTTTTTGCGTTGTTCACCTGGTGATTTGTGTGTATTTGGTACTGCAGTTCTCCTGATTTTAACGGACAAGTTCTCTTTCAGTTGTGGACATGTTCTGTACGGATCTTTTAGTGTGACAGATAAGGCTGTAACTAATGACTATTAATCTGCTGATTGTTTTTTGCAGTTAGGTCATTTTTTCACTCAAACTTATAATTTCTTGGTTATCTCATAAAGTTAGGAATTTTTTGTTTCCCATAAATTTGAAACTTTTTTGTTGTAAAGTTACAACTTTTTTCTCTGAAATTGGTGATTTTTTTTTTTTACCTTATAAGTTTGTAACTTTTTTCTTCAAATTTGTGACTTTTTTTTTTTTTTAAGAAATTTGTGTTTTTTTTTTCTCAGAAATTTGCTACTTGTTTTTGTCTTGCAAGTTTCCAACTGTTTTCACAAGGCATTTTTTCCCTCACAAATTTATAATTAAAAAAAAAAAAAAATTCCACTGGTAAGTTTGTGGCTTTGTCGTGTAAATTTTGTGACGTTATAGTTTATTCGTTTATTTGTTGGGGACCATGTACAGAAAGAACATTAAACACAGGGTAAAGATGTTCTGTACCAGATTATAGTGTTCTCACTGGGGATGCAACTTATCAGTTAATTCATTAATTGTTAATTGATTGTCGATCTTATCGATCAACAATTAATTGATAAGCAGCAATTATCCTGAGACTCTGAATTTCCCTTGGTACAATATGGTGTATCTTTAACATATAAAATGTTAATTACTGTTTGTGATATACTGAATGAGATAAGATAAGATAAGCCTTTATTAGTCCCACAATGGGGAAATTCCAGGATTGCAACAGCACAGGGATAGCAACACTCAGAGCAACAATCAGAAGGCAAGAGAAAAAAACAAGAGCAGCGAGTATACATATGTACATATAAATATAAATATATATATATATATATATATATATATATATATAGACACAGTGCGGAGCATTGTAGCTAGATGGAATAAATATATGAGTACACACAGTGCGGAGTATTGTGGCTAGATGGAATAAATATATGAATATATAAACACACACAGTGCGGAGCATTGTAGCTAGATGGAATAAATATGTAAATATATAAACACACACAGTGTGGAGCATTGTAGCTAGATGGAATGAAACAGCATAACCATCTACTTAGTTATCCTACATGGTATGATTATGTACCCATACATATTCTCACCCTCCATAGCGACCGGTATTTTCCTAGTTGTATACCGGAGGGGACCATTGTGTAAGTCTATTGCGTCTTTTGCATTCAATACTATTAGGTTGTCTCGTCTTTTTGCCATCTCTGCGAGCAGCCCTGCTTAGGTTGTACAGTCTGACAGCCGTAGGTAGGAAGGACCTGCGAAACCTCTTGGTTGTGCACCTAGGATGATGTAGTCTACTGCTAAATGAGCTCCTCAGTGCATTCAGTATGTCCTGCATAGGGTGAAACTGGAATAAATAAAACATGAACATCCTATTCCTCAATGATTTATTGTACAATCTGCATTTTGTTTTTTTACTACAGACAATGGCATTTTCTGTAGTTTAATAAACTTTGTATGTATAGTGTGTACTTTGTGCTGGCACATCTCAGTAAATTACAGATGTCATGATTTTTAATGTATTTTAAAAACTATTGCCAATATCATAAATTTATCTTTTTTAGTTATATTACAAAAACAAAACTTTCACGTTCTAATTTACTGAGATGCACTACTAGACTGTTTAAACAGGAAAATAAATTGTGAACTGCTTCATCTGTTGCATGTTAAACATTATCACAGTGCCCTGGAAATCCAGGCAAACCCAGTACGATCTGGGCTCGTCTGTTGTCTGTTACCTCAGTGGGAACTTGAATCTGGGCTGCTTTTCTGTCTTGTGGTGCGGGGCAGCAGCAGCGGGGATGGGTTTTTGCACTTGTTCAGGTTCAGGTTCAGGTTCAGGTTACTTTATTTGTACCCGTAGGTAGATTTGTTTTGCAGTTGGTGACATCCATATTTACAAGCCACAATTACATTCAACATAGACACAAACACAGGCACACATCTTACAAAATAGGTAAATATAAAATATGTACAATATAATTTTTATAGCTTGTTCAACTCTTTGACAGCAGCAGGGACAAAGCTGTTTTTGTAGCGCTGGGTTCTACTTTTTGGGACAGCAAACCTCCGTCTGGAGGGAAGAAGCTGAAAGTTGCAGTGCAAAGGGTGGGAGTCATCATTTAAAATCGAGTCGGCCATCCTCTGTACTTGTCTGGTGTACAGGGATGTCAGGCTCAGCTGTGACTCACCAAGCAAACGACTGGACCATCTGACTACCTGATCCAAGGATTTCCTCTGTTTCAGTTTTATCTGACCAAACCATGACATTAAAGAAAAGGATAAAACAGATTCAATAAAAGCCCGATAGAACATAGTCATTATGGTTCGGTCAATTTGGAAGCGTGCAAGTTTCCTCAAACAATGCAAATTTTGCTGACCCTTTTTGCACACCCTTTCACAGTTCACCTCAAAGTTCAATCCACTATCAATAATCGTCCCAAGATATTTGTACGATTGTACACATTCGGTGGTCTGGCCTTTTAGTATGGTGACTTTGTGCCTGGGAGTTTTCCTCCTAAAGTCAATAATCATATCTTTCGTTTTTGTTGTATTCAGCTGCAGGTAGGAATCCTCACACCAGTGAACAAAGTCATCAACTACTGGGCCATGGCCACTCTCACCATCCTGGAGGAGACTGACAATGACTGAGTCATCAGCATACTTTATAATGTGTCTGTTGTCATGTCTGCTCCGACACATGTTTGTGTACAGGATGAAGAGTAGTGGTGACAACACACACCCCTGAGGAGAGCCAGTAGAAGAGCACTTTAGGTCAGACAATGTACCATTGACCCTTACTCTCTGCGTCCTGTTGGTTAAGAAATCCAGAATCCAACCCACCAGATTATTGCTTAAATCAAATTGTTGCAGGAGCCTTTCAACTAAAATATGAGGTTGGATTGTATTAAAGGCAGAAGAAAAGTCCACAAATAAAAGCCTGGCGTGTGTCCCATTAAAATCCAGATGTTTAAAAAGCATGTTAAACAGAGTGACAGTGGCATCCTCCACTCCTCTGTGAGGCCTATAGGCAAACTGCAGAGGATCCAATGCATGTTCAGTCTGCTTTAGGACCTCACATCTGACCAGTTTTTCAAAAATTTTCATTAAAATTGAAGTCAAAGCAACTGGTCTAAAGTCATTTACCGTTTTAGGACAGCTGGATTTTGGAACGGGAACAACCACGGCATCTTTCCAGATCTTAGGCACATGTTGTGTCTGTAAGGACTTATTGAAAATGTAGTGAAATATAGGACTCAGTTCATGTGCACAGGACTTTACCAGGCGTCCACATATATTATCAGGGCCCTGACTTTTGTTCACTTTTACAGCGCGGAACTCCCTTTCAACATCCTGCATCTCAATATTAAAGTGCTGATTGTCTTTGAGTTTCTGTTTCAAATCTTGGATTTCTGTGCTAAAATCAAAGGAGTCAAAACGACCATAAAAACAATTAAGAGCATTAGCCAGCTCTGTGTCTGAACTAAAACCATCTAAAAACACACGATTACTGCGCTCTGTGCTCTGAAGGCCTGCAATTTTTTTCATACTGGCCCAGGCCGAACCAAGTTTATTTGCTGCCATCTTGCTTTCCAATTCTGATTTATAATTCTGTTTTGCTCTTAAAATTTCGGCCTTTAGCTCCTTAGTGGCAACCTGTAGCGCAGAAACAGACCCCTGTTTAAAGGCAAGTGCTTTCCTCTGTAAGCAGGATTTAACTGATTTAGTAACCCATGGTTTGTTGTTGGGATATATTTTGACACGTTTACGTGGAACAAACTTATTTTGACAGTGAGCCATGTATGAGCATGTGAGCTCAGCCAGAGAGTCCAAATCATCCCCGCAGGCCATTATGAACATCTTCCAGTCTGTACAGTCAAAGCATTCCTGGAGGCTGTGCTCTGAATCTTCTGTCCACACATCAATGTCTCTCATCTCCACCTTGCCTCTTCTGAGAGCAGTTTTATATGTGGGCAGCAAATGAACACAGTTGTGATCTGATGATCCTAAAGGAGGAAGGGGGAGTGATTTATAGGCCCTCTCTATGGATCCATAGCACAGGTCCAATGTCTTTTTTCGCCTGGTTGGGCAGGAGACATACTGATGAAAGTTTTTAAGTGTCTTCTTTAAAGAAACATGGTTAAAATCCCCAAGAATGAAGTTTGGCGCCTCTGGAGAAATTGACTGCAGCCGCTGGATCACATCAGAGATGGTGCTGGAGGCGGAGTCAGCGTCTGCCCTCGGATGAATGTACACAACTGTGATGAAAAGTTGGGGAAACTCTCGAGGCAAATAAAAGGGGCGAAGCGACACAGACAGCAGCTCCACATGGGGTGTACAGATGCGCTCTCTGACCGTGACAGATGTGCAGTACTGCTTATTAATGTATAAACATACTCCGCCCCCCTGACGTTTCCCCGTTACCTCTTCCTGCCGATCCGAGCGCAGCGGAGCTCCAAAGCCGTCAATCCACAGGTCTGCGTCTCGATCATGCGCAGTAAGCCAAGATTCAGTGAAAGCCATGACGCAGCAGTTCTTAAAATCCTTCTGGTAACGTACGTTGCCTTGAATTTCCTCCACCTTGTTTCTCACAGACTGTGCATTCCCAAAAATGATCGAAGGAAGAGGAATGTTACCAAACTGACGTCTCCTAAGGCGCAATTTCACACCTCCACGTCTTCCACGCTTCCTCCTGCCGCTTCTCTTTTCACCGCTGTGTCCGTCTCTCAAAATAAAGTCCGGCAGCTGAAATCTGGGCGCAATCAGAGACTCTGCACCAGCTGTGTTAAAGCGCAGCAACACATCCCTGGAATATTGTATTCTGCCCGCTATTCTGCTCGCCATGGAGCCGAACGCGTTTACCTCAGAGACAAAGAGCCACAGCACAGAAAGCAGTAGTGCGAGATATGACAGGAACGACTTGTGTCGTCTTTTTCTTTGCTCTGGTCCGTTTCTCTGCTATGTTAATTTGATGCAGGTGGACCTTCGAGCTCCTGTGCCATTAGAACTTGTTGTGGTGCTCTGACGTAACCCGGAACACAACCAAGCTCTAGGGGCTTGGCGTCTTCTGCTTTTTTGGTTGAAATGTGGCAGTGGGTGACTGCGTGTGCCCCTGCCTGGATGGTGACGCCATTACACTTCATAGAATAAGCTCCCATTGAAAAGGACTGCTGAGTTATCGTTTAATTGACAACTATTTTAATTTAGTCAACTAAATTATTATCGACAAGTAATCGAAAGTCAATTAATCATTAACCTTTTGAGTGTGTATGTCGCCGAATTGCGACATAACCCCTAGTGGTCAAGAGTGGTAAACATTTTTTGTCAATAAAATAGTTCAGATTTCCAAGGCTATAACTTGAAAGTTGCAAGAGATAATGGCTTACTGTCAATTAGAAAGATGTAAAATCTGATCCAAAGTTTCAGATCAGAATAAATTTACGTATCTAATTTGCATAATGTCGCAGCACCTCTTTAAATTCCATAACTCAGTCAAAACTGGACTTTGGACATATTTACACAAAAATAGTTAAATCTTTTGACACCGTTTTTTGTACAGATGTACCTCATCATCTTATCTTACAAGTATATGAACAAGAAATCAGTACATTTAAAAAGCCCCAGAAATTTCTCACTTACTTTTGACAAAGGGGGGCTGGCTGGCTGGGTGGTGAGGCCGCTGCGTTTTCACCCATCATGGTCCATATTTTGCGTTCTGCCGGTAATTTAAAATCTCTACCACATCTACAGAGTCTTACGATTATCCCACATAAATTTCGCTTGTACCCCGCGGCTATTTTCGACGTACAAAGCCGAAAAAGTGACGGTGACGATCATGGCCATATTAGCTTCCTGGGTTAACTGCTACAAACAGGAAAAATAATGAGTTCTTCTTCTTTGGTGTATTACGTGTCATCCACTGAGTCCTCCAACGGATGTCTGCCACCTTTTGAAACTGGCAAATCAGTACAAATTCCCAATGCAGGCGATCATGTCAGAGTGAGAAGGCAGGCGCAGTGCCGTGCTCTGTCACTAGGGGCACACAAATTCTCATACTCAAAAGGGTTAACATCCCTAGTTCTCACTAATTTCCATCTGTAGTCCCTGAGGTAGGCAAGAAGAGTTTAAAATAAAAACAGCACATATAGAAAGCAATTCAGGTCCGATTTCAGAATCTGTTGTTCCTGAAACAAGCAGGGAGTACGTTTAAAAGGTAAAAAGATAAGAGAAACAGCACACATGAAAACAATTTAAGAGTACAATTTCAAATCCCATATAAGATAAGATAAGATAAGCCTTTATTAGTCCCACAATGGGGAAATTCCAGGATTGCAACAGCACAGGGATAGCAACACTCAGAGCAACAATCAGAAGGCAAGAGAAAAAAAACAAGAGCAGCGAGTGTACATACAGTGGGGCAAAAAAGTATTTAGTCAGCCACCAATTGCGCAAGTTCTCCCACTTAAAAGATGAGAGAGGTCTCCAATTTTCATAATAGGTATACCTCAACTATGAAAGACAAAATGAGGAAAAAAAAATCTAGAAAATCACATTGAAGGATTTTTAATGAATTAATTGGTAAATTCCTCAGTAAAATAAGTATTTGGTCACATACAAACAAGCAAGATTTCTGGCGCTCTCAGACCTGAAACAACTTCTTTAAGAGGCTCCTCTGTCCTCCACTTGTTACCTGTATTAATGGCACCTGTTTGAACTCGTTATCAGTATAAAAGACATCTGTCCACAACCTCAAACAGTCAGACTCCAAACTCCACTATGGCCAAGACCAAAGAGCTGTCAAAGGACACCAGAAACAAAATTGTAGACCTGCACCAGGCTGGGAAGACTGAATCTGCAATAGGTAAGCAGCTTGGTGTGAAGAAATCAACTGTGGGAGCAATTATTAGAAAATGGAAGACATACAAGACCACTGATAATCTCCCTCAATCTGGGGCTCCACCCAAGATCTCACCCCGTGGGGTCAAAATTATAACGAGAACGGTGAGCAAAAATCCCAGAACCACATGGGGGGACCTAGTGAATGACCTGCAGAGAGCTGGGACCAAAGTAACAAAGGCTAAGATAAGATAAGATAAGATAAGCCTTTATTAGTCCCACAAGGGGGAAATTCCAGGATTGCAACAGCACAGGGATAGCAACACTCAGAGCAACAATCAGAAGGCAAGAAAAAAAACAAGCAAGCAAGAGCAGCTAATAAACATATGTACGTATTACTATAAAATATATATATATACACACACACACAGACACACAGTGCAGAGCATTGTAGCTGGATGGAATAAATATATGAATATATGAACACACAGTGCAGAGCATTGTAGCTAGATGGAATAAATATGTAAATATATAAACACCCACAGTACGGAGCATTGCAGCTAGGTGGAATAAATATGCAAGTATATAAACACACACAGTGCAGAGCAATGTAGCTAGATGGAATAATATGTAGATATATAAATATATAAACACACCCAGTGCTGAGCATTGTAGCTAGATGGAATAAATATGCAAATATATAAACACACACAGTGCAGAGCATTGTTGCTAGATGGAATGAAACAGCATAACCGTCTACTTAGTTATCCTACATGGTATGATTATGTGCCCATACATATTCTCACCCTCCATAGCGACCGGTATGTTCCTAGATCAGAAACACACTACGCCGCCAGGGACTCAAATCCTGCAGTGCCAGACGTGTCCCCCTGCTTAAGCCAGTCCATGTCCAGGCCCGTCTGAAGTTTGCTAGAGAGCATTTGGATGATCCAGAAGAGGATTGGGAGAATGTCATATGATCAGATGAAACCAAAATAGAACTTTTTGGTAAAAACTCAACTTGTTGTGTTTGGAGGACAAAGAACACCATACCTACTGTGAAGCATGGGGGTGGAAACATTATGCTTTGGGGCTGTTTTTCTGCAAAGGGACCAGGATGACTGATCCGTGTAAAGGAAAGAATGAATGGGGCCATGTATCGTGAGGTTTTGAGTGAAAACCTCCTTCCACCAGCAAGGGCATTGAAGATGAAACATGGCTGGGTCTTTCAGCATGACAATGATCCCAAACACACCACCCGGGTAACGAAGGAGTGGCTTCGTAAGAAGCATTTCAAGGTCCTGGAGTGGCCTAGCCAGTCTCCAGATCTCAACCCCATAGAAAATCTTTGGAGGGAGTTGAAAGTCCGTGTTGCCCAGTGACAGCCCCAAAACATCACTGCTCTAGAGGAGATCTGCATGAAGGAATGGGCCAAAATACCAGCAACAGTGTGTGAAAACCTTGTGAAAACTTACAGAAAACGTTTGATCTCTGTCATTGCCAACAAAGGGTATATAACAGTATTGAGATGAACTTTTGTTAATTGACCAAATACTTATTTTACCGAGGAATTTACCAATTAATTCATTAAAAATCCTTCAATGTGATTTTCTGGATTTTTTTTTTCTTATTTTGTCTCTCATAGTTGAGGTATACCTATGATGAAAATTTGAGACCTCTCTCATCTTTTAAGTGGGAGAACTTGCACAACTGGTGGCTGACTAAATACTTTTTTACCCCACTGTATGTACATATATATATATACACACACAGACACACAGTGCGGAGCATTGTAGCCAGATGGGATAGGTATATAAATATATAAGCACAGTGCGGAGCATTGTAGCTGGATGGAATAAATATATGAGTATATCAACACACGGTGCGGAGTATTGTAGCTAGATGGAATAAATATGTAGATATATAAACACACACAGTGCGGAGCATTGTAGCTAGATGGAATAAATATGTAAGTATATAAACACACACAGTGCGGAGCATTGTAGCTAGATGGAATAAATATGTAAGTATATAAACACACACAGTGCAGAGCATTGTAGCTAGATGGAATAATATGTAGATATATAAACAGACAGTGCGGAGCATTGTAGCTAGATGGAATAAATATGTAAATATATAAACACTCACAGTGTGGAGTATTGTTGCTAGATGGAATAAATATATAAACACACAGTGCGGAGCATTGTAGCTAGATGGAATAAATATGTAAATATATAAACACACACAGTGTGGAGCATTGTTGCTAGATGGAATAAATATATAAATATATATATAAACACACACAGTGCGGAGCATTGTAGCTAGATGGAATAAATATGTATATACATGAACACACACAGTGCGGAGCATTGTAGCTAGATGGAATGAAACAGCACAATCGTCTACTTAGTTATCCTACATGGTATGATTATGTACCCATACATATTCTCACCCTCCATAGCGACCGGTATTTTCCTAGTTGTATACCGGAGGAGACCATTGTGTAAGTCTATTGCGTCTTTTTGCATTCAATACTATTGGGTTGTCACGTCTTTTTGCTATCTCTGCGAGCAGCCCTGCTCAGATTGTACAGTCTGACAGCCGTAGGTAGGAAGGACCTGCGAAACCTCTCGGTCGTGCACCTAGGATGATGTAGTCTGCTGCTAAATGAGCTCCTCAGTGCATTCAGTATGTCCTGCATAGGGTGGAACTCGGACTCCAGCAGAGATGACAGTTTAGCCACCATCCTTCTCTCTCCCATCTCCTCCACTGGGTCAAGGCGCTGCCCCAGGACAGAGCTAGCTTCCTATCGGCTGCTGTAATGCCACTGCCCCAGCAGACCACTCCAAAAGTGATGGCTGATGCCACCACCGTGTCATAGAATGTCTTCAGCAGCGCCCCTTGTACACCAAAAGACCTGAGTCTCCTCAGTAGGAACAGCCTGCGCTGTCCCTTCTTGTAGAGTGCGTCAGTATTGTGTGACCAGTCTAGTTTATTGTTCAGATGAACACCCAGGTACTTATAGGATGTCACCATCTCGATGTCTGTTCCCTGTATATTTACTGGTGCTGTGAGGGGTTGTCCTTGCCTGCGGCAGTCCACCACCAGCTCCTTAGTTTTCCTCGCATTGATCTGGAGGCAGTTCCGATGGCACCAGTCCACGAAGTCCTGGATAAGCCCTCTGTACTCAGCTTCATCTCCGTTGGAGATGAGGCCAACGATCGCAGAGTCGTCAGAGAACTTCTGTAGATGGCAGTGTGTTGTGTTGTGTGAGAAGTCCGCAGTATAAAGGGTGAACAGGAAGGGAGCCAAAACCGTTCCCTGGGGGGCCCCCGTGCTACCGATGATCGTGTCGGACACACAGTCCTGGGTTCTCACAAACTGAGGCCGGTTTGTGAGGTAGTCCAGGATCCATGATGACAGGTGCTGGTCCACCCCTGCGCACAGCAGCTTGTCCTTCAGGATCATCGGTTGGATGGTGTTGAAAGCACTGGAGAAGTCAAAGAACATGATCCTCACCGCATTCCCGGGCTTCTCCAGGTGGGACAGAGAACGGTGAAGGAGGAAGATCACCGCATCCGCCACCCCAATGCCATGCTGGTAGGTGACCTGGAGTGGATCCATCACTGTCACCGCATCCGCCACCCCAATGCCATGCTGGTAGGCGAACTGGAGTGGATCCATCACTGGTCCCACCAGGGGGCGGAGGTGAGCAAGGACCAGTCTCTCCAGGGTCTTCATCATGTGGGACGTCAAGGCCACTGGTCTGTAGCTGTTCAGATCTTTGGGGTGGGAAGTCTTTGGTACAGGTACCACACAAAATGTTTTCCACAGCTGTGGTACCCTCCCCAGCTTCAATCTCAGATTGAAGATGTTCTCCACAATCCCACACAGCTGGTCTGCACAGGACTTGAGGAGCTTTGCGCTGATGCCGTCCGGTCCCGACGCCTTCCTCGCCTTGATCTTCCTCAGCTCCGTCCTCACCTGGGTCTTAGTGAGGGTCAGGTTGGGGGGCTGTGTGTTGGGAGTGGGGGGGGGGTGTTGGTGGAGTGGGGAGTGGGCAGCAGGACTTGATGTCTTTAGAGACAGCAGTGGTTGTTGTGCAGTCAGGGGAGAGGGCGGTTGGTCAAACCTATTGAAAAACAGATTCAGATTGTTTGCCCACTGCCTGCCCCCTGTGGCCTGGGGGGAGGTATTCTGGAGAACCAGAGATGGTTTTAAGGTTTCTCCAGACCCCGCTGATGTCGCTCTGTTGCAGCTTGTCCTCCATCTTCTTCCTGAAGCTTTCCTTGCCTTCTCTGATCTTTCTCCTCAGCTCCCTCTGTACGGACTTCAGCATCTCCCTGTTCCCCGACCTGAAGATCCTCTTCTTCTCTCTCAGAAGTGTTTTTATCTCAGGGTTGATCCAGGGTTTGTTGTTTGAGCAACACCGTATGGTCTTGGTGGGAATGGTGTTGTCCACACAGAAGCTGATGTAGTCCGTGATGGTATGAGTGAGGCCATCGATGTCCTCACCATGTGGATTGTAGAGCTGCTCCCAGGCGGTGGTTTCAAAACAGCCCTTTAGAGTGTCCATTGCCTCCTCAGACCATGACTTCACTGTGCGCATGGCCGGAGGTTGTCTGTGCTCTATGGGTTTGTACACCGGCCGGAGATGAACCAAGTTGTGATCCGATCTCCCAAGTGGAGGGAGTTGTGATGATTTAAGGGAGAGAGTCAATGCTGGCAGGCTTGATTACTTAAAATCTATTTTTAAGTCTCTGTGGAAAAGTCTCTGTAATTTGTTCTGGTCTTCAATGCGGTGGGGAGCTTGTTCCATTCCGGGTCTGGACCTTGAGAGTCCTCCAACTGGACTCTGAAGCTTTTTAGTATAATTTGGAGAAAAATTATACCGTTTTGTTTTAACCGAACGAAAAAGCGGAACTCAAACGCTGTATCAGCGGCGGCTGCCTGGACATTTTATGGCATGGGACCTTGGACGTTCTCCGTGGGATATGGTGGGGGGTAAAATCATTGTTTGCTGCTTCGAACAGCCACGCTTCCTTCACGGTGTAACTCGCAGAATGAAACGCTGCTGTGCAATTGTGTCCACCGCCACTCTGGCTGCCTGCAATGGTACAGGTCCACATGGGGGTTTTGACGGAAGGTCCCTGCTGCTCCTCCACACCTTCCTGGGACAGCATCCCCATTGGGCCGCACAACGTTTTTTATGGAGGTAGTTTCCACAACCCTCTGATATCCTGTAAAAACAATAATTTGCTCTTTGTGTTATTGAACATGAAAAGTTCCACACACATCCACCTCCTCTCTCCCTGTGGTGGAGTGTTACCAGACAGACCCAGACCAAGTTAAAAAGATAAAAACACTGACATAAAAAAAAGCCTTCAAAGGAATTCTGTAGTGTGGATTTAAATTTATCTATATTTACCTTTTTTAGGCTTACAGTTTGAAACTTTTTTGAATACTGAAAATATTGTATAGAGGCGGACTTTTGTGAGATTTTGTTTTTTAACCTGTTGCACTTCGGTGTACCGCGGGCGGGCACGTCTCTGCGTCCTAGGATGCACGAGGGCGTCCAAGTACGCACACTGTGCGTCCTAGGAGGCACAGAAAAAAAAAATACCTGCATTTCCGTTCTTCCACTACAGACAGCCGCGAACAGAAAGCCAAAGGAGTGCTTTGATTGGTTTAGATGTGATTGACCTCTCATTCGACTAATAAGAGCCTTGAATTGGGTTTCTGAAACCTTGAAGAACCAATGACTGAAAACCTAGCAAGAAGGACCCGCCTACCAACGGCTGTGAATACAGAAGTTGGAAAGCTGTTTTGTGTAAGGCTGGGTGACACACAGGTGTTCGCCAGTCTTTTTTTCTAACTACTGTTATTTGTTTTGAAAAATCGTTCGCCAAAACCGCAATCATGGAAGCACAAAACCGCAATAATGGAATTATGGTTTGACCGGGTTGCGAGACCAGAACCACGAGTCCGTGACAAGCGGACCAGCGTCGTGACGTTCGTCTGACAGTGAGGAAGAGAAGTTCGCCAGCTACGCTGCTGTTGTGAACTTGTGAACAGGTAAGTGTTATTAGCTAAATTATTCTTTATCCCTGAAAATTGTAATCAAAAATGACTTTTGACCGATCGGTAAATTATAGCTGTGCGTCGTAGACTGCGGCACACCGTGACCGCGGCGCAACGGGCGATGTCCGTCCTCTGTGGGGGGGACGACAACCCCCCCCCCCCCACACACACACACACACAGCCCTGAGTGTCACCTTTCATTAGAGCCCAAGATGAAGCTTCTATATTGAATCATTCAAAAGTTGCAGACGTTTTTCCAAACTGTGCCTTTTGGCACAATTTGGCACAGTTCAAAAACGCCTGGGAACTACCTGAGAACAAAGCTGTGTAATATATATTCATTTTTTGTGGTATTGTTACAAAATTTTGACCTCAGCTGGATAACACTTGGTTCTACATTACTGTTGCATTTTCCAGCCCAGATCTGAAGCTGTGTGTTATTTGCAAGCATTTGTATCCAAAAAAACACCCAGGCGAAATTTATTTTCTTCAAGTTCACTATGTTTAGATGACTGTTACTCAGTGGCAGGAGCACTTGGAGAGATTATGACTGTTTTGCCAAAAAATTCAAAGAGTTTTCTTTTAAATGAGACCAACCCCATGAAGATGCTGCAAAGGGTTGAAGAACAGCTTTTGATTTACTTTGGGCACGTTATTTTTTGGCGTTTTTAGGGAAATTGACCAGAGTGCAAGGGGTTAATATTAATCTTTGTAAATGTATGCAGTTTACTTTGTGTTCTGTAAAACTTTCCATTTTTAGGATTTAAGGTGTAGATTTTAGAATTTTAGAGCTATTCATTTGGAGTCACCTGTATTATTATGATTAAATTATTACATGTTATATTTGAATTTGAGCAAATAATTTATTTGATTTTTGTTTAAAAAATAATACAGAACTAAAAGCAGCTAAAACATCTCCTTAGATAATGTGTAAAAGCAAATGATACTGGCCTGTTGGAGACAGCTGTGGTCTTCTTAAAGAACGTCCATGAAAAAATCACAGTTCTTAAAAGCACATTTTCAGATAAATTTGTCTGTGACTTGTCACATTTCTCTTCCATTTCTTTGGAAATTTGGTCATTGCAAACACTTGCAAACACCTGGCTATCAAGTACCAAACTGTCACACAGTGAGAGGGAAAAAAATCCTGAAAACCCCCCAAACATGCATCATTTGCAAAAGCAAAAATGCATCAAGAATCATTTTAGAATCAAATTGAAGACCCTGAATCATAATTGTATCGTGAGGTGCCTCAAGATCCCCAGCCCTAATTTGGACCGCAGCTGGGGAGGACCACTGATTTATTGGACCTCTTGCACTTTTAGTTGGTGACCCCTGCATTATAGCTTTGTATGAGAAGGCTGATTGTCCAAAAGCAGTTTTACGTAGGGGAATGCAACAATGCCACCTTGAGGAGGTGTGTTTGTTGTTTTTGCAAGGAAGCTTATGATTTTTATAAATATTTGTACATAAGGTATACAAAGGTGTTAATGTAAACTACTTTCAAATTTGCAAGAATAAAGGTGCAAAAATACAAAGATGCTAATTTACAATTAGAGACTGAACAAACTGATCAAGAAAGTTAGCTCTGTCCTGGGGCAGCGCCTTGACCCAGTGGAGGAGATAGGAGAGAGAAGGATGGTGGCTAAGCTGTCATCTCTGCTGGAGTCCGAGTCCCAGCCTATGCAGGACATGCTGAACACACTGAGGAGCTCATTTAGCAGTAGACTACACCATCCTAGGTGCGCGACTGAGAGGTTTCGCAGGTCCTTCCTACCTACAGCTGTCAGACTTTATAACCTAAGCAGGGCTGCGCACAGAGAGAGCAAAAAAACGTGACGACCTAATAGTATTGAACGCAAAAGACGCAACAGACTTACACAAAATGGTCCCCTCCAGTATACAACTGGGACAATGTCAATCGCTACAGAGGGTGACAGTATGTATGGGTACATATTCATACTATGTAGGGTAACTAAATAGACGGTTATGCTGTTTATTCCATCTAGCTACAATGCTCCGCACTGTGTATATATATTTATATATTTGTGTACATATGTACAGTGGGGCAAAAAAGTATTTAGTCAGCCACCAATTGTGCAAGTTCTCCCACTTAAAAGATGAGAGAGGTCTCCAGTTTTCATCATAGGTATACCTCAACTATGAGAGACAAAATGAGAAAAAAAAAAAATCCAGAAAATCACATTGAAGGATTTTTAATGAATTAATTGGTAAATTCCTCAGTAAAATAAGTATTTGGTCACCTACAAACAAGCAAGATTTCTGGCTCTCACAGACCTGTAACTTCTTCTTTAAGAGGCTCCTCTGTCCTCCACTCGTTACCTGTATTAATGGCACCTGTTTGAACTCGTTATCAGTATAAAAGACACCTGTCCACAACCTCAAACAGTCAGACTCCAAACTCCACTATGGCCAAGACCAAAGAGCTGTCAAAGGACACCAGAAACAAAACTGTAGACCTGCACCAGGCTGGGAAGACTGAATCTTCAATAGGTAAGCAGCTTGGTGTGAAGAAATCAACTGTGGGAGCAATTATTAGAAAATGGAAGACATACAAGACCACTAATAATCTCCCTCGATCTGGGGCTTCACACAAGGTCTCACCCCGTGGGGTCAAAATTATCACGAGAACAGTGAGCAAAAATCCCAGAACCACATGGGGGGACCTAGTGAATGACCTGCAGAAAGCTGGGACCAAAGTAACAAAGGCTACATCAGAAACACACTACGCCGCCAGGGACTCAAATCCTGCAGTGCCAGACGTGTCTCCCTGCTTAAGCCAGTACATGTCCAGGCCCGTCTGAAGTTTGCTAGAGAGCATTTGGATGATCCAGAAGAGGATTGGGAGAATGTCGTATGGTCAGATGAAACCAAAATAGAACTTTTTGGTAAAAACTCAACTTGTCGTGTTTGGAGGAGAAAGAACACCATACCTACTGTGAAGCATGGGGGTGGAAACATCATACTTTGGGGCTGTTTTTCTGCAAAGGGACCAGGACGACTGATCCGTGTAAAGGAAAGAATGAATGGGGCCATGTATTGTGAGATTTTGATTGAAAACCACCTTCCACCAGCAAGGGCATTGAAGATGAAACGTGGCTGGGTCTTTCAGCATGACAATGATCCCAAACACACCGCCCGGACAACGAAGGAGTGGCTTCATAAGAAGCATTTCAAGGTCCTGGAGTGGCCTAGCCAGTCTCCAGATCTCAACCCCATAGAAAATCTTTGGAGGGAGTTGAAAGTCTGTGTTGCCCAGCGACAGCCCCAAAACATCACTGCTCTAGAGGAGATCTGCATGGAGGAATGGGCCAAAATACCAGCAACAGTGTGTGAAAAGCTTGTGAAAACTTGACCTCTGTCATTGCCAACAAAGGGTATATAACAAAGTATTGAGATGAACTTTTGTTATTGACCAAATACTTATTTTACCGAGGAATTTACTAATTAATTCATTAAAAATCCTTCAATGTGATTTTCTGGATTTTTTTTTTCTTATTTTGTCTCTCATAGTTGAGGTATACCTATGATGAAAATTGGAGACCTCTCTCATCTTTTAAGTGGGAGAACGTGCACAATTGGTGGCTGACTAAATACTTTTTTACCCCACTGTATATTCACTGCTCTAATTTTATTTTCTTATCTTCTTAATTATTGCTGTGAGCGTTGCTATCCCTGTGCTGTTGCAATCCTGGAATTTCCCCATTGTGGGACTAATAAAGGCTTATCTTATCTTAACCACTTGCACTCCGGGCAATTTTCCTAAAAATGCCAAAAAATAACGTGCCCAAAGTAAATCGAAAGCTGTTATTCAACCCTTTGCAGCATCTTCATGGGGTTGGTCTCATTTAAAAGAAAACACTTTGAATTTTTTGGCAAAAAAAACATAATCTCTCTACGTGCTCCGGCCACTGAGTTACAGTCATCTAAACATACTGAACTTGAAGAAAAAAAAATTGGACACTGTTTTTTTGGATACAAATGCTTGTAAATAACACACAGCGGTCCGATCTGGCTGGAAAATGCAACAGAAATGTAGAACCAAGTGTTATCCAGCTGAGATCCAAATTTGGTAACAATACCACAAAAAATGAATATTTTACACAGCTTTGTTCTCAGGCTGTTCCCAGGCGTTTTGGAACTGTGCCAAATTATGCCAAATGGCACAGTTTGGAAAAACGTCTGTAACTTTTGAATAATTCAATGTAGAATCTTCATTTTAGGCTCTAATGAAAGGTCACACTCAGGGCTGTGTCTGTGTGTGTGTGTGTGTGTGTGTGGGCGGGGGGTTGCCCCCCCCCCCGCTACCAAGGACCAAATTCGGCCCTCTACATGACGGATTACACTCCTTGCATGCTTTCACAGCGGCCCCCCCCCCTCGCTACTGTGTGTGTGTGTGGGGGGGGGGGGGGGGGAACCGTGAACGCCCCCCCCCCCTCGCTACAGAAGAGGGCCATCGCTACATGATGGAATAGACTGATATGCTTCCCCCCGCAGACCGGGGGGCGTTCGGACCGTGCCCCCCCCCCCGCTCCTCTTCTGCAGCGGGGGGGGTTCACGGTCCGAACACGGCAAATGAACCGTTTATCGCGGCGCACGTACTTCGTGCGCAGTACAGTTGTAATTTACCGATCGGTCAAAAGTCATTTTTGGATTACAGTTTTCAGGGATAAATAATAATTTAGCTTATAACACCTTACCTCTTCAAAGCAGCAGAGTCGCGGTGAACATCTCTTCCCCCATATTCAGACGAACGCGACGCTACTCTGCTTGTGGATCCCGATCAACATAATTCCATTATTGCCGTTTTGGCGAATGATTTACGACTTTTGTCGTCGGTCTCCGTCTATTCTGCTGGAATGAGTGCAGGTCCCACTTGTGGGTGTTCTCCATGCTGCTGGGTGAGCCTGGGTCTGTAGTAGATTCGTACAGCATCCTTTGTTTTCATCTGTTGCAACAGTAAATCTCTCTTCACCCAGCCAGAATTTCTGTGCTTCAATTGGCTCCTGCGTTCACAGTAGGCGGATCCTCCTTCCTAGATTTTCATTCATTGGTTCTTCAAGGTTTCAGAAACCCAATTCAAGGCTCTTATTAGTCGAATGAGAGGTCAATCAGATGAACTAATCTGTTCGCGGCTGTCTCTGCAGTTTTTTTTTGAGTGGTGCTTGGACGCTACTACATCACCATCACCACCATCATGCGTCATGCGCACGAGCGCGCTCTCGTGCGCCCTCGTGCGTCATAGGACGCAGAGACTTGCCCGCCCGCGGAATAACGGAGCGCAAGTGGTTAATTACATAGCATATAAATTTTACCAGCATCCAGATGAAAACTGCAAACACAAAAGTTGAAAATTTACAGTAAAAAAAGTCAGAAATTCAGAAGAAAAATCTATAAATTTATTAGAAAAAAACCAGCATATTTTTTGGACAAAAGTTGCAAATTTATGAGAAAAGTGCAGATTTTTGAGAAAAAAAAATTGCAAATTTTTGAGAAAAAGTTGCAAATTTAAGAGAAAAAAAAGCTACAAATTCACAAGAAAAAGCTGAAATTTTCCAAGACAAAAGCTGAAAATTTAGATGAAAAAAGTCCCAAATTCATAACAAAAAGCAACAAATTTACTTGAAAAAGCTCTTAATTTTTTAGAAAAAAGTTGCCAATTTTTGAGAAAAAATGCAAATGTATGAGGAAAAAAAATTTGCAAATTTATGAGAATCAAAGCTGCAAAGTTATAAGAAAAAAGATGCAAATTTATGTGAAATAATGTTGAAAATGTTTGATATATGGAGGGGGGTCATTTTGCTAACACGGGGGTGGCATCCCTCCTCATTGCCCTTCAAATCACCTACTGATCAGTGGTAAACTAGATAATGTAATGAATAAAATAAAGATTCTCTTCATTTATTAAGTGGCAGAGTGGCTAAGCTAGTAAGATATAAGTTCTGATATCTGGGTGTTTTTGGTTTTTTCCCGTCTGTATTTGAGCTTCCCCTGTGACATTCAAGGCACTTACAGCGCTGAAACCCGATCTAGTTTGTTTCCTCCCGTCAGTGTGTCGGAGTCGGCGGGGGTCAGGGCCTGCAGCGGGCCTCCCCCTTAAATCTCAGACCCGTCACCAGCCACCTGCTGACTCAGCCGTGCCTCTGCTCTTCTCCATTTCTTTGAACCCCTGTGATAGTAAAGCAGTGACGAATGGGCCCACATTTGATCTGAAGGCTTCACACTGCACCCCAGGTAGAGAAGAAGAAGAAGAGCAGAAGGGAGGGCTGGGTGTTCACACTGATTAAGCTCATGTGCACAAGTCAGACATGCAGGTGAAGAGTACAGTGGGCCAGAGAGTTCAACACCTAAGGGGGCATTATGTAATCCAGACAACTGACATTTTAAACCTGTGCTGTGGTCCAAACTCATAACAGTAGAGAGGTGCTGCTGCCCCCCCCAGTATGATTTACACAGGTTGCCAAGTTGAGGACAGCTCAGAAAATATTCGGGTAAACAAACCACCGTTACCGTGGTGACCACTTCCAAAAGATATGTGTGCCTGTTTGAGCACAAGTTGTCCTTACAGTTTAATGTCACGTTTGACAAAAATACCAGGGAAAGCTGGAAGAACTTGCGAGGTTCTCGGGTGCTGCAACAGTAGTGGCTATCTTAAAATTAATTTAAAATTAACATACAATGCGTGTCAATGTCTGAAATTTCCTGAATCTACAGTGGACAAACACGCTTGATAATGCAGGTCAGGACTATTAACAGGAAGGATTTTGTGCCCAATAACAACAGCAAAATGATTAGCATTCCGCTACCTAGCTTACCACACAACAGTAATGTTTGTAATTCTGCTCAGCCAGCGAGTATCAGTGGGCAAACATACCTTCTGAGGGTTGCACTGGTTGCACATAACTCAAAATTAATTGTTCGAGCTCGGGGAACTGAATCACTGTGAGAGAAACATCGAGGAACCACAACCAAAACAATGGTAGAAGCCTTACTGTTCATGGGACTGAAGTAACTGTCAACACAGATGTCTTATTTAAGGAAAATTTAAGAAAACGTGCACATAGACAAAAAAAAAATCAAAACATTTTCATCAAAATGGCAACTCACACACACGCTGCAAAAAGTCACAAGACGTGCTAATAAGGGATGGGAATTGGTAAGATTTTATCAATATCAATGGCATTGCCGATTTTGCTTATCGATCTGATTCTTTTTCAATTCACTTATCAAATCTTGTTAAGTTTTCCATGTGGGGAAAAAATCGGGCCTTCACAGGATTTCAGCATCAATACAGGAGTTTTATTATTTTTCTGACTTTAAAAATGCTTCTTCTCTTAAAAAGATATAAAATCAAATATAAAAGACTGTAACCATGTACATTTATTATGTTTAAATGCTGAAAAGCAGTAAAGAGTAGAATAAAAGCAGTATAAATGGAATACTGACGTGATTAAAAACAACTGCACAATTATGTTATTTTATCAATCACCGTGTAATTTTTTCATGTTTTTTAAAAAAAAAAATATATGCAGTATATATACGCGGTGTATATACACCCAACACATGCATAAAGTAATTGTATATGAACATATTGGTAAAACCTGAAGACATTACTCATTCTGGGAAAGAGTGTAATTCAGTATTAATCTGTAACCTACATCACACGTACCACCTACCAATACTCCAGCTGCTCTACGGTCATGAATGGATGCAAGCCTTTAAATACAAACTTCATTTCAGCTCCGTGAGCAGCTGGTGTCAGCGGGTTTTCCTGGTAAGGAGTGGAGAGTGAGCAGGTTGGTAAAACCTCAGAGCTACTTGCTGCTGTCATCGTCTAAAAACAATGAGGTTGTCGGGAGCGAGAAATGAAGAAGCTGAGTGATTTTATAATTGAGATTTAATGTCGGCTTCGCCTCCCCAACATGTCTCACCCAAGGCAGAAAGCAGAAAGAGGCTGATCGCAGTCAGACCCCCATACTTATACACCACACAACAATAGCCAACATCACACATCCTTGTCATATCCTTCTCATCGTCCCATGTCTCCTTCCAATGTCCTCCGGTTCTTTCGTCTGACCCTAGGGGGTCAGGAAGTCTTTTCAGGTCTTCACCGCCGCGCCTCCATCTCCTCGTTGTTCTCCGCAGGCGGTCCAGACCTATTGTCCTCTTCTGAGACGTGAGGTCATTCCACACATGCAATCACAAAACATCTCCCTGTGTCTATACATATGCAGATATGAATATATGCACTACAGCCCCCCCCCCCCCCAAACGTCTAAGAAAAGGACAATATATGCAGGTTCACAGAATATGGTGACATCACTGGCATAACTATACAAGTTGATCACGTTAAAAACAGTGATAACAGTAACAGTACAGTCTATGCCCCATGTCCGCCTTAAAACTGCTATGATGACCCCGACAGCATATCTTAAAACACATTGTCACATTCACATCAGTCTGTGTGTCGTCTGGGTTTTAACCGTCTTCCAAATCTGCTGTACGCCTGCCTCGGCGTCCCAGCGGTGCGGTCTTGTAAGGAATCTGCAGCTTGAGGAAAACAGTGGTTATTTGATCCCTGCGGGGGGGCTGGGACATGTCCCTTGGGGGGTCTACCATGTCGAGGTGCTCTCGCCACCTGTACAGGCTCGTCACTCAACATGAAGGCGGGCTTGAGTCTGTCAATGCTGACTGTCTCTTTTCTGTCCCCCAAATCCAGCACAAAATGCTTATCTCCAGGTTCCAGCACTCTATATGGGCCATCATATGGTGGGCGGAGGGTTGGCTTCAAAGCCTCATGCCTAACAAAAACGAACTCGGCATTTTTTAAAGCCTGGGGAACAAAAACCCGCGGAAAGGTGTGATGAACCGGGCCTGGGAGCATGTCCGCTCCCGTGCTGCTTAGTGGCCTCAGAGCTGGGAGGCGCCCCGGCTCTGGCTGTTCTGGTAAGAATTCACCGGGGAGCCTGAGAGGTTGTGCAAAAACTAATTCTGCTGGGGAGGCGTCTAGATCCTCCTTGGGCGCAGAACGCATCCCCAATAAAACCCACGGTAGTTTGTTAACCCAATCTTCATCCGTTAGTGACGCTCTGAGGGCAGCTTTCAAAGACCTATGAAAACGCTCGCATAAACCGTTAACCTGGGGGTGATACGCTGTAGTGCGATGGATTGTCGCCCCTAAGCTGCTGGCCATCGCGGACCAGAGCTCTGAGACAAACTGAGGCCCCCTATCGGACGTGATGTCCGATGGGACTCCGAAACGCCCTACCCAGGTCGTTAAAAAAACGTGAGCCACCTCTGCGGCCGTAGTTGACGTCAGCGGGACCGCTTCTGGCCAACGTGTGGTTCGGTCCACCATTGTTAAAAGATGTGTGAACCCCTGTGAGGACGGTAGGGGGCCCTCGAGGTCGACATGCACATGGTCAAACCTCCTGGCCGGGATTCGGAACGGTTCTAAAGGAGCTTTCGTGTGCTTGTGAATTTTGGCACGTTGGCAAGACATGCATGTTCTTGCCCACTCCTTTACGTGCTTGCGCAGGCCCGGCCAAACAAACTTTTCCGCCACCATTTTTACCGAAGCGAGCACTCCCGGGTGCGCCAGGGAGTGAACCGAGTCAAAGACGCGGCGGTGCCATGCGGCCGGGACTACTGGGCGAGGTCGCCCGGTTCACACGTCGCAGATTAAGGGGGGCACACTGTCACGCAAACCCCTGCTGTCCAGCCTTAACCCTGTTGGTCCAGACTGGAGTGCGCGCACGTCCGCGTCACTACCCTGTTCTGCTGCCATGGCTGCGTAATCTATCCCTACGTGAACTGGGGCCGCGTGCGCTTCCGTGTTGGTCTTGCGCTCTGCGGCTGTGGTAGTATGATCTGCCTCCACGTGCCCTGACGATGTCACGGCGCGGGAGTGGCAATCTGCCACCACGTTGAGTTTGCCCGCTACATGCCGAATGTCTGTGGTAAATTCCGAAATTGCGGCCAGCTGCCTTTGTTGCCGGCCCGACCAAGGTTCTGAGATCTTGGACATCGCAAAAGTGAGTGGTTTGTGGTCGACAAAAGCCGTGAAACGCCGACCTTCCAGCCAGAACTGGAAATGGCGGATGGACAAATGAAGCGCTAACAGCTCTCTGTCAAACGTGCTGTATTTGCGCTCGGTTTCGTTTAAGGATTTCCTAAAAAGTGCTAGCGGTTGCCAAGCCCCGTCAACGTGTTGTTCCACGACCGCCCCTATGGCCAAATTTGATGCGTCTGTGGTAAGCGCTATGCGGGCCGAGGGGTCGGGGTGGGCCAACAGCGCGGTGTCAGCCAGGGCTCTTTTTACTTCCGCGAACGCGCGTTCCCGCTCCGGGGACCACGCAACCGCGTTGGAGGGCTTTTGCTTTCTAAGCGCGGCATATAATGGCTGCATGAGCTGAGCTGCGCGGGGGAGGAAACGGTTGTAAAAATTTACCATTCCTAAAAATTCCTGCAGCGATCTGACCGTTTGTGGTCTGGGAAAATTTGCCACTGCACGCACCTTATCAGGCAATGGGACTGCCCCTTCTGGGGAAACGCGGTGTCCCAAAAAATCAATCTGCGCCACGCCGAATCGGCACTTGGCTGGATTAATTATTAACCCATGTTCTCCCAACCTCTGAAAAACTGTAGTGAGGTGATTTTCGTGTTCCTCTTCAGACGTGCTGGCGACTAAAATATCGTCGAGGTAGACAAACACGAAAGGAAGATCGCGTAACACAGCGTCCATCATACGCTGAAACGTTTGTGCCGCGCCTTTGAGGCCAAACAGCATGCGCAGAAACTCAAAAAGACCAAAAGGGGTTATTACGGCCGTTTTAGCGACGTCCTCAGGTCGGACTGGGACTTAGTGGTAGCCGCGGACCAGGTCTATTTTAGAAAAAATACACGCACCCGCCAGATGTAGTAAAAAATCCTGGATGTGAGGGATTGGGTAGCGGTCATGCGTTGTAGCATTGTTTAATCTGCGATAATCGCCGCAAGGTCTCCAGGAGCCGTCGGCTTTTGGGACCATATGCAGTGGCGAAGCCCATGGGCTTTTCGAGCGCCGAATAATGCCCAGTTTTTCCAGGCTGGCGAATTCGTCGCGTGCTATGGCGAGCTTGGTCGCGTCTAAGCGCCGAGCTTTAGCGAAGACAGGGGGGCCCGTTGTGGGGATGAAGTGCTCCACCCCGTGTCTCGCTACTGTTGCCAAAAATTTGGGAACTGTGAGTGCTGGAAATTGGGTGAGGAGTTTGTCAAACTTACCTCCTGCTGTGGTGACGTTGGCCTGCACGGGTGGTGGGGACACTCGAGCTGAACAGGGGATAGAAGAGAATGACAGTGCATTGATTAAGCATCTGTTTGCGAGATCAACTAACACCCCATGTGAACATAAGAAATCAGCACCTAACATGTTGAAACTCACCGCCGCTATAATAAAAGTCCACTCATAAGTGCAGCTGTGTAAGGACAGAGACAAGGTCCTTTCACCATAAGTGCTGATGTTCGAGCCGTTCGCCGCCGTTGCCCCGTTGCCGCGGCGTCCAGCCACTCGGTCAGCGCAGGTCGGGGTGATGAAGCTCACCTGAGCTCCGGTGTCTATGAGGAAATGTCGCCCGGAGCCTTCATCAGTGATGTAGAGCAGCTTGTTGGCCTCGCCGAGAGCCATAGCTGCTAACGGTTCCCGGCTTTGGAGTTTCCTCAAGCTCTACGGTGGCACACACTTGTATGCCCTCTCAGCGAATCGCCGGTGGTAGTAACAGAGGTCGTCTCGTCTGTTGCGTCGCGGCCGCGTCGCTGCCATGGTGGGCGGGATTTGCTCCGCTGTCTCCGGCTCCCCGCTGCCCCGGGCTTCCGCACCGAGGTCCGCCGCTGCTGCTGTGGTCATCTGCTCGCCGCAGGAGTTGAGGAGCCGCTGTGCTTCCCGGGCTAGTGCGCGGAAATCCTGCTGGGTCTTACAACGCATGCTGGCCAGAGTCCCTCTCATGTGCGCCGGAAGGGTGCTGAGGAAGATGTGCTGAAAGAGGAAGCTGTCGTTGTCTGCCTCCCTCAGTTGAAGCATGTCTTCCATCAGGGCCATCGGTCTGCGCCCTCCTTGGCCATATATCACCAGTAGTCTCTTGGCCCTTTCCTCGGCCGAGGGCACGAAGCTCTCGATGAGAGTAGCCTTCAGCTCCTCGTATTTGTCGCTGGCGGGCGGCTGCTGTATCACACTCCGCACGCATTGCGCTGTGGTGGCGTCGAGCCTGGCGACGACGTGGTAGAACTTGGTTTCGTCTGCCGTCACCCCTGCGAGTGCGAACTGTGCCTCAGCCTGCTTGAACCACGAGTTCAGGTCGTTCTGCCAGAATTCTGGGAGTTTGATGGCAACGGCGCTTGCTCGGGCCGCCTCCGACGAGTCTGCAACAGGAGAACGCCTTTCATCCATTCTCACGTCTGGTCACCAATGTGGGGAGCGAGAAATGAAGAAGCTGAGTGATTTTATAATTCAGATTTAATGTCGGCTTCGCCTCCCCAACATGTCTCACCCAAGGCAGAATGCAGAAAGAGGCTGATCGCAGTCAGACCCCCATACTTATACACCACACAACAATAGCCAACATCACACATCCTTGTCATATCCTTCTCATCGTCCCATGTCTCCTTCCAATGTCCTCCGGTTCTTTCGTCTGACCCTAGGGGGTCAGGAAGTCTTTTCAGGTCTTCACCGCCGCGCCTCCATCTCCTCGTTGTTCTCCGCAGGCGGTCCAGACCTATTGTCCTCTTCTGAGACGTGAGGTCATTCCACACATGCAATCACAAAACATCTCCCTGTGTCTATACATACGCAGATATGAATATATGCACTACAAGGTCATTTTTAAATATCAGATATTTTTTGTTGGGTTTTGTAAGTTAAAAAACAGATTAAACTTAGCCTGCATGACTGCTAGCGTTGCGCTAATATACTACTGCTAATAATAAGCTAATATTACCATCACTAACGAAGGTGCTGCTGTTTGGGAATCAGGTGTGGGCGCACTTTGTAGACTGTTGGAACATATTGCAGTCTTTCAGTTTATCCCATGCTGCCGTGCCAAGAGATGTTTCAACTTATGTTTATCATACGCCATGCTGCTCGTGTTTACCATATACTCCCGCCATTATCCTGCGGTAGCGACGACGTCATGGCGTTGCTTCGTAATTGCAGTGTGTGACATCATGACATATGCTGTTTATAAAAAAAACAGAAGTGTTTAAACCCGCAGCATCGAAAAGAGGAATTGATAACATTGGCGACATATGATTCTGGGGGGTCGAAAAACTGAGAACTGGTTCCCAATTCCCATCCCTAGTGCTAATAGGGAAATGCACTGCAAATACATAAAACACAACTGACATGACTCTGAGGACACAATAAAGTGACGGACCACAGATGTAGTCAAATTAAAAAAAAAACTTTTGTGGATTTCTACAGCGATGCTTGCAAATGTTGGCAAACGACTAAGGCTAGGATAACATATCTACAGAATGTGGTCCATCGCTTTATTGTGTCCCCAGAGTCACTTCCATTGTGTGGTGACTTTGTGATTATTTGCACTGTACTTCTCTATTTGTAAGTGTTGTCTTTTTTGAAGACGCAACGTGTTTCCAGATGGGGACGCAATGAAGTGACAGACCACAAAGAAAAGACACGTGTGATTTTAGCAGTTTGTTTTTATCTCCAAAAGTGGCAATCCAACTAAAACTTGTGTTTTTCAACAGACGATGGATTTGAGGCTAATAAGAAACGACTAAGGCTAGGCTCAGCACCCGAGCCACTTGCTGGTTTCGTCCAAAGACAGGACAGCAGCAGAGCCACCAGGAGTTCTGTTAACAATAACTGTAAAATATTCCACCGCAGAACCACATTTGGACAAACAGCTTTCTCTATAAAGGGCAGTCACATCTGGAACACAATGCCAAATGAAATTAAAATAATAACGGACTTTAAAACATTCACTAAAAATGTTAAAAACTGGCTGAAAAATAAACAAGAATGTACTCATGTATGAATTATTTGTCTGCAAAGTGAGAGTGAATGAAGGGAAGGAATAAATGTGTTTGTTTATAGTGAGTGACGGAGGGAGGAAGGCCTGAAATAGGCAAATGTGAGTTATGTTATATGTGTTAAATGTGAGTCAGGCTGTTATATTTGTGTATTTATAATATTTATGTTAAATGTGAGTCAGGCTGTTATATTTGTGTATTTATAATATTTATAATATTTATAATTGTGTATTTATAATTTTTCTGCATTGATGTATGTGGTTATTGTGTATATTTTTTATCTTGATTCTTTTTTCTAAAGCCCATCCAGGGACAAGAGTTGCAAATTAGCTAATAGCTATACACTCTATGTGCAACACATCAGATTGATTGTCTTTGATTAATTGTCTATGTTTATTGCACTGTCCCTGTCAAATAAACTAATCTACTACTGCTAACATGTAGTGACAGTATGTGGTCCGTCACCTTATTGTGCCCCCGCACTCACTTCCGTTGTGTTGTGAGTATTCATAGTGTGTTTCGTATTTGGAAGTTTTTAACTTTTTGAGACACCCACGCGTTGCTGTTTTGATGATGACGCAGTGTGTGGTCCGTCACTTTACTGTGTCCCCGGAGTCACTTCCATTGTGACTTTTGCAGTGCATTTCTTGATTTTCAAATTTTGTGCACTTTTTTTGCCTCATCGATGTGTTATATATTGTCTCCCAGCTAGCATGCCCATGCGGGCCCCATGATGGGTTAAATCTGGGCTGTATGGGACCCATGCTGGTCCCATCTGTGTTTGCCCACATGGACTTTACCTGTGGCACAGGCAAGCAGGTAATCTGTTAACCTGCTTTAAACCCACATGGGCCGCACAGGGTTCAATGTGGGTGAACAGGTTTCAGCAACACTGGCGCCGCAGGCAAAATGATGAGGAATAAGTCCCAAATTTATGAGAAGAAAATTTGAAAATTTACAAGAAAAACAGTGACAAATTTACAAAAATATAGTAGCAAATATATGATGAAAAAAGTCAAATTTATGAGAAAAAGTTAAAATTTAGTAGAAAAAAGTTGCAAATTTACAAAAAAATGTAAAATTACTTGAAGTTGAGGAGTTACAAACTTGCAAGAAAAAATAGCAAATTAACAAGAAAAACGTCACAAATGTATGAGGAAAAACTTAGAAAAGGTTGCAAATTAACAGAAAAGTAGCAAATATATGAGTAAATAAATTGAAAATTTATGAGAAAAAAGTTATACATTTGAGGAAAAAGTTGTGAGTATACAGTAAAAAAAAGTTGAAAATTTTTGAGAAAGTTCGAAGTTTACAAGAAACACGCCATAAATTTATGGAAAAACACAAATTTACAAGAAAAAGTAAATTTATGAGAAAAAGTTGCAAGATTACAGTAAAAAAAAGTGGCAAACTTATAAGAATGTTACAAAATTACAAGAAAAGCAAATTTTCAAGAAATAGTCACAATTTTACAAGAAAAACTAACAAATTTTTAAGAAAAGAGTTGCAATTTTATAGTAAAAAAAGTTGCAAATTTAAGAGAAAGTCTCAATTTTTAAGAAAAATGTATTAAATTAGGTAGATGTCACAAATTTACAAGACAATTGCACATTTATGAGAAAATAAGTTGAAAACAGGTAAAGTTCATGTGGGCAAACACAGATGGGCCAACGTGGAACCTGCAGACAAACCCACATGGGAGCCGTAACCCAGATTTCCACTGACCCCGGATGCAGTCTGTTGCAGATGCAGTGCGGATGGATTCTTGCGTTCATCCCTGTCAGCGCCGTTTGTGTTCTGCAGCGGCATGGATGAGATCAGAGTTCAAAATACAAGATCACGTGAGAATTATACAAAATAACGCGAGATCTCGAGAAAGACCCGAGAGTGACCGAGATAACCGATCGCGGTCACGTGAAAACAACAAGGAAGTGTGATGTAGCGGCTCCCATCTGGATTTTTGGGCTCAAAATAAAACGTAAATAGCCTGTTAATGTTAATTCTATGAAGCGTTTGTATGTTAAGTCAAGTTTTTACCTTCTCTGACACCGTGGTGGAGGAGTAGACCTCAGAAAATAACGGACCATCCTGAAATCATTTTTAATGAACAAACAGCTATTGAATACCGCGAGATACTGTGGGATTTCCTTGCAGATTGCATGCGGCATCTGTCAAAATTAGACTTGTTGCGTTTCATTGGCGAACTGAATCCGACGAACCGGATTCGTTCCGCAGTGGTCCGCACCAGGTGGGGACTGCGGAGGCCGGATCGCAGCCATAGCGTACTGCATCCGGAGTCGTGCAAGTCCAGGGTAAGACTGTCCAGATTTAACCTTTGGTGGGGCCCACATGGACATGCTGGCTGGGCTTATGTTGATTTAGTTTCATCTATTTACAGTTGTTTCCTGAAGCTGCAGTGCGTTGAGATTTTCTTCAAGTAAATCAAACATAGACTGACATCCGATCTGAAGACTTTTGCGTTTTCTGCACACTTCCTCCACTTCCTGTCCTTGAAAGTGTGACTCAGTCCTTCCCAGCACCACAGACTCATGCTACCCCTAATCTCTGCTCACCACCTTCTATTATTTCTAAAGCCAGCCTCTAATCACTGTGGGGACGGTGGTAATGACACAGTTACCGGGCCTCCATCACTAACCTCTAACGCATCGTCACCTGAGCCGTGTAGCAGTCTTTGTCTCGCTAATTGCAGCTGTGTTGTCCTACACACCGTGCATGTGATTTGCTCTTTAGACGGTGACAGCATCGGGTTTCCCTTAGCCGACTAATGGAGTAACTGTAGCAGAGAGCGGCTTAGCATGACTCAGCATTACTGGCTGCTTTATTGGCGAGTCAAGGTGAATGATGGTGAAGGAATGAGCCTCTCCTTTTAAGGGACTCCTTTTAAAAGTCATGCTGCATGCACACAAAACAAGACTTATCTGGGGTCCATCGATCCTTATAAAGTCTTAGATCATATATTCAAAATTAAGGCTGTAGTTAAAATGTCGAATAATCCTTAAACCTGCTTAATATACCACAGACTTGACAGTGAAATGCTTGTATTCAGTTTTGTGGTTATAGTGAACATAATGGATATAAAAAAGCTAGTTTTCTTGTGAATGTGTATCTTTTTTTTTTTTCAGGACATTTAAGATAAGATAAGATAAGATAAGCCTTTATTAGTCCCACAACGGGGAAATTCCAGGATTGCAACAGCACAGGGATAGCAACACTCAGAGCAACAATCAGAAGGCAAGAAAAAAACAAGCAAGCAAGAGCAGCTAATATACATATGTACATATTACTATAAAATATATATATATACACACACACAGAGACACACAGTGCAGAGCATTGTAGCTGGATGGAATAAATATATGAATATATGAACACAGTGCAGAGCATTGTAGCTAGATGGAATAAATATGTAAATATATAAACACCCACAGTACGGAGCATTGCAGCTAGGTGGAATAAATATGCAAGTATATAAACACACACAGTGCGGAGCAATGTAGCTAGATGGAATAATATGTAGATATATAAATATAAACACACCCAGTGCTGAGCATTGTAGCTAGATGGAATAAATATGTAAATATACTGTATAAACACACACAGTGCAGAGCATTGTTGCTAGATGGAATGAAACAGCATAACCGTCTACTTAGTTATCCTACATGGTATGATTATGTGCCCATACATATTCTCACCCTCCATAGCGACCGGTATGTTCCTAGTTGTATGCCGGAGGGGACCATTGTGTAAGTCTATTGCATCTTTTGCATTCAAAAAAAACTATTAGTTTGTTACGTCTTTTTGCTATCTCTGCGAGCAGCCCTGCTTAGGTTGTACAGTCTGACAGCCGTTGGTAGGAAGGACCTACGAAACCTCTCGGTTGTGCACCTGGGATGATGTAGTCTGCTGCTAAATGAGCTCCTCAGTGCATCCAGTATGTCCTGCATAGGGTGGAACTCGGACTCCAGCAGAGATGACAGTTTAGCCACCGTCCAAAATTCTACAAATTTGTGACATTTTTCCACAGAAATGCCAAAATTTAATATTTTCTTTGTGAATTTGTGACTTTTTCTTAAATTTGTAACCTTTTCTTATCTTACAGTTTTGTAAAATTTTTCTCTGACACTTGACTTTTTTCATATAAGTTGCAAATTTTTTCTAAGAAATTTGGGATTTTTTTTCCCATGTAAATTTATGACTTTTTTCATGTATATCAGAATCTTTTGTCGCTAAATTTTGCATCCTTTTTTCTCCCAAATTTGTGATTTTTTTTTTTTTTTGTAAATTTGACTTTCATTTGTCTTAAATTTGCAACCCTTTTCTAATGAATTTGTAAAGCTTTTTTCTTGTAAACTTCAGGGTTTTTTTCTGGCGAATTTGTGGATTTTTTTCCTGTAAGTTTGCAACTTTTTTATTAAAATTTTGTGACTTTTTTCAAAGAAATTTGTGACTTTTTCTTGAAATGTATAACTTTTTCTTATCTTGCAATTTTGTGAAGTTTTTCTCAGAAATTTGTGACTTTTTTCATGTAAGTGGCAACCTATTCTAAGAAATTAGATTTTTTCTGTTCGTGTATAGTAGGACCCTTTTTCTTAGAAATTTGTGAATTGTTTTTACAAATTTGTCTTTTTCTTGTATCTTCAAACTTGTGACTTTTTCATGTGAGTTTGCAACCTGAAATTTTGTGATTTTTCTTCTAAACAAATTGTGATTTTTTTTTCTCCCCTTGTAGCTTTAGAATAGTTGCAACCAGTTCTAAGAAATTTATGATTCCCCTGTAAATCTGTGACTTTTTTCTTGTAAATTAGGAACTTTTGTCTCAAAAATGTGCAACTTTGCTCAGAAATTTGTGATTTTATTTTTGAAAATTTGACTATTTCTTGTGGCATAAATCTGCTACCTTTTTTAAAATTTGTGATTTATTTCTAACAATTAGCATCTGTTTCTCTGAAATTTTTCTGAGATATTTATCATTTTTTTTTTCATATTTGACTTTTTCTTATATTCCTGTCAAATTTCAATCTTTAGTTGTAGGGGTAGATGCTGTTTTCAGGTAATTTACTTGAATAACTTACTTAGCCAGCTCCAATATTGATCCTAGGAAAGTCCAAATTTAATGAGAGCAGGATTAATGATCTAAACTTTGCCGTAAATAATTGTACATAGCTAATTATAATGTACTCAACATGTTTTTTTTTGTGAATTTAGGGTCTTAAATTTGGTCAAGCAGCTTTTAAAAGGTTTTAAAAAGTTTCAAATTTAACTTTGTTATTGCTGCTGATACCAAGATGGTGAAACAGTTGTTTGGACAAATCATTCTCATTTGCTTTGATTTTTTTCCTCTGTTGCATGTGACAGCACAGATGTTTGTGGCTGCCTTCTAGGAAACGCCAGCTCGCGTGTGCATGTGCTAAAGTGCTAAAACACAATCGACTGCTCCATGGGGTCTGTTCTTTATTGTGCATTGTTTTGTGGTCATGAAGTCAACCGACGTTTGCAAGTGGGACGATGTTTTCTTTCACTGAAATGTCTTTGTTATTAATGGCTATGTACAATATATTACAAAACAAATCGGTTAAAATGGCAGATTGAAGGGATTAATTTCTATTATCTTGATGATTGTTTATCATATAATCACCATGATTAGTTCAAAAAGCTGTTCTTCTGGCTTGCTAAAGTACAATCTTGGTTTCTACATGTATTCTGAACTGCCACCACCAGGGGGAGCCTTTTTGTGATCAAGTTTTCCAACGGTCTGAACCCATAACTCAGTCACTGTCATTATTGCAAGAGTTGTCAGTTGTTTGTATATTTACCAAATTTCATGTTGATTTTTCAAATAAACGGATGTTCGTGTAAAGTGATATAAAAAGTTTTCCAGCAAAATGTACATTTTCACAGTTTTAAGCATACGTTTGCAATATCATTAATTGCTATTTTTTTGCCGAGGTAATTATGCTATGAAATTTTAATGTTGTCCCATTGCTAACTAGAGTCCCAACCAGTGTTGCTAGATTTTACGCAACCAACACGTGCGTCTACCCGTGGGAAAAAAAGCCAACACAATAGGACTTGAGTGAACTTTTTGCATCAGTTCAGTACCTTTTGAATGTGTTGTATGGGTCAACTTTTGTCAGCTTTTGTGCTTCATATTCTAGAGAAACCTAAACCACGACTGCTCATACATACAATGACTTTATAAAAAAAAAACAAGCCCAGAGTCACAGGAAATTAGTGAAGTTGTCGATTCAAGCCTGGGAAATCTAGCAAAATCTTTTGCAGTTAACCACTTGCGCTCCGTTGTTCCGCGGGCGGGCAAGTCTCTGCGTCCTATGACGCACGAGGGCGCACGAGAGCGCCCTCGTGCGCGCTTGGACGCATGACGCATGATGATGGTGATGTAGTAGCGTCCAAGCGCCACTCAAAAAAAAACTGCAGAGACAGCCGAACAGATTAGTTCATCTGATTGACCTCTCATTTGACTAATAAGAGCCTTGAATTGGGTTTCTGAAACCTTGAGGAGCCAATGAATGAAAATCTAGGAAGGAGGACCCGCCTACTGTGAACGCAGGAGCCAATTGAAGCACAGAAATTCAGGCTGGGTGAAGCGATATTTACTGCTGCCACAGATGAAAACAAAGGATGCTGGACTAATCTACTACAGACCCAAGCTCACCCAGCAGCATGGAGAACACCCACAAGTGGGACCTGCACTCATTCCAGCAGAATAGACGGAGGCCGACGACAAAAGTCGTAAATCATTCGCCAAAACGGCAATAATGGAATTATGTTGATTGGGATCCACGAGCGGAGCAGCGTCGCGTTCGTCTGACGCGTGGGAAGAGCTGTTCGCCACGACTCTGCTGCTTTGAAGAGGTAAGGTGTTATAAGCTAAATTATTATTTATCCCTGAAAACTGTAACCCAAAAATGACTTTTGACCGATCGGTAAATTACAACTGTACTGCGCACGAAGTACGAAGTGCGTGCGCCGCGATAAACGGTTCATTTGCCGTGTTAGGACCGTGAACGCCCCCCCCCCCCGCTGCAGAAGAGGAGTGGGGTGGGGGGGCACGGTCCGAACGCTCCCCGGTCCGCGGGGGGAAGCATATCAGTCTATTCCATCATGTAGCGATGGCCCTCTTCTGTAGCGAGGGGGGGGGGGGCGTTCACGGTCCCCCCCCCCCCCCCCCCACACACACACACAGTAGCGAAGGGGGGGGGAGCCGCTGTGAAAACATGCAAGGAAAAAAAAAAAGAGTATATTCCGTCATGTAGCGAGGGCCGAATTTGGTCCTTGGTAGCGGGGGGGGGGGAACGACCCCCCGCCCACACACACACACACACACACACACACACACACACACAGCCCTGAGTGTGACCTTTCGTTAGAGCCTAAAATGAAGATTCTACATTGAATTATTCAAAAGTTAGACGTTTTTCCAAACTGTGCCATTTGGCACAATTTGGCACAGTTCTATAACGCCTGGGAACAGCCTGAGAACAAAGCTGTGTAAAATATTCATTTTTTGTGGTATTGTTACCAAATTTGGATCTCAGCTGGATAACACTTGGTTCTACATTTCTGTTGCATTTTCCAGCCGGATCGGACAGCTGTGTGTTATTTACAAGCATTTGTATCCAAAAAAACACTGTGTCCAATTTTTTTTTCTTCAAGTTCAGTATGTTTAGATGACTGTAACTCAGTGGCCGGAGCACGTAGAGAGATTATGTTTTTTTTTGCCAAAAAATTCAAAGTGTTTTCTTTTAAATGAGACCAACCCCATGAAGATGCTGCAAAGGGTTGAATAACAGCTTTCGATTTACTTTGGGCACGTTATTTTTTGGCATTTTTAGGAAAATTGCCCGGAGTGCAAGTGGTTAAATGTGACGTTAGCGTAAGCAAATGAATGAATAAAGTTTGTCTTGATACACTTGCTTAAATCTTTTTTTAATAGAACTATACCGATGTTGCTTATATTTATTTGTGCTGATTGTTGGTCGAACACATTGGCCTTTTTGAGTGCAGCCGTTTCATCGAGCATCAGTGGAAAACTTCCCACCTTTTGGCAATATTAGTAAGTGGTTGTAAAAGCTTCTTACCAAGCACATAAATGTGTTGCAGTCTTTTGCAGCACTTTGTACTTGCAGTAGCTGGATGTTGCTGATATGCATGATGCTAGGTATATATGGAATAGCTTCTAGTAAATTGCATTTGAAATGTTATCCCCAAATTTCCTGTTGTCTTCTGGTTGCAAGTCCTCATTTTATTTACAGCGGAACTATTAAGAAAATTCCACTTTTTTTTGGACCAGCAGCACAGCTAGCCTAGTTAGCGGAGCAACGGTGGTTTTTATGGCTACACACTCTATTTTCTACCTACTCCACTATACATTCATAGTCCCAGCTGGTTTATTAATTCATACTTGTTTATATAGCTCCCTTCCAGGTGTTATTCTGGCTTTTTTTTTGTCTATGATTGGGTCTGTGATTACATCATTAGCTGAGTTAGCCTAGCTTAGCTGCCACAGTTTTTATGGCTACTCTGTATATGATGATAATAATAATAATAATAATAATAATAATGGATTGCAGTGTTTCCTCTGGTTTAAAGACCTTGGCGCGGTAGCAACATATTTTTCCGGGGGGGGGGGGCAGAAAACATATGTATTAATATGTTAATTTTATACTATTTATTTCTTTTTTTAAATTTTGCATATAATAATAATGCATCAGATTTGTATAACGCTTTATCATAGACACTCAAAGACACTTTTTACAGATACATTATTTATTCACTCCAGACAGACAATGGTAGTGGCAAGCTACTCCTGTAGCCACAGCTGCCCTGGGGCAGGCTGATGGAAACGTGGCTGCCAATCTGGGCCAACGGCCTCTCCAGCCACCACCGAACATTTATACACAGTCATACCCAGTGTTATGGACACTGGAGGCAAGGTGGGTAAAGTGTCTTGCCCAGGGACACAATGGCAGGATATCTGGGGAGAGTGGGATTCGAACTGCCAACCATCCGGTTATTGGACGACCCGCTCTACCTCCTGAGCCACTGCCGTGCATATGGAACTTAGATTTTGAAGTATTGTACAACCAAGGCTTGAATGTTGGGAATACTGGGCCATTTGGGGTCCCATCCAGACATCCTGTATTTGGACTTTTTACTGGTGTCATCCTTCTCTCCTTCCTCTGCCTGAACACTTTCCTCTCCTTGGCTCCTCTCTTCTGTCTCATCTTACCCTCTCTGAGCTCTGTCTAATTCAGGTTCTCTCTCTGCCTATGGTGGTATACAAACAGGTTAGAAAATATCAAGTGCCACGTAAATTAAAGGAGACAACCAAACATTTCTAGTTAAGGGTACACAGAGCACCCACTTAAAACTTGAGTAATGACTTCAGTCTTGGTGGTTTGAGGTTTTTCTCCAAAATGTATAACAATTTTATTATAGTTTTCTACTTTTCTCTGTAAATTTATCTAAATTTGAAACCATTTTCCTCAAATTTGTAATTTCCTCTTGTAAAGTTGACTTTTCTTGTACATTTGAAACTTTTATTATAAATTTGTGGATTATTTTATGGCTTATTTTTGTCTGTTTTTAAAATAAATTTGAAACAGACTGTAGTATTTTTTTTTTTTTTTTACTTTTTCCTTAAAACAATTTATATTTTTGACCATAACTTTGCAGTCAGAACAGAACAATAATTTAACTCATTACAAAGAAAAAATATTAATAAAATTGTATTTAACCACTTGCGCTCCGTTGTTCCGCGGGCGGGCAAGTCTCTGCGTCCTATGACGCACGAGGGCGCGCGAGAGCGCGCTCGTGCGCCCTCATGCGCCCTCGTGCGCATGACGCATGATAAGGATATTGATGGTGATTGTGTAGGTGGTGTGCCCTCCAAGCGCCACTGAAAAAAAAATCTGCAAACACAGCCGCGAACAGATTAGTTCATCTGATTGACCTCTCATTCGACTAATAAGAGCCTTGAATTGGGTTTCTGAAACCTTGAGGAGCCAATGAATGAAAATCTAGGCAGGAGGACCCGCCTACTGTGAACGCAGGAGCCAATTGAAGCACAGAAATTCTGGCTGGGTGAAGCGATATTTACTGCTGCAGAAGGACTCTGTACAAATCTACTACAGACCCAGGCTCACCCAGCAGCATGGAGAACACCCACAAGTGGGACCTGCACTCATTCCAGCAGAATAGACGGAGGCCGACGACAAAAGTCGTAAATCATTCGCCAAAACGGCAATAATGGAATTATGTTTTGATCGGGATCCACGAGCGGAGCAGCGTCGCGTTCGTCTGATGCGTGGGAAGAGCTGTTCGCCACGACTCTGCTGCTTTGAAGAGGTAAGGTGTTATAAGCTAAATTATTATTTATCCCTGAAAACTGTAATCCAAAAATGACTTTTGACCGATCGGTAAATAACAACTGTACTGCGCACGAAGTGCGTGCGCCGCGATAAACGGTTCATTTGCCGTGTTCGGACCGTGAACGCCCTCCCCCCCCCCCCGCTGCAGAAGAGAAGCGGGGGGGGGGGGGCACGGTCCGAACGCTCCCCGGTCCGCGGGAGGAAGCATATCAGTCTATTCCATCATGGAGCGATGGCCCTCTTCTGTAGCGAGGAGGGGGGGCGTTCACGGTCCGTTCACGGTCCCCCCCCCCCCCCCCACACACACAGTAGCGAGGGGGGGGGGCGCTGTGAAAACATGCAAGGAAAAAAAGAAAAAAGAGTGTATTCCGTCATGTAGCGAGGGCCGAATTTGGTCCTCGGTAGCGGGGGGGGGGGGGGACGACCCCCCGCCCACACACACACACACACACACAGACACAGCCCTGAGTGTGACCTTTCATTAGAGCCTAAAATGAAGATTCTACATTGAATTATTCAAAAGTTACAGACGTTTTTCCAAACTGTGCCATTTGGCACAATTTGGCACAGTTCCATAACGCCTGGGAACAGCCTGAGAACAAAGCTGTGTAAAATATTCATTTTTTGTGGTATTGTTACCAAATTTGGATCTCAGCTGGATAACACTTGGTTCTACATTTCTGTTACATTTTCCAGCCGGATCGGACAGCTGTGTGTTATTTACAAGCATTTGTATCCAAAAAAACACAGTGTCCAAATTTTTTTTCTTCAAGTTCAGTATGTTTAGATGACTGTAACTCAGTGGCCGGAGCACGTAGAGAGATTATGTTTTTTTTTGCCAAAAAATTCAAAGTGTTTTCTTTTAAATGAGACCAACCCCATGAAGATGCTGCAAAGGGTTGAATAACAGCTTTCGATTTACTTTGGGCACGTCTTTTTTTTGGCATTTTTAGGAAAATTGCCCGGAGTGCAAGTGGTTAATGATTTAAATTAACTTAAATGACCAAGGACGCCATTATTTCTGTTATTTCTATATATTTATAGTTTTTGTTTTAGAAATCTCACTGCCAAGAAAAACCTCCTTTATTTTGAAATCCAAATGCTGGCACATTCAGTTTGTTTGAAGGCTGCTGACGGATTAAAGTCATTGACTTTGTGAATTTCGGTCATCTTAACTTGCCAGGTACATAATTGGGAACACAATATTGTAGTGGCTGGTGAAATATATCCTCAGCAATTCATCAGTCCCCCTTGCCTTTCCCTTCATATGAAGCCGGCTGCATTTGAATTCTAACCACATCACGTAGTTAAGCGACTCTTCCTTTATTGCTCCCGTTTCCAGCTCGTTAAAACCATGATAAATGCCTCCAGTGCTTACATACCTCTTCTGATTTTTTTTTCTGCATTTAAAGAACTTTAATAAACTCATGTTTCTGTCGGACAGTCAAGCCTTATTATGCTACATTTTCCCTCTAGTCCGCCTTGGTCCGCGTACGCTTTGGATGAGCCCGGCACGCACGTTGCGCTGTACATGTTCACTTTTTTTATCTACCCAGGCCAAGCGATTGACGCATGCACACAACCATCATTTGTAGTTTCACTCCCGCCCAATAGGTAGCACCAAGGCACTGACGCACCAGGATTTTCACCAACGAAGAAACCACGGACTTCTTCACAAAGTTTCTCTTCAAATAGTCCATTTCTGCTGTTTGACTTCCCAGTTTTCACTCCTTTTCCACAAAGATGCTGCTGCCGCTAGCGAGACGCTGACTGGAAAGGTTGCGTGGACAGGGCGCTTCTAAACTCCGCGCAGATGACGGCCACGCGGGTTGTACGTGTGCGCGCTTACGGAAAGTCATTGCTTCTTATATTTTTCTTAAATTCATATCTCCCATCTTGGCGTGGGGTAAATTTTCTGGCGAGGCGGCCCGCCACCAAGAAATGTTACCAGAGGAAACCCTGGGATTGCATTTATATAGTGCTTTTCATGGCACCCAACAGCGCTTTACGATAAGTCCATTATTCATTCACTCCACAGACAATGGTAGTGGTAAGCTACTTCTGTAGCCACAGCTGCCCTGGGACAGAATGACAGAACTGTGGCTGCCAATCCGCGCCAACAACCTCTCCAACCACTACTGAACATTTATACCCAGTGTCCATGACACTGGAGGCAAGGTGGGTAAAGTGTCTTGCCCAGGGACACAACGGCAGGATGGCTGGAGAAAGCAGGATTCGAACCACCAATCCTCTGGCTATTGGACAACCCGTTCTACCTCCTACTCACCCAGTAGATATCCTTGTTCTCAGCTGGCTTATACTTGATTACATATCTTGATTCCAGGTGTTACTCTGGCTTGATGGCCCTATAATCATGACATGCTTGCTAGGTTAGTCAAGCTTAGTTTCTGCTTGTGGCTCTCTTTGACGTAACTCAATCAACCCATCCACTATCTGTGACTGCAGCCAGATCTTCTCCTAACACTTGACCATATATCTCATTGTTAATATTATTTTCACCTTTTTTTACTGTAGTTCATCATACCCTTCCACCAGCAGTAGTTGGCCACAGTTAGTGCAGCCAGCTATTCATTCATTCAGTGGAGCTTGTTGTGGCTTTTTACATTCTTACAACCAATTTTGTTTTGCTTAGCGCGGGCTGCTTCTGACAACTAATGCTAGCCAGCTAACGTTAGCCTCAACCACAGATCTCAGAAGTGATGAAAGAGCGAGGATTCATTAGCATTTAAAGAAACAGACAGAAATAGGTTGCTTTGAACAATAGTGTTTAATGTGGGTGGAAAGTGGTGTACTGTTTAATCCCTGAACAAAGCATATCAGAGATACTTCTGGGAACTTTTGTCAGCATGTCAAAAAAAATGAATAATATGTCTCCTCTTATTAAAAAAAAAAAAAGAAAAACCTGCTTAACAAACCCTGGAAAGGTGTTAGCTGTCAGCTAGCGCTTAGCATGAAAACATTTAACTGTCGCCTAATTAAACACACTGGCACATCTGAGTCTCTCTACATGAGTAATCCTCTGTAGTGTGTGGCCTTTCCTCATATCCTGAGATGAGGCATGGTCGGGTGGGGTGGAGAAGCTGCCACATAATTTAGAGAACTTTTGGGGAACTGTACCAACCAGAAATTGCAGCTAATGCTGAAAAGTGAAACTGTCAAATCCCCCGAAGCGTTACTCCCACAAAACTAATGTAAATATTTTAACGTCATAAAACAACCAGAACAGCAGAGAGAACTTGTGAAACTACTTTCAAAGCTCCCATACATTTATTATTGCACATTTTGGTCATTTTTTTTCCTTGTAATTTTAGTACTTTTTCCTTTTAAATTCAGAAAAATTTTCTCATAAATTTGTGCATTTTTTTTGCACATTTTTTTTTACTTTTTTCCACATAAATTTGTTTTTTCCTCATTCAGACATTTTCCTCCTTTCTTTTAAATTTGTTGCCTTTTTCTCATACATTTTGTCACTTTTTGTCATTAAAGGTGATAGAGACAACATTCTGACCTCCTGACCAGTAGGTGTCACACTTACTCTTGCCCCAACTACATAGTAAAGACATGTGACATCAATCCAGTTATGCTATTGGCTGTGACATTATCAAACTGCTCAGATGTAAATATGATTGTTTTGGGCCCATAAAATTAAAAAAAAAAAAAATTTATTCATCAATATATAAATGTTTTTTAAATAATATGGTTTTAATTCTGCACCTTTCTACACACTTTGCTGATGTATTTTTTTTAAATATTTGTTTTAATGAAAATACTGTCACATACACCTTTAATTTGAAACTCATCCCAAGTAGAATACCAATATCAGGACTATTATCACTGAAATAAGGTTATAAATTTACTAAAATGACCAAAAATGAAGTTATTACAGTATAACCAAGAATATTTCTAAATAGTTTTCAAATCAGTCAAATCAAACGTAACTGTTGCAGTCATTCTGCGTCAAACCATGTCAGTTACAGCAGGTTTTATATATTTAATTGTGATGACTAACTTCATAACCACAATGCTCACCTTTATAGCAGTGATCACCTTTGTGCAGCATCTCTACACAAAAACCACTTGTAGAGGAAAACAGATGTGTGAGACTCACAAGAAGAAATGCAACTGTTGCCTGGTAAAGAGCTGTAATGAAAAGTGAGCTTTAGCGAGGAGTCCGACTTCATGCCAGCTGTAAAAGCTGCGACCACGACAGTTGGGTCAGTGTAAGACACATAAAATACAAACCTGTTTTATCTGTCTTCTCATTCACTGATACCATGTTTGCCAACAGATTTAATTAGAAGCTTGCATAGCTTGTTTGTGTGTAATTTATTTATTTTTTTCAGATTGCATACGCTCCCTGGCAGGCATGCTTCATCTTACAGACTGACAACCTATTGGCAGAGAAGTATTTTAATCATGGAGGTTATATTTTGGCCCAGTGCTTAGCAACATGTAGTTTGTATGTTTGTAAGTGGAGAAGTGAGTCACGTCAAAGCCACACATAATAGGAGTGCCTTGACGTGAAACTGACGTTGGCTCCATACTGCTAGTGGACAATGAGGTGGGGGTGTCGTTTTTAACTCACCACTTTGGCCTCTAGCCTCTGTTAGGGTGTAATTATTAAACAGTGAAACTGTGACATGCTTGACATGTGTTGCCTTTGATTTAGTCTTTATTGGGTAGATACAGCTGAGACAGAGACAGGAAATGGGGTGGAGAACAGGGGAGAGACATGCAGGAAAGATCAGTTTCACTGGCAATCAAGTAAGGGGTCACTGCAGTTGATCAGCTTGGTAGGAAAATTAACCAAAACCAACATGTCTGCCAGACACCCTCTTGCACCCCCCACCATGCTCTATACATCAGCAGCATGTTCCGTCCACAGCCCTATCACATACGCCCATGATCGCAGCACACGTCCCGGCACGACACCCCCATGAACCATGTCAAGATGCACTAGAAGATCACGCCACACTAGCATGACACTACTGCTGTGTTTATCAGCGTGGTCAGACCAAGCTAAGCCGGTGCACGTATGTCCCACGACTTTGATACGATACTGTCATTGCCACTAGGACCCACCCAGCACCCCGATATGACGCTGCCACCACGATCACTAACCACCACGATGTCGCTACGGAAGATTTGTGCATGTTCAAAACTCTCCACACTGTTATCACACTCTGTCATGCTCCATCACACTATATCATGGTCTTATGACACTATATCCTGCTCTTATCACACTATATCACGCTCTGTCTTTCTCTTTCATGCTCTATCACAATATCATTCTCTGTCGCACTGTACCATTCCCTGTCATGCTCTATCATACTCGATCCTGCTCCATCATGTTCTATCACACTCTTTCATTCTTTCTCACTCTATCACACTTTAGCACGTTCTATCATACTCTGTTGCTCTCTGTCATGCTCCGTCATGCTCAGTCACACCCTGTCAAGCTCTATCTCCCTCTGTCGTGCTGTATTATGCTCTATCACTATGCGCTATCATACTATCACACTATCATGCTGTGTCGGCTGTGGCGCAGGTGTAGTGTGGCCGACTACTAAATGGAGGGTCGGTGGTTTGATTTCCGCTGTCTTTGCAGTCTGTATGTCGAAGTGTCCTTGACCAAGACATTGAACCCCCAGTTGGTCCTGGTGGGTCAGGCCAGCACCTGTGCATGGCAGCTCTGCCACCATCAGTGTGTGGATAGCAGGATCTGTAAAGTGCTTTGGTCATCCAGAGATGAGTAAAAAGCTCTATTTAAGTGAACACCTTTTACCATTTATTATATGCTGTGATTCTGTATCACGCTCTATCATGCACTGTGATGCAATATCATGTGTAATGAGAATCACAGTACAATCTTAATACGATTCTGCAAAGTCCATCCAAGTTCTGGCTGATTTTGTTCCAGGGTCTTCATCTAGTGTGAAGGTGGTTTAAGAAAATACTATTTTGTACAATTTGGGACATGTGGAATGTGTAATATTGCAGCTGTTTTTTTTAAAAATCACATCAGAGCTTACCAGTTGATCTTTGACATACCAAGCAAACCACTACCTATACAGTATATGAGGTGCCATTGCAGTTTCTTCATATGAGTCCATATTCTACTGTTTAAGCAATGCGTTATATAAGACTTAAACATTTTTATCCTCTAGAAAGAACAAAAAACAGCTCAGCGTGAACAATGGCTAATGTGTGTTTGCTGACCCTGCAGGGCTAATCCACAAAGCAGCCTATTGGGTGGTAGGGCTAGTTAGAGGGGAGGTGAACTAATTAGATTAATGACAACGTAATTTAATGAACCTCTGTACTGCTCTGTTGTTCTGTCAGTATACTTTACAATTTGCTTGGATTTGGGGAGACTGTGGACTGACCCCCATAATATGTTATTTTGCTGATTTTTTTTTTTTTTTGTTTAATTTTCACCATTGTGTCCATCTTGATCAAGTGTCAGTCTTGTGTCACAATCAATCCAGATGAGGTGGATTAAATTTTTTCCTGCTTTGTTGCTCCATTAAACCTGTAACCATGTTGCGAAGAAGAAGTGAGTTTTTTGTCTTCCTGGACAGCGCTCTTTCAGTAATATCGGAGAAAGAGGAGCCAAAAGAAGAAGCCCTGCCGAGCCCTTATGAAGAGTATCTGCAGGTGCTGCTGCAGATGAAGATAACCAGCGCTGTAAGTGAGCAGGGACGTGGCGTTAGGGCATCATCGTCATTAATTGAGCTTTTTACCTCAGGTTTGATCTGAAGAAAAAAATGTCTGAGGAAAAAAATTGCAAAAATTTGGAGAAAAAAGTTGCAAATTTACAATAAAAATAATTACAAATTTCTTAACAAAAAGTTGAAAAAAATTATGAATTGAGAGAAAAAAGTTGCATATTTACAATAAAATAATTACAAATTTCTTAACAAAATGTTGAAAATATTTGAGAAAAAAATCACAAATTTACAAGAAAAGAGGTTGCAAACTTAGGAAAAAATATTTTTTCAGGAAAAAAAAATCAGGAAATAGAAAAAGATGCAAATTTAGGAGGAAAAAGGTCACAAAGTTACAAGGACAAAAATTACCGAAATCACAAAAATTTCTACCATCATAAACTTAAAAGAAAACAGTCACACATTTGCAGGAAAATAGTTGCAAATTTAAGAGGAAAGAAATATTTTTTGAGAAAAAAATTACAAATTTCATATAACAAAGATGCACATTTAGGAGTAAAAATATCACAAATTTAAGGTCCTGTCACACCTTGATGATTTAGGCAGCATTTGCTGACGTATCAAAATTTCTCTAAAACACTGGCATACGGCCAAAATTTTCAATTTTGGGCGCATGCATCACATACCCATAACGAGTTGGACGTATACATAATGTATTAGTAACTTAGAACGTTTTGATAAATTGTAAATAACAAACCAGTGAATGCTTAGCGTGTTGTCGACGTTCACAACTTATGCCCAACAATAAACTAACTTATGCATAACTTATGCATAGCTTATCCTAACTTATGCATAACGCAGTCATGCCAAACTGCTGTCACCTGCCGATCCATGACTCCTAGGTGTGCAAGAGCATGAAGGTTCCATCATCTTGGTTGAACAGATGATTCTCTCCTCCAGAGACCATCGCATGGTGGGGGGCGTGACCAACCTGTCAGATATGTCAGGTTGGTCACGCCTACAGAAAGAATAAAACAGCTGATGTGACACGTCATGAGCATCAGATGACAGTCGAAACGTGCCAGGGTGTGAAACATCTCCTTACTTTTTCTGAATATAAGAACAAGACCAGTTTGACATGGACATCTGCTCACCATGGAGTTTTGATGGGTTCCTCCTGTGAACCATCGCTGCCAATATGCCATTATATGGTAGCTGTAAGTTAGAAACGCGTTCAGTAAGTTACATAGATTCAAAGCGCGTTATTCATAGGTTTAGAAATAAATTTTGGGTACCCTAAACATTATCTTGACATATTTCAACTTGAGAGTAACATACAAGTAACATGTGTCAACGATCGCATAACTTACATATAACTTAAGGCCCGCATATGTGGGATGTACAGTGGGGTAAAAAAAGTATTTAGTCAGCCACCAATTGTGCAAGTTCTCCCACTTAAAAGATGAGAGAGGTCTCCAATTTTCATCATAGGTATACCTCAACTATGAGAAACAAAATGAGAAAAAAAAAAATCCAGAAAATCACATTGAAGGATTTTTAATGAATTAATTGGTAAATTCCTCGGTAAAATAAGTATTTGGTCAATAACAAAAGTTCATCTCAATACTTTGTCATTGCCAACAAAGGGTATATAACAGAGGTCAAACGTTTTCTGTAAGTTTTCACAAGGTTTTCACACACTGTTGCTGGTATTTTGGCCCATTCCTCCATGCAGATCTCCTCTAGAACAGTGATGTTTTGGGGCTGTCGCTGGGCAACACAGACTTTCAACTCCCTCCAAAGATTTTCTATGGGGTTGAGATCTGGAGACTGGCTAGGCCACTCCAGGACCTTGAAATGCTTCTTACGAAGCCACTCCTTTGTTGCCCGGGCGGTGTGTTTGGGGTCATTGTCATGCTGAAAGACCCAGCCACGTTACATCTTCAATGCCCTTGCTGGTGGAAGGAGGTTTTCACTCAAAATCTCACGATACATGGCCCTATTCATTCTTTCCTTTACACGGATCAGTCGTCCTGGTCCCTTTGCAGAAAAACAGCCCCAAAGCATGATGTTTCCACCCCCATGCTTCACAGTAGGTACGGTGTTCTTTCTCCTCCAAACACGACAAGTTGAGTTTTTACCACATATGACATTCTCCCAATCCTCTTCTGGATCATCCAAATGCTCTCTAGCAAACTTCAGACGAACCTGGACATGTACTGGCTTAAGCAGGGGGACACGTCTGGCACTGCAGGATTTGAGTCCCTGGCGGCGTAGTGTGTTTCTGATGTAGCCTTTGTTACTTTGGTCCCAGCTTTCTGCAGGTCATTCACTAGGTCCCCCCATGTGGTTCTGGGATTTTTGCTCACCGTTCTCGTGATAGTTTTGACCCCATGGGGTGAGATCTTGCGTGGAGCCCCAGATCGAGAGAGATTATCAGTGGTCTTGTATGTCTTCCATTTTCTAATAATTGCTCCCACAGTTGATTTTTTCGCACCAAGCTGCTTACCTATTGCAGATTCAGTCTTCCCAGCCTGGTGCAGGTCTACAATTTTGTTTCTGGTGTCCTTTGACAGCTCTTTGGTCTTGGCCATAGTGGAGTTTGGAGTCTGACTGTTTGAGGTTGTGGACAGGTGTCTTTTGTACTGATAACGAGTTCAAACAGGTGCCATTAATACAGGTAACGAGTGGAGGACAGAGGAGCCTCTTAAAGAAGAAGTTACAGGTCTGTGAGAGCCAGAAATCTTGCTTGTTTGTAGGTGACCAAATACTTATTTTACTGAGGAATTTACCAATTAATTCATTAAAAATCCTTCAATGTGATTTTCTGGATTTTTTTTTTCTCATTTTGTCTCTCATAGTTAAGGTATACCTATGATGAAAATTGGAGACCTCTCTCATCTTTTAAGTGGGAGAACTTGCACAATTGGTGGCTGACTAAATACTTTTTTGCCCCACTGTATGATCCATACGCTGGATATGTCAAAAAATTTTGTACATGCACAACATTTTTAGACCTTGCCATCCTACGACGTATACCAGTGTGCTTCAGCGTGCTATTAACTTATACAAAACTTACCCATAACTTATTAGATGTATGCCAGGGTATTCTCCATTTTTTTTTTTTAAATGTCAGCATATGCTGCCTAAATCATCAAGGTGTGACAGGGACTTTACAAGGAAAAAATAATACAGATTTGCAAACGAATAGTCACACATACAGTAAATACAAAAAGTCTCCACACCCCTGTTCAAATGCCAGGTTTTTGTGATGTAAAAAAATGAGACCAAGCTAAATCATTTCAAAACTTTTTTCACCATTAATGTGACCTATAATCTGTACCCTATTGAAAAACAAACTGAAATCTGTCAAGGGGGAAAAATAAAAAATAAAAACATTTACAGTAACCTGGTTGCATAAATATGCACACCCTGTTACACAGTAAGTGTGGATGTAGCTGTGTTCAGAATTAACCAATCACATTCAAACTCATGTTAAATGGGAGTCAGCACACACCTGCCACCATTTAAGGTGCATCTGATTAACCCCAAATAAAGTTCAGTTGTTCTAGTAGACTTTTCCTGACATTTTTGTAGTCACATCTTACGGCACAAGCCATGGTCTGCAGAGAGCTTCCAAAGCATCAGAGGGATCTCATTGTTCAGAGGTATCAGTCAGGAGAAGGGTACAAAAGAATTTTCAAGGCATTAAATATACCATGGAACACAGTGAAGACAGTCTTCATCAAGTGGAGAAAATATGGCACAACAGTGACATTACCAAGAACCGGACGTCCTTCCAAAATTGATGAAAAGACTAGAAGAAAACTGGTCAGGGAGGCTGCCAAGAGGCCGACAGCAACACTGAAGGAGCTGCAGGAATTTCTGGCAAGTACTGGCTGTTTAGTCCATGTAACAACAATCTCCCGTCTTCTTCATATGTCTGGGCTATGAAATAGGGTGGCAAAATGGAAGCCTTATCTTACAAAGAAAAAACATCCAAGCCCGGCTACATTTTGCAAAAACACTTTTGAAATCTCCCAAATGCATGTGGGAAAATGTGTTATGAGCCGATGAAGCCAAAGTTGAACTTTTTAGCCATAATTCCAAAAAGGTGCAAACACAGCACTGCTCATCACCAAAAGAACACCATACCTACAGTGAAGCATCATACTTTAGGGCTGTTTTTCTTCAGCTGGAACTGGGGCCTTAGTCTAGGTGGAGGGAATTATGAACAATTCCAATTACCGTCAGTGTTGGCTCAAAACCTTCAGGGTTCTGCTGGAAAGCTGAAGAGGAACTTAATCTTTCCACACAACAATGATCCAAAGCACACATCCAAATCAACAAAAGAATGGCTTCACCAGAAGAAAATTAAGGTTTTGGAATGGCCCAGCCAAGAGTCCAGACTGGAATTAGATTGAACATCTGTGGGGTGATCTGAAGAGGGCTGTGCACAGGAGATGCCCTCACAATCTGACATATTTGGAGTGTTTTTGCAAAAAAGAGTGGGCAAATATTGCCACATCAAGATGTGCCATGCAGACAGACTTCTACCCAAAAAGACTGAGTGCTGTATTAAAAGCCAAAGGTGCTGCAACAAAGTATTTTTAATGGTGTGCATATTTATGCAACCAGGTTTTTGTAAGTTTTTTATTTTTATTTTTCCACTTCAAAGATTTCAGTTTGTTTTTCAATTGGGTTGCACAGGTTATAGGTCACATTAATGGTGGAAAAAGTTTTGAAATGACTTATCGTGGTCTCATTTTTTTACATCACAAAAACCTGGCATTTGAACAGGGGTGTGTAGACTTTTCATACCCCACTGTGTTTAAAAAAAAAAAAATCACAAAATTACCTGTAGAATAGAGTAAGGAAAATTGCTGCTTATCAACTAATCGTTAATCGATCGATAAGGTAAATTAGCTGCATCCGTAGCTACTATAGTAATAAGATACAGCCATTAATTATAATGTTTCCCAATGCAAAGCAATGGGAAACACTATATTACTATCTCAAAATTTATTCCAGCTTATTCTTTTCCTTCTTCCGCCGATTTTCGGTTCCTATCTCCTCTCACAGCTTTGACAAAACCTCCACAAAATATGTATCAAAACGTGCGGCTCGATCTGGAGATTTATGCTTGTATTTTTATTTCAGTGTTTTCGCTGCGTTGGCTGTGGGTAATTGTGACCATTACCCGCAGCCAACAGGAAGTCCGCCATATTGCCTCAAAGCTGCCCCGGCTCCAAGTTTGCCAAAAACCATCCCTCACATTTGAACGAATTCCTCCCTTGGGACTACTCTGATTAAGCTCATTTTCACATGGCAGCATCTATAGGAATGGGCCATTAAAAGTTCTATAAATGTCTCACAAAAGCTAAAAGTTGTGACCACGGCGTCATGGTGAAGTTTCACTCCGCCCCTTACAAACCCAGACAGCTGTAACTCAAGCAAAACTGGTCAGATTTCCACCAAAGTTTGTTTGAGGGATTTTAGTCCTGCCCCGAAGGTGTCGATATGAAAATAATTGTCAAAAGTTATAGCGCCACCTAGTGATTAAAGGAAGAATTGCTGAAGACTTTTATTTATTACTCGCGCACCACTTGCCATAATAACGTGAAATTTTCTGATTGTGTTCATCAGACCCCAGGGATGATCATAACTGCCTATCAGCTTTTGCATTGCTTCACTGTTGTTACCATAGAAACGCCCTTTTCGCCATTCAATCTGTGATCTTGTTGGGAGGGTTGGAAAGGTCCCAGAGTCATGAAATCTGGAACATAGGTCGAGGTGACTGTTATCTCTAGCTCTATATGGGTGGGTAACACATAACTGATATGTGTTGCCATGGTGACATGGTGAAGGTTCACTCCTCGCCATGGAACATCGGACACTTGTTACTTGGACAAACTTTGTCTGATTTTCACCAAATTTTCTACAATGGATATTAGACCCACCCTGCACGCTCCTACATAAAAATAATTAAAAGTTATAGCACCATCTAGTGGTTACAACAACGGACACTTGTAACTTGGACAAACTTTGTCCCATTTTCACCAAATTTTCTACGATGGATGTTAGTCCCATCCTGCACACTCCTATATAAAAATAATTAAAAGTTATAGCCCCAACTAGTGGTTAGAACAATGGGTGCTTGTAACTTGGATAAACTTTGTTCGATTTTCACCAAATTTTCTATGATGTATATTAGTCCCACCCTGCATGCTCCTATATAAAAATCAAAACAAAAGTTTGAGCACCACCTAGTGGTTACAACAATGGACACTTCTAACTTGGACAAACTTTGTCCCATTTTCACCAAATTTCTACAACAATTTTATTATTACATTAGGTCCTCAAACTTAAAGCCACAATCAGCGGGCAGTAGGGGCACACTATCAAAATTTCCGTGGGAATTTTCTAGTTATTATTTTCCTCTGAAGAAGCAGCTCAGACAAAGATGGCAAATGGGCTGCTGCCAGGGCAACAGTAGCCCATACCTGTGCACGTCCTTGCTCAGTACTCTCTTTCTGAAAATTTCTAAATTGTCAGAAAAGAACGCTGCCGTATAACTTTCCTTTTTAGTGACAATGACTCAAAACTGAGAGGCTGCAATTTCCTGTTAACAATCAGAAAAAGACCTTGTTACTGAGAGAGGACAAACTTAGTCAGACACCTCTCACCACAGTTTACAGACAGATGTACTGCATTAGGATCACATAGCAACTGGGCCAAAGAAGAGAGTAGAACGGCTTTACACACCAACACGCATTCTTAAATTTCAGTGCGGTAGAGGCGTTGTTTCTATAAATATCTGCATGGCATGCAAACAAGAACTCTTACACATAAGGTCACCCACCACCCCAAACAGCTGCTCATGTTTTTCCTGAAGGTGTTGTGTGTGTCTGTCTGTACATGTATGCATTTGCCTCTGGAGTTGTTAGTCTTGTTCTCATTTTCATATTAGCCAACGTCAGACTGTTGCTGACTGATCCTGAATGCTGATAGAAGAGCTGTCTTTGCTAACAACAGGACAGTTGGTGTTGATTTGTTTCTGTTTGGCTTAGTGTGGCCATACAGACATAAAAGTTAAAGAGCCACTGTTAGACTTTTTGAACGTTCTCCTTCATTTTAGTGGGTTAGCTAAGATTTCTGTGACTTTAATAGTCTGCAAAGTCAAACAGCTCAAAGTCGCACAGGAGTTCTCCTCCCACAGAAACTAGGACTACAGCTCTGACTGAAAGGCCTCATTTGGGTTTGCTGTTCTCTTCTGTGAGCTTGTCATGTCACTACTTAAAATACCGGATACAGACCTGCCTCCTGGATAGTCTGGCACATCCTCTCCTTGGAGGAGAAGGTGAAGTTTCACACTAAGCCTCGGAGTTCACATAGCTACAGTGTAGCTAGCTTGCAACTTTTTTCTTGTAAATTAAAAAACAAATTTTCTCTAAAATTTCTGACTTTTTTTTATCACAAATTTGTGGATTTTTTTAACTTATATTTGTAACTTTTTTCTCGTAAAATAAATTTTTTTTCCTCAGAAATTTGCAACTTTTTTTTGCAGATATCTGACTTTTTTTCCTCATAAATTTTCAAGTTTTTCTTGTAAATTTTCAACTTTTTATGAGAAATTTGCATTTTTTTTCCTCAGAAATTTGCAACTTTTTTCTTGTAAATTAAAAAAAATTCTCTAAAATTTGTGATTTTTTTTAATCATAAAATTGTGGCATTTTTTTTACTTAAATTTGCAACTCTGACTGACTTCAGTCTGAAAGAGACGACTGATAGCCTAACTGCTAGATGTCATTGACGTCTGCTCTCTCTATATTCACCACTGCAAGACACCTGTATTTACAGTCAATCATCTACCAGCCAATGACAATATGTTTCATTCATAGATGTTACTTTAACATAGAGTATTTGCTTGTAGTTTATTGTACCGTGGACTGATTAGCAGTGGTTAGCAAAGTTAGCCATTCACTCATTCAGGGTTGTATCTGAGCTTATTACACCCCCAGGGACTGTTTATATGCTATTGACCACTCTGATGATGTGTTATTTGACTTTTAAACTCGTTAACATTAAGCAATTATTTGTTAGTATGTTACTTATTCCCACAACCAAAGCTAAAAGCTAATGTTAGCCTGGCATGGTGTCACCATCAAAATAGCGATCTCAGAAAAAAAGACTAAAGAAAGAGATGTGAGGTGAGCTGGGGCTCATTAGCATTTAAAGTAATGTGCCATAGACAGCCTGTTTTGATGATAGCTACTTCCCTGTGTGTAAAATGGTACTGCAGTAATTAAACCCTGAGGTATTTTGACTAAGTCAAGTCACAGACATTCCATTAACACCTCCTGGAACTGTGTTAACAAGAGCATAACAAGGGATCTTTGAAAACAGATTTGCTTGTTGTGTTTGTGTATATGAAGCATATGAAGAAGTAATGTGTCTTTGTGAGAGGTCAGTGGAGTAGACACAAGTTGTACTCAAGTAAAAGTAGCATTGTGATATTTTTTTTTACTGTTTTAACTTTATTTTTCTCTTAAAATTGCTGGGGGTTCTTTCATTAAATTCAGACCTTTTTCTCTTAAATTGACTTCTTTTTTCTTATTATTTTACAACATTTAGTGATGTAATTACGTATTTTTGCATGAATTTGTCGGGCTATACGCATATCTTTGGTTATCCAGATTTTTTTTGTTACGCTGGCATTAATTTTTTAAAATTAGCAAGTTTCCTGCAATAAAGCTACTTATTAAGTACAATTTGAAGATTTTATGTGATTACATGCAGTTGAGTAAATGTAAATCATTCCTACCCAGCTCTGCTCTTTGTTTCTGTGTGTGTAACCCTTTGTCGGACTGCCCCCTTTCTCTGTGGTTTCTCTCCAACTTTTGGGGGTTACATAGAGCTATGGATGCATTGTTCCGCCCCACTTTGTTGGACAAAGCGCGGTGTGTGTGGGAGAGAGGGTTTGGCATCTCCACCAAATATTTGTTCTCGCTGCTGGACGCCCACTTTACTGAGACAGAGAGAAGCGTCGCATGGGGCGATTCAAAGACCACACTAGGTTTCCTTGGCTCAGTAAATATCCACAAGAGTCTGACATTTTTATGCCTTTATTCAGTTTTTTGTTGGAACAATTGGGCTGTTGTTGGTTTTAATTTGTGGGCCCCCTCACACTTTAATGAACAGTACTGGATGATGGTAAATTCCCTCCAACACTTTCTGTGTCCTTACCAGGACCGTTTCTAGCTTTTTGGGGGTTTCATGGAAGATTGTGTTTGGGGGTGGCACTATTTTTATAATGGAGGAGAGCACAAACACTTTAAAATAGGAGTAAAATAAAATTAAGAAAAAAAACAAAAAAACCCCAAACCCAAAACATTAGAGTAGGAATTTAACCAGCATCCAGAATATTGCAGATTTACAGGAAAAGGTCACAAATTTATGAGAAAAAAAATTGTAAACTTATAAAGAAAAAAGTTTCAAATTAACATCACATTGATTAAAATTACAAATTTACAAGAAAAAAGTTGCAAATGTACAAAAACGTTTAAGATTTTCTAGAAAAAAAGCACAAATTAATGAGAAAAAGCTGAAAATTTGTGATTAAAAAGTCACAAATTTCTGTGAAAAAAGTTGCAAAAATCTGAGAGAGAAATACAAGAAAAAGTTGCCAAATTTCTGCAAAAAAGTTTCAAAAATCGTAGTAGAAAATAAAATTATATAAGAAAAAAGTTGCAAATGTCTGTAAAACAGTTGCAAAAAGCTGAGAAAAAATTTAAATTATACAAGAAAAGTTACAAAAAGTTACAAATTTCTGCAAAGCAAGTTGCAGAAATCTTAGAAAAAATTGAAAATTTGCAAGAAAAAAATTAAATTACACAAGAAAAAAGCTGCAAAAAAGTTTAAAAAGTTGCCAAAATCTGAGAAAATATTGAAATTATACAAGAAAAAAGGGACAAATTTCTGTGAAAAAAGTTGCAAAAATCTGAGGAAAACAATTTAAATCACGCAAGAAAAAAAAGACCTCTATTTCTGCAAGAAAGTTGCAAAAATATGAGAAAACAATGTAAATTATACAAGAAAAATGTTAAATTATACAAGAAAAAAAGTTTTTTCTATGAAAAAGTTTCAAAAAATTTGAGAAAATTTTAAATTTTATGAAAGTTGAATTTCTTCAAAAAGTTGCAAAAGTCTGAGGAAAAAATTAAATAAGAAAAAAATTTAATTGTACAAGAAAAAAGTTGCAAAAATCTGAGAAAAAATTGAAATTATACAAGAAACAAGTTGAACATTTACGAGAACAAAAGTTGCAAATTTATTAAAAGTTACAAAAATCTGAGAAAGAAGTTACAATTTTGCACAAAAAGTTGAAAATTTATGAGGAAAGAACTCAGACTTCTGCAAAATAAGCTGCAAATTTCTGAGAAAAAGTTGGCATTTTATGAGAAAGAAGTTGAAAATTTACAAAAAAATAAGCCACAAATTTCTGAGGAAAATGTGATTTACAAAGAAAAAAGGCAAATTTCTCAAAAAGTTGAAATTTTGCAAGAAAAAGTTGAAAATGTATGAGAAAAAAGTCACAAATTTCTGAACAAAAAGTTACAAACATTTGAAGAAAAAAAGTTGAAATTTTACAAGAAAAAAGCTGCAAATGTAGGAGAATAAAGAAACCAAACCAAATGTAACAAAACAGAAGCTTTACAGTGACTCAGATTATCGGGTGTGAAAACCTCTGACACTGGTGTAGCAGCTAAACTGGTGTCCCACCCAGTGCTGTTGCATTATACTATAATATAGTACAGTAGTACATACAATAAAGATTAACTGATAGCTTTTCCTCTAGAAGTGCCTGATATTTTCAGTTCTTTGAAAAACCTTTTCTTTTTCGTTTGAAAAACTTTTAGTGTCAACACACTTGAATACAGACTGGTGTTTTGGAGACATCGGTTAGATGACGTTGATTTTTGTTTGTTTGCATTTACGTAATTTTTCTCAGTCAGCACTTTCCTTTTCCTGTTCTGTGTTCCTTTTGTCCAGTCCACCCACTCAGCAGCTCCCCTTTTCTCTTCTCTGGTGTGTAATAGGATATGGATTTATGCCTGTGATCACCAGAGCAGCAAACTGACCTCTGCAGAGGTGGTAATAATCCAGTTTAAAAAAAAAAAAAAAAGAATCATTCCGAGGAGGCTTTGTTCCACTGTTGTAAAGTCAGTATACTCGTTCTGCTGATCTTACACAGAGTTGGAACTTGTTAGATTCTTATATCAGGTTCTTGTTATGGGTCACGGGGTCTTTTCTGAAATTATCCAGTGTCCAAAGTGTCCAGTGCAGAAGTCAGTGTTTGTTTACACACCTCTTGTGGGTTTGTGGGTCATGTGACTCGTGATGGTGGCTAATTAGCTTGTGTTGGGGGAGTCCTTTATTCAGCCATGATTGCATTCCCTGTTATCGGGTTCTTAAATACAGCCTTAGCTTGTCCATTTTTTCGTCCATTCCTGCTGGAAAACAATGGTTAACAGCGACTTAGTTTCAGGCATCTACATGTTCGTTTCCAAGCATTCCGCTCGCTTTTTCTTGGCATCCTCAGATGAAATAAAGAATCAATCATCACATACTATGTGAACACAGACCACATTTCTTTTCATTACAAGTCGTATTTTTTTTTAGCTGAATTTTGCTGCTTCTGAACAGCTCTAATTGCACTACTTCTGGGGTGCAGCGTTACGTACCCATGTACAGTCATAATTTGTTTTGTCCCCCTGGCATAAATTGCATCTGTGGCAATGTTGCATAAATGCAGTATTTCAAAGATGTCTAAAAGCATACATATGACAACATACTGGGATATCAGCTTTGCTCATTTCTGAACCATGCTAACCAAGCGGTCGGACAGTTTGCGCTGATTCACAGTTTGTGATTTTCAGTAGCTTTTCCAACTCTACAGAAGGAGAACATCAATGATGTCAACATTATCTTTTCTGGAAGAGAGCAGCATAACAGTGTCTCAGCCCGAGATTTTAAACAGACAAATACAAAGCTGAAGACTGAGAGACTCCCCGGCAGACATATTTGAATATTCAAGTGTTTGAATACAACTCCACCAGTGTCTCGTCCAGATTTGCAAACCAAATAAGAACTTTGCTGGTTTATTTCAACCTGAGCTGACCTACCTCACTTACAATTATTGAAATTTCTAGCTTTTGGGGGCCCTATGCAACCTTATTTTTGCAGTATTTTTTTACCCTGAAAAGGGAAAAAAAAAAAACCTCCCATCCAAAGAAAACAATTAAAAATAAAATATAAACTCAGGTCATTGTCTGTATAAACAGGAAAAAATTGAACCATTACATAGAATAAAAAAATTCAACAAGCTCCATATCAGTGTTGCAAATTTACCAAAAAAAAAAGTCACAAATTTGTTTAAAAACTTTTCAAATTTATGATGAAAAAAATTAGCTTTTTTTTCCCCAGAAAAAAGTTACAAGTTAAAAAAAGAAAAAAGCATGAGAAAAAGTATCAAATTTATGACAGCAAAGTAGCAAATTTATCAGAAAAAGTTGCAGATTTATGAGAGATAGTCATATAAGTCTATGAAGAAAAAAATTTTGGGAAAAAAGTTTCAGATTTACAAGAAGAAAGAAATAGAGCAAATTCATGAGAAAAAAGTCACAAATTTATGAGACAAAGTTGTAAATTTTGAAAAAAGTTGCCAATTTATTAGAAAAAAAAAATAAAAATTATGAGGAATTTTCAAATTCGTGAGAAAATTTGCAAGAAAAAGTTGCACATTTACAAAAAAAAAATCACAAATTTCTGGAAAAAGTTTTAAATTTACTAGAAAAAAATAATTAATGCATGACGAAAAAGTAACAAAATTAAGAGAAAAGTAGCAAATTGATAGGGAAAAAGTTGCAAATTTAGAAGGAGAAAGTTTGTTAAAGTTACAAACCTATGAGGAAAAAAAATTGCAAGTTTACAAAAAAGTAGAAAATTTACAAAAAAAATTCACAAATTTCTGAGAGAAAAAGTTAGATTTATGAGAAAAAAACTTTTTGGAGAAAAAGTTTCTTTACAAGTAAAAATAAATTAATGAGAAAAAAGTAACAAATTTATGAGAAGTTGTAAATTCATGAGAAAAAAGTTGCAAATTTAGGAAAAAAGTTTAAAAAAAATTGAGGAAAAAATGCAAATTTAGGAAAAAAAGCTATACATTTAAAAGTTATAGGTAATTTTAGTTTTCCCTCAAAAAATGTTGAGGGTGAATTTGTGGCTTGGAGGTCTCCTAGTGGCTGATGGGCCCATAGCATTTGTGTACTCTGCTTATGACACTAAGGCATATTTGATATATATTTATTTGTTTCTGACATTGAAAGATAGACACATTTACATTTGTGTTTTGATGCTGTAAGTCATTGGGCTATGATACTTTATTTGCAACTGATGTTTCAGTAGCATTTTGATTTAAACAGTGAAGTGGGCCAATGGCATGTCATTATGGGAGAGAAATTGTTTCTCAGTAATGTGAATTAGTGCAGATAAACTGGCAGTCCAGCCCTTTAACCTGCACTAAAATCCCCTTAGAGTGCTTGGAGTTTAGGAGGCTTTTCGTTACACAAACAGGCACTTGTTTTTTTGCAGTACCACCTCCGTATATTTATCAACTCCCAACTGTCTCCTTTGTTATCCGCTTCAGTCAGTTCCCCATTTTCCGGTTAATTCAGAAATATTTAGCTCCACACTTCTATTTGTTTTCTTTCTTGTACAATAATAGTCCATGAATCGCTCTGAGTGGGAGTGTGGACTGAAATAACAAGCAGAGTGGGCTTGGTCCATCTCCTGGTGGGATCCCTCTATGATTACAGTCACAGATGAAAGAATGAACAGCAGAAGTAGTCTGTGGACTTTGGGGCAGATTTGGGTTGACTGGTGTGGTAACTCTTTAGTAAACTATGACAGAGTCACTTGCTCTGAACTGTAATTTGCATGCAGGGTCCACAGGGGAAAAATGGAATAGAAAAGGTTTCACAGAAAAGGTTTTTCTCCTTAATTTGCTGCAGTTTTTTTTTCTTGTAATTTTGTAACTTTTTCTCATAAATTTGAATTTTTTTTCTTGCAATTCTGTCACTTTTTTCTCATAAATTTGCAACTTTTTTCTTTTAATTTTGTCACTTTTTTCCAATAAATTTGCAACTTTTTTCTATAAATTTGCAGCTTTTTTCTTTTAATTTTGTCACTTTTTCTCATAAATTTGATTTTTTTCATTCATTCATTCATTCATTCATTCATTCATTCATCTTCTTCCGCTTAATCCTTTTCGGGTCGCGGGGGGGCTGGAGCCTATCCCAGCATCTTTTGGGCGGGGGCAGGGTACACCCTGGACAGATCGCCAGTCCATCGCAGGGCCAACACAGAGAGACAGACAACCATTCACTCTCACATCCATACCTAAGGACAATTTAGAATCCCCAGTTTTGATGCCAATTAACCTAACTTGCATGTTTTTGGCATGTGGGAGGAAACTGGAGAAATCCCGGAGTAAACCCACGCAGACATGGGGAGAACATGCAAACTCCACACAGATCACTGTTGGTCGGTGGCTGGGATCGCACCCAGGATCCCCCGGCCAAGGGTGAGCTGCTGTGCTGCCGCAGTGACTTTTTTTTTTCTTGTAATTTTGTCACATTTTCTCATAAATTTGCAACTTTTTTCTTGTAATTTTGTCACTTTTTATGAATTAGAATTTTCTGTTGTAATTTTGTCACTTTTTCGTATATGTTAGAATTTTTTTCTTGTTGTAATTTTGTCACTTTCCTCATAAATTTGCAGCTTTTTTCTTGTAGTTTTGTTACTTTTTTCATCATAAGTTTAAAACGTTTTTCTTTTAATTTTATCTTTCTTTTGCTTATAATTTTGCAACTTTTTTCCTCATAAATTTGCTATTTTTTTTCTCGGAATTTTGGCCCTTTTTTGTATTAATTTGCTACTTTTTTTGTCTTAAATTTGGAACTTTTTCCTTCTAATTTTGACTTTTCATAAATTTGCAGATTTTTCCAATTAAATTTGCAAGTTTTTTCTTGTTAATTTCAAACTTTTTTGTCATAAATTTGTGACTTTTTTGTCATAAATCTACAACTTTTATCATAAATTTGTGGCTTTTACAATTTTGTCACTTTTTTCTCATAAAATTTGCAACTTTTGCTTGTAATTTTGTCACTTTTGTCTCATAAATTTTCAAATTTTTTTCTATAAATTTGCAGCTTTTTTCTCGTAATTTTGTCACTTTTTCTCATAAATTAGAATTTTTTTCTTGTAATTTTGTCACATTTTCTCATAAATTTGATTTTTTCTTGTAATTTGTCACAAATTACAATCACAAATTATTTGTCACTGTTTTGTCATACATTTGTGACTTTTTTTTGTCATAAATCTACAACTTTTATCATAAATTTGTGGCTTTTTTCTTAAGGTGACGGGATTGGCGCTGCCTCATTCAGGTGGATGCCCTTTAATTTCCCTCTGGGATTAATAAAATAATAAAAATGAATAGGTACATAAATAAATTTGACTTTTTTCTTGTAACTTTTCAACTTTTTCACTGAAATTTGCAACATTCTTCCTCGTAAATTTGACTTTTTCTTGTATTTTGCAACATTCATATAGATATATACTGTGTTTTTTTAATATTTTTAATTCTTTTATATTCATTTTGGCTTTTGTTGTACAATCAAGAGCCATATGAGTAATTAAGTACTGATAAAGCAGCCACCCTGTGCTTACTAGGGCTGCAACAACAATTACTTTGGTAGTCGACTAATCTAACAACTATTTTTTTCGATTAGTTGACTAATCGTGATTATTTCTCTCATGTCCTCCATCTCTGCTTCCTGTTGGGGCTCTAGTGGCCCGCGCCTGACCCCAGGATGGGCTCGGGGGTGAGGGGGGCGTTTGATGATTGCTGTATGGTTGTAGGTTTTTATTTACTAAAGTACAAATTAGGGTATTCTAATTAACCAAGATGCACTAATATTCAGAATGAGGGCTAATATTAACGAGGATGAAAAAGAGATAGCGACTCCTGTAATTCAGTCATTTACTGCATTCAGCAACACGTTAGCTATGACAGTTCAGCCCTCAGCAACCAGAGAGCTTATTGTCAAACAGTTAAGCTAACATAAACAGCACGTGCTAACAGTCTTGTCATTTTTCTAAAGCTTGAAATAGTTGGTCAATGAAAATAAACGGCATTAACTTTCTTTACTCGCTAAAACTTACCAAGCAGAAGCAGGCAGTAAAAATTGCAGCTCCGGGGTGTCGCCATCTCAGATGCTCATGCATCACTGTAGTGCTGCCGTGTTAAGACAAGTCTCCTTATAGAGTCTGCATTTTACTTGTTACATTTTGGGGTTTTTTGTTTCCTGTGAAGTGTTCCCTCTCTATAGAAAGTTTAGGTCTGCTTTTTTTTTTAGCTCCACTTTGACTTGTCTTTTCGCTTCGCCATGCTGTGCTCCTCTTCTTCTTCGCTGGAAATTGTTCACACATAAGATAAGCCTTTATTAGTCCCACAATGGGGAAATTCCAGGATTGCAACAGCACAGGGATAGCAACACTCAGAGCAACAATCAGAAGGCAAGAAAAAACAAGAGCAGCTAGTATACATATGTACATATATATATATATATATATATATATATATACTGTATATATATATATATATATATATATATAGATAAATAGATAGACACACAGTGCAGAGCATTGTGGTTGGTGGATGTGCAGCAGAAAGTGTAAGCTCTCTCTCTCACATGCCGGACAATAGAGGCGCTACTGTCCGCAGCAGGTTGTGCATTTCAGTTACAGCTGAACATTTCTGTGGCATGCATATAAACATTAAAATTAAATCATTTGTTGACAAATTTTTATTATCGAAGTCGACTAATCATTTCAACCCTAGTGCTTACCTGTTAGCGTAAAGTTACTGATTGTGTTTTTGGTTTGCAGAGATAAATTAAGCAATAATATGCTTGAATGTAGCCCAATCTACGATGTCACCACAGGGCTGTTCATAGTCATATTCATAATATCTCATGGTTTCCAGTGTAATATTGCTTTTATAAAGCAGTTCCATAAAGGCAATTTGTATGTGTTTGCTTATAAATGTTGTGTTATTTTGTCAAGACTAGTTCCAAACTGCTACACTACACTTAAAGACGCACTCCTGTGGCTCTAACTCCACCTCAAAAACAAATAAGTATTACCCAAAATAGTATATTGTGGCTTTTTAACCACAAAAAAAACTTTCATTGCCTTAGAACTGCTTGGAAAGAGCTTTTAAATCTTTCACCTACTTAAGTATGCGTGGCTCTAGGAACCAAAAGACATGGACTCTCTTTTATTCCCTGTGGTTGTAAACTGTATTATAAGTAACTTTGTTTTTAGGAATAATGAGTTTTACATTTAACTTACTTTTAATTTAGTGATGACAATCATGGTTTTTATTGTATATTTGTCTCAATTCATGATCCATGGTTTCAACAAGGTGTTGCTTCTAATTAGTGGCCTGCAGGGCTTGCACGTGATTGGTTGCCGCACTCCCCAACCTGGCTGCAGCTCCTGGCTGCTAGTCTGTTCACAACACTTCCGGACGTTAAAGTTTTGCCTGTATCTTCAAAAGTTAAAAAAACGAAACACTTTATTGAAAATGGTTGAGGCGAGAGATAAATGTGTAGTTGCCAAATATGCGTTTCCTTTTCACTAACAACCAGTCCCCCGTCCGACGACGACTGAGCAGGGAGTGGGGGGTGGGGGGTGATTTGAATGTGGCTGCTCTCAGCTCACAGTGCGGTGCCCGTCTGCTGGCAAAGTGAGCTGAGAGCAGCTCGATTTGATTGGTTTGATTTTGGTTTATTTTTCAACTGCAGGGATCGAAGTGCTGCAACATCGATGGAAGAAGTATGTGGACCAAAGGGGAAACTATGTTTAAAAATAAACCACATTTGGCCAAATTTGACCACTATGAACTTTTCAGTCTATGATCTTTTCAGCCCCATTGTAAGTTACAAAAAACATGTTACAGACATGTTAACAATAGAAAAAAACTTGATTTTTGCCAGTGTCACTTTAAACATTGCTAACACAAACAACAAGCATATGTAATATAATAGTTTTATTATCATTTTAATCATTATCATTATTAACATTTTGCTATCATTTTTATACATGCTTTTCCAAAGTCTATCACTACAGTTGCTCTTGTCAAGCAGCCAGTTAGTTGCCTAGCTAGCACTCACTAGTGGCTTTTTGGATTCCCTGATGAAGCCACTATTGTTTCACTGTATCACCCACTTAGTCCAAGGGGGCTGATCGGGACGATAAATCCAACCTGACCTTTATATACTTACGTACCTTTTGAGAGTCCATTGTTCCAGTCACTTTGGTCAAATGGCCTGCTAGCTACCCCGCTAGCTAGCTAGGTCTCAATAACTACGCAAGTGATTCAAGGATAAAACCACTATGCTATTATTATCCTCACACAGCTAGTTGGAGGGGATGATTGGGATGATAAATCCAAACTAAACTTGTCTGTCTTATTGCATGTTTGCAACAAAAAGACTAGCAGAGATCGCTATTTCTTTACGTTTTGTTCGCCACCTGCTTATTGGGATCTTCGGATGACGGAAAGATTCAGAAGCACTCTTTCTAGTGTGAGACTTCAACATAGACTTTAGGATAACTAATTTAAAAGTAAAATAAAGAAGCTAACAGACTGTTTGCATGAACCTGGAACACAATTGCGAGGTTGTTGAGACTTTTTTTTTTTTCCAAGAGGATGCCAGGGAATGTTGTAACTCCTGAAATCCCTATTGTCCAATCATATCACTCAGCTGGAACTAACTGTTGCTTAAATGTATTTATATGTCATTTGATTGGGTGAAGTCCTCAGGAATGAACATTTAGACTGTACGAGTGTCTGCTTGTGCTCGTCTAACGTGGCGCTTTCTTTGATAGCTCCCCTTTCTCTGGATTCATAATTTATGAGCCTGATATTTTTTTCCTCCCGTAGATGGGAAATAGCCTCGTTGATGGCTTTTCCATTTCACAGAGCCAGTGCGTCTTCTAGCCCCTGGATTCATGATCTCACAGTGACTCATCATATCACGGGTCATAAGCTTTAAACTATTGTTTTGTATTATATAGCCTTAGGAATTCACAGCAGTACAGTAAAGGATGGGGTTATGAGGCTCCAGCAGTGTGGGCTATACCCCCCCCCCCCCCACTCAGAATATAATCCCTTCTGGTGTAATCCCGCCTCCTCGGTCATTTCTGTTCCTTTTCAAGCCCCCTCCCCTTTGTTTTCCCACCCCCTCCCTCTCTCCCTCTCTCACTGTCCCCCCCCTCTCTCATCCTCTACCTTACGGCTGATGGAGCATTAAGCCTGAGTGCTCAGCCGTGGCCTCAGATTAGAGCGCCGTGTCGGTTCCCTCCCGTCACTCCCTGGGATTCTCGCTTCCACTCCAGACGATAAGGAATCATCCGCTACAACCGTGCCGTTTCTGGCATTATTCTACGGGAGTGCGGAGGTCAGCGGGGGTCATTGTTCCCACGCCAGGCTCTGTTGCATTACCAGGAAATGGTCTTTTGGATGCCCCATCTGACCTAACCTCCGCCTTTTTATTGTTTGTTTTTTTGGGCACGGATTTGGAAGGAGGACGAGTTGGATGTGCATTTCTGTCGAATTGGATATTTTGGATATTTCCAGGGTGAGACGCAGTGGACGAGATGGTGCCCCTGCAAAAAAGGGTAATCTGAGTTACGTGGGGGGGGGGGGGGTATGATGTGGATGTTATTATGTGTACTGTGAGCATTCAGTCTTGTCTTTTTTCTCCCTTTAATGGAATGCATCAGAAATTTGACATTTCTCATAAATTTGGAATATTTTTCATCCAGTTTGCATTGTTTGTACAAATTTGCACATTTTTCTCTTATAAAATTGTGACTTCTGCTTGTAAATATAAATTTTCACATTTTCTCATAAATTTAAGCTGTTTTTTTTTCCCTCTCCAATTTTCAATTTCTTCACATAATTTTGAGGGTTTTTTTCTCGTATATTTTTAAATTTATCTGTTGCTTTTTATGTCATAAATGTGGTACTTTTGTCTAGTGAAGTAGCATTTTATTTTTCTTTCTGCAGTGGTATATAAAGATTAAGATGTAAACAAATACAGTATTACCAGTAAACGTTAATGCACTGTTACTTTTGTTTTATAAATTGAAATAAATAAATACACAAACATATGTAAATACCCAATTTTGGCACATGTAAAAGTCTGATAATTCTTAAAACACCAATTTAAAAAAGTCACCAAAATATGCTACTTGTTCTGAATTTGCTAAATTTTTGCATACCATTTTAAATTTTTGACCTTTTTTCTTTACATTTTGGCATATTTAAATGACTTTTATTATAGTTGGACGGTAGGAAAAAATAGAACACTCAAATACCATGTCTGGTTAATGGCAAATCAGTGTTGTTGCTTTAATAATTGGTATGTTGGTCAGAAATTAAAGCATGTTTTTGTGTAGATTTGTGTCAAAACAGGAAAAATCTGTTTCTAAAGGTGGATAAAGGGGGCATGAAATGTTGATCTTGTCATTCTTGTTTTGAGTGGCTCACTGATAACTGAAACTGATTAACAGTGCAGACCTCCACTCATGGAATCCCCCCTCCCCCATTGTTGTCATTGCTTGGCTTTAATTGCATATTCACAGAAGAGATTTTAATACTGAAGTTCAAATGGGATTTTCTCAAATTTTCAGCCTGCGGCCACCCAGGCAACAACACCAAAGCAAGATGCAGCAGTGCACCTTCTTCACTTTTCATTACCACAGCCACTTCCTGTGCCTCCACTGCAGAATTACTCTTCGTGAAGGATGCTTGAAGTGAAGTGCATTCAATGATTTACTCAGAGAGTTAGACGAACGCGTGCTGTTCTTAGGGCAGTTATTTGGGCTTAAAAAGACTCCCAATAATGGTCGAGGAGAGGATGGGCGAATGTTGGAGCCACACCAAGGTTGTTTCTTCTTAATGTTGTTTGTGTCGGCCATTTTATTTTTCTGTAAACTTTTTGGACAGTAGCTCCATGTGCATACTTTATGCTACATACTGTACGCCATTCTGGTATCACTTTGTAAAGCTTTTTAATGGTATTTGTGCTTTTATGTTTTTTTGGCTAATAATGTAAAGGAAGTTAAAATTTTCTTTCAGCTCATTCACATTTTAAGCCTAAAACCTTCTTCATACTTCCAGCTGGGTAAAATATCATTCCGCTTTTATTCTACTTTTGCATGTTTTCACATTTTGGTTTACTTTCTGCTGTTTGATGCTTTTTCAAGTTTTTTTTTTTTTTGCCATTTGAGTTTAGGTAGGATTTTCAGCCAGTTTTAGACTTTGTAATATTCTTTAATATTAAGCTATGTCAGCTTTTATACTAACTTTGATCACTTGAATACAGTTCAGCTTTTAAGCTACTATTTGTAACCTTTAAGGTTTCATTTACCTTTTTATAGCTTTCTTTAGCAATCTATTTTAACATTTATGCAGGTAGCATTGTTTTTTGAAGTAGTATTTCTAAGCTAACTTTCCTCAGTGTCAAGCTATTTTGGGTTTTGACAGGGATGAGAATCCTCCGCGGATCCGCGGAATTCCTCAGATTTGATCATATCAAGGGTCATTCTCGTGAACTGTCTAAATTCAAGGAGAATTTTCTTTTTTTGGGGGGGGGTGAGGTCTGTTATGAGCGGCGAGTCGTATTTTCGATCGGCTGCTTAAATCCACCACGCAGAACGCGCTACCCAGCGAGATCAGTAATGTAATGTAACAAGGCCACTGATTGGCTGATACTTATTGAAGCAACCCATCAGCGATTTTGTTTTTCCTTTGTCATATCCAACACGCGGAGCGAAATGCAAATGGCGGACAGTTCAATCAACCGAGTTTTCCCGATTTCGTGAAAATGGTGAACCTAAAACTCAAGAAAGACAACAAAGCAAGAATTTTAGAAATCGACTAAGGGATAAGGAACAAGTTTCGTTGGGAATGGCTCGAAAAAACTGTGTCAGTGACTGTAAAGATCGGTAAAAATACCGAAGTTGTGGTTGAAAAAATGGCCGACTTCATAGCGAAATGCGAAGTACCAGGGAAAGCCCAGTGTGTTTATTGCAACGATTTCTTGAGTTATGGATCTCGTGGTTGTGTTGCCTTAGTTGAACAACACTGTTCAAAACAGAAGCATCTCAAAATTGTGGCTACAAGGAACTCGAACTACTCGCTCGTGCTGCGTTCAAAACGATCGATGGACACGGTCAAATTCAGATGCCAGTCAATCAAAGTTCATCACAATCGGCCCCGATTACAGCAATTAGTGATCGGAAGACACATTCCGAGGTAAGATTTTTTTTCTCGTTATAAGTAATGTACTTGAGAATTTTCGCGTAATGAATTTATGAAATAGCATGTGTAAGTTGTGACATCATGCCTGTTTTGAAACACTAATTGCATTTGAATGCTGATTATCGATTGTTAATAGATAAATGTAATTACATATTTTCTCACAATTTGACATGCAATCTAAGAATTTTGAATATAATTTATCATTTTTTGTTTCACTAGGAGGAGTTACATAATGCATATGTAAAGTTTTTTTGTCATGTGGTGATGGGTTGCCTTTCCTAAGATATCTTTGCTTTTATTAGTAAACATAATTTCTTTATGGTCATTGCATAAAAATATTAAACATCTTTTAGGTTTTACTTACTTTCTTAGATTATCTTTCAAATATTAAAATATACTAATATGCAACTTTTTATATTCCTAGTAACACTAACAAATGCACACATTAATAAATCAAAATGTTTGCAGAATGTCAGTATATTTTAATAAATGGGTGATGGACTTGGTGATGGAATTTTGTTAATATTTATAATTTTACTTGGTTAAATTATTTTGTCTGTTGTAGAACTATGTAAATGTAATTCTGTGTCAGTTCTAAACATATTAAATAGTGGTAAAATATAATATAGTATTATTACATCAACATACCATTCAGATATCATAAATTTACACATGTGATGCAGCAGCAGATTAAAAAGGTAAACTATAAATGCATTTGTACTTACTTCTAACTTTAAATATAACACCACATTTGAGCATTCTAAAACACCAGACTCCGTTAGCTTCTGGGGGGCAACGCCCCCCAGACCCACCACCAAGGCTCTGCCTTGGATCCGGCTTGGGGGCCTGCGTCCCCCAAGACCCCCGGCTTAGTTTCCTCTTTTTTTCCCAAATCCCATTCTCATCCCTGTTTTGAGCTAACAGTGTTATCTTCTTTATCTTTAATCTATTTTGGCTTTATGTAGGTTAGTGTTTTTTAGGTTCAAGCATAGAGGTAGCATTTCTAGGCTAACTTTTGACAACGCTAAGCTATTTTTGGGTTTTAAGCCATCACTGTTGGGTTTTCTTTAGCATTTAACAGTTTTGGCTTTTATGCAGGTAGCATTTTTTAGGTCTAAGCATTGAATTAGCATTTCTACATCAACTTTCTTCAACATTGAACTATTTGGATTTTAAGATAACAATGTTAATTTTTTATTTTTTTTTTAGCTTTAAGCTGTTTTGGCTTTAGTGCAGGAAGATTTTTTTAGGTTTAAACTTTGAATTAGCATTTCTAAGCTAACTTTCTCCAAAGTTAACTAGGGCTGTGTGATATGACAGTATACTGTATATTGGATGACGATATAGAAACGTCTATCGTTTCATAGAATACGCTTATCGTTTAAATCGTGATTTAAAATGCACATACTCCCGTTTAGTCAGTGAAGCTCCTCACCGCTACTTGTCAGCGCCCCGCCTCTCCCCTGTGGTGTGCGACTGCACGCAGCGAAACAGGTGTGTGGTGGGTGGCTAGGCTTCAGTCCGGTGGTTGCTAATGCTAACTCCAAACTACTGGTTCAGATAGCTGCTACTGTTGTTTGCCAGGGATGTGGGACTGTTTTCCATTGTGCTGCATCAGAGAGAATAGTTCGCTAACCTCATTTTAATAGGAGATAAGTAACATTAATACCATATCTAATTATAAAATGCTAAATGACAATGCTAGGTTGTGCTAACTGGAAACATGTATCAGACCATCATTTCTTCGGTTTAAATTACTGGTGAGTTTCTTGGTTTTGTCTGAAAAATATTTATTAAAGCTGCAAAAGTGCATGATGGTGACGCATAAACGCAAAATAAATAATAAATAAATTAAAACGGGTCGGAGGAGCAAGTTGGCTCTTAATGTAATTTATTTGATTTCTAATAATTTTAATTAGTCAAGTAGCGATAATGAATAAAGTTAGTCATCAGATGTATTTTATTACATTACCTTAGGAGGTGTTTTAATTTACATCAAAGAGAAATTTAAATGTCAGTTGGTTGATTTGAATACTTCACTTGAATGTTTAGCTGTTAATGTATGTCTCTCACCGGTAATGAATTTCAACATTGCAGTATTGTACAACCCACCGTCACACAATTCTTCTTTTTATAATGAAATAAGTGATCTGGTTAAACAACTTGAGAGGAGCAGAGAAACAATATTTTATGGTGACTTTAATATTAACTGGTCTGGTAAAAAGGACAAACAGAAACTGAAAAGCCTCATGACTAAATTTAATTACCAACAAATGATCAAAGGACCCACCAGGATAACCAAACAATCTAGAACACTTGTTGACATGGTATTTGCTAATAAACCAGAACGAATAACCAGAACCTATAATCTTGTAACTGGTCTCTCAGATCATAACAGGGTTCTTGCTGTCAGAAAACTTACTAAAAAGCGACTACAGTATTTTGGGGGAGTCGATATTGACAAATTAAATTTTATTATTCCCAAATCAAAAAAAGAGGAGTTTGAACATTACTTAGAGAATCAAAATTGGGAGCAGCTCATGTCAATATATGAAGTAGATGATTGTTGTAATTTTATAACTGCAACAATTACAAAGTCTATAGAAAAATTTACAAAGCAAATTAAAAGTAGACAACAGAAGATTAACCTACCATGGTTAAATAATGAAATAAGAAAACTTATGAAGAGGCGAGACTCTGCATTGAAAATATCATTAACCTCTAAACTACAAATTGATCACCTTGTGTACAAAAGTTTAAGAAATAAAGTGGTACAAGAGCTGCGAAAATCAAAAGTATCTTATTACAATAAACTGATAGATCATGCAAAGGGTAACAACAGTTCCCTATGGAGGCATTTAAATAACTTAACTAATAAAAAAAATGTTCAGAAGGGGGTAAAGGAACTTAGAATTGTCACCATGGGATGAGACGCCGGGTTCCGGCGCTCAGACCATGCCCCTTCTCATCCCTGCTTCTCATTGGGCAGCGTCTCAGCAGGCTCCCAGCCGTCAGTGTTACGGGACGGCTGGGGCCCAATTAATCCTCATCAGCTGAGGCACTGCTAATGAGGATAAAAAGGAGCAGCTTCGATCATTCGGGGCTGCGACTTAAGCACTGTTAGGCTGGAACCCCTACGTCCGGTGCCAGTCCTCTTCTCATCTGGCAGCATTACTCGTAAGTGTTATCCCGTAAGGAGTATTTGTGCCTTTGTACCCCCATGTCCGGTGCTAGCTCTCTGCTTGCCTTACTGTGTCACTTGGGAGTGTCATCTTGTATGAGTACCTGTGTATTGGAGTCCTTATGTCCGGTGCCAGCTCTCTACTCGTCTGGCTGCATAACCTGTGAGTGTTACCCGCTGTGAGTTCCCATGCTTTAGTATGCCCGGTGCCAGCTGTCTACTCCGGTGCTGTACTACTCGTGTGTGTTACTTTGTATGAGTATCTGTGCTTCCCTTATCCCTCACCCTTTGTCATCAATAAACATCACAACTCACTGGCTCGCCCTTGGCTGTCACTGTGTGGCTCCCCAGAGCCACACGTAACAAGAATCAATGGCAAGACCATCAGTGACAAGGCTACATTGGCAAATGAATTTAATTCATATTTTGTGGACTCTGTGGAAGACTTAACAAAAAACTTTGTGCTGCCAAATGTGCTCAACAACACAAAATCAATACTTTCAACAGATTCTTTTCACATCGATGAGGTAAATGAGGAGTTAATTGCTGGTATTGTTAAAACTCTGTCAAACTCAAAAACTAATGATATCTACAATATGAGCACTTCCTTTCTCAAAACGCACAGCAAAATATTAATCAAACCACTGACTCATCTCATTAATCTCTCCATTAGGTCTAGTACATTTCCATCTGGCTGGAAAAAAGCTGTCGTCATACCAGTTCATAAATCAGGCAGTAAAGACGATATATGCAATTACCGCCCAATCTCTATTTTACCAGTCCTGTCTAAGGTTCTTGAAAAAGTTGCAGCTACACAGCTGATAGACTATTTACAAGACAGTCAACTTTTTCATCCACATCAATTTGGTTTTTTAGACCAGGATACTCAACAGAAACAGCAAATTGTTGCCTTATTGAAAATGTCAAACAGTCCTTGGACAGGGGTAATGTGGTAGGGGCTGTTTTTCTAGATCTCAAAAAGGCTTTCGATACTGTAAACCACAGTTTGCTTTTATCCAAAATGGTATCTTTTAACTTCTCTCCAGATACATTAGAATGGTTTGCATCTTATCTCCAGAATAGAGAACAGTGTGTAAAAGTTCACCAGGATAAATCCTCATTTTTAAACAACCGTATGGGTATCCCACAAGGGTCCATTCTTGGTCCTTTACTTTTCAGCATTTTTATTAATGACTTGCCGCTACACTCAGCTGCAACATGTCAACTTTATGCAGATGATGCAGTTATTTACACAGCTGCCAAGACTCCAGCACAGGCTGCAGATGTACTGTCCTCAAGTATGGTTGATGTCCAAGAGTGGCTCTTCCAGAACCATCTATTGCTGAACCTTTAGAAAACAGTTTCAATGTGCTTTTCAATCAAAAAATGTAACCTGCAATGTTTTAAAGTTAATATACATGATCAAGACATCAGTTTAGTTACAGAATTCAAATACCTTGGTATTGTACTAGATCCTCAATTGAAATTTAATCTTCATATAAAGAAAATTTCAAAAACAGTAAAAAAAAATCTGAACTGCTTTAAATTAATTAGATATTACATACCATACAAAGCAGCTGTACTGTATATGCATTCTATGGTTTTTTCTCATATATCATACTGTTTGACAGTCTGGGCTCAAGCAGCCCCTTCCACAATAAGACATATAGGTTCATTATATAATCAAACTCTAAAAATCTTGGACAAAAAGCCCATTAGGTGGCATCACTGTTATATTTAAAAAAAAATACAATCTATTGAGTTTTGAGAGTTTCATTGACCTCTGTTTTCTGAAATTAATTTTCAAATGTTTCCATAAATCAGTGCCTGAGCCACTTGCTGGTTTCATCCAAAGACAGGACAGCAGCAGAGCCACCAGGAGTTCTGTTAACAATAACTGTAAAATATTCCACCGCAGAACCACATTTGGACAAACAGCTTTCTCTATAAAGGGCAGTCACATCTGGAACACAATGCCAAATGAAATTAAAATAATAATGGACTTTAAAACATTCACTGAAATGGTTAAAAACTGGCTGAAAAATATACAAGAATGTACCCATGTATGAAATGATTGTCTGCAGGGTGAGAGTGAATGAAGGGAAGGAATGAATGTTTTATAGTGAGTGACGAAGGGAGGGAGGCCTGAAATAGGCAAATGTGAGTCAGGTTGTTATATTGTGTATTTATAATCTTTATAATCTTTATAATATTTATAATTGTGTATTTATAATGTATTTATAATCTTTTTTTGCATTGATGTATGTGGTTATTGTTTATTCTGTTTTCATTTTTTCTTTTCCTTATCCTTTTTTCTTTTTACTTGTTTCTCCTTTCTAAAGCCCATCCAGGGACAAGAGTTGCAAATTAGCTAATAGCTATACACTCTTTGTGCAACACATCAGATTGATTGTCATTTGATTAATTGTCTGTTTATTGCACTGTCCCTGTCAAATAAACAAATAATCTAATCAAATCTTTTGTGTCTTTGACTTTGAGATCATGACCAATCTGAAATATTTTTATTAAGAAACAAACAGGTTAAATCAGGCCAGAATAGCAGTCATCAGGCTGTTGAGCTACACTTAATTTTCACTGATTTAAACTAACAGCTAATTTATATCTGTAGATGGCAGGGATGGGTAATTTTCTCATTTCCAGACATTTTTTTTTTTTTTTTTTTTTTTTTTTTTTGCTATTCTCCTCTGGCTCCGGAAGCATTTAACTTATTAATTACTTTTTATTCATATATGATTTAGAAGAAAACCTGAAATTTATGAGAATCAAGTCTGAAATGCTCATTAAAAAACTGTTTTATTTTAGCACTGTAAAATTATGAGGGGAAAAAGGTGCATGTAAAAAAGTAAAAAAAAAAAAAAAGATGGTCCTTATGTGATTTTCTAAACTGTAGAATTTACAGAAAATGTACATCATGATACATATTGTTACCGTGATATAAGGTGACTTGTATCGTGATATGAAATTTTTGTCGTATCGCACAGCCCTAAAGTTAACCTATTCTGGATTTTATACAGGTTAGTATTTTTGGGGTTAACTATTCAATTAGCATTTCTAGACTAACTTTCTTCAATGGTAAGCTATTTGGGGTTTTAATCAAACAGTCTTGAGCTTACTTTAGCTTTAAGCTATTTTTACTTTTGTGCAGGTGAGCATTTTTTTAGGTCTAAGCCTTGAATTAGCATTGCTAAGCTAACCTTCAATGTTAAGCTATTTGGATTTTAAGCTAAGAGTGTTAAATTTTCTTTAGCTTTAAGCTATTTTGGCTTTTGTGCAGGAAGCTTTTTTTAGGATTAAACTTTGAATTAGTATTTCTAAGCTAATTTTCTTCAAAGTTAAGCTATCTGGATTTTATACAGGTTAGTATTTTGGGGGGTTAATTATATAATTAGCATATCTAGGCTAACCATCAACGCATAGCTATTTTGGGTTTAAGCTAACAGCTTACTTTATCTTTACTAGGCACAGGCATTGCTCAGGAGTGATTTTAACACATTGTTGCGCACAAACTGTCTTCAAATTTTGAAGGTTCTGTGGGTATCTTCTATGAACTCTGATCTTCACTTCGTTCTATAGATTTTCAATTGGATTCAGGTCAGGTGACTGGGCCATTCTAGCAGCTTTGTTTTCCGTCTCTGGAGCCAGTTGAGTTTCCTTCATCATTGTCTTACTGAAATGACCGCCCTCATTTCATCTTCAACATCTTGGCAGATGGCAACAGGTTCTTATCAAGGATGTCTCTGTACATTTGCCCATTCATCTTTCCTTCAGTTACAGTGGGGCAAAAAAGTATTTAGTCAGCCACCAATTGTGCAAGTTCTCCCACTTAAAAGATGAGAGAGGTCTACAATTTTCATCATAGGTATACCTCAACTATGAGAGACAAAATGGAAAAAAAAAAAAATCCAGAAAATCACATTGAAGGATTTTAAGAGGCTCCTCTGTCCTCCACTCGTTACCTGTATTAATGGCACCTGTTTGAACTCTTTATCAGTATAAAAGACACCTGTCCACAACCTCAAACAGTCAGACTCCAAACTCCACTATGGCCAAGACCAAAGAGCTGTCAAAGGACACCAGAAACAAAATTGTAGACCTGCACCAGGCTGGGAAGACTGAATCTGCAATAGGTAAGCAGCTTGGTGTGAAGAAATCAACTGTGGGAGCAATTATTAGAAAATGGAAGACATACAAGACCACTGATAATCTCCCTCGATCTGGGGCTCCACACAAGATCTCACCCCGTGGAGTTAAAATTATCATGAGAACGTTGAGCAAAAATCCCAGAACCACACGGGGGGACCTAGTGAATGACCTGCAGAGAGCTGGGACCAAAGTAACAAAGGCTACATCAGAAACACACTACGCCGCCAGGGACTCAAATCCTGCAGTGCCAGACGTGTCCCCCTGCTTAAGCCAGTACATGTCCAGGCCCGTCTGAAGTTTGCTAGAGAGCATTTGGATGATCCAGAAGAGGATTGGGAGAATGTCGTATGGTCAGATGAAACCAAAATAGAACTTTTTGGTAAAAACTCAACTTGTCGTGTTTGGAGGAGAAAGAACACCATACCTACTGTGAAGCATGGGGGTGGAAACATCATACTTTGGGGCTGTTTTTCTGCAAAGGGACCAGGACGACTGATCCGTGTAAAGGAAAGAATGAATGGGGCCACGTATCATGAGATTTTGAGTGAAAACCTCCTTCCACCAGCAAGGGCATTGAAGATGAAATGTGGCTGGGTCTTTCAGCATGACAATGATCGCAAACACACCGCCCGGGCAACGAAGGAGTGGCTTCATAAGAAGCATTTCAAGGTCCTGAAGTGGCCTAGCCAGTCTCCAGATCTCAACCCCATAGAAAATCTTTGGAGGGAGTTGAAAGTCTGTGTTGTCCAGTGACAGCCCCAAAACATCACTGCTCTAGAGGAGATCTGCATGGAGGAATGGGCCAAAATACCAGCAACAGTGTGTGAAAACCTTGTGAAAACTTACAGAAAACGTTTGACCTCTGTCATTGCCAACAAAGGGTATATAACAAAGTATTGAGATGAACTTTTGTTATTGGCCAAATACTTATTTCACCGAGGAATTTACCAATTAATTCATTAAAAATCCTTCAATGTGATTTTCTGGATTTTTTTTTTCTTATTTTGTCTCTCATAGTTGAGGTATACCTATGGTGACAATTGGAGACCTCTCTCATCTTTTAAGTGGGAGAACTTGCACAATTGGTGGCTGACTAAATACTTTTTTACCCCACTGTATATGAAGTATGCCTGTACCTTGTGCTGAAAAACACCCCCACACCCTGATGGGATGTGCAGTGACATTTCTTCTCCAAACATATGCTTTTTCTTCAGCAGTGGAGTCTTGCGAGGTGAGCGGGCATAGAGCCCATGTCGGTTGAGTGCATTACTTATTGTTTTCTTTGAAACAGCAGTACCTGCTAACTCCAGGTCTTTCTGGAGATATCCACGAGTGGTCTTTGGCTCTTGGATAACTCTTGTGATAATTCTTTAGACTCCTCTGTCAGAAATTGTGCAAGCTGCTGCTGGTTGCGGCCGGCTTATGGTAAAATCATGTTTTTTCCACTTCCAAATGATGGCTCCAGCAGTGGTCACTGGAACATTCAGCAGTTTAGAAATGCACCTGTAACCAAAGCTATCATTCTGTTTTGCAACAATAAGGTTGCAAAGGTCTAGAGAGAGCTCTTTCTTCTACCCATCATGAGTTCTTTGTGGTGTGACAATCCGATATTTGCAGACCTTTTTAAAGGCTATCAGTCAGAACTTAACTACCTGAAATTAATTTTCAGTGATGGAAGATGGGATGGCTTCCTAAATTCTTATGGATTTCATCTGATTTCTTGGCTTTCTATGGCTTTTTGCACCTCTTTTTTTCTTCATACAGTATGTTCAATACTTATTCCCTGTGTCATTTCACTTTATTAAATATAACTTGTTTTGTGAACATAGTTGCCTTGATTTCTTTGTATGTATGGATTCCTTGGGTTGTTACTGATATCTGGTGAAAATTTCAGGTCAATGGCTCCACCAGAAATATGTTTAATGAGAAAAATATTGATGTGTTCAAGTATTTTCCCCGCTGTATATTCATAAATAGTGTACCTTGCACTTTGGGGAATGGGAGTTGTTTAGTCACCATTATAATTGTTTTAGTTTATATGTGTAGTTTATAGTGTATAGTCAATAAGCTTATGCAGTACTATAACAGGACACGTTTACAAATATTTGAGACCCATTCTAGTGCATCCTTTTATATTTTAAAAATATAAGTGCAAATCAAACTTCGTTCAACATTAAGCTATTTTGAATTTTGAGCTAACAGTGTTAACCCTTCTTTAGCATTGGGTTATCTTGACTTTTCTGCAGGAAGTATTTTTGAGGTTTCAGCTCTAAAGTATTTCTAAGCTAACTTTCTTCACTGCTAAACTAATTTTGAGTTTTGAGCTAATGGTGTTAAACTTTCTTAAGTGTTAAGACTATTTTGTTTTTTATGCAGGTAGCATTTTTTTTTCGGTTTAAGCTCCTAAGTTAGTGTTTCTAAGCTAACTTTTGTCAATGTTAGGCTGTTTTGTGCTTTAAGCAGTGTTCAGATTTCAGCTGCAATCGTTAGCTTTAACAGAAGCTGTCAGATTTTTTCCGTTCTAGCAGTTTAAATTTACATTTTCTAGTTATTTCAAATCTTAGCAACCATGTGGTTGTGGTTAAATATTAGCTGTGGCAGAAGTTTGTGTTAATTGTTGGTCCAGATGAAACATTTTGTCTAGCCTGAACTTGGAGTATTTGAAAATGTGACCTCATTTTTTCCTTTCATGAGCAAAGAGAGAAATCATGATTAATGAGCTCAGCCTGAACAGCTGTGTTTGGTTATCAGTAGTGAAGATTGCTGCTGCTGCTGCCTGATTTTACTTCGAGCTACAGTTTTCTTCTTCTTCCCTGTGACAGACCACAGTTTAGAATAGCGGTATTTTAGGGACATTAAAGGCAAATTGACTGGAAAATTATTGCTTCTTATTTGGACAGATCCAGATATATTTTACTGCAAGATTTTAAGATTTAAGAGACGATGCTCAGGTGCTGATCAGATGTTTTTGGTGCTGAGAATTGCTGAGAATAACACCAGCACATCTGGTGCTGGTGCTGGTGTCTGGTCTGGTGCACATTCCCAAAACGATTGAAGCACAACTCTGAGTACAAGTTGAACTGGATGTGCATGGACCTGTTAAAGTCCTAAATTTCTCTTTTTTGCATAAAACTGGCTTTTTCTTCTAAAATTTGCAATTTTTTCCTCGTCTCATAAATTTGTGCCTTTTTTTTTTTTTTTTTTTTTATAAATTTCTCATTCTTATAAGTTGTCATGCAAGTTTGACTTTTCTCTTGAAAATTTGCTGAGAAATTTGATTTTTTTTCCTCATGAGTGTGTGACTTTGTTGTAAATTTCCATATTTTTTTTGTTAAATTTTGATTTTTTTTTTTTTAAATATAATTTTGCATGAAATTGTGACTTTTTCTTTTGGAACTGTAACAGTTTGTTATTTCATAATTTTTTTGATTTTTTTTTTCCTCATATGTTTGTGACCTTACCCATGTATTTATTCTTGAAAATTTGTAAAAAAAAAAAAATATTTAAGGACATTTGTATTTTGTGTAAAATGTGTGACCTTTTTCTCAGAAATTTGTAATTTTTTTCATACATTTACAACTTTTTTCACTTAAATTTGTGACTTTCTTTTGAAATTCATAGCTGATTCTAATTTTGTAAACTTTTGACATTTTTCTTCAGAATTTCATATTTTCTTCTCAGAAAGTCTTAAAATTTTTTCTTGTATGTTTGCAGCTTTTTCATGTTTTCTTTACCTTTTTTCAAAAACTTTCAAATTCTTTCAAGAAAATTTTTGATTTTTTTTCATTAGTTTGTGCCTTTTTTCTTGTACATTTATGACTTTTTTTGTATGAAATCTGACTTTTTCTCAGTAATTTGTAATTTTTTCCAAAAGTTTATTTTTTTCACATAAATCTGTGACTTTTTCTTTTGAAATTTGTAACCTTTTCTAACCTCGTAAATTTGTGACCCTTTTCTTCGAAATTTCATAATTTGATTTTTTTTCCTTGTAAGTTTGCAATTTTTTCATGTATTTTTTTTGTAATATAATTTAACCTGTATTTTTTTAAGACAAATTTGCAGGGTTTTTTTCCTTGTTATTTGCCTTTTTGGGTAGAAATTCCTGATATTTCTCTTGTAAGTTTGCAGTTTCATTTCATGTATTTTTTGACTTTTTCTCAAAAATGAGCTTTTCAGCCTGTTTCAAGGAAATTTGTAGTTTTGTTTTCACAGAAATTTGTAAGTTTTCTTTGTTGGATTTTTTTGTAAGAAATTTGTGACTTCTTTTGGTTAACCTTTGACTTTTCCTCGTGATAAATTTGTAACTTTTTTCCTATCATGTTGCAACTTTTTAAGGATGTAGCTGCCGTTCACATGTTAAATCCTGATTTTCCTCATAACTGTCTGTTTTCCAACCGGAAAACAGAAAGTTGGTGATATTTTATCTAAAGTACATTAAACCTGTTTTGGTTTTTTTTTTAACACACAGCGGTAGTCATCAGCTTAACCTCTTAAAATTCTGTTGTTCTGCCGGTGGGGCATTTCAAATTTTCTACTGCTACTAAGTGAAGAAAGAATTAGATTTTTTTTTTGAGTATGCTAAATTTAGGGAAATTGGCTGGAATGCTAAGGGGTTAACTGAGTCTTTTCTGCTTGATGTGACTTATCAGTGATTTAATCATTTCTTTCTTTTCGTCTTTCAGGATCAGTTTGACAACTTGGAGAAGCACACGCAGTGGGGGATTGAGTTTGTGGAAAAGTACACCAAATTTGTCAAGGAGAGGTCGGAAATCGAAGCCAGTTATGCAAAACAAATTAGGTGAGTACTTCAGCGGAGCGGTGGGGTGTCACGCTGCATTCCAGAAGTTGCCCAAAGTTGGATTTTCCCAGTTAGTCACAAACAGTTGTCGACTGCCAGACCCAATCGACTAGTTGATTGACAGAAAATTAATAGGAAGTTAATTTGATAATTGACTGATAGCGTATGCGTCCTTTTCCACCCATTTCCAGCTTGCAAGGAAAAAAATTCTGAGTATAAAGTTACAATTTTTTTTCTTTAGGCAAATCGCAAACTTACACAAAAAGTCACAAACTTATCAGGGGATTTTTTAAAAATTGACAAATTTCTGAGGAAAGAAAACACAAAATGTCTTGAGAAAACAGTCATAAATTTATGAGACAAGAAGAGTAGAAAATTATAAAAGAGATTGCAAAAAATAATGGTTTTTGATTAGGCCTGATCCCAGGAGCTACAGTATGTTGTCGGGGTCAACTTGCCCCTCGTAGGATCTCCCAAGGCAAACTGGTCCTGGGTGAAAGGCCAGACTAAGAGTGGTCCAGTGGATCTCCATGAAAAATGTTACATCAAGGGCTCAGTGGACCTAAAGGAGGCACAGGGTCCTGCCCTCCAGTGGGCTCACAACCTGCAGGAAAGATCATGGTGCTATGTGAACCGGGCAGAAATCTGGGCTCCTCTGCGTGGACTGATGCCCCTGTGACCCTTATTCCTGCATAAGCAGCAGAAGATGGATAGATGGAGTGTTTTTTCCTTGGAAAGTCAAAGCTTTTTCCTTAATTTTGCAGCTTTGCTTATAAATTTTAGGACTTTTTCCTCATAAATTTGTGACGTTTCTTGTGAAATTGTGGCTTTTATGGTAAACCTTAGGACTTTACTATCAAGTTGTTGTTTTTTCTTTGAAAATTTGTGAGATTTTTCTCCTAAATTTGCAGTTTTTTGCAGTAATAAGTAGTGTGTGTCATGAACTGAGCTTGGATGTTCTCCCAAGCTCAGTTTCATGGCTTTTCTCTGTTTTCATATTTATCTGTTGTATTGTTATGCCTTTTGAGTTATCATACTGTCTTCCATTTTTCCTTGTTTTTGTTCAGTCTGTTTTTGCCATGTCTTGTTTTATTGGCATTTTATTTCTAGTCTGTATCTGAGTTGGTTTATTTCTCATATTGGTTCTGTGGACTGACAGCTGTCAGGCAACACTTCCGGGTCTGCATTTTGTGTGGGTGCTGTCTGTCAGACTGCCAGCCCGACTAGTCCCCCTCATCATTACCAGCTGATCCCAGTCACCATTATTATCCCCTCTTTCCCTGCTCATGTGCACTCACACCTGTCACGCATCTTTATAATAGGGTTGATCCCTCTTTAAGGGAGATTGTTTTCCATTTTGACTGTGGCTGCTTTGATTGTCAGTCCTCGTCTCCACCAGAGCTAAGCAGAGCTCTGGTGAGTAACCTTTGTAAGTAATCTTCCTCTCATTGTCATCTTTGTTTTTTGGGCACCGTGTTTGTACGTTTGTGTTGCTCTTTGAGGTAATAAACCGCACTAATTCACAGTCCAGCGTGTGAGTCTTGCACATTCTGTGCTCCGTAGGAGCAAAACATGACAGTGTGGGGGGAAAAGTGAATATCTGAATAATAATTTTGAAAAGTGAATACCAGTGTAACCAAAAATTTGATTACCCGAATAATTGGCTATCTGGTACCCTACAAATTAGTGGTGCCTTTTCTTTCTTTTTTCTCTGATTTTTGTTTATTTTTTCCTTTTCTTTAAGTTTTTGATTTCTACTTGTAAAGACAATCTTTTGGGCAACTCGGTGGAACAGTGGTTAGCACTGTGGCAGCACAGTAAGAAGGTCACGGGATCGATTCCACCCCTGACCATCAGTGACCCTTCTGTGTGGAGGTTGCATGTTCTCCCTGTGTCTGCGTGGGTGTGCTCCGGTTTCCTCCCACAGGCCAAAAGCATGCAAGTTAGGTTAATTGGACACTCTAAAGTGGCCCTAGGTGTGAATGTGTGTGCGAATGGTGAAGGGACTGGCGCCGCACCGTGGCTGACTCATCCATCCAGGTGGATGCCCTATAATTTCCTTCTAGGATTAATAAAGTGTACAAAACACAATTTTTTTTTCTTGTAAACCTGCATTTTTTCTGAAATTTCTCATAAGTTTAAGATTTTATTTCTCACAAATTTTCTAAATATTCTCATATGTCTAAGTTGCCCCTCCAGGGCTCATAGGAGGACTCAAATGTGAGATGAATTTCATACATAATTTATTGACAACAAAAAACAGCACGTGGGCTGAAAACACAAAGAATTATGCCATGATGGCAGATGTAGCTTACAACTGTTGAAAATGCCAAGACAGTGGTGTGGGGTAAACGTGTAGGAACACGGGAAGGTTGGTGAGAAATGAGGAGGACACAACACTGAGGTTAAGGAGTGGTGTCAATAAATAGAAAAGAAAATAATTAACTGATAAGGAAGAGCCTTGAACTAAAATTAGTAAAACGAGGATGAGCTGTGCTAGAAAGGAAATGAACAAAGGATGCTGTCAAAATGAAAGACAACTAAGGAATGATGAAAAAGACAGGAATAACACTGGTAACAATAACAAAGGTCTAAGAAACAATTAAAGGCAAGGACATCCTGACACCATAATTTTGAGGGGTTTTTTCTTGTGTAAATTTTCAAACTTTTCTCATATTTTAAGGTGTTTTTCTTGTTTATCTGTGAATATTTTAATGTAAATCTGTGGCTTTTCATACCATAATTTTGCTATTTTTTTCTCATAAATTTGGGAGATTTTTTTTATCCATCCATCTTCTTCCGCTTAATCCTTTTCGGGTCGCGGGGGGGCTGGAGCCTATCCCAGCATCTTTGGGCGAGAGGCAGGGTACACCCTGGACAGATCGCCAGTCCATCGCAGGCCAACACAGAGAGACAGACAGCCATTCACTCTCACAGTCATACCTAAGGACAATTTAGAATCCCCAGTTTTGATGCCAATTAACCAAACTTGCATGTTTTTGGCATGTGGGAGGAAACCAGAGAAATCCTGGAGTAAACCCACGCAGACACGGGGAGAACATGCAAACTCCACACAGATCACTGTTGGTCCGGGGGTGGGATCGAACCCAGGATCCCCCAGCCAAGGGTGAGTTGTTGTGCTGCCGCAGTGCTAACCACTCTGCCACCGCGCTGCCCGAGATTTTTTTAATATAATTTAAAAAATATTCTTTATTATAATTAAGCTTTGTGAAATTAATAAAATTTTGCGTGTAAATTTGCAATGTTTTTCTTGTAAATTTGTAAGATGTTTCTACTGTTTTTTTTTGCATTTTTTATAATATTCTTCACTATAATTAAACTTTGTGAAATTAATAAAATTTTGTGTAAATTTGTGACTTCTGCTGCAACCTTTTTTCTTTTAAACATTCATTTTTTTTTTTTAAATTTCTCAAATTTAAGGTCAAAAAATCATGTAAATCTGTGGCTTTTTATATCATCATTTTGCTACTTTTTTCTTGTAAATTTGTAAGATGTTTCTGTTTTTTTGCATTTTTATAATATTCTTCACTATAATTAGGCTTTGTAAAATTATTAACATTTTGTATAAATTTGACTTCCGCAGTTTTTTCCTTGTGTATGTATTTTTTCTGAAATTTCTCATAAATTTAAGGTTTTATTTTCCCATAAATTTTCAAATTTTTGTTATAATTTTGAGGGTGTTTTTCTTGTGTATTTGCAAAAAAAAAATCTTGTAAATCTTTGGCTTTTAATATCATCAATTGGCCACTTTTTATTGTAAATGTGCAATTTTTTTCTTGTAAATTTTTTCTGTTATTAATTTTACAAAGCCTAATTATTAGGGGTGTTGGAAAAAAATCGATTTGCATAAGAATCTAGATTCTCATTTTACACGACCCAGGACCGATTCACAATAATTAAGAATCAATTTATTATTATTATTATTATTATTATTATTAGTTATTTTATTATTAATTTTTTTTTTTTTTTTTGCGATGGTGCCGGGGTCCTGTCACGTGACACGTATTACCGCTTCATGACACACAATTTCACATTGACGCTACTGATGCAGGAGAACCATGCAGAGTAGCTTACTAAGCTAGCAGCCGGATGAAACAGAATAAAGAAAAAATGGAGCAGCAAGAAATTTGAGACGGGTCCGTCTGCGGCTTGCAGAGTCCGTCAAGTTACACCCCTTCAACTTTATGCTCTTTCAGCAAGTTACGCCCCCACGTTATGTCACTCCACAAAATGGCTGGCCGTAGCTGATCGTGCAAATACGGCTGAGCAGCACTGGGCTGAGCATACATAAATTCAGGTGTTGTAGCCTTGTAGACGGTGGTCATACATTTCGAAGAACGAGTGTAAAAGAATCTAAAAATGAGAGTTTAGTCCATAGACGGTAAAAAAAAGTTTGCGTGACCACATGCTACCCCGTTGCCCAGCAACCCTGACAGCTGCGGTTGAGTTTTTTTTTTTCCAATATTTTTTGACAGCGATGGAAGCAGTGTTCTTTTCATTGAATAAAAACCAAATCTTGTTATTGACTAAAAGTAGACAAAAACGATTGATAATGAACAGACTAAAGTAAAACTCCAAAAATAAAATCATCACAATAAATCTGGACTCAAATTAGGTGTCAAATGTAAAATGCATAAATGGTGATTTTAGTTTAATTTTTCACTTTAATGGATGAACAAAATAGATCTAGTTTTAGTTGATGAAATTAACACTGGATGAACGTTTATTTTTCTTTTTGTTTGTTTTAAATTATTGCATTTACTTTACGTTTTTCTGGAGAAGCTTCACCAGGCAAAGGCCCATGACCAGATGATCACCCAGAGTTGAAAGAAGTGGAAAAAGTGGTCAGTCGTCCTGCTGAACAACACACACTGCCCCACTTTAACAAACTCCCAGCAAATTCTGAATGGGCAAAAAAAAAAAAAAAAAATCACGAAGACTTGTAACAGCACTTCATTTTGTTTTGTAACTTTAATTTGTTTTTTAAGTTTCTAAAGAATTTAGATACTTAAGTTTATATTTGTTCAGGTTTAAAATTAATGTTACTTATCTTATGCATCAATTGCATTCAGTTCTTATTGAATTTGTTCATTGCATGAAGTTACTGTATTGGTAACTGTACACTGACTGCATACAGTCAGGTAGCACCACTATTTAAATGGATGTTCAAAGTATTTGTGATAGAATTTGCTTTTGTTTTTAAATGAATAGCCTATATTTCTAGAATGCTGGAGGGTGACCAAACCTACACACTGTGTAAAAGCTGTTAGGAATTGTGATCTGCTGAAAAGGAAAATTTTCAAAATTTATTTCACTTGTGTACAATTTCATTTTTGAAACTCACAAGTTTTCAAGAAGTAATAAAGCAGTTACTAACCTAAGCCTACTTGTTTCATTTAACAGTATTTATTGCAAATCAATTGATGTAATTTTTAAAAAATATAACCCCCCATAACATCAACACACTGTACTCTGCTTTCAAGCTTACCTCAGCATTTTTTGCAGTGCAGTGGACTTCCTTTTCCTGAGATTAGTGGGTTTTTGTACTGAACTGAGAGCCAAGTGTGAATACAAAAAATGCTTTGAATCAAAGTGATTCTCAATCGAATCGTGACCCCAAAAGTTGAAATTGAATTGTGTAACTTCTAAAGATTCACAGCCCTACTAATTATAGTAAAGAATATTTCAAAAATGAAAAAAAATGGAGAAAAAATCTTACAAATTTACAAAAAAAAAATAAAATAGCAAAATGATGATATAAACCCATGACTGTGTTGCTTCCCACAAGGACAGTGGCATCTTAAAGTTTGCGAACGACACAGCAGTGATGGGACGCATCACTGGTGCCGATGAAGCGTCCTACAGGAGGGAGGTGGCCAGCCTGGTGTCACGATGTGAGGAGAACAACCTCATCCTGAACACAGACAAGACGAAGGAAATGATAGTGGGCATGAAGAAGGGGAGGAGACCTCCTCGGCCGCTGTTCATCTGAGAGCTTGAGGTGGAGAGGGTGAACAGCTTTAAATACCTGGACATCCACATCAGCGAGGACCTTACGTGGGCACTTAACACCACAGAGCTGGTTAAGAGAGCTCAACAGCAGCTGTACTTTCTGAGGAGGCTGAGGAAGTTTGGCATGTCCCCCAAGATCCTCAACAGCTTCTACAGCTGCATTATCGAGAGCATCCTGACCAACTGCATCACTGCGTGGTACGGCAGCACCACTGCTTTGGACCACAAACGCCTGCTGAGAGTGGTGAAGACAGCTGAGAAGATCATCAGGACTCCACTCCCTTCTCTGCAGAGCATCTACCGCCGCAGAGTCCAAAGAAGAGCTGCTTCTATCCTCTAGGACCCCACCCACCCCCAGCACAGACTGTTCATACTTCTACCCTTAGGCCGGAGGTACAGAAGTGTGAAATGCAGGACAACCAGACTGAAAAACTCCTTTCCGACTGCCATCAGACTCCTGAACAAATAACACAGTCCCGGACACAGCTTTGCAAATAGGAATTCACACACTGGATGCTAAATTTGCACATTGTTCATTTGCACACTGTACATAGTCTCACCCCATCTCATGTCCATATTATCTCTGCTGCTAAATTATCATTGTACAGTCTACTGGATTTTATAAGGGCACACGGCTGTACACAGAGGAATTCTCACACTGGATGCTCATTTGCACGTTGTACACAGTCTCATGCCATCTCACGTTCATATCATCTCTGATATTAAAATTACTATTGTACAGTCTATTGGGTATTATCAGAGACAAGCCATACTCAGTGAATTTTTATTTTACTCAGGGACAAGTTGTAGTCATTCAGTGAATTTTCATTCTTCTTGTTTCCTCTAGACTTAACTGCTTTAACTGTCCTAATTGTTTTTAATGTGTATTTATTAGTATTTATTAGTATTAAGGCGTGTTTATTACCTTTATTAGTATTGATGTGTATTTATTACCTTGGCATTCATTGCGGACAGCAGAGTAAGAATTTCATTGCTCAGGAAATGTTGCATTTTTTAACTGTGCACGTGATAATAAAGCCTTTGAATCCTCGAATCCTAAAAGCCACAGATTTACATGATTTTTTTTTTTTTTGTTGCAAATACAAAAGAAAAACCTTAAATTTATCAGAAATTTCAGAAAAAAATGAATGTTTAATAGAAAGTGATTGCATAGAAGTCACAGATTTATACAAAATTTTAATAATTTTACAAAGCTTAATTACAATAATATTTTAAAAATACCAAAAAAAAAGCAGAAAAATCTCACAAATTTACAAGAAAAAAGTAGCAAAGGTTTATCTTCTCTTATCTTATAAAAAAAACATAGATTTACACAATTTTTTCCCCTTCAAATTTTTGGCATTTTTCTTTATTAAAATTAGACAGAAAAAAGCAGAATTTGAAACCCAAATACCTAATATCTAGAGAATTGCATATTTGTTTAAGGGATTTAAATGTTCTATCCGTCTGCTTCTCTTGCTCTCCTGCATGCTTGCATGTTGTTGTTGTTGCTGCCTTCACACCAGAGGAAGTCAGGTTGCATTAGGGTGGGCGGAGCTTGCATTTCCATAGTAACTGTAGGTATCAGCATTATCAACCCCTGGGTCTGACCCAGATTTTTTCTTTTCGCCCATCCAACCACAACTGTTGGCTCTGCCCCCCACTTCCCCAGGGCGGCATTTTTTTCACTTATTTTGGAGCATGAGCAGTGCTGTACAGTAGGACATATAACCACCCCCCTCCAAAAAATAAAATCCCCAAATCCTCATCTTTAGAGACCAGACAATATGGCTAATGCTCCCAAGTACTGACCCCAACCCCTCATCTCATCAAAACCAGCCAATGAAATTCCAGTGAATGTCGTCTGCAGATGACAGCGCTCCTCCTTTAGAGAATTAAGTCGGCTTCAGATAATAGGACTAGCTGTCTGTGCATCAGCCGCATACCCCCCCATTAGCTTTTCACACTTAAAAACATACATGCAGCATTATGTCAGTGTTTTTCAGCGTTAAATCTGAAGCTAAACGATTTGTGTCACATTTATTGTCGCCAAATAATTTAGAATGGCTGTCAATTTTATCCTAAAAGTGGGACAAAGTGTCACCAACTAGACCGGGGGTCTGCAACTTTAACTTTAACTGAGGGCAGAGACTTATCAGGAAAAAAAATATAAATTTACTAGAAAAATGACAAATTTATGCCGGAAATTATCACAAATTTAGGCAAAAATATGAGAAAAATGCCACAACAAATTTCCAAGAAATACAAAATTTCTTGGAAACCCCTACCACAAATTTACTGCAAAAGTTGCACATTTTTGAAAATAATATAACAAATTTATGTGAAAAGTGCTGCAAAATTACCTGAAAAGGGAGAATAGAACAAATGTATTAGAAAAGCAGAAAATTTATGCCACAAAGATGACAAATTTAGGGGTAAAAAGTTGCAGTCTTATGAGAAAAGCATTCTTGCAAATTTGCAAGAAAAAAATTCTAAGGAAAAAACCCCACACATACTTCAAACACAGGGTTTTATGAGGAACAAATTTATATGGAAAAACTGAGGCTGCAATCTTACCTTAAAGAGTAACACATTTTTCAAGAAAAATATGACAAATTTATTAGAAAACCAGAAAATTTATTCCAAAAAAACCTCTCAAAATTTAGAAAAAAAGCTGTAATTTTATGAGGAAAACTTCCTAATATTGATGGTGTCAGGCTAGTAATGTTAGCAGTACTGGTAACGTTGCTGCCTTAGATTCCAGGCTCAGATATTTTTGTGACTTCATGGAGATTTTGCTGGTCAATAAATCTCTCAAAATGGCTCTTTGGGTAGTAGAGGTTGCTGACCCCTGAACTAGACCAAAAAATTAAAATCTAGTATTACATTATCTGGATATTCTTCTCTGATATTTGTGTTTTGAAATTTTATTTTTGGATTATTCATTTTTTGTCTTACTGTCTAAAATTTTGAGAAAGACATCACAAATTTGGCAAATTCACAAGAAAACATAATAAAAAGTGGATTATTCAGACCCCCAAAACTGGCCACTGCCCAGATGTCAAATGATTTAATTAGTCAGCATCTGTGTACTGTACAGTATGTTTAAATTGCCCGTATTATGCTCTTTTCCACATGTTGACACAGCTCCCAGAGGTGTTAATGAAATGTCCATGACGTGCTTTGATCAAAACACCTCAGGGTATAATTATTGCAGCACCATTTTACACATGGAGAAGGAGCTCTCCTCAAAATGGGCTGTTTTGTGGCATATTTAAATGCTAGTAAGCCTCAGTTCACCCTGCCCTTTTTTGTAATTTCTGAGATCTGTGTACTGACTGCTACACCATATTTGAAGCGAATGTTAGCTGGTCAGCTCTGTTTGTTAGATTAAATGTAAAACTGTTAAAATGTGAGAATGTAAGATAAGATAAGCCTTTATTAGTCCCACAATGGGGAAATTCCAGGACTGCAACAGCACAGGGATAGCAACACTCAGAGCAATAATTAAGAAGATGCGGAAGATATAAATAAGAGCAGTGGATATACATACATACACATAAATATATATACAAAGTGCGGAGCATTGTAGCTAGATGGAATAAACAGCATAACAGTCTACTTAGTTATCCTACATAGTACGAATATGTACCCATACATATTGTCACCCTCCGTACCGACCGATAGTGTCCTAGTTGTATATACTGGAGGGGACCATTGTGTAAGTCTATTGTGCCTTTTGCATTCAATACTATTAGGTCGTCACGTTTTTTTGCTATCTCTGCGAGCAGCCCTGCTTAGGTTATACAGTCTGACAGCCGTAGGTAGGAAGGACCTGCGAAACCTCTTGGTTGCGCACCTAGGATGATGTAGTCTACTGCTAAATGAGCTCCTCAGCGCGTTCAGTATGTCCTGCATAGGGTGGGACTCGAACTCCAGCAGAGATGACAGTTTAGCCACCATCTTTCTCTCTCCTATCTCCTCCACTGGGTCACGGCGCTGCCCCAGGACAGAGCTAGCTTTCTTGATCAGTTTGTTCAGTCTCTTCCTATCGGCTGCTGTAATGCCACTGCCCCAGCAGACCACTCCAAAAGTGATGGCTGATGCCACCACCGTGTCGTAGAATGTCTTCAGCAGCGCCCCTTGTACACCAAAAGACCTGAGTCTCCTCAGTAGGAACAGCCTGCGCTGTCCCTTCTTGTAGAGTGCGTCGGTATTGTGTGACCAGTCTAGTTTATTGTTCAGATGAACACCCAGGTACTTGTAGGATGTCACCATCTCGATATCTGTTCCCTGTATGTTTACTGGTGCTGTGAGGGGTTGTCCTTGCCTGCGACAGTCCACCACCAGCTCCTTAGTTTTCCTCGTGTTGATCTGGAGACAGTTCCTATGGCACCAGTCCACGAAGTCCTGGATAAGTCCTCTGTACTGAGCTTCATCTCCGTTGGAGATGAGGCCGACGATCGCAGAGTCATCAGAGAACTTCTGTAGATGGCAGTGTGTTGTGTAAGAAGTCCGCAGTATAAAGGGTGAACAGGAAGGGAGCCAAAACCGTTCCCTGGGGCGCCCCCGTGCTTCCGATGATCGTGTCGGACACACAGTCCCGGGTTCTCACAAACTGTGGCCGGTTAGTGAGGTAGTCCAGGATGTAAAAGCCCAAAGAGGCGTTATCAAAGATAGTAATGTGGTTTGCAGCATATGACCTGTCCCTGTAGTGCAATAAGCACAGAAACAACTCTGAATGAGTGTATGGCTAACGCTGCTGACAGCAGCTAACTGTTGCTTACTGAGAAAGTGTCTGGCCCAGAGTATAACCTGTTGAACTCTGTTCAACTTCCCTAAAAACGCCTAAAAATAACATGCCCAAAGTAAATCAAAAGCAGTTCTTCAACCCTTTGCAGCATCTTCATGGGGTTGGTCTCATTTAAAAGAAAACACTCTTAAGTGCTCCTGCCACTGAGTAACAATCATCTAAACATACTGAATTTGAAGAAAATAAAGTTCACCTGGGTGTTTTTTTAGATACAAATGCTTGCAAATAACATTCAGCTGTGTGAAACTTGCTGGAAAACAACAGAAATGTAGAACCAAGTGTTTTCAAGCTCAGGTCAAAATTTTGTAACAATACCACAAAAAATGAATACAGCTTTTTTCTCCGGTTGTAACAAGGCGTTCTTGAACTGTGCCAAACTGTGCCAAATGGCACAGTTTGGAAAGCTATGTTCCAGAGTTCACTATCTCAGCAGTTTGCACAGTAAAACCAAGGGGTAACAACCCAGACATACACAGCACAGTTCCTGTTTTTTTTTTTACAGGCAAAAATAGCCTAGTGTAAGAAAAATTATGCGAAAAATTAATACATTTCACTAAAGTATACACAAAAACAACCCTCTCCCCCCTCCGATTTTTCCAGAGTTCACTATCTCACCAGTTTACACAGATACAAGTCAGCTGGACCCCTGACCAAGTGTGCACCCCAATTGGACCACGGAATCCAATCTGTACATGTACAGGTACATTCTCCATCCAGTGATTTATAAATGCTGCCCCAGATGAAAACCAGTCTGTGGGACTATAATGTTCTGAATGAGGCTTTAGAAAATTATGAATCACTTTGTAAATCACTGGATTGAAAATGTATAGATTGAATACCGGTGTCCACCTGGGGTGCTCACAGTAGTGTGCTCACATGGTCAGGGCTCCATTTCACCAGATCACGTTTACTCAGTAAAACAAAGCCATAATAACCCAGACATACACAGCACAGTTCCTTTTTTTTACAGGAAAAAACAGCCTACAGCGAAATAAAAATTATACTAAAAAATTATTAAATTTTTCTGCAATATACACAGTAACAAATACCCCCCCCCCCCCACAGCGCATACAAAAACGTTGCCATGCGGGACCCTTGTAATTACTGCGATTGGTCAAAAGTAATTTTTATTACTATTTTTATTGATAAAGAATAATTTAGATTATAAGACTTACCTGTCCACAACCGCACTGTCGCTGGTATTGTCCACTGGCGTGTGACGATCGTCAGCTATTCCGTTGATCAATGGAAACCTCCGTTGTTTACGTCGTCCAGGTCACCCGACCCGGTCAAGCCATCTACGTTTTCATGCACGCCCTTTCGGTTTATTTTGTGAACCATTTTTCAAAACAAGTAAAATAATGGCTAATCTTACCCTGACCCTTCTGCACAAAGGACTGGGCGTCACACAGCGGCGGAGTCAAAAGACATTTTACGCACGAGAACGCATGGTATTTTACCGGAAATATAAACACTGAACTAGGCATGTAGGATGTCATTGAAGTCAGAAATTGATTAGCTAAACGACACGTCCATCGTCAGATTACTCAGCTTCAATTGGCTCGTTATATTCGCAGTCGTTGATGGGCAGGTACTTCTTGCTAGGTTTACGATCATTGGTTGTTCAAGGTTTAAAAACCCAAATCAAGGCTCTTGTTGGTCGAATGAGATGTCAATCTCATTCTAAACCAATCAAACACTCCTTTGGCTTTCTGTTTAGGGCTGTGTCTGTACTGGAAGACCGGAAATACAGCTTTTTTTTTTCAGTGCGCACTGAGACACACTAAGACGCACAGATGTGACCGCCCGCGGAACCTCCCGAGTTCAACCGGATAATCAGCTACAAGAAAATAAGCTAAAATAATGTATGAATGAAATACAGTGGTGTGAAAAAGTGTTTGCCCCCTTCCTGATTTCTCATTTTTTGTATGTTTGTTACACTTAAAAATTTCAGATCATCAAACAAATTTAAATATTAGACAAAGAAAACACAAGTAAACACAAAATGCAGTTTTTAAATGAAGGTGTTTATTAAGGGGGAAAAAAAAAATCCAAACCTACATGGCCCTGTGTGAAAAAGTGATTGCCCCCTGAACCTAATAACTGGTTGGGCCACCCTTGGCAGCAACAACTGCAATCAAGCATTTACGATAACTGACAGTGAGTCTTTTACAGCACTGTGGAGGAATTTTGGCCCACTCATCTTTGCAGAATTGTTGTAATTCAGCCATATTGGAGGGTTTTCAAGCATGAACTGCCTTTTTAAGGTCATGCCACAGCATCTCAATCGGATTCAGGTCAGGACTTTGACTAGGCCACTCCAAAGTCTTCATTTTGTTTTTCTTAAGCCATTCAGAGGTGGACTTGCTGGTGTGTTTTGGATCATTGTTCTGCTGCAGAACCCAAGTGCATTTCTGCTTGAGGTCACAAACAGATGGTCAGACATTCTCCTTCAGGATTTTTTGGTAGACAGCAGAATTCATGTTTCCATTTCTCACAGCAAGTCTTCCAGGTCCTGAAGCAGCAAAACGGCACCAGATCATCACACTTCCACCACCATATTTTACTGTTGGTTTGATGTTCCTTTTCTGAAATGCTATGTTACTGTTATGCCGGATGTAATGGGACACACACCTTCCAAAAAGTTCAACTTTTGTCTCGTCAGTCCACAGAGTATTTTCCCAAAAATCTTGGCGATCATCAACATGTTTTCTGGCAAAACTGGGACGAGCCTTTATGTTCTTTTTGCTCAGCAGTGGTTTTCGTCTTGGAACTCTGCGATGCAGGCCATGTTTGCCCAGTTTCTCTTATGGTGGAGTCATGAACACTGACCTTAACTGAGGCAAGTGAGGCCTACAGTTCTTTGGATGTTGTTGTGGGGTCTTTTGTGACCTCTTGGATGAGTCATCGCTGCGCTCCTGGGGTAATTATGGTCGGCTGGCCACTCCTGGGAAGGTTCACCACTGTTCCATGTTTTCGCCATTTGTGGATATTGGCTTTCAATGTGGTTCACTGGAGTCCCAAAGCTTTAGAAATGGCTTTATAACCTTTTCCAGACTGATAGATCTCAATTACTTTGTTTCTCATTTGTTCCTAAATTTCTTTGGATGGCAGCATGATGTCTAGCTTTTAAGGATCTTTTGGTCTACTTCACTTTGTCAGACAGGTCCTATTGAAGTGATTTCTTGATTGAGAACAGGTGTGGCAGTAATCAGGCCTTGGTGTGGCTAGAGAAATTGAACTCAGTTTTCCAAAGATGTGATAAACCACAGTTAATTTATGTTTTAACTGGGGGTGGGGGGGGTGCGGAGCAATCACTTTTTCACACAGGACCATTGCAGGTTTGGATTTTTTTTTTACCCTAAATAATAAACACCTTCATTTAAATGCAATTTGTGTTTACTTGTGTTATCTTTGTCTAATACTTAAATTTGTTTGACGATCTCAAACATTTAAGGGTGATAAACATACAAAAAAATGAGAAATCAGGAAGGGGGCAAACACTTTTTCACACCACTGTATATGGTCAATGGCTGGTAGATGATTTGGCTGGAAAAATGGATGTCTAATGAGGATGGATAGAATATATAGAAAATAGAGAAAAGCAGACATCAGGCTAAAGCTAAAGGCTTGTGGGCTCCTCTCTCTGTCTCTACTGGTCTTTTTTTTTTTTTTTTTTAGCCCAGCTAATGCTAGCAACCCAATCTACCCAACTATCACGACCAAAAATAACAAAATCAGCCAGAATGGCATGAGAGATATAATTAACTGTAGATTGATGAATCGGCTGGTTTAGCATGGCATAAAAGTCCCTGGTAGCTCAGCTAGCCATGCTAATGGTCTAGTTACCCATGTCCTATGGCCAAAAAATAACAAAATAGACGGAGAATGACATGAGATATGTCATGGACTGTTGGATGTCTAACTCACGAACTTGCTTGGTGCACTGTAGGAAACAAACACTCATGAATGTGTTTGTCGCAGTGTTGTTAGGAAGAGTCCAGAATAAGGAAATTGGGGCATACAGTCAGGACAACTTGAGTCATTTAGTTTTCCATTGTTTTCAACACACTGCTCCTTTGTTTTGGTGCTACTTGGTCATACCTCGGTGCTAATTATTATCCTTGTAATCAACTTAGCCCATGAGATTGGGTCTGCTGGGTCTAATCTACTGAGCATGCTTATACCGGCAGCAATGCAGGACCCTGATATGTAATCAACTAATGTAAGTGGCCCTTTGATCCTGTCCAGGTTCTGTTCAGCTGTGTTGTTAAGCAGATTTTTTCCCCCTTTTTTGTGAAGTGTGTGTGTGTGTGTGTGAGGGGGGGAATTTCATGACATGTACACCTGTGTTAGCTTAGAAATATTTAACAATGTTTGGACATTTATGGCAAGTTTGTTTTTTTTTTTCCTTGTAAATGTGCAACGTTTTTTAAATCAGAAATTTGTCCTGTTTTTTTTTTTCTAAATTTTATGCCCTTCGTTCACATAAATTAGCAGCTTTTTTAAATCTGAAATTTGTCCTATTTTTTAAAAAAATGTATACCCTTCATATAAATTTGCAAGTTTTAATCAGAATTTTGTCCTATTTTTTTTTTCAAAATTTTATGCCCTTCTTTCAAATAAATTTGCAGCTTTTTTAATCAAAAATTTGTCCTATTTTTTCAAAATTCTGTCCCCTTTGTTCATATAAATTTACAACTTTTTATCAGAATTTTGTCTTATTTTTCAAAATTTTATGCCCTTCTTTCACATAAATTTGCAGCTTTTTTTTCCACAATATCTTTATTGAACCTTTTTTTTTTAACAAACATGACACAAACAATCAAACACTAAAGTACTACAAAAAAAAAAATAATACACTAAAAACACCAACAACCACCAACAAAATCAAGTCTTCAACAATGCTCCTCTGTTTAGTCTAGGCAATCCATTACATAAATATACATATTATACTCACCAGTTTGGAATTTACAAGGTCCACACACATCATTCACCTTCTTCTTCAAAAGTTATGTTTAAATTCTTTACATAATCAATAAAAGGTCTCCATATATTCTCAAACACAATTTCCTTTGATTTCAGTATGTATGTTATTCTTTCTAATGGAAGGTTTGTTAACATCTGTCTTAACCACTGAGTCACATCTGGTCTATGAGTCTTTTTCCACAGTAGTGCAATACATTTTTTGGCATTAAGCAAACTGAGGTCTATGAATGTTCTTTCACTTTTATTAAAGTTATGCTTTTCTGGGTACAGACCCAACAAAAACAGTTTAGGATTCAATATGATTTGTTTTGAAATTATTTTTTCAATTGTTACCCTCACCTCTTCCCAAAACATTCTAATTATTCTACATTCCCATACACAATGAAATAGGGTTCCTTTACTTTCCATGCATTTTGTGCACGTATCTGGTATGTTTTTGTTATATCTATTCAACTCCACAGGTGTAACATACATCCGCATTAACCATTTAAAATGTATCAATTTAAGACGTACATTTATTGATTTGGTTTGAGCTTCTGTACAAGCCAATTCCCATTGTTCCTCTGAAATTTCAGTTTGCAGATCTTCTTTCCAGTAGTTTAATCTTTTCTGTGAGTTTTCCCTTGAGGATAGTGTCAATGAGTTATAAAACTCTGAAATAATACCCTTTCTTTTACTATCTTTCATCAACATTTTTTCCAAGGATGAATAAATAGGTCGAGTGAGAGCTTTATTTTGATTTGATCGAATAAAGTTCCTAAGTTGAAGATATTTAAAAAAAATGTGTTCTATTAAGATTAAATTTGATCCTCAGCTCTTCAAAAGACATTGTTATCTGAACGGGACAGATATAAATCTTGAATCTTTTGAATCCCTTTTAAATTCCATACTTTAAATACAGCATCCGCTCTCACTGGTTTAAAATATTGATTACCCCATATTGGGCTAAATTGTGACAATAAGTGTGGTTCTTTTAAATAGTTTTTAGTTTCACACCATATTTTGATCATATGCTTTACAAATGGATTTTTAACTTGTTTTTGTAATTTTTTTGCCGAATCTGAGTATATGAATATGGGAAGAGGTAAAGGTAAATTGTATGATTCCATTTCAGTCCAGTGAGGGAGATCATTTAATGAAAAATAATATGTCATAGACCTCAGTTGTGCTGACCAATAATACAACATAAAGTTTGGACATTTCAGACCTCCACGATCAAATGGTAAATATAATAAGGACAGACGTAATCTAGCCCTCCTGTTGTTCCATATAAATTCCACTAACTTTTTTTTAATTCTTGAGAATAGATCTAAAGGTGGTGGTAAGGGAATGTATTGAAATAAATAAAGTATTTTAGGTAAGATATTACTTTTAAGTATATTGATTCTCCCGATCATCGACATTGGTAGTGACATCCATCTCTGAAGTAACTCATTAATGTCTGTCATTAAGGCTTCATAGTTGACACTGGCGACTGATTCTAGCTTAGGCACAATTTGGATTCCTAAATATTTAAACTGATTTACAACATTGAATTGATTTACCTCAGGAGCTGGGTGATTTCTCTGGGTCTCATTTAGCATTAATATTGAAGATTTAGTTTTATTTATTTTATATCCTGATATTTCCCCAAAATTCTTTATTAAATTCAACAAGGTCGGAATTGATTTTTTAAGATTCGACATAAACAATATTATGTCATCGGCATACAGGGAGATTTTATGTTCTGTTGGTCCAACTTTAATTCCATATATTTGTGAATGTAAACGTACTGCTGTAGCGGTTTGATTCAACACCCATGACACACAGACAGAACACAGAGACAGCCAGCTCGCACTCCTGGGTTTTTTCCGCTGCATGCTGCGTTTACAGCCGTGAGGTTAAATTGTCATCCATGCATTGTCTTCATGCATCCTGTCTGTACCTCTGATATGCAAATGCCCAGATTAACTGCTGTGAATGTCTTTGATCTATTGTTTGAGTTGAGTATATAAGCTGCACTGTGCTGTAAATCTGCCTCTCAATCTCACTTCTGCAACTACAGCTGCTGGACACAGACATTGTGTCCTCCTTCTCTGAGAGCCGTGGGCTTGTTCTCGGCGCGCTTGCACGGCGCCGGGAGCGGAGCTTGTTACGGCGGTATGATAATAAAACTCTACTTAAAACCTCCAACAACGCTGCCTTATTTTATCATCCGCCGCACTGGTGACCCGACGCTGAAACGGACACACTGCCAGCGAACGCAACACCCGGCGGTGATTCTCCGACGACAAGCGAATGCAACAGCTCCCTTCTGCTTCAGGGAGATTTCGACGCAGAGTTTCCAGGTGAAACTCTCCGGAGACCACCCACGACCGGGAAAGCCGCAGCAAACTTCATGGTGAGATCTGCACGCCTAGATCGGCACATCCACGCTGGACCAGCCGCGCTCGCAGCTCCTCCACATCGAGAGTGCATGTACCTCGTCCTTTCTCCGCGACGGCGACTCCCACGGCCGACGGAGCACACGTGGACCTGAACGCACCATGACCGAGCGAGTGACAGAGCGTTTACTTCCCTGCACCGCTCCAACACACTGAACAGGGATGATTAAGCTCCCTGACCCTGGTTCTCCTCTCCAGCTGGCCCACCCATCACGGAACCCCGGCGCACGCACCGGGGAGTTACGAGGACGGCGCACCACGCACGGGACACATACGGCTTTTCTGACCGCCTTCCTTCTGCTGCACACTGGCCCTTCAGGCTTGCTCGTTCACCTGAGGCACGCAGCTTGCTCACTGGATTTTATGGTCTTAGCCACGGCACACAAGGGGAATTCAGCTGTCTGCGGTTCCCGAGGCTTTAGGGTTACGCCTGAACCTAAAGTCAACACGCCAATCCCTCTGCTCTCATTACAGCCGCCACGCAGCCTTGTCTTTTCTTCATGGCCGCTATTAATCCTTGCAGGACTTAATCGCAGGAGGAGCCAGTGACAAATTTTTCTTCTTCTGATTTCTGCATGTTCAGACGGGACATCGCGGAGCAGCAAACACTTTTGGCGCGACTCGAACGATTTTCCCGCGCCCGGTCAGCATGTACTACCCCCCCCCCCCCCCCCCTGCACAGAGCTTTTCCCTGCTCGCTGCCCAGACTGCAACATCGAGGTCACGGTCCCCTACCGTTCCCTCTGGGGGGGGGGGAGCAGTGTAGCGGTTTGATTCAACCCCCACAACACACAGACAGAACACAAGAGACAGTCAGCTCGCACTCCTGGGTTTTTTCCGCTGCATGCTGCGTTTACAGCCGTGAGGTTAAATTGTCATCCATGCATTGTCTTCATGCATCCTGTCTGTACCTCTGATATGCAAATGCCCAGATTAACTGCTGTGAGTGTCTTTGATCTATTGTTTGAGTTGAGTATATAAGCTGCACTGTGCTGTAAATCTGCCTCTCAATCTCACTTCTGCAACTACAGCTGCTGGACACAGACATTGTGTCCTCCTTCTCTGAGAGCCGTGGGCTCGCTCTCGGCGCGCTTGCACGGCGCCGGGAGCGGAGCTTGTTACGGCGGTATGATAATAAAACTCTACTTAAAACCTCCAACAACGCTGCCTTATTTTATCATCCGCCGCACTGCCATCGCTAAAGGTTCAATTGCCATAGTAAACAGTAAAGGTGAAAGTGGACAGCCTTGTCGACATCCTCTATTGATTTTTATTGATTTTGAAATATTGCTATTTGTTAGGATTTCTGCTGTAGCATTATTGTATATTATCTGAACCCATTTTATGAAATTATTTCCAAGTCCAAACCTTTGTAAGACTTCAAAAAGAAAGGGCCATTCGACTCTATCAAAGGCCTTTTCGGCATCCAATGATAAGAGAGCTGTATCCGGTGCTTCTTTATTAGAATAAATAATATTAAATAGTCTTCTTACATTATGGAAGCCTTGTCTTCCCTTTATAAAGCCATTCTGATCTCGATTAATATTATTTGGTAAAATTTCTTGTATTCGTCTTGCTAAAATTTTACAGATTATCTTAAGGTCAGCATTTAATAGGCTTATTGGTCTCATATTTTCACATTTATTAGAGGGTTTACCTGGTTTTGGCAACAGTATAATTAAGGCATTATTCATGTATGATGGTAAATTACTATTTTGAAATGCTTCTAAAACCATTTCCAAAAAAGGTTTTATTAATTTATTCTTAAATTTTTTTATAAAGGTCAACTGGAAGACCATCTGGTCCTGCACTTTTTCCTGATTTCATATTATCAATGGCTAGCCCAACTTCTTCTTGACTAATTTTAGACTCCAATATCTCCCTGTTTTCATTTGGAATACACGGTATAGATAGTCCATTCAAAAACCCATTTAGTTTTGTTAAGTCAGATTCATTTTTGGTATCATATAATTTTTCATATATGAAAAATAAAGGCTCTATTAATTTCTAAAGGATCTATAACTACCTGTCCATTACTTATAATACTGGTAATTGGTGTTTTAAATTCTAATTGTTTAATCTGCCATGCCAATAATTTTCCTGATTTTTCACCTTGTTCATAAAAAGATTGTTTCAATCTTAGAAGACTCAAGGCAGCTCTATTCGCTGATTTTTTGTCATATTCAGCTCTCAAAATCAGTAATTCGTTCTCCAACCTTGGATCACTTCCTGCATACACCTTTTCTTGAAGAATTTTTATTTTATGTTCCAATTGGACTCTCTCCTCTCGAGTCTTCTTAGATTTTGAACCTGTATAACTAATAATATGTCCCCTAATAAAAGCTTTGAAAGCCTCCCACTTTACACATGCTGATGTTTGTGTAGTATTGATATCAAAGAACTCATCTATCTGTTTTTCTATGTACTTAACAAATTCCTCATCCTGAAGCCATTTATGCTGAAATTGCCACCTACCTGGTTCCTTTGTCAATTTCTTATCTACATATATTAGACAGCAGGGTGCATGATCAGAGATCACAATGTTATCATAAAAGCAGTTTTGAATCTTGGACCTTAATTCTGTGGAGATCAAAAAATAATCAATACGTGAGAATGTCTTGTAGGTATTAGAATAACAAGAGTAGGCTTTAACTTGTGGTTTCATTTCTCTCCATATATCTAGCAGTCTCAATTCTTTCATAAAATGATTAATGATCATCCTACATCCATTGTGCGTACAGTCCAGTCCTGTTGATCTATCTATACCGGGATTCAATGTACAATTAAAATACCCTGCTATTATATGTTGCCCTGTAAGTGATGATAAGATAAGAAATAAATTAGCAAAGAACTTTTGATCATCTACTGTATATTGGGACCATATAAGTTCACCAGATTTATATTTTCTAATAGCAAAGATCCTTGGATGATTAAATATCTTCCAAATTTGTCTCCAATTACATTTTTCACTTGAAATGGGACTGATTTATGTATGAGAGTCATAACTCCCCTGGCTCGGGATGAAAATGATGAGGTGAAAACACTTCCTTGCCATCTACTCCTAATTCTTTTTACATCCTCCTCTATTAGATGAGTTTCTTGTAAAAACACAATTTTTGAACCCATGTCTTTTATTTTATTCATAACTTGTTTAAGTTTTTTTAAATTTTGTAGACCTCTGCAATTCCATGAAGTTAAATTAAGATTAACGCTTTGGTGTATGATCAATAGGGAGTTTGGGATTACCTTGCAGTGTAAACATGCTCATACAGAGAAGCAAAAACATGAGTGGTTGAACATTCATCCTACAAACTACACACAAACAAATTCCCCCTTCCCACATTTGTGGTGATCCCCCCCCCCCCCCAAAATCAAAAGAAAAATTCTGTCTCCCGATATAGCCATCGACCGCTCCACACCCACGAGGAACAGCCAAAGCCACTCCTTCTTCATCCTCCCATTCACCCTAACTCTACTGCTTTTAATGACGTAACATTAACTCTCTTCTGTAGTTTTCCAACTTAACTCCAAAATTTTTAGCAACTTTGTACATCATAGAGGTTTTTTTTTTTAATATATAATACAATCTATATTTTGTAAACTTGCTATTTGCTTCAAATCAGTCAGATGCCTGTGCAAATGCTTAAATATTCTACCTTATATTTTGTTCATGCTTAGCTCCCACCAGTCTCTTCTTGGATCTTCTTGATGAACTCCTGCGCCTCCTCTGGGGTCTTGAAGATGTGTGTTCTGCCCCCATACGTGGTCAACAGTCTCGCAGGGTGAATTACACCATGACGAATCCCAAGGTTGCGCAGCTCTTTACGTACGGGGTCAAACTGCTTCCTCAATTGTTGGATTCCTGTGGCCAAATCTGGGTAGAACCGCACCTGCTGGTCCTGGTGTTTAACCTCTCCTTTGGCTCGCGCAGCGTTGGAGATCTTCATCCTGTCTCTGTTGCTGAGGAACTTCATAATAAGCGTCCTCGGTGGTCCCTTATCTCTCGGTGGGCCAATTCGGTGTGCGCTTTCTAGAATGACTGATGATTGCAGCTCCGCGCTGCCCAGCGCCTCCGGAATCCACTTTTCCAAAAAGGAACATGGGTCCCGACCCTCGGTTCCCTCCGGTAGACCCACCAGCCTCAAGTTGTTCCGTCTCGACCGGGACTCCAAGTCCAAGACATTATCTTCCAGACATTTATTTTTTTTTTCTAAAGTGCGCACCTTTAATTGAAGGCTGGTGACGTCATCTTCAGCACTGGAGACACGAAGCTCCACCTGCGCCATTCGCTCTACACAGTCACCCAATTCTTTTCTCATTCCTTCCAACGCTGCCATAATCCCATCAAATTTAGCGGAAAAGTCTGCTCTCATTGAACTAATGGCAGCAAGCACTGCACCTGTGCCGTTTCCCGCAGTCACCGCACCGCTGCTAGCTTCCTCCGCCATATATGGAGCTTTATCTGCTGCGTCACAGACGTGAAAGTCCGTTAATTTGGACTGTTTCGACGGTTCGCTTTTTCCTCTACCTGATTTTCCAGCCTTAGGCTTCACCGACATATCCTCGCCCAAACGCTGGGATAGGTTCTGTCCCAAATGAGAGTTATTTGCCGATTTTTTTTTCTCTAGGAGCAGAGCAGAGTGATACGTGTCCTTCTTACGTGGCCGCCATAACCGGAAGTCAAATTGGCAGCTTTTTTAATCAAAAATTTGTCGTATTTTTTCAATATTTTATGCCTTTTTTCACAGAAATTTGCAACTTTTTTAATCAGAAATTTTTTTTATTTATTTTTTTTTTTTGGACAAAATTTTATGCCCTTCACATAAATTTGCAAGTTTTCTTTGAAAATCTGTAAAAAATTTGCAGTGTTTTTTGAGGCTTTTTGTGATTTTTTTTCTTGTAATTTTGAGTTTTTTTCTACAAATTGTGACTTTTTCCTCAGAATTTTTGTTTGAATTTTTTTTTTAGCTTTCTTCCCTCGTGAATTTGTGATTTCTTTTCATTGTAAGACTTTTCTCTGAAAATGTATGACTTTTTCTAGGAAAGTTGAGATTTTTATTGGAAATGTATGACTTTTTTTTTCCCTTTGCAAAGTCTGAATGTAATGAAAGCTGGATTGACAACCTCTAATTAGGAGTAATTTCAGTTCTGTTCAATAATTAGCTAAGGCTCTTAAATTTCATCAATCTTGAAAGACACTTAAACTTAACTTCCTCATAGCTGCAGATTCCACCTGTCCACATTTTCACTATTTCTGAGAGCATATTATTAACAGAAAGAAAAAATCAATAGTCAGAAAGCCCTGCAGAAACGGGCCGGCTGTAGAGGAGTAATTATCGATTGATGCATCTGCGATGGTTAATTTTATACAGTATATAGAACATCCCGCATTTCCATCCACATAAATGTTATTACTCCATTTCTGTCACCATACCAACCACACACTAATCCAGCAGTAATCCTCTCGCCGACCCTTGCACTGGTGTAAACATGCACAAGGTGTTGCATCTCCTCCGCCTTCTCCTCCTCCTCAAACATAATCCAGTCTGCTGTAATCCATAATAAAGTGGGGAAAAAAGACACTGGGTTAAAGAGGCCCAAGTCCTCCCGCACAGGAGTTCTCCTCTCTCACAGAAACTAGGACTGGGAAACTAGGAAACTAGGATGCAATACTTAGCAGACCTGATACAGACCTGCCTCCTGGATAGTCTGGTACCACCTCTCCTCAGAGGAGAAGAGGAAGTCTCCTGCTGAGCCTTGGAGCTCACATAGCTACAGTGCAGCTAGTTTAACTGGTGGCCCAGCTGTGGTTTTTAGAGCTCTTCTCTGTTAATTCGATGGTCTCAACTCGTTCATTAATCCACAATCGATAACATATCTTGTGTCACTCTGGTATATTTTGCTGTTTTTACCCTGGCATGAAAAAAACTCCAATCGATTAGCATGTTTTTGCTAGTTGTAATCACCATAATAGACTAGCTCGTTTGTTAAGTTGACTATATCTTATAACAATCTGGTCTTTTTTGTTATATTTTGCTTGTGATCGGAGTGGTGGATTGGAGATAGAGCATCCGCTCCACAACTGGGGGGGCGGGGTTCAAATCCCAGCCAGGTCATTTCAAAGACCACGTAAAAGTGGAAGTTCCTGCCGTCCAGCTTGGTGCTCAGCAATAATGGAATGGAGGAGGGAAAATGTTGGTTACCCAGTCACAGAGGATGCCGCAAGCCAGTGTACTCCCTGCGCCCGTCCAAAGCCCCGATAAAAATGGGCAGGGTTGCATCAGGAAGGGCATCCAGCATAAAAACTCAGCTCCAAAAAAATGTAAGACTCCAAACTATGCTACGTAGAAAAGGGAGGTTAAACATTCAGTAAGTGTGATAGCTTAGCTGGTTTAAGCAGCCACAGTTGGGATTTCTGACCGACGACTGCTGGGGCAGTCGGAGAGCTTCTGGGGAGTTCCATTTCACAAAGATTTTATCTGATTTTGCATGAGAATGTGAATTGTATTTGTATTTTAAATAATTTGTGAAATAAAACTGAAACTTGGATATAAATTGAGAGCGGAGTCCTCTCGTTGATTCGCTAGACCAGGGGTGTCCAATTATGTGCCATGGAGAGCCAAGACCCTGCAGATTTTCTCTTCTACCTAGTCTATTTAGCAGGTGTTTTCACTGATCAGCAATCAGTGGGAAGAAATTCAGTGGAATCTGCTGTTGAAGACATTGGTTGGAGGTAAAGCCTGCAGGGTCTTGGCCCTCCATGGCACATTATTGGACACCCCTGCACTAGACATTCGTTTGTCTGTTTTCTATATATTCTATCCATCTCCATGAGATGCCTGTTTACCCAACCTGACCATATATTTCATTCATAGACGTTATTAGAACTTATTTTATTACACTACACTATATGAAGGTATTCATCCAAATTCAAATTCATCCATTTCCTGACTGATGAAGCCATTTGGATGAATGGTGAAATGTTTCAGAGTGAAAATACTTGAATCCAGTTGACTTGACTGTGCTTTCATACCTGGATGACTGAGAATCTTCATCATATTATTTTATTACAGTTTTATACTGTGGACCAGATACTTCCTCGATTAGCAACAGTTAGCTGCCATTAGTAAAGTCAGCCATTCACTCATTCAGGGTTTTTTCCTGTTTATTACACACAAAGCACAACTGTCAGTATCTATTTTATATACATTTTCACTTTTCAACTCACTGCTGCTGCTTTTGTTTCAGTGGCTGAAGGCTCTCAGACCTCCATGGGATGGTGTGCTGTTGTGGTCCTTTCCAGGGGACTTTTTCAGCGGAGACACGTCTCTGCACACAGGGAGGGCATTGGACTGTGTTGTTTACTTGGCTCGCTCTGAGTTTGGAGGTGGCTTCATTGCATGGGGAGGTGTCAAGAGTTGACTGTTCACCGCAGTCGGTGCCACTTGCTGGAGTATTTTTAGCTTATCTTTTGCTAAGCTGCTGTTGCTGAATGGCTCTGAGAGGAGTGTGCTGGCCCACATGTTCTGAGTGTTTTGGTTTTTTTTATTACATGCAGCGCTCCTTGCGGGTTGTGTGTCATATCAAGGTGTTTTTGTTCCATCTTCATTATAAAATTTAAAAAAGGCCCCACATTTGAATATACTTGTTGCTGTATTTAACTTCTTCTTAATTTGTACACCTGGCTGAGTATCTCACGAGACAAGCTACAACTTCACCTGACAATCCGCACTTGCTTAGTGCCATCTGGTGGTCTGAAAATGCAGCTGGTTGATTAATACCCAAGAGTATGCAACATTTACACGAATATACAGTATGTAATTAATAAAAGATGGGTACACGTGTTTAGGGATCGGTGCATCATCGCTAGTGCCAAGTATCACGATACATCGCCGAATTGATCTTTTGTCCCACCCCTAACATTTACCCAGTATTTGTTAGTATGTTACTTAGTCTGACAACCAAAGTTAAAATCTAACATTTGCCTCAAATGTAGTGTCACCATTAAAACCGAGATCACAGAGAAATGACCAAAGAGGGAGGGTGGGGTGACCTGGGGCTCATTAGTATTTAAGAAATATCTTTTATATTAATTGGATAGATGTGACAAAGGAAATCTATAAAATGGAGATTGCTTTCTCTTTAAACTAGGGATGTTAATGATTAATTGACTTTTGATTAATTGTAAATAAGAATTTAGTTGACTAAATTAAATTAGTTGTCAATTAACTGATAATTCAGCAGTTCTTTTCAGTGGGAGCTTATTCTATGAAATGTTGTGGCATCACTGTCCAGGCAGGGGTGCACGCGGTCACCCACTGCCGCCTTTCAACTGAAACTTAAGAAAAAGCAGAAGACGACGCCAAGCCCCCAGAGCACATGCACTGTGCAGAGTGAAAAAACGGACCCTTCCAGGTTATGTCGGAGAGCCACATGCTTCAAATCAGCAGGGTGGAGAAACAGACCGAGGCAAGGAAAAAACTACACGAGCGCAAAAACCCATCCCCGCTGTCTTCAACCCCTGCTAGATGAGAAAGCAGACTGGACCCAAGTTACTAAAGGGCCTTTTCCACTAGCACGCTTTAGCGCGACACGGGACGGCTCAGCACGCTTTGTACGCTTTTCCACAAGCCCCAACACGGTTTAACAGCCGTGATTCTCAGCCCCGCTGAAGGGCAGGGAACAGCAGTGCTGAGCTGTGCCGTGTTGTGACGTTAACAGACTGGTCACCGCTGATTGGTCAGGTCGTAACCGGCGCTGATTGGTCAGGTTGTAACCGCCCCTCTCCTCCTCCTCTTCTACCAAATCTTCACGACCTTCTCAATAAAGTTTTTGAAAAAAAAAAAAAAAAAGAATCTTTATGACCTACTCAGCACGCAACCACTGTTGGCGGTTCCTTTTCAGTGTATTGCTGTGCTATTTTTCATTTATTCTCTATCAAAAATGGCTTCGCGTAATAAGGGTGTTCCATGGACCAGTAAGGAGCTGCAGTGTCTGCTCACTGCATTGTCAGACGAACGTATTCAGCGCGAGTTAGACGGAGCCGCCCGGAATGAAAAAATATACCGGGAGGTCTTGACATCGGAGTCCTTTAACGGTGAGTTTTATTTTTTTTTTATTGTGCGTTTTTTCGCAAATATATTCGGTAAGACGCTCAGTTTATTTATGCAATAAAAAAGCTGTTCATTTGTGGATGGATCGCTGCTTTATTGCAGCACAATGCGGACTAAAGCTTTTATTGTAATTATTCATGTGAACAATACGCTGAAATAAGCTTATGTATTCTTGTTAAAAACTATTGTCTTTTCTGTATATATTTCGTGCTGTATTTTATTGTGTGCATTTTCCTTGTAGAATCATCCCACGCGTCTGCCGCGACAGCCCGCACGGATTAATTCAACCGAGCCTTCCTGACCCACAGCTGGCAGAGACGGATTCATTCTACCGAGCCTCAGCACTCAGTGGTCGGCGTGTATAAAATGTCGATTAACCTTCATGTTGTGTTGCAAAGTTTTTTTTTATTTTAATATTTTGTATATAATAAAATGGAATTGTTTTGGAAAGTGTGGTTTGTCTGTTATAACACTGAATTATAAAACAGTATAATTACATAGAAATTCCATTGCCTAGTCTGATCAAAATGATGCTGAGGGTCAACCATTGTAAAGTTAATGTAATTTTTAACTAGACCAAAAAAGAAATCTTTTTGTACGCTTTCTGTTCTTTTTATTGAAATATCATAAAAAATTAGCACCAAGTCAAAGGTACAAGTATATGTAAATTGAATGTTCTATCGGCATTCCAAATTCAGAGATTTACAATACTTTAGAAGGAGTGTAGCATCATCTAAACGGAAAATAATAATACTGTTGTTCCAAACGTTGACCTGTAGGTGAAAAACATGATTTTTTTTTTTCCACAATATCTTTATTGAACCTTTTTTTTTTTTTTTTAACAAACATGATACAAACAATCAAACACTAACACTAAAGTACTACAAAAAAAAAAAAGCACTAAAAACACCAACAACCACCAACAAAATCAAGTCTTCAACAATGCTCCTCTGTTTAGTCTAGACAATCCAATACATAAGTATACATATTATGTTCACCAGTTTGGAATTTACAAGGTCCACACACATCATTCACCTTCTTCTTCAAGAGTTATGTTTAAATTTTTTACATAATCAATAAAAGGTCTCCATATATTCTCAAACACAATTTCCTTTGATTTCAGTATATATGTTATTCTTTCTAATGGAAGGTTTGTTAACATCTGTCTTAACCACTGAGTCACATCTGGTCTATGAGTCTTTTTCCATAATAGTGCAATACATTTTTTGGCATTAAGCAAACTGAGGTCTATGAATGTTCTTTCACTTTTATTAAAATTATGCTTTTCTGGGTACAGACCCAACAAAAACAGTTTAGGATTCAATATGATTTGTTTTGAGATTATTTTTTCAATTGTTACCCTCACCTCTTCCCAAAACATTCTTATTAATCTACATTCCCATAAACAATGAAATAGGGTTCCTTTACTTTCCATGCATTTTGTGCATGTATCTGGTATATTTTTGTTATATCTATTTAACTCCTCCGGTGTAACATACATCCGCATTAACCATTTGAAATGTATCAATTTAAGGCGTGCATTTATTGATTTGGTTTGAGCTTCTGTACAAGCCAATTCCCATTGTTCCTCTGAAATTTCAGTTTGCAGATCTTCTTTCCAGTAGTTTAATCTTTTCAGTGAATTTTCACTTGAAGATAGTGTCAATGAGTTATAAAACTCTGAAATAATACCCTTTCTTTTACTATCTTTCATCATCATTTTTTCCAAGGATGAATAAATAGGTCGAGTGAGAGCTTTATTTTGATTTGATCGAATAAAGTTTCTAAGTTGAAGATATTTAAAAAAATGTGTTCTATTGAGATTAAATTTGATCCTCAGCTCTTCAAAAGACATTATGTTATCTGCACATGGCAAATATAAATCCTGAATCTTTTGTATCCCTTTTAAATTCCATACTTTAAATACAGCGTCCGCTCTCCCTGGTTTAAAATATTGATTACCCCATATTGGACTAAATTGTGACAATAACTGTGGTTCTTTTAAATAGTTTTTAGCTTCACACCATATTTTGATCATATGCTTTACAAATGGATTTTTAACTTGTTTTTGTAATTTTTTTGCCGAATCTGAGTATATGAATATGGGAAGAGGTAAAGGTAAATTGTATGATTCCATTTCAGTCCAGTGAGGGAGATCATTTGATGACAAATAATATGTCATAGACCTCAGTTGTGCCGACCAATAATACAACATAAAATTTGGACATTTCAGACCTCCACGATCAAATGGTAAATATAATAAAGACAAACGTAATCTAGCCCTCCTGTTGTTCCATATAAATTCCACTAACTTTTTTTTTATTCTTGAGAATAGATCTAAAGGTGGTGATAAGGGAATGTATTGAAATAAATAAAGTATTTTAGGTAAAATATTACTTTTAAGTATATTGATTCTCCCGATCATCGACATTGGTAGTGACATCCATCTCTGAGTTAACTCATTGATATCTGACATTAAGGCTTCATAGTTGACACTGGCGACTGATTCTAGCTTAGGCACAATTTGGATTCCTAAATATTTAAACTGATTTACAACATTGAATTGATTTACCTCAGGGGCTGGGTAATTTCTCTGGGTCTCATTTAGCATTAATATTGAAGATTTAGTTTTATTTATTTTATATTCTGATATTTCCCCAAAATTCTTTATTAAATTCAACAAGGTTGGAATTGATTTTTTTAGATTCGACATAAACAAAATTATGTCATCGGCGTACAGGGAGATTTTATGTTCTGTTGGTCCAACTTTAATTCCATATATTTGTGAATGTAAACGTATCGCTATCGCTAAAGGTTCAATTGCCATAGTAAACAGTAAAGGTGAAAGTGGACAGCCTCGTCGACATCCTCTATTGATTTTTATTGGTTTTGAAATATTGTTATTTGTTAGGATTTCTGCTGTAGCATTATTGTATATTATTTGAACCCATTTTATGAAATTATTTCCAAGTCCAAACCTTTGTAGGACTTCAAAAAGAAAGGGCCATTCAACTCTATCAAAGGCCTTTTCGGCGTCCAGTGATAGGAGAGCTGTATCCGGTGCTTCTTTATTAAAATAAATAATATTAAATAGTCTTCTTACATTATGGAAGCCTTGTCTACCCTTTATAAAGCCATTCTGATCTCGATTAATAATATTTGGTAAAATTTCTTGTATTCGTCTTGCTAAAATTTTACAGATTATCTTAAGGTCGGCGTTTAATAGGCTTATTGGTCTCATATTTTCACATTTATTAGAGGGCTTACCTGGTTTTGGCAGCAGTATAATTAAGGCATTATTTATGTATGATGGTAAATTATTATTTTGAAATGCTTCTAAAACCATTTCCAAAAAAGGTTTTATTAATTTATTCTTAAATTTTTTATAAAGGTCAACTGGAAGACCATCTGGTCCTGCACTTTTTCCTGATTTCATATTATCAATGGCTAGCCCAACTTCTTCTTGACTAATTTTAGACTCCAATATCTCCCTGTTTTCATTTGGAATACACGGTATAGATAGTTCGTTCAAAAACCCATTTAGTTTTGTTAAATCAGGTTCATTTTTGGTATCATATAATTTTTCATAGTAATCTCTAAAGGCTCTATTAATTTCTAAAGGATCTATAACTACCTGTCCTTTACTTATAATACTGGTAATTGGTGTTTTAATTTCTAATTGTTTAATCTGCCATGCTAATAATTTTCCTGATTTTTCACCTTGTTCATAAAAAGATTGTTTCAATCTTAGAAGACTCGAGGCAGCTCTATTTGCTGATTTTTTGTCGTATTCAGCTCTCAAAATCAGTAATTCATTCTCCAACCTTGGGTCACTTCCTGCATACACTTTTTCCTGAAGACTTTTTATTTTATGTTCCAATTTAGCTCTCTCCTCTCGAGTCTTCTTAGATTTTGATCCTGTATAACTAATAATATGTCCCCTAATAAAAGCTTTGAAAGCCTCCCACTTTACACATGCTGATGTTTGTGTAGTATTGATGTCAAAGAACTCGTCTATCTGTTTTTCTATATACTTGACAAATTCCTCATCCTGAAGCCATTTATGCTGAAATTGCCATCTACCTGATTCCTTTGTCAATTTTTTATCTACATATATTAGACAACAGGGTGCATGATCAGAGATCACGATGTTATCATAAAAGCAGTTTTGAATCTTGGACCTTAATTCTGTGGAAATCAAAAAATAATCAATACGTGAGAATGTCTTGTAGGTACTGGAATAACAAGAATAGGCTTTAACTTGTGGTTTCATTTCTCTCCATATATCTAACAATCTCAATTCTTTCATAAAATGATTAATAGTCATCCTACATCCAATGTGCGTACAATCCAGTCCTGTTGATCTATCTATACCTGGATTCAATGTACAATTAAAATCCCCTGCTATTATATGTTGCCCTGTAAGTGATGATAAGATAAGAAATAAATTAGCAAAGAACTTCTGATCATCTATATTGGGACCATATAAGTTCACAAGATTTATATTTTCTAATAGCAAAGAACCTTGAATGATTACATATCTTCCAAATTTGTCTCCAATTACATTTTTCACTTGAAAAGGAACTGATTTATGTATGAGAGTCATAACTCCCCTGGCTCGGGATGAAAATGAAGAGGTGAATACACTTCCTTGCCATCTACTCCTAATTCTTTTAACATCCTCCTCTATTAGATGAGTTTCTTGTAAAAACACAATTTTTGAACCCATGTCTTTTATTTTATTCATAACTTGTTTAAGTTTTTTTAAATTTTGTAGACCTCTGCAATTCCATGAAGTTAAATTAAGATTAACACTTTGGTTTATGATCAATAGAGAGTTTGGGATTACCTTGCAGTGTAAACATGCTCATACAGAGAAGCAAAAACATGAGTGGTTGAACATTCATCCTACAAACTACACACAAACAAATTTCCCCTTCCCACACTTGTGGCAAACCCCCCAAAATCAAAAGAAAAATTCTGTCTCCCGATATAGCCATCGACCGTTCCACATCCACGGGGAACAGCCTAAGCCACTCCTTCTTCATCCTCCCAATCACCCTAACTCTACTGCTTTTAATGACGTAACATTAACTCTCCTCTGTAGTTTTCCAACTTAACTCCAAAATTTTTAACAACTTTGTACATCATAGTTTTTTTTGTTTGTTTTGTTTTTGTTTTGTTTTTTTAATATATAATACAATCTATATTTTGTAAACTTACTATTTACTTCAAGTCAGTCAGATGCCTGTGCAAATGCTTAATTATTCTACCTTATATTTTGTTCATGCTTAGCTCCCACCAGTCTCTTCTTCTTCTTTGATCTTCTTGATGAACTCCTGCGCCTCCTCTGGGGTCTTGAAGATGTGGGTTCTGCCCTCATACGTGGTCAGCAGTCTCGCAGGATAGATTACACCATGACGAATCCCAAGGTTGCGCAGCTCCTTACGTATGGGATCAAACTGCTTCCTCAATTGCTGGATTCCTATGGCCAAATCTGGATAGAACCGCACCTGCTGGTCCTGGTGTTTAATCTCTCCTTTAGCTCGTGCAGCGTTGAAGATCTTCATCCTGTCTCTGTTGCTAAGAAACTTCATAATTAAGGTCCTCGGCGGTCCCTTATCTCTCCGTGGGCCAATACGATGTGCATTTTCCAGAACCACTGCTGATTGCAACTCCTCGCTGCCCAGCACCTCCGGAATCCACTTTTCCAGAAAGGAACATACGTCCCGACCTTCTGATTCCTCTGGAAGACCCACCAGCCTCAAGTTATTCTGTCTCGACCGAGATTCCAAATCCAAAATATTATTTTCCAGAGATTTATTTTTTTTTTCCAAAGTGCGCACCTTTAATTGAAGACGGGTGACGTCATCTTCAGCACTAGCGAGACGGAGCTCCATCTGCGCCGTTCGTTCTACACAGTCACCCAATTCCTTTCTTATTCCTTCCAACGCTGTCATAATCCCATCAAATCTAGAGGAAAAGTCCGCTCTCATTGAACTCATGGCAGCCATCAGCGCATCTGCGCCTCCCCCCGCAGACATCGCACCGTTGCCAGCCTCCTCCGCCATATATGGAGTTTTATTTGCTGCGTCACAGACCTGAAAGTCCGTTAATTTGGACTGTTTCGGCGGCTCGCTTTTTCCTTTACCTGGTTTTCCAGCCTTAGGCTTCGCCGACATATCCTCGCCCAAACGCTGGGATACGTTCTGTCCCAAATGAGAGAGTTATTTGCCGATTTTTTTTCTCCAGGAGCAGAGCAGAGTGAGACACGTCCGTCTTACGTGGCAGCCATAACCGGAAGTCCAACATGAATTTTTTTAATTCAGTACATCCAAAATGCCCTAGGATGTGGTGTAGTCCAGTGTGCCACCGTCTCATTATTTAATACGAATAAAAACAAGTTTCAGCTCATTATTTCTAGGTCATTTGGCAGTTAATTCAAAACAAAAGTGACTTGTGTTGTTGCAGCTTAATTATGAGATAAAATTAATTGTGAGATAAAACCACAGAGCGTGCAAGGCAATAATCCTTGGATCCTCCATTTTTTGTCTGGTGTAAATAAGGACTCAGTCCGGTGCATAACATCAGGGGAGTGTGGCCCCGCCTCGCTGAGAATCTGCTGCTGCCCCGCAACACTGTGCTAATGGAGACAGAAGCGTTCCGAGCTGTACTGAAGTGAATCGAGCCGTACCGAGGTGTGCTGGGCTAGTGGAAAACAGGCTTAAGGTAACATTTCAACACACAGCAGCAGCGGTGCTGGGTTTGCACTAACAAGACAGGCTGACGTTGGCTTCACAGCAGCTAGAGACGGTCAGACAGCTGCTCACTCTCACTCTGAGCTGCTGTGATATTTGTGTCATTGTTGCAGACACAGTTATCTGATGCAACTTCGAAATTAATATAATGTGTCAGAATAATGATAGACAACCCTGTGATTCATTTCCACTCTCTGTGCTGTGACGTGGTGACGGTGACACCTACCTCATTGCATGTTTATCTGCGTTTCTTATTCAAATGTCCGTTGAGATGAGGTGACCAAGGACCCACATTGCTTGCAGGGTCAACTAGCGTGCATGACCTATCAGACATCAGAGGGAGCCCAGATCATACTGGGTTTGCCTGGATTGCCATGGGTACTGTGATATTATTTGGCATGCAACAGATGAAGCAGCTCACAATTGATTTCCTGTTAAAACAGTCTACTAGTGCATCTCAGTAAATTAGAATGTGAAAGGTTTTTGTAATATAACTAAAAACAGATAGTTATATTGGTAATAGTTTTTAAAATAAATTATAAAATCATAACATTTGCAATTTACTGAAATACACCAGCACATAAGTACACACTATACAGTACAAAATTTGTTAAACTACAAAATATGCCATTGTCTGTAGTAAAAAAAAATGCAAATGGTACAATAAATCATCGAGGAATATGATGTTCATGGTTTATTCAGTATATCAACAGTAATAATTAACTTTTTATATGTTAAAATAGAAAGACGGTATCGTACTGAGGGAAATTCAGATTCTCGGGAAAATCGCTGCTTATCAATTAATCATTAATCTATCGATAAGGTGACTCAATTAACAATTAATGAATTAATCGATAACTTGCATCCCTATTTTAAACCTGAGGATGCACATTTTCGTCCAGCGCTGGGAAAAATGGGTGAATTTTGTAAAACCTTTGTAAAGATTAATAATTGAAAAAACTTCCATATTGATATTATTTATTATTATTATTTCTTCAAGTACACTGTCCCTCCCCAGAATAACAAGCACATTACTGTAACAAGTACACAAAGATGCTAAGCCATACTGCTAGGGGTTCTTTTCTTTCCTCACATTTGTTAGCTACACAGTCTACCTCTCTGGATGTGAATAGTTTTACTGTACGTCTGTTTTGTAGACATCTTGTAACAATGCCGGTATATATGTTGCCTCACAGAATACTGTAAATGTTGTTAAACTGGCATTTTGAAAACTGAAAATAATAAGAAAGTTTTAAAAAAGAAATATCCTATAAAATAGCCAGTTTTGAGAACAGCTCCTTCCCCATGTGTAAAATGGTACTGCAATAATTTAACACTGAGGTTTTTTTCACTCCATGTCAAAGACATTTCTTTAATGCCTCTGGAAGCTGTCAGCATGTCTAAAATGAGCATAATAAATGCTCTTTTGGTAAAAACTGGCATACAATAACAAACCACCTTTACACAATGTTCAGCTGAGACACAGCTTCGTTCCATCTTAATCTTTCCAGTTAATTTTGATGCTTGGTAAATATGTTACAGAGGGAAAGCAAGGCAAACACAATCTGAGACCTGGCATCTGGCTGCGAGTGAATGAATGAGCGAGCGAGTGGGAAGTGGATCTATAATTAGAGGTGGCGCGAGAAGGACGGATGGGGCACGGGATAGACGGACGGATCTGCCTAGCAACAGCTCAAACACCACCGGGGATCCGAGGCGTGGGGGATGTGGCCGCAGATTGGATGGAGAGCAGACTGCAGACCTACATTACAGTTGTTTCTTTGCAGCATTTATTATTTACTTCATCATGAATTAAGCAAGAGTGAAGACTGAGGGTCCATCAGTGAAACAAAGGACTAATTTAATACACAGTCACAGGTTTAAACCATGTCATTATTTCAAATCCATATGCTCTGATATTTTCTCATTTTGTGTCTTTATTAACATGCATGTGGCTTTACAGTTTTGTGTCTTTCTCTTTCCTTGGTTGTTCATTTTCAAACAGACAGCTTCGCTCTTTAGTTAGACATGATCGGCAATGAACTTTGAATAATCTCTGTCCCACCAAAATTCTGCATGGAACAGCCAAACATATTTAAACATATTTAAGCCTTCAAATGAGGGGAAAACAAATGTCTGTTGATTTTTTTTTTCCCGTTTTTTTTTTTTCCATCTGGCTCTTCCAATTTTTTTTTTTTTTTTTTGGCAAAATTAATTTTTTCCTTGTAAATTTGGATTTTGTCTTTTAAAGTTTGGTTTATTCTTAAACTTCTTTTTTCTTGTAATTTTCTGTCATCTTTAACCTAAATTTAAAGTAATTTTCCTTATAAATTTGTCCTTTTTCCCTTGAATTTAGGATATTTTGCTTGTTCTTTTCCTTGGAACTTTGCCATTTTTCCCCTTGGACTTATATTATTGTTTCTTCATAATTTTGAAGCCCTCTAAAGTTATTTTAATTTGTGTCCTTGTTTCTCTTAGGAATTGGACATTCTGAGTGGGGTTTTCTCTTGCAACTTTGCCATTTTTTCTAGTATATTTTATTTTTTTTGTTGTATTTTTTCAAATATTGTACTTTTTAATATTTTATATATTACTTATGTTTACTTTAAAATTTATATAATTTTTCCACTTAAATTTAAGGTATTTTTCTTGATTTTTTTTTAATTTTTATATTGCATTTTTTCCTTGCAAATTCACAATTTTTTCTTGTAGATTTTTTGTTTTCAATTTTTTCATCATAATTTTTCAAACTTTTTCTTTTCAAATTATGCATTTTTTCCCCCTTAAATTTTGGACATTTTTTCTTGTTAAATTGTCTTTTTTAATTGTAAATTTGCCATTGTTTCTTATATTTTATTTTACATTACTTTAAATTTGTTTTTTTCTAAAGGCATTTTAATTTTTTTGTAAATTTGTGTCTTTTGTCTGACAAAATGTCTCCAGCTTTCTACATAAATTTAAAGTCTTTTTTTTTTAAAATTTAGTACATTTTACGTAATTTTAATTTTTTTGAGGTGGGAGGGGTATTTTTCTTGTACATTTTGACTTTTTCCCCCCTCATTATTTAGTGACCTTTTTTCACACAAATTTGCATCTTTTCTCTCATTTTTCCTCCAAAATTTTTTGCTTTTTTCCTTACACATTTGCAACTTTGAATTTGCAATTTTTCTCTTAAATAATTTTTTATTTATTCACTTTTTGGTCGCAGTCACAGGGAGCTGCTGATCATGGGTGAAAGAGCCACGTGTAGCTCTGGATCTGGAGGTTACCTCCCCCTCTGAATGAACACAAAGGATCCCAAAGGCACAAACCCAGATCCATCAAAGCATGGTGCGTGTTATTATGTTTTGCTGACAGACGACTGTAGCACATTGTCTGCATCACAGCAGTAACAGAGTATTTTTTTAGCTTCAGTACTGCTAATGCCGACAGACTGACAGTAAAGACTGTTATCTGCAGCCTGTTCCCATTCACCTACCTCTTACACAACTCAACCTACTATCCATCTGTCCCCCCACCCCCTACCCCCCACTCCCCTCCCCATGCCGAGCTCCTCTCGTGCCACTAACATACCAGCCAGAGTCAAAACAAGGACAGCGGCCACTTTAGAAAAGCTTGTTTCTGCATGGTGCTGCTGGGGGCGATGATTTGTGACCTTAAGAGGGACAGAAGCAGAAGGGATGTTGTGGTAGGAGCAGAAAACACTGCTCTGGACAGAATAGTGGACTGGATGATGCTCTGGCTGGGTCACTGAAATATCTACATTAGGAATAGTGATCTATATGTCCAGTTCCAATAAGAAATGCTCTGATAACATTGAAACCTCTGTCCCCACAGGAACTTATCAAAGAAGTATCAACCTAAGAAGAACTCACGAGAAGAGGAGGAGAGCAAGTAAGTTTAACACTTTATCTGGAAGAGAAAACATTTTCTGAAATATTCCCTACAAAAATGATCGGCGGTGATACAGTACAGTGGGAGAAATGAATGTGACACCATTTTTTTCCCCAGTATAACCGTTTATGTATTTATTTATTTGTTGAGGTATACAGAGGTATGCCCAATATTTAGCTCCACTAAGCTAGCTGTGCAGCTAGTCTGTTGCTTCTGAAGCTCATGTGGATACATTTGCCTCCATCGTAGGGCTGGGCAATACACTGAATATTCTCAATGTATCGGTACATTTGTCCGTGCACGATACATAATATGCCTATATTGTGCCTATTGAATATAATTTGTCACGTTAAGGTAACCTAACAACGTAATTAAAGGGGTCATCGATTGCATTTTTCCACATCTTAACAGCTCACACATGTCTTAATGAAATGTTTGTGACATATTTTGTTCACATTTTCTTTAATTTTTTTAATTATTGAATCAAATTTGCTTTGTATTTTCCCTGGCTTCCTTGAAACAGTCTGATTTAAAGCCTATCACTTTAAGAAACATCCTTCACCTATTCAGCTCCACCTTCCCTCTTATGTCAGTTAGCCATTAGCTGACTAGCTTCTAGCCTTAAGCCTCCTCCTAGCTCGGATGAGTGGCGCTGGTTTACTCTGGCCCATCTCCCAATATTTCTGCCGTGATTCCACAGCAAATCACCAGCCCTGCATGCTGAGTGGCCCCCTGGTTGTCGCAACCAACCTGACCTGAGACCCAAGGCTGGTGGCTGGAGGCCAAGCCAAGGCGAAGCTTGCCGAGCTGACAAGCCACGGGATCTCAAAGGGCAGTGTCCCATCAGTGTCGGTTGCAGCAACCGGCCGGTACTGACGGCCGGAGTGAGGCGAGGTATAATGTCGATTGTGGATTGGTGAACCAGGTGCTAACAGGGATAGCTATTAGGGTGACAAAGATCTGAGGAAAACAACAATATAAGCTGCGCTTGGCGTGTCTCCTGGTACCAGTATTAGCTCAGTGGCTAATAGGCTACCTTTAGCCCCCTTCCATCTACATAACAGCTAGGTGGGCCAAAAATAGTGCAGTGGATGGGTCTTAAGGATGGTGGTGAGTTGGCTTTGTCAAATCTTGACGTACAGGATTTACCCGGAAGAGTCAAAAATGTTTCTTGGAGAGAAAAACGAGATAAAGTCTGTGTTTTTTAAGAGAATTGACTATTTTGAAATTTTTTTGATAATTACGTGACCAATAGACACATTTCAGACAGTTAAAACCTACAAACATACTACTTTTCAGTCAATCAATCAATCAGTGCTTTATTTATATAGAACTTTTCATACAAAAAATTGTAGCACAAAGTGCTTTCAGTCAATGACCCTTTTGAGCTTACTTTTCTCTCCTCGTTTCCTCTCCGTCTCAGCTCTCTACCCTGGCCGTTTCAGCCAGGAGAAAAGCTTAGGGCGCGTTTTATACAGTGGTACCTCTACTTACGAAATTAATTGGTTCTGGAAGTAGTTTCGTAACCTGAAAATTCCGTAAGTAGAGACGCGTTTTCCATGTAAATGCCCTAATCCGTTCCAAGCCACCCAAAATTCGGACATAAATTTTTTATAAATCATAAAAATGCATCAAAACATGTAACAAATACATGTTACAATTAGATTACTGCACAAGAAACATAAAATGAGAGTTGTACATAATGTAAAAAACAAAGAATAAAGATCATTGTAACGTGCTGCTTGACATGGCGACGTCCCACCGGGAAGTTCGAACTCACGCCTCCCGGGAGGCTCTGGAGTCCCGCACTCTACCTGTGTCGCCAATAGGGTCAACCCGCTTGGCAAGCCAAGTAGGGTGCTTACATTGAGTTCGCTACACTCTCCCCTCCCATACTTGACATCGTCCCGATGTCAGCGCCCCATTACGGAGCTGCGAGTAGCAGCGCGTACTGTATTTTTGCCTTTCGTATCCTGAAATTTCTTTCGTAACAAGAGGCAATATTTTCCCGTTGAGGCGTGTCGTAACCTGAAAATTCCGTATGTAGAGACGTTCGTAAGTAGAGGTACCACTGTACTGCAACTCAGGGACTGCCTTTCTTTAGAAAATTACATTTCTGCATTCACACTTTAAGGTATTTATTGTTAAAAGTGCTTTGTGACACTGATTTGTGAGGCAGAGCAGTTGGACTGTCCAGTGTCTGACCCAATCACGTGAAATGCTGATTAGACATCTCACTGTTGTTGCTGTGGAAGGCCATCCCGCTCAAAAATACACCATCCCAATGTACCATACTGAAAAATTTGAATACGAATACATGTATTTGTGTTTGGATTTTTCGTTACGACACCTTTGGTACGGTACAGAGGCGTACCAAGGTTCCACACGGACCATGTTGAGTAACGGACAGGAAGTGTAACTGCCTTGTGCTAATAGCCGTACATGTAAACAAACAGTGCAGCCCAGCCTCTGACTAGCGAACGTCATGGCTGGCTGTAGTGTTGCGGAGAAGCCAGAGCTTGAAGACCCTCTTCACAAGTCTCCTGTCTGGGAACACTTCGGCTTTCTGGTGAAATATGTTAACAAAGGCAAGTGAATAAGATGAAAACAGCATCGGATATGCTTTTGGCAGTACGTCAAACTTGTTAACTCATTTGAAACAGCACCACACGAACGTGAATATCAGTACAGTGCAAAAAAACCCCATCTAGCACAGTGCAAGCACAGCTTCCAGCGGCATTCAGACAGCCTCTCCAGGGCTTTTCAGATTGAGCCAAAGCAATAACAAATGCCACTGGTGTTTTTATAGCAGCGGATCTACAGTAAGGTCATATTCAGTTGTTAAGAACACCAGGTTTAAACACATGCTGAAGGTAACTGAGCCCCTGAGCACCTGAGTCTGGTCCAGGTCATCTTACACACACCATGTAGACACCCAGCTCAACTCAACCATGAGAACTATAACTGGAACAATCCGCTCAACACCACTCCCCTGGCTCTCTGTACTGTCAAACATAGCCCCTCCACACATCCGGCGAGCAGCATGAACTCAAAGGATGCTCCAAAAAGTTAAAGATTTTCCTCACTTACCAATCCATGCAGATATCTACATCCCACCCACTGCTCGACTTTCATCCAGACGGCCGATTTGGGAAAACCCTCCCCCAGCTGACTTTACCATCCAGACAGCTTGGCAAGAGGAATGGGAGACCAAGGAGGTCCCAAACAAACAGCTGGTGATAAACCCCAACCAACAGGTCCCGGGCACCAACCTCCCAAGGAGACAGTGGTCTACACTCAATCGCTTCAGGACTGGACATGGCCCCTGCTTGGCCAGCCTTCACAGATGGGGCAGTAGCCCTAGCCCACTGTGCGCATGTAGAGAGGAGCAAACTATGGAACACATCTTAGAGGTTTGCCCACTCCAAAGACTGGAAGGAGGATTACACACCCTCCATACAGCAAACCAGGAGGCAACTGCTTGGCTTAAGGACTTTGCATTCGCTAAATAAATAAAAAACTGAGCCCCGGTATGAAGTTGCTTGTTGTGCCCACTTCAGCCAGAAAGTAACACCATCCTTTTATGAAAAAGCTAAATCTGTTAATGCTGCACTTTAGGCCTGTGTTTTTCAAGTGTGCCCTGTAGGGCTGCAGCTAACGACTATTTTACGGCTCGGGTAATCACCCACTCTAATTGAAGATTACTTGAGTAATCTGATACTTTTTTTTTTTTAAAGAAACTTGCATTGACCAACTTTTGCGAAACTTTCTTTCCTAAAGAGCAGTAGTAATTGTACCAAACACTCAATAACACAGGTACACATTTATTGCAATGCTTATTGCAATGTTTATTGCATAGAACATAACTTTAAATGGCATTTTACTCCATAAAGTTCCTTTTGCTAGCCGTTAGTCGGATGCTAACGGTGGTGGCTATATGTTTTTTGGTCATATAAGCATAAGTAGTATAGCCGACTACATTCTATTCATCTTAATTTTAAATCTCAGTCACATACCTTGTCTCGGGTGCGCTGTCTCTGCATGATGTGGGATGCTTTCTGCCGAGACACTGTAACATCCGACGTTGTAGCTTGCTAACTTGACGTTCAGCTTTAGCATGTACACACTGCACAATGTTTTCCTTCAATTTGAGCTTGAAATGATTCCAGACTTGAGATACTTTCTGTCATTTTAAAAAAAATTTCTTTATCTTTGCTGGCTGAGAGACAAAATGAGGGAAAAAAAAAATCCAGAAAATCACATTGAAGGATTTTTAATGAATTAATTGGTAAATTCCTCGGTAAAATAAGTATTTGGTCACCTACAAACAAGCAAGATTTCTGGCTCTCACAGACCTGTAACTTCTTCTTTAAGAGGCTCCTCTGTCCTCCACTCATTACCTGTATTAATGGCACCTGTCTGAACTCATTATCAGTATAAAAGACACCTGTCCACAACCTCAAACAGTCAGACTCCAAACTCCACTATGGCCAAGACCAAAGAGCTGTCAAAGGACACCAGAAACAAAATTGTAGACTTGCACCAGGCTGGGAAGACTGAATCTGCAATAGGTAAGCAGCTTGGTGTGAAGAAATCAACTGTGGGAGCAATTATTAGAAAATGGAAGACATACAAGACCACTGATAATCTCCCTCGATCTGGGGCTCCACGCAAGATCTCATCCCGTGAGGTCAAAATGATCACAAGGACGGTGAGCAAAAATCCCATAACCACATGGGGGGACTTAGTGAATGACCTGCAGAGAGCTGGGACCAAAGTAACAAAGGCTACATCAGTAACACACTACGCCGGCAAGGACTCAACTTGTCGTGTTTAGAGGAGAAAGAACACCATACCTACTGTGAAGCATGGGGGTGGAAACATCATGCCTTGGGGCTGTTTTTCTGCAAAGGGACCAGGACGACTGATCCGTGTAAAGGAAAGAATGAATGGGGCCATGTATCGTGAGATTTTGAGTGAAAATCTCCTTCCATCAGCAAGGGCATTGAAGATGAAACGTGGCAGGGTCTTTCAGCATGACAATAATCCCAAGCACACCGCCCGGGCAACGAAGGAGTGGCTTCGTAAGAAGCATTTCAAGGTCCTGGAGTGGCCTAGCCAGTCTCCAGATCTCAACCCCATAGAAAATCTTTGGAGGGAGTTGAAAGTCCGTGTTGCCCAGCGACAGCCCCAAAACATCACTGCTCTAGAGGAGATCTGCATGGAGGAATGGGCCAAAATACCAGCAACAGTGTGTGAAAACCTTGTGAAGACTTAAAGAAAACGTTTGACCTCTGTCATTGCCAACGAAGGATACATAAAGTATTGAGATGAACTTTTGTTATTGACCAGATACTAACTTTACCGAGGAATTTACCAATTAATTCATTAAAAATCATTCAATGTGATTTTCTTTTTTTTTTATTTAAGTTTTTGTAAAGGGTATACAGGTCATTACAGCATTGCATTGTTTACATTTTCATCACACGTTCCCTTATTTTTTGCTATTTGACAACATTGGTAGGATAATTATTACAACACCCCCCCCCCCTTTTTTTTAAAGTGAAAGAAAAAGAGAAATTAAAGAGAATTAAAAAAAAACGAATAAACAAACAAACAGAACAGCAAAAAACAAACAAACCGAAAATTAAGTAATTAAAAGTAAAGGAGCATCTGAGTAGCATTGGAACAAAGAGCGGGACCATTATTGAAATGGTATTTGTCAAAGATTAGATCTAATGGAAGACACATATGCGATCCAGGGTTGCCAAAAGTTCATGAACCTATCCATGTCCTGTCTCAGTGCGAATGTCAACTTTTCCATCGAGTAAATGTCTTGAATGACGTTAATCCAATCTTCAGGTGTAGGACAGTCCTTCAGCATCCATTTTTTAGTTAGGGCTTTTTTACTTGCCAATATTAAAACATTGAATAAGTATTTATCTCCTCGTCTTTCCAGTGAGTCCGGTAGTAAACCCAAATACAAAGTTACAAAAGAAAAGGGAACTGTTATTTTGAATATTTTCCCCAATATTGTCTGTACGTTGGTCCAATATTGGTGGATAACTGGGCATGACCAAAACACATGAAAATGATTTGCAGTCTTTTCACCACACAAGCGCCAACAGTTCAACCCCTTATGGGTAAATTTGTTTTGTGCAGGTGTTCTGAAAAATCTTACCAAGTTTTTCCATCCAAATTCTCTCCACTGCAGGGATGAGGTACTTTTCCATTGCTGTTTATTTAGCTTTTCCCATATTTCCAATTGTAAAGTGAAATTCCCCTCTTTTTCCCATCTCTCTTTTATATATGATGTGTTGTCTCCTTTTAAGTCTTGAAAACCTTGGTATATTTTAGAAATGTATCTGATCCCTGGGATCCCTTTATATGCCATTAAGAAGACCTTCAGAACACCTGACTGGGCCCTTTCCAAATCCTCCTTTTTAAGTATATTGTTTATGTGGTGTCTAAGCTGAAAGAACCTGTAAAGATCTTGATTTATTAGACCTTGTTTTTTCAAATCTTCAAAACTTCTTAAAGTTTGCCCCTTAAAAAAATCGTAATCGTAATATTTTATCAGCCCTTTCTCTTTCCACTCTTTAAATCTAGTGTCTGTTTTATTGGGGGTAAAGTCTTGATCATAGGCAATCCATTGCAGAAGTCGATAGGGCTCTTTAGTTTGATTCTCTCTGACTATCTTAAACCAAATTTTTAGCGGGTTCTCTATCCACGGGTTAGTGTTATTCAACAGTTTAGGTAAGGCATTGTTCCCTATTATCGCCTGTAGGGGGATGTCACTTGTTATTTGGCCTTCCATCTCCTTCCATTGTGCAGTGTAGACTGGGTTACATATCTCTACTAAAGTTTTAATTTGTGCAGCTATAAAATAGTCCCTGATATTTGGCAGCGCGAGCCCACCTTTGTCTTTGTTTAGCTGTAGGGTTCTATATCTGATTCTAGGTCTCTTGCCCTGCCATATGAATCTTGAGATCCTTCTGTCCAGCTCCTGCCATGTTTTTTTTTGGGAGGTTCTACCGGTATTGTTTGGAAAAGGTATAGAAGACGTGGAAGTATATTCATTTTGACTGCTTCAATTCTTTGTGCAGTACCTAAGAATGGTATCATATTCCATCTTGCTAGGTCAGATTTTATTTTTGTCACCAGTGGATCATAGTTTAGTGTTATAATTTTGTCGAGTTGTTTCGGGATATTGACCCCCAGATATTTCATAGATTCCAATTCCCAGTTAGTTTTGAGTTCACTTAGTGAATAATGATTTGGGTCATAGTTGAATGTTAAAACTTGGGTTTTATGCATGTTTAATTTGTACCCCGATAAATCTCCATAGTCTGAAAAAACTGAGATTAGTTCTGGTAAAGAAGTGTCCGGCTGCCCTAGGTATATTAAAATGTCATCAGCAAAGAGTGCTATTTTATGTTCCTATTGACCAAGTGTAATACCCTGAATTTTTTTGATTTTGTCTTATCCATTGGCTCAGAGGTTCTATGAAGATTGCAAAGAGCAGTGGAGACAGGGGGCAGCCTTGACGACATCCTCTTTCCAGCTCAAAAGATGATTATAAATTACCGTTAATCCTTATTTTAGCTGTTGTTTTTTTAGTTCTAATGAAGTTGTTATGAAAATTGAAACTGGATAAGATTCTATATAGGAAAGACCAGTCAACCGAATCGAATGCTTTTTCAGCATCTAATCCCAATATGACTGTATTTAAGTTATATTTTTTTATATGATGAATTATGTGTAAAGTGCGTCGAATGTTGTCTTGTGTCTGTCTTTGTCTTATAAAACCTGTTTGGTCTAAGTGAATTAAGTCTGTCAGTATGTTTTCTAACCTTTTGGCAAGGATAATGGTAAAAAGCTTATAGTCCTGATTTAATACACTGATTGGTCTGTAGTTGGAGCATTCTAGTTTATCCTTTTCAGGTTTAGGTATAACTGCAATGACCCCTTCTCTCCAGGAGGGGGGGATTTCCCCTGTGTGGAGGACATAGTTAAATGTTTTCAGGAGGAGAGGAGATAGTTGCTGTTTAAAGGTTTTTTTTTTTTTTTTTTGTTACTTATTTGTACCCGTAGGTAGATTTGGTTTGTAGTCTGGTGACAAGCCACCGGCTGCTGGTCGCTGCATGCGCGAGCGCCCTAAACCTACATGTTTTTGGTATGCGGGAGGAAACCGGAGAAATCCCGGAGTAAACCCACGCAACACGGGGAGAACATGCAAACTCCACACAGCTCACTGTTGGTCGGGGGCTGGGATCGAACCCACGACCTCATGATCCCCGCGATTCCCCGGCCGAGGGTAAAACTGTGCTGCCACAGTGCTAAACTACTGCGCCACCATGCAGCCCAGGTTTTGTGCAGGTTTTGTACCATTCTGCTGTATAGCCATCTGTTCCTGGGGATTTGTTAGCTTTAAGTTTCATAATTGCTTTTTCCAATTCTTTAGGTTGTATTTCTGACAGTAGTGTTTTATTTTGTGATTCCGTAAGTTGGGGAAGGTTTAATGTGTTTAGGAATGTCTCGGATGCGTTTTTATGTTTTTTGTGGGAGTATAAGTTCTTGTAGTAATTCTCAAAGCTTTTAAGAATATCCTGAATTCTGAATTTTATTTCCTTTGATACTGGGTCTCTGATTTTGTAGATTGCTCTTTCTGTTTGTTGTTTCCTCAATTTATAGGCTAGTAATTTTGCCGATTTACTGCCTGCTTCATAGTGTTTTTGTTTCAGAAATGTAAGTTTCTTCTGGATTTCTATTGTGTAGATCTCATTTATTTGATTTTTAATTTCTTTAATCTTGAGCGAGCCATTAGAATGAGTGTTGTCTGTGTGTTCTTTTTCTAGGTTCTTGAGTTCTGACTCTAGTGTGATTAGTTTTTCTTGTCTCAGTTTCTTTTGGGTTGCCAGTTTTGCAGTAATTTTTCCCCTTATTACAGCTTTGCACGCATCCCACAGTATTAAAGGGGATACTTCTCCATTATCGTTTTCTTCCAAATATCTGAAAATATCTGATTCCAATTCATCTTTCAGTGGTCCTTTCAGGACATTTGAATTCAACCTTCAGGAAAATGTATTATTTGTGTATTTTTGGATGTTCAAGTCCATATAGATCGGACTGTGGTCAGAGAGATCCATCAGTCCTATTTTACATGTTTTTACTCTTCCAATGTCTCTATTAAACATAAAAAAGTAATCAATCCTTGAGTAAGATGAATGTGGTGTTGAATAAAAAGTATAATCTTTTACATTGGGGTTGAATTCCCTCCATACGTCACAGATTCCCATTTCTTTTAATAGCACCCGAGTTTTCCTATTTTGAGTGTTATTTTGATGTGAAGAATTACCTGTTGCATCCCAGTATGGATTCAGTCTTAGATTGAAGTCTCCACCACATATCACTAAACCTTGGGCTTTAGTTATCATTAGGTCGAATACATTTTTATAAAATTTCCATTTAGCCCCTGGTGGTGCATATACATTCAGCAGCTTCTCCCTCTAGCCGCCCAATTACCAAACTGTACCTCCCTTCTTTATTTGTGTGTTCTGATTTTTTTTCAAATGTAATTTTGGTTGATATCAATGTCGCTACTCCCCTCCTCCTCCCTGACTTATATGAAGATGAAGAGATCATTTTAAACCCTTGTCTATTGAGTTTAGTGTGTTCCACGTCTGTTAGGTGGGTTTCTTGTAAATTATTTCTGCTTTGTCTTTTTTCATTTTGCGTAGAATCTTGGATCTTTTAACTGAATTCAGGATCCCTTTTACATTATATGAGGCTATTTTGGTTACACCCTGTTTCTCCATTGTATTTTCTTATTTAGTATAACAGTGTGGTGGCCCTCTTTTTTGCTACTCAGAAACTGAAAGAACATTAAGAACATAAAAAACATTAAGAACATAGTGTACGAAACTTTAAAACAAAAAACTGTCAAAAAAACTTCCTGAGCTGGGGTCTCTTTAAAGACCCTGTAAGAGCCCTGATGGAGTGTAGGCTCTGAGGGAAATTCCTCAAACTCTGTTACGTGTTGAGGGCCCTCTCTTACCCCTGTAAGTTGTCCCATGTTTTTAATGTGAATTTCAGATCCCAATCCGAATTTGTAATGATTTTTTTTTTTTTTTTTTTATGCCGATACCCTATGAGATTGTGTGCACCCTCCCACCCCCATCACAGCAAACATTCACTCTAATACAGTATTTGTTAGTGTGGAGAGAACATGTGGGTCATTGTTACATTTCTATTTTAACAAGATTTTTTTTTTCCCCTTTAAATTAAGAAGACATTTGTTTCTAATGCTATAACTGCTCCATGAAAGGTTTTACCACATGCTGATTCTGCACCTCCTTAAATGTTTGTTACCTTGTAGGAGGGGGGATGGAAGTGCAGAATGACTGGAAAGAAAAAAAACAAAAAGGTCGCTATTCCTTCCTGGAACTGGAAAGCTTATCTTTGTAGCTCTGGGGCTGGGTTTCCCGCTGCTGGCCCGTGGATTTTGAAGGTCTCTGAGTGGACCACGTTTGAGCTCTGATCTTTTCGCTCAGATTCGCTGCGGGTTTAAACACCGATACCGGGAGTCCTCTTCTCGCCATGTCAATTGTTGCTTCTTCCACTGAATTATAGAGACATGACTCTTCACCGTAAAAGACCCTTAACTTCGCCGGAAATGGCGTCTGAAAGCGTAGATTCTGTTCCCGTAGAACCTTTTTGGCGTCGTTATATTCCCATCGCTTTTTAAGAACCTCAGGGGCGTAATCGTGCTCCACGAAGACTTTTCTTTCTTGATGCATAAATCCTTTTTTCTGCCAAGCCCGTCTTACAACCTCTTGTTTTATTTTGAAATCGGAGAATCTTACCACCACCGAACGCGGGGGGGGGGGGGGGGGGGGGCTTCTGCCGCTGGCTTTGCAGCTAATGTACGATGGGCCTTTTCTATCTTCAAATCGGTGGTTTGTGGAATATCCAACTTCTCTCTCAATAAGGATTCCACGCATTCCGCCACTGTGTTGAAACTATCTTCAGCTCCTTCTTTCAGACCGTGAATTCTGATGTTGTCTCGTCTCTGTCTTCCTTCTTGGTCGGTTAGCTTAGCCTCCAGCCTTGACTGTTTTCTGTGTAAATCCAGCATAGAATCTTCAAGCACTTTTACTCTTTCTTCAGCTTCCAAGATTCGGTTTTCGGCCTGGTCCATTCTGCTGTTCGTCCTTTTTAGTTCCTCTCTGAATTCATGAAATTCGGCCCGAAATCGTCGTAATTCATCAAATAGCGATTTCAAGCTAATCTTTTTGTTAGCTAGGTCCAGGTCCTTGTCTCCTGAACAGAGGTCCTCGGGATCAGATTCTGCGGCCGCTGCGCGTCCTGACCTGGGGAATGTCAGTTTCTTCTGTTTTTGGTTAGGCATGGTGTTTTTGTCTTTTGATTTTTATTCTTCCAAAAATCCGTTAAGTCTGATTTTGAAGATGTTTTCCTTGGATTGGATCTGGGAGGTTCAGCGTGAAGTTGCTGTCACCATGGCGTCCAGACCGGAAGTCTCAATGTGATTTTCTGGATTTTTTTTCTCATTTTGTCTCTCATAGTTGAGGTATACCTATGATGAAAATTGGAGACCTCTCTCATCTTTTAAGTGGGAGAACTTGCACAATTGGTGGCTGACTAAATACTTTTTTGCCACACTGTATGTATGTGTGTATATATATATATATATATATACATAAACACACACAACGGAGAAAATAAGTATTGAACACGTCAGCATTTTTCTCATTAAACATACAGTATATCTGATAGAGGCACTGACCTGAGATTTTCGCCAGATATCAGTAACAACCCAAGTAGTCCATACATACAAAGAAATCAAGGTAACTGTGTTCACAAAACAAGTTATATTTGATAAAGTGAAATGACACAGGGAATAAGTATTTAACATGCTTACAGAAATTCATTTAATATTTAGTAGAAAAGCCTTTGTTGGTAATAACAGTTTCCAGATGCCTCCTGTATGGAGAAACTAGGCGCAGGCATTGCTCAGGAGTGATTTTAGCCCATTCTTCCACACAAACTGTCAAATTTTGAAGGTTTTGTGGGTGTCTTCTATGAACTCTGATCTTCAGTTCGTTCCATAGGTTTTCAATTGGATTCAGGTCAGGTGTCTGACTGGGCCATTCTAGCAGCTTTATTTTCCTTCTCTGGAGCTGGTTGAGAGTTTCATTGGCTGTGTGTTTGGGATCATTGTCTTGTTGAAATGTCCACCCTTGTTTCATCCTAAGCATCTTGGCAGACGGCAACAGGTTCTTATCAAGTATGTCTCTGTACATTTGTCCATTCATCTTTCCTTCAATTATATGAAGTCTGCCTGTAAAATGTGCTGAAAAACACCCCCACACCATGATGGGATGTGTAGTGCCATTTCTCCTCTAAACATGCTGTGTGTTGTGGCATCCAAAAAGTAAAATTTTGGTCTCATCTCACAAGACTATATTCTCCCAGTATTTTAGTGGCTTGCCCAAATGCTGTGCAGCAAACTTTAAACAAGCTTCAGCATCCTTTTTCTTCAGCAATGGAGTCTTGCGAGGTGAGCAGGCATAGAGCCCATGTTGGTTGAGTGCATTACTTATTGTTTTCTTTGAAACAGCAGTACCTGCTAACTCCAGGTCTTTCTGGAGCTCTTCATGAGTGGTCTTTGGCTATTGCATAACTCTTCTGATAATTCTTTTGACTCCTCTGTCAGAAATCTTGCCAGGAGCTCCTGGTCGTGGCTTGTTCACGGTAAAATGATGTTCTTTCCACTTCCGAATGATGGCTCCAACAGTGCTCACTGGAACATTCAGCAGTTTAGAAATGTGCCTGTAGCCAATGCCATCATTCTGTTTTGCAACAATAAGGTTGCGAAGGTCTAGAGAGAGTTCTTTGCTTCTACCCATCATGAGCTCTTTGTGGTGTGACAATCTGATATTCACAGACTTTTAAAGCCTATCAGTCAGGACTTAATCAGCTGAAATTAATTTGCACTGATGGGAGATGGGATGGCTTCCTAAATTCTGATGGATTTCATCTGGCTTCTTGGCTTTCTATGGCTTTTTGCACATCTTTTTCTTCATGTGTTCAATACGTATTCCCTGTGTCATTCCACTTTATTAAATATAACTTGTTTTGTGAACAAAGTTGCCTTGATTTCTTTGTATGCATGGATTACTTGGGTTGTTACTGATATCTGGTGAAAATCTCACATCAATGGCTCCATCAGAAATATGTTTAATGAGAAAAATGTTGACGTATTCAATACTTATTTTCTCCGCTGTTTATACTTAATATGATTATACGAATTTTGGTTCTCTTCTTTTATAAAAATCTAAGTGTATAACTAAATTTTATAGGACATTTAGTGTGCTTAATATCTATTACGATATGTATCATGTATCGCGATAGAGAGAAATTGTACCGCAATACATTTTTGTAGCATAATTGCCCAGCCCTTCTTCACCATCATTAAAATGCATGAAGGTAAAGATCAAATTTCAACGTTTCATTCAGTGAGACCTACTGAGACATAGATGAACCCCTAACAAAGTGACATAGTTGTGTTTTTTCAGACATTCCAGATACCCAAATTCCTTTGCAAAAGCACTGAAAAAGTGCAGATTTCATAACGTGTCCTCTTTAAATTTGATCATCTGTCCTAAAAAAGGTTTGAAAAAGGGAAAAAAAAACCTTAAACATGCAGATGTCCTGATCTCTGCAGCAGAGTCAGTCAAATGAACAAATCAAATACTGCAGTATAAAATCTGTGTGCTGGAATCACTTCAGACTGTTTCTTTAACGTGTCCTGTCTCTCTCACCAGATACACCTTCTGTCGAGCCTTCCTGACAACGCTTAACGAACTCAACGACTATGCAGGCCAACACGAGGTTATAGCGGAGAACTTGACGTCTCAAATTATCGGGGAACTTTCACGCTACCTGCAGGAGCTTAAGTCTGAGAGGAAATCGGTGAGACTCTCTCTACTTCCGCTGCTCTTTCCTCATATCATCCAGTCATTCTAATCGTGCCACTGATCTGAGTCAGATATTTGTTTGAAATGCTACAGTCTACATTCTACGAAGGAAAATGTGGAGGCTTTTAAGAAATTGGGTAGCTCTTTTTCTCCCCATGAAGTGAAGTCATCAGTGAGTAAATATAGAAACATCCAGAGGCTTCTAGCAGAAGAGCGGGACGTGACTGACTCACTCAGTCATTTTTTTAGTGAAACACACTCACGTTTACTCTTTCATTACAGCCACATTTCGAACAGATCATTGCACAGAGTGAGATTCTTAAAGGTGGAAATCGCTTCACTTATTATTGTTTAAAGTGATTTAACAGGCTGTTGGCCATGATGTGCTGGTGGAGAGAGCTGCACAGCTGGGATAAAAGAAAAACTTTCTGGAAAAAAGTAATCTGTTGTATACTCTTTTGTCTTGGAAATCCAGCTGCGGGAAGTGGAGAAGAAACCGCAAACCAGAATGGGTGACATCAAGGCTGCTGCAATAATACTGGGGAATTTACACAATTCAGCTTGGCCTTAGTCCTTAGTTGCAGGAGATGTCATCAACTTTATTTCCTGCTCATTTTGACTGAAGTTTAGCCCTGCTTAGTTTTGTTTGACCCCGGTTTCAGATCTGTCTCCCGTCATAAATGATTCTCGGATAGACCCCAGCTGCAGGATGTCACTTTGACACTCTTTCAATTTAATGCTGTAAGCAGCACTTCTGCCTAAATATTCCTAAGGTCTGGTTTAGAGTGAGTAGCCCTAATCAGTGACACCAGGTCTTGGGTGTATGCATATGCATGCTTCATGGTGGTATCTCACTCGGCTGAGACGGCTCGCAACTAGTTGGAGATTAAAAAAAAGTGAGACAAATCAGAGAATTTGTGACAATTTTCGCTTGGAATCACACTGTCTTACAAATGTTGCAATAATGTTGCGCAAACTCCCAGCAAGTTTTTGGCCAAAGTTCTCCAGGTTTTTGCATGCATGCCATGCAAGTGTTGCAGGACATTCTCGCAACATGTGCAAGACTAAATTTAGGCTGCGTTCACACTGTAGGTCTTAACGCTCAATTCCGGGTTTTTTTTTTTGCCGTGATCCAATTTTTTTTCTGTAGTTCACTTTATAATTTAAATGCGACCTCCATCAGACTCCAGTATGAACGGTCTACAGCTATGAAGTGACCCACACGTGCAGAAGAAAATGTAGTGTCAGACACAGCGTTGTGTCTGACATTACATTTTCTGACATTGGAAATACATATGAGCCCCGAACGATTGAGGGGGACAGAACTTCTTCACCTTGATGCAGCACAGCAAAATAAAATGTTAAAATCATTCAGAAATGATTATGCACAAAATGAGACCAGCTTCATTCCTCTACACTCCAGATGACCACTGTGATCAGCTCTGCTTTAACATAACTGATCGATTAAACAGCTGTCTTGAAAACGAGACCCTGTGTCTCATTGAGATTACCTGTATAAATAAGGTTAATAATAAATAATCCTAGTGATTACACCAGGGCTCTCGCCCACTGATGTTGTCAGTGGCTCGGGCCCTAATAAACAGCGCGGCTAGTACCAGAGGCATAACACCAGTCCCACACAGGAAGGAGAAGCTGCCGGAGACCCCCCTCTCCTGGACTGTGTGCCCTTGTATCTCTGTATCTGGCCATTCCGCTCCACAGTCATGTCAGTATTAACTTGACATTTTAGATATTACAGGGGCCAGGACTCATGGTGTGCTGTTTACAGGGAAAAAGGAATTTGCAGCATCCAGTAAATGTGCCGTTACTGTGCACTTGTAATGTCTGACAGTTTCAGGCCCGACGCCCCCCCCCCCCCCCCCCACACACACACGTGCAAAATTTTGAAGTTGTTGTGCAGTTGGAGCCGACAAAAATACAATCCAGTGATGAAGGGAAGAAGATGATTGATTAGAAAGAGAGCACAAATCAGTTGTGTCTGCCATGCTTGCTGCATCCTCCCCTGCAGAGTTGTAGCATCTGTCTCACTTCAGTGAGGGGAAAAAGTCAGATGAAATGTGACATGACCGTTCAGACTGAGGTCGCTTTGGAAAATATCAGATACATACGTATCCAAATTAGAACCACATATGAAAGTGGCCTGGGTCTGCTGTGAAATAATCGGATGTGTGCTGTTCAGACTGTCATTAAAAAATCAGATATGGGTCACATGTGTGCAAAAAAATCGAAATTGAGCATTAAAACCTGCAGTGTGACTGTACGTTTTTTTGCACTCATGACAGGTCTCGCAATGGCTGCCCAACACTCAACACGTTGAGACGGGTTTGAGACACCTGCGATGACTGAGACTATTCTGAAAGAAAGCTGTCACACAAATTTTTTGAACATGTTCAAAATTCCTGCAAGATGAGTGCAAGACCCTGCCACTCAGGAGAGGAAAATGAGAACCGCCGAGAATGATTGGAGACATTTTGGAAACCCCCTCTAGAATGCCATTCTCCAACTAGTCTCAAGCTGTCTCATCCCAGTGAGATACCATCCTTAAGTGTGTGTGGGGGGGTGCAGTTTGAGGTCGCCCTGAGTATCGGAGGGTCAGTTTAGTGTGGTGCAAATTTAAACACTGAAAAAACAAAGATCTACCCTTGTTTTAAGCTGAGCCAGCTGCTGAGACAAACCAGCCACCACTGCCACCGCCACCTCAGGGAGTGACATGACAGCGTCAATTTTTAAAAAAAAAAAATTCCTTAATTGGCTCACATTAATCAAAAAAGTTAACATGTCATAATCCCAGCCCTAATTTAAAGTGAGTCAGCTATTAATCAAACGTCATCCGTATCTGCTAGCACAGGGGTCCCCAACCTGCAGCTCTGGAGCCGCATGTGGCTCATGTATCGCGCATGTATCATTTGCCACAGCCAGTAGCTAAAAAATACAAACAAAAAAAAGATTTGTGAAGAAAAAATTATAAATTTCGTAGAAAAGTAACAAATTTTTGAGAAAAGCTGAAAATTTATGTCCCAATTTCTCATAAATTAAGAAAAAAAAGTTACAATTTTATGAAGAAAATACAACAAATTTACAGGAAACAATTTTGAGGAAAAAACACCAATTTACAAGAAAAGTTGCAAATTTTTGAGTATGTTACCAATTTCAGTGAAAAGTGCTGCAAATATGTATATGTAATGTAACAAATTTATAAGGAGCATAGAACAAATTTATGAGAAAAAACTGTACATTTATGCCAAAAATCTGATCATTTTAAAAGTTGCAGTCTTCTGAAAAAAAAACTTGCAAATTTGAAAAAAAAATCACTTTTCTGAAAAAAAAAAAAATCACAAACTTACTGAAAACATTGCAAGAAAAAAATGTCACAAATTTTTGTAGAAAGAGGCTACCTAAAATTCCTTCCAAAAAAATATGACAAATTTATTGGAAAACCAGAAAATTTATATCAAAAGTCTCCCAAATTTGGGGGAAAAGTTGTAATTTTATGAGGAAAAACCTCAAACCCTGTGTGGCATTTGCTGGTTCAAAATCTGTCAGTGGTTCTTTGCGTAGTACAGCTTGCCGACCCCTGTGCTAGCAGTGCACCCATCTCCTGCTTCCTGTTTGGCGAACAGCTGACAGTGCTGCTGCTGCCACCTACTGTTCTGGACGGTCATAGTCTGGAGAGGTGATGTTTCATTTGAACGTTAAAAAAAAATATTGCCGTAATGTTGTCAAACAATCTGTTTGGCGAAATTAAAATGTGAGGGAGAAAATTAGCTGTCTCAGCGACAAAACCACGGCTCATTCAGGAGAGTTGTGTTTCTATGTTGGTTTTTCAATTTCTCCAACCAATTGTCCAAAATTTAATTTTAGAATTTTCTACTTCTCTGTTGGGTCCCTCCACTTTAAAATCTATATTTCTGTTAACCAGCTTCTTTCATTCATCATCTCTTCCCTCAGCCTTTGCCCTCCAGGTTTTCTTGGTCTCCTCTGCTTTGTTTTCCTAAAGTGCAGCTGATATCACTGACCATGAGTCATGTGTTTTAACTGCAGAAGCCCAGAACAAGAGGTTCCTTAGTTATGCTAACCCTAGGAGTTTCCCTTCATTTTATGACCGTGTAACTTACAGTAACAGAGGATTGTTTCAACTTTGAACAAGACCAGTGTCCTTGTAGTGTAAATGCTGCCTATTAAACTTTATTTACATCAATGTAAGCTGTAAACGGCGCATTCAGACGACTTATCAACGGCACAGAGTGATACTCTTTGGATTGTTCGAGTGTTGAAAGGCTATTCACAACCAGTCTGTCCAGAGCACTGCCAGAGAAAATGATGCTGCAGCTGAATGGTGTTTGTAAAGCCGTCTCCACCAGAGCTTCCTGTCATTCATTTGCTCATTTTCCCACATTTTTTAAAGCACTTTCTATATCAGACACAGTCAGTGGGATTAGAGGAGGGCGTACTGGGCAGAGCGTCCACTCTGCTATCCCAGAAGAAGAAGAAGAAAACAACGGCTCTGTATTTTCTCACGTGGGGTTGTTTTGTAACTCTTCTCCTTGCTGTTCCCCTGAGTGGACCTCTTGCTAAGCTCAGTGTTTGGGGGTGGAGGGGGGTGGATTCAGGAATGTCCCAGCTGATTTTTATTAGAACAGATATACTTGTTTTGAAAGTTCCATTCACTAAAACATGGTGTGTTTATGGGTTTTAAACTTTGAAAATGCTTCCCTGGGTCATATGATTACAGTAAAGACCTCAGAATAACTCTTCATAATCCAGTCTATAAGTTAGAACCCATCAGCGGCCTATTGACTGTGATATTGATCCAGTCCATGAACAAAGTTTCTGAGCCCAAGGTGTTAGCTTAAGAGCTAACAGTGCTGCTATGGAGTTAGCTTAGAAAGCATGTTTTTTTTTTTAAATTGTTATTTTCTTAGATTCCATTTACCCCACTAGACATCCCGGTTCCCACTATGTTCATTAATATATCATGCGTCATTTTGGCTTAGTTTATTGTAAACATTTGGAATAAACATTGTTTATTGTATTGTTCTCCACCTCTGTTGTTGAAGCGGCGGCCCGGAGCTGCGGCCGCAAGGTGGTTGGTGCATCTCAAGGTGGCAACCCCCGAACCAAGTGTGGACACCAGTGGTGAGGGGGGCCATTAAGCTGAGGGAGGAGTCCTATCAAGCTTGGTTGGCTTGTGGAACTCCTGAAGCAGCTGAGGTGTACTGGCAGGCCAAGTGGAGTGCAGCTCGGGTGGTTGCTGAAGCAAAAACCCGGGTATGGGAGGAGTTCGGTGAGGCCATGGAACAAGACTTTCGGTCGGCCTTGAAGAGATTCAGGCAAACTGTCCGGCGGCTCAGGAGGGGAAAGCAGCTCCCTGTCCACACTGTGTATGGTGCGGATGGGGCGCTGTTGACTTCGGCTGGGGATATCGTCGGGCGGTGGAAGGAATACTTCGAGGATCTCCTCAATCCCACTGATAACGCCTTCCACAGAGGAAGCAGGGTTTGTGGACGAGGGGGATGACTCGCTTGTCACAGGGGCTGAGGTCGCCAAGGTGGTTAAAAATCTCCTTGGTGGCCGGGCCCCAGGGGTGGACGAGATTCACCCTGAGTACCTCAAGGCCCTGGATGTTGTAGGGCTGTCATGGTTGACACGCCTCTTCAACATTGCGTGGAGGTCGGGGGCAGTGCCTTTGGCATGGCAAACTGGGGTGGTGGTTCCTCTCTTCAAAAAAGGGGACCGGAGGGTGTGCGCCAACTTTAGAGGGATCGCACTCCTCAGCCTCCCTGGGAAGGTCTATGCCAAGGTACTGGAGAGGAGAGTCTGGCCGTTGGTCGAACCTCGGATTCAGGAGGTGCAATGTGGTTTTCGTCCTGGCCGTGGCACATCGGACCAGCTCTTTACCCTCTCGAGAATTCTCGAGGGTTCATGGGAGTTTGCCCAACCAGTTTACATGTGTTTTGTGGACTTGGGAGAAGGCATTTGACCGCGTCCCTCGTGGTTTTTTGTGGGGGGTGCTTCGGGCTTGCTGTTACGAGCTATTCGGTCTCTGTATGACTATTGTGAGAGTTCGGTTCGTATTGCCAACACTCGGTCAGACTCATTCCCAGTGAGAGTTGGACTCTGCCAGGGCTGCCCTTTGTCACTGATCCTGTTCATAATTTTTATGGACAGGATTTCTAGGCGCAGCCAGGGAATGGAGGGTGTCATGCTTGGTGACCACAGGATTTCATCTCTGTTGTTTGCAGATGATGTTGTCCTGTTTGCTTCATCCAGCAATGACCTCCAGCTCTTGCTGGGACAGTTTGCCGCTGAGTGTGAAGCAGCTGGGATGAGAATCAGCACCTCCAAGTCCGAGTCTATGGTCCTCAGCCGGAATAAGGGGGAATTGTCCTCTCTGGGTTGGGGGCAGGCTCCTGCCCCAAGTGGAGGAGTTTAAGTATCTTGGGGTCTTATTCACGAGTGAGGGAAAAATGGAGCGAGAGATTGACAGACGGATTGGAGCAGCATCTGCAGTGATGCGGACGTTGTACCGGTCTGTTGTGGTGAAGAGGGAGCTTAGTTCTAAGGCAAAGCTGTCAATTTACCAGTCAATCTACGTTCCTACTCTCACCTATGGTCACAAGCTTTGGGTAATGACCGAAAGAACGAGATTGCGGATACAAGCGGCTGAAATGAGCTTTCTCCGTAGGATTGCTGGACTCCCCCTCAGAGATAGGGTGAGGAGCTCAGTCATCCGGGAGAGGCTTAAGAGTAGAACCGCTGCTCCTCCACATTGAAAGGAGTCAGTTGAGGTGGTATGGGCATCTGATTAGGATGCCTCCTGGACGCCTCCCACTTGAGGTGTTTCAGGTGCGTCCCACTGGGATGAGACCCCGGGACAGACCCAGGACTCGCTGGAGAGACTGTCTCCCAGCTGGTCTGGGAACGCCTTGGTATCCTCTCTGAAGAGCTGGAGCAAGTGGCTGGGAAGAGGGAAGTCTGGGCTTCTCTGCTTGAACTGCTGCCTCCGTGACCCGGACCTCCGGAAAAGCGGTAGAAGATAGATGGATGGATGGATTATTGTATTTTTTCTGTGATGGTTGGTAGAACAGACCATTAGCATTAGCTTAGCTAGGCGGCTACGCTGATTGCAGGTGATTTGGATCGTTATTTTCTATAAATTCCACCAACCGTGGAAAAAACAGGAATACATCTCCCAAAGGGCATTTTGAGTCATTTACAGATCAGTCCCTCCAGGATTTCGCGATGTTGCGATCATGTCAATTCACGCGAAATCATTGATTGGCCATATCTTTTGCGCGACCTTGCAACTTTGTCCAATCACCAATCATCAATTTTGGCCAATTCTCGTCAACTTCCACCAATTTCGCCAATCAAATTTGTCCCTGAGTAGCGCTCAAACACTCAGTTAACCAATCAGATGTGCCGCTGCACCGCACTCACTTCCGTGTTTACAGTGAGTATAAACTGAACACAACAGCAAAAAACAGTGTGTGATTTAAAAAAAAAACCCACTCACCCACGAGGTTTCCTACACCATCCCTTCCTCCGTCTCCCCCGGCCTGCTGGTGGACGTCTCACCACTTCTGGGTTTGCGTTGAAAAATGTCTGCCTGCCTTAAAACCACCCCGCTGCGGGAGCGCGCATAAGGAGAGACGCCATAAAACCACAAACAAATGAGCAAATGTAACACTACAGCTAGTGTTAGAACATCTTATACAGCTTTAGAGGTAAAACCATTAGTACAGCTTGTCAATGAGCTTTAAAACTGTGGATCTCCAGTCTGGAAACAGACCCCCCCCCCCCCCCCCCCCAAAAAAAAAGATCAGTATGAGACAAGTATGTGCCAGAATGTGCAGCAGATAGACAGACAGGTCGGAGTTAAGCATGAAAAGAGAGAGAATATTGTCTGCAATTTTTTTCTCAGAAAAACAGACTCCAATAGACAATACAGAGCAAGAGAATAAATTATTTCTTTTCTTTCCTCTCCGCTCGGTACCGAGTGGGTGGGGACTGCTGCGGGAGTTTTCAAATGAAGGTGCTGCCAGTAATTTCCAAATCTATACTCTTTAACATGCATTCAATGCAATTTAAGATAAGATAAAATTTAGCTGTTGTAATGGATATTGTGTTGAATTCTGTATTTGCTGTTGCACAAAAGAGTTCTTCTGTATAGTAGAAGTTTCTGCTTAATTTACATATCACTGTTTCATAGTAAATTTTTGACAATCCTGTGCTTTTCTTGTGATGTTATATAGAATATCATCGCAGTAAACTGGAAAAAAGCATCTGCTTTAAAATTTGTAATTCTTCCCAAAACTTTTAGTGCAAAAAAATTCTCAAAACACAACTTTTATCAAAACTTTTTTTAAAAAAGCTCCTGTAAATTCAGGCTTTTTGGGCCGCAATATTCATAAAACATCCCGCAAAATCCTGGAGGGACTGACAGATTCTAAAAGTGTGGAATCTAAGCTTCCCAATGATGTCTAACACATGGAAATCTGAAAAGATTTGAAGATGTGGCCCTTTGAATGTTAGCATCTCTAACTACTTCTCTGAGAAAATCAGGTTCAGAGTTTCCAAGGATTGTCTATTGACTACTCAATTTCAAATACAAAGTTTATGGTTGTAAAATCTCCCACACTGTTACTTGAAGCATGGAGTAGCTTCTTTATGATTTCAACTAGCATATTTTGCAAAAAAAAAAAAAAATAAAATAAAATCACAAATTAAGAAAAAAAAGTATTTCTGTGTTTTTTTAGGAATCACGTCAGGCCAACTTGTTGCTGGTTTACTCGTGGCAGGTCACGTATGTGTCATTCTTAGATTTTTTTTTTTTTGCTTATTTTGCTATAGTTGTTATACTGTAACCAGAACCAAAGGTGGCTAACTGCCATTAGCAGTTTCTCATTTACTCATCCACAGTTGGCCCTTAGGAGGGTCATATCCTATCAATCACTGAAACCACATACCCTTGTCGACCAGTGATGCTTTATTTCACTAGAATGCACTCAACCGAGATGCAGACCCATGGCTTTTGCAAACCTTTGCAAACCACCCCAAACCTATAGTCAGGTGTCAGGGTGAACCTGTGTACCAAGTTTGGTGATTGTAGCTTTCATTGTTCTTGAGATATAGTTTGTATGGCATTTTGACTTCAACCTTTTACCTCAACTTTGACCACGGTCAACCTGTGTGTCGAGTTTGGTGACCCTAGTGTTACTCATTCTATATAGGGCCTAGTGAATGCAAATGCTGACCTTGACCTTTTGACCCCAAACCCACAGTTCTAGGTCAGAATCCCAAGGTGAACCTGTGTACCAAGTTGGTGGTCCTAGCTTTCTTTATTGTTGAGATATAGTTTATTTGGCATTCTGACCTTTGACCTTTAGACCCCAAAAGTAAAGCCATAGGTGCTAGTCCCAAGGTCAAACTATGTACCAAGTTTGGTGGCCATAGCCTTGAGTTAGCGCATGGGCATTTGACATTTTATTACACTGTGACCTTGACCTTTGACCCCAAAAGTATAGCCATAGGTTCTAGTCATGAGGTTAACCTGTGTACCAAGTTTGGTGGCCACAGCCTCATTCCCTGTTGAGCTAGAGCACCGACATTGCCAGCCGGCTGCAGATGGCACCAACCGCTCTACCCATGCCGCCTTGTCCTCAGCAAGGGTGATTAATAGTTAGCTCATCCTGTGTTTGCTACCAGAGCTAGGAGCTAGCAAGGGTGGGGTGAGCTGGGGCTCATCAGCATTTAAAGAGACCAGAACTGAAATGAGCCATTCTGAGGAAGGCTGCAGAAGATGGGTCAGTATTGTACTTAGTCCAAGAGCTGAAGTTAAAAGCTAGCCTTAGCCTTGAACATGGCTTTGCCACCAAAGCAGAGCTCTTGGAGGAAATAAACAGCAGAGGGAGGGTGGTATTTCTAGTAGTGGCATACAGTGTTGAAGATACACAATTATTAAAGGATCAAGAGAATTAAGTCTTGCTGGACTGTGTATGTGCTGAGGAATCATAATAAGGTGTTCAGTCAGCATATTGGTGTCCTCACCACAGGGCTTAGGAGTCCTCTCTAATGAAGTCCGATAAAGACCCTTAAACACTCTAAGACCTCCCAAGACATTCATCGCACATGCTTCCAACTCTCGTAAATGTTAGTGTTATGTTGCCTATAAATTAGCTGTATGTATCAATATGGGCGATTTAAGGGGCTAATTCTGTCTCTGTTCTGTCTAATGTGTCTGTAGGGCCTTGGGCGGGAAAAAAAATTAATTTATTTATATGAAATGAAGGTCTTAATTATTAAAAATGATGATTAATTCATAAATCTGCCCTTTAAAAGTCTTAAAATACCATATACTGTACATACACCATTTCAATACTTTATTACATTGTTACATTGGTTAAACATTGGTTAAATCTTAGTATCAAATTTTGGTAATTTGTAGTTACTGTTTTCCTTTTAACATAGCGGAAAATGAAATTAGTGGAATGAACACTTAAGAAATTCCCATAAATCTGCACCTTTTTTTGTAGGAAATTTGCCAAATTTTTATCCAAAATTTGTGATTTTTAAAAAAAAAAATAATTTTACAGCTTTTTTTTAATATAAATTTGACTTTTTCTGAAGAAATTTGTATGGTTTTTCCTCATCTTGTAAATTTGTGACTTTTTCCACATAAATTTGTCATTTTTTCTTTAGAAATTTGTAACATTTTCTAAATTTATAAAGTTTATGACTTCTTTATATAAATTTGTGACATTCTTCCAGATTTGCAACATTTTTCGGAAATTTGTGGCATTTTCATCTGATTTTTTTTGTTATTTTTAAAATAATTTTACAGCTTTTTTCATGTAAATTTGTGACTTTTTCTTCAGAAATTTGTTTTTTTTTCCATCTTGTAAATTTGTGAATTTTCTTTAAAAGTTGGGATTTTTTTTTTCCTCAGAAGTTTGGGACTTTTTATGCAAGTTTGCAACATTTTTCTTCAAAATTTGCAGTTTGTCTAAGAAATTTGCAACTTTATCAAAAAACGTGATTTTTAAAAAATAATTTTAGTTTGTTCACATAAATTTGCCACTTTTTTCTTAATAAACTTGTAACGTTTTCTAAATTTGTAAAGTTTGTAACTGTTAATGTAAGTTTGTGGCTTTGTTCTTCAAAATGTTCATCTTTTTGGGGAAATTTGTGAAATTTTTATCATAAATTTGTGATTTTTTCATAATTTTACAGTTCCTTTTCACATAAATTTGGGACTTTTTGTTGGAAAGTCATGATTTTTCTCTCATAAGTTTGTGGCTTTTTAATTAAACGTTGTGACATTTTCACATAGTTTTGCAACTTTTTTCCTTGAAAATTTTCACCCATTTTCTTGGAAGTTTGTCCATATTTTTTGCTAGTTTGCAACTTTTTCTTGTATTTTTTTTCCTCTGTAATGTGCTACTCTTTCTCAGATATTTATGATGTTTTTATATAAATTTATTATTTTTCTTGAGGCATAAATTTGCAACTTTCTTAAGACATTTATGAGCTTTATTCTTGTAAACGTGATTTTTTTTTTTCTCATGTCACTTTTTTCTTGTAACTTTGACTTTTTTTTCCGCCTAAGCTTCCAACTTTTTTCTTCTAGATTTGCCACCTTTTTCTAGGAAATGTGTGACTTTTTCTCAAGTCATAAGTTTGCAACTTTTCAGACATTTTTAGGCTTTTTTTTCCCTCCTGTAATGAGTGAAGCACTTTGGAGTGTCGTCCCGGTTTGTCCTCACATGACTTCTTCCTTGGAGTGGAAAAACAAGATGGGAACCTGAGATGAAGAATTGATCGTCGGCCCTTCCTCCAGTCGTGCACGTTTCAGCCCAGCATGACCTCACCGTAAAGAGCAGCATCACTCTGTTTGAACTGTTGCCAGATCCTTTCAACACCAGAAGGAAAACAAAAGTCTCAGTGGGGCTTTGATGAGGTTGAATTATCACGGTCGTCTGTAGGACTTCTATGACCTGGAGCTTTTTATAGCTCCTAATGAATGCGCAGAACTGCAGGTCCGCATTCCTGTCATCCAAATCATGTTAACGAATGATGAAAGCTGCTTTCACACCAAAACTCGTGCGTCGACCTGGGGCTTGTAAGCATTACTAAACCTACAGTACCTATAACCCTCCTTCGGCTCCTTTCACACTGTGATCAGAGCTGGATCTGATGAATGAATGAGTCTTTATTTCGGATAGATTAAAAGTACAGATTAAGAGAAACTGAATAATATAACAAAGGGGGAAAGAAAATCCAACAAGGTCAAATTAGACAATAACTCCTCTGATTATACAGTTCAGCATAAGTTATCCGAAATGGGTGATGGCTGAAGCCGCAGCTTATATTGCCCACCCCATATTCCATCCAAGAATTCAAAAGAAAAGCAAAACAAGAGTGATTATAATTCAGAACAAAGCTAAGACAAAATGTGACAAAAAACTAAGCTACAACACAACGCAGACTGGATATGACAATCCTTATGTGATTTTACATGTCATCTTGTATATATGTTTGGAGTATTTCTTCCTTTAGTTTTTGTTTAAATTGTCCAAGCGTTGTACATGATTTTAATTCAGGTCCAAAAGCGTTCCACAATCTGACTCCTTGCACTGAAACACAGTGTTGCTTGGTGGTAGTTCTCACTGAAGGTTTTTGAAATATACATGTTCCTCTGAAATGATATTGTTTCTCCCTTATTTGGAACAACTTTTGGATATTTGCGGGCAGTGATAGATTCTTCACTTTAAACATTATTACTGCAGTTTTAAAGTCAACCAGATCTTTCAACTTGAGAGCTTTTAATTTAAGAAAAAGTGGGTTTGTTGGTTCCCTGTAAGCAGCTTTGTTTATTATTCTAATAGCTCTCTTCTGAAGCATAAAGACTGGATATATGTTTGTTTTATATGTATTTCCCCATACTTCAGTACAATATGTCATGTATGGGAGTATTAATGAATGATACAAGGTATATAGTGTGGGTTGATTCAGCAAATATTTCGCTCTGTGTAGTATTGCAATTGATTTGGATATTTTACCTTTAATATAATTAATCTGTGACTTTCAACACAGTTTATCAATTATTACTCCAAGAAATTTAAGTTTCGGATAACATTTCAATCTCTACACCATTTACACTGAGTTTAGATACTAAGTTGTTGTGATGGTTGTTAAAAACTATAAATTTTGTCTTACTTAAATTGAGCGTTAATTTGTTTGAATCAAACCACAGTTTAAGCTTTCCTAATTCCTTTCCGAGTGTATCCAAAAGTTGTTCCAAATTGCTTCCACTGCATAATTGATTAGTGTCATCGGCAAACAATATTAAGTCCATTTTTTCTGAAACTTTACATATATCATTTATATACATATTGAATAACAATGGCCCCAAAACTGAACCCTGTGGGACTCCACAAGTAACCTTCAGTAACTGTGAATTTTTGTTGCCAACACATATATACTGATATCTATTCTTTAAGTAACTACATAACCACGACAGTGCTACCCCTCTAATACCACAATTTTGTAGTTTCTTTAATAATAAATTATGATCCACTGTATCAAATGCTTTTTTAAGATCCAGGAATACCCCAACTGAATACTCTTTATTTTCAATGGCAGTTGATATTTTTTCTATAAATTCCATTAGAGCAAATGCAGTTGTCCTCTTGTGTCTGAACTCATATTGCTGCTCACACAATAAATTATTCTTCAGTATGAAGTTGTCAGTTCTCTCATAGAATATTTTTTCAAGTATCTTGGAAAATTGCGGCAATAGTGAAATTGGTCTATAGTTTGAGAATTCCTCTCTGTCACCCGTCTTGTATATCGGAATTACTTTAGCTATTTTCATTGCATTGGGAAATATACCTGTTTGGAGAGACAGGTTACAGATATAAGTCAGTGGTTTCACTAAGCATTCAATAATAGTTTTGACTAAGAGCATGTCAATACCGTCACAGTCCGTAAATGTTTTACTTTTAAACGATTTAACAATTTCAATGACCTCTCTCTCGTCTGTGTTCTTTATGAAAATGGAGTCTTTTATAGCAGTGTTTTTGCTTATTGTATCACCTGTAGGCGCCGTAATGGGTATTTCGAGCCATCTGTGGAATAATGCGCTGAATTCATTAATGAAGCGGTATAGAGGAGAAAAGTCCATTTAAAGTGGAGCCTGTTTGCAGTGTGGACTTAAAAGGAGCCATTTACTGCACAGATCTTAAAGAAATGTCCGTGACAAGCTTTGATCAAAATACCGCAGTCAGCATGTCCATGTGGGCCCCGCCAACGGTTAAAGCTTGGCCGTCTTATGGGTCCCATGTGGGTTTGGCCATGGGTTCCATGTTGGCTCATTTGTGTTTGCCCACATGGACTTTAACTGTTTACCCATTTTCAGCTTATTTTCTCATAAATTTGCTATTTTCTTGTACATTTGTGACTTTTCCCCCCAATAGGATAAATGTTTGTTGAAAATTTGAAACTTTCTCATAAATTTGCAACAATTTTTTTTCCACAATATTTTTTATTGAGCCTTTTTTTTTTTCAAACATGGCACAAACAGTCAAACACTAACACTAAAGTAATTTAAAAATTAAAAAAAAACACTAACACCAACAAAAAAAAGTACTCAAAACAACAACAACAACCATTAACAAAAGCAAGTCATCAACAATGCTCCTCTGTTTAGTCTAGGTAATCTATTACATAAGAATACATAATATACATTCACCAGTTTGGAATTTGCAAGGTCCACACATATCATTCACCTTCTTCTTCAGAAGTTACATTTAATTTCTTTACATAATCAGTGAAAGGTCTCCATATATTCTCAAACACATTTTCCTTTCAGTATGTATGTTATTCTTTCTAGTGGAAGGTTTGTTAACACCTGTCTTAACCACTGAGTCACATCTGGTCTGAGTCATTTTCCACAGTAGTGCAATACATTTTTTGGCATTAAGCAAACCTAGGTCTATGAATGCTCTTTCACTCTTATTAAAGTTATGTTTTTCTGGATACAGACCCAACAAAAACAGTTTAGGGTTCAATGTGAATTGTTATGAAATTATTTTTTCAATTGTTACCCTCACCTCTTCCCAAAACATTCTGATTTTTCTACATTCCCATAAACAGTGATATAGGGTTCCTTTACTTTCCATACATTTTGTGCATGTATCTGGTATGTTTTTGTTATATCTATTTAACTCCACTGGTGTAACATACATCCGCATTAACTATTTAAAATGTATCAGTTTAAGACGTACAATTATCGATTTGGTTTGAGCTTCTGCACAAGCCATTTCCCATTGTTCCTCTGAAATTTCAATTTGCAGGCCTTCTTTCCAATAATTCAGTCTTTTCTGTGAGTTTTCACTTGAGAATAGTGTCAATGAGTTATAAAACTCTGAAATAATACCCTTTCTCTTACTATCTTTCATCAAAATTTTTTCCAAGGATGAATAAGTAGGTCGGGTGAGAGCATTATTTTGATTTGATCGAATAAAATTTCTAAGCTGAAGATATTTTAAAAAATGTGTTCTATTAAGATTGAATTTAATCCTCAGTTCTTCAAAAGACATTGTTATCTGAACGTGACAAATATAAGTCTTGAATCTTTTGAATCCCTTTTAAATTCCATACTTTAAATGCAGCATCCGCTCTCCCTGGTGTAAAATATTGATTACCCCATATTGGGCTAAATTGTGACAATAAGTGTGGTTCTTTTAAATATTTTTTGGTTTCACACCATATTTTGATCATGTGCTTTACAATTGGATTTTTAACTTGTTTCTGTAATTTTTTAGCCGAGTCTGAGTATATGAATAAGGGAAGAGGTAAAGGTAAATTGTATGATTCCATTTCAGTCCAGTGAGGAAGATCATTTGATGAAAAATAATATGTCATAGACCTCAGTTGTACTGACCAGTAATACAACATAAAGTTTGGACATTTCAGACCTCCACGATCAAATGGTAAATATAGTAAGGACAAACGTAATCTAGCCTTCCTATTGTTCCATATAAATTCCACTAACTTTTTTTTTATTCTTGAGAATAGATCTGAAGGTGGTGGTAAAGGAGTGTTTTGAAATAAAGTATTTTGGGTAAGATATTACTTTTAAGTATTTTAATTCTCTGTCATCGACATTGGTAGTGACATCCATCTCTGAAGTAACTCATTAATATCTGTCATTAAGGCTTCATAGTTGGCACTGGCGACTGATTCTAGCTTAGGCAAAATTTGAATTCCTAAATATTTAAACTGATTTACAACATTGAATTGATTTACCTCAGGAGCTGGGTGATTTCTCTGTGTCTCATTTAGCATTAATATTGAAGATTTAGTTTTATTTATTTTATATCCTGATATTTCCCCAAAGTTCTTTATTAAATTTAACAAGGTCGGAATTGATTTTTTAAAATTCGACATAAACAAAATTATGTCATCGGCATACAGGGAGATTTTATGTTCTGTTGGTCCTACTTTAATTCCATATATTTGTGGATGTAAACGTACTGCCATCGCTAAAGGTTCAATTGCCATAGTAAACAATAAGGGTAAAAGTGGACAGCCTTGTCGACATCCTCTATTGATTTTTATTGATTTTGAGATATTGTTGTTTGTTAGGATTTCTGCTGTAGCATTATTGTATATTATGTGGACCCATTTTATGAAATTATTTCCAAGTCCAAACCTTTGTAGAACTTCAAAAAGATAGGGCCATTCGATCCTATCAAAGGCCTTTTCGGTGTCCAATGATAGGAGAGCTGTATCCGGTGCTTCTTTATTGGAATAAATAATATTAAATAGTCTTCTTATATTATGGAAGCCTTGTCTTCCCATTATAAAGCCATTCTGATCTCTGTTAATAATATTTGGTAATATTTCTTGTAGTCGTTTTGCTAAAATTTCACAGATTATCTTAAGATCAGCATTTAATAGGCTTATTGGTCTCATGTTTTCACATTTATTAGGGGGTTTACCTGGTTTTGGCAACAGTGTAATTAAGACATTATTCATGTATGGCGGTAAATTACCATTTTGAAATGCTTCTAAAACCATTTCCAAAAGTGGTTTTATTAATTTATTCTAAAATTTTTTTATAGAGATCAACTGGAAGACCATCTGGTCCTGCTCTTTTTCCTGATTTCATATTATCAATGGCTTGCCCAACTTCTTCTTGACTAATTTTAGACTCCAGTATCTCCCTGTTTTCATTTGGAATACACGGTATAGATAATCCACCCAAAAACCCATTTAGATTTGTTAAGTCAGTTTCATTTTTTGTATCATATAGTTTTTCATAATAATCTCTAAAGGCACTATTAATTTCTAAAGGCTCTATAACTACCTGTCCATTACTTATAATACTGGTAATTGGTGTTTTAAATTCTAATTGTTTAATCTGCCATGCCAATAATTTTCCTGATTTTTCACCTTGTTCATAAAAAGTTTGCTTCAATCTTAGAAGACTTGAGGCAGCTCTATTTGCTGATTTTTTATCTTATTCAGCTCTCAGAATCAGTAATTCCTTCTCTAACTGTGGGTTACTTCCTGCATAAGATAAGATAAGATAAGCCTTTATTAGTCCCACAATGGGGAAATTCCAGGATTGCAACAGCACAGGGATAACAACACTCAGAGCAATACAGTGATCCCTCGCTACTTCGTGCTTCACCTTTCGCGCCCTCAGTGCATCGCGGATTTTTCAAAAATATTCATCAAAAATTCAAAATTGAGAAATAATGGGTGGGCGCTAGCAGAAGGCAGGGAGACTACATTAGACCATCAGGTATCAACACGGAGAGCCGCACAACTCAAAAAATCCACCTCTCTGTTCGCTGTTCTCGTGTTGGCTCGGCTCGGAAATCTCGCAAGCTGATTGGCCGAGACGTTTCACCCCGCAAGCTGATTGGCCGAGACGTTTCACCCACCTCCTCTCCCTGCCGAGCGCCCATGAAGGGAAGGAAGACCGCATTCATTGCTCTTTATCGCTCGTGTTACGTAGTCTCGCAGCGTGGAACTTTTTGCTGTTCTCTTGTGCCATTTTGTGCGAAATAGTCTTCCCGTCGAGCCACTACGCCGCCTCCTGCAGCTTCTCCAGCTCTATCGGAAGCTGCCCTCGATGATCCTGCGCTTCTAGCACCTGACGATGAGGCGTCACCTGAGGAGCAGTAAAGCTCTCATTAACCTGTGCAGTAAATCATCTTCATCTTGAGTTACGTATCTTGTTATAAGAATAAAAGAGTTCTAAAAACATATTTATGTACACTTTATTTACATCTACGTATGTATGTACACGTACACACACACACACACACGTATCATATGAGAGAGAGAGTGAGAGAATGAACGTATGTATTATTTATGGATGACGTCATTAGGGGTGACGCTACTTCGCGGTTTTTCACTTTTCGCGGTCGGTTCTGGAACCCATTAACCGCGATAAGTGAGGGATCACTGTAATCAGAAAAAAAAACAAAAAAAAACAAGAGCAGCAAGTATACATATGTACATATAAATATAAATATATACTCAGTGGTGTCTTATTATCTCTCGGTGGGCCGATTCGGTGAGCGCTCTCCAAGACGACCGATGACTGCAGGTCCGCGTTGCTCAGCGCTTCTGGAATCCACTTTTCCAAAAAGGAACATGAGTCCCGTCCCTCCGCTCCCTCCGGGAGGCCCACCAGCCTCAAATTATTCCGTTGCGAGTGGAATTCCAAGTCCAGGACGTTATCTTCCAGACGTTTCCATTTTTTTTTTTCCACAATATCTTTATTGAACCTTTTTTTTTTTTTTAACAAACATGATACAAACAATCAAACACTAACGCTAAAGTACTACAAAAAAAAAAAATGCACTAAAAACACCAACAACCACCAACAAAATCAAATCTTCAACAATGCTCCTCTGTTTAGTCTAGACAATCCAATACATAAGTATACATATTATGTTCACCAGTTTGGAATTTACAAGGTCCACACACATCATTCACCTTCTTCTTCAAGAGTTATGTTTAAATTTTTTACATAATCAATAAAAGGTCTCCATATATTCTCAAACACAATTTCCTTTGATTTCAGTATATATGTTATTCTTTCTAATGGAAGGTTTGTTAACATCTGTCTTAACCACTGAGTCACATCTGGTCTATGAGTCTTTTTCCATAATAGTGCAATACATTTTTTGGCATTAAGCAAACTGAGGTCTATGAATGTTCTTTCACTTTTATTAAAATTATGCTTTTCTGGGTACAGACCCAACAAAAACAGTTTAGGATTCAGTATGATTTGTTTTGAGATTATTTTTTCAATTGTTACCCTCACCTCTTCCCAAAACATTCTTATTAATCTACATTCCCATAAACAATGAAATAGGGTTCCTTTACTTTCCATGCATTTTGTGCATGTATCTGGTATATTTTTGTTATATCTATTTAACTCCTCCGGTGTAACATACATCCGCATTAACCATTTGAAATGTATCAATTTAAGGCGTGCATTTATTGATTTGGTTTGAGCTTCTGTACAAGCCAATTCCCATTGTTCCTCCGAAATTTCAATTTGCAGATCTTCTTTCCAGTAGTTTAATCTTTTCAGTGAATTTTCACTTGAAGATAGTGTCAATGAGTTATAAAACTCTGAAATAATACCCTTTCTTTTACTATCTTTCATCATCATTTTTTCCAAGGATGAATAAATAGGTCGAGTGAGAGCTTTATTTTGATTTGATCGAATAAAGTTTCTAAGTTGAAGATATTTAAAAAAATGTGTTCTATTGAGATTAAATTTGATCCTCAGCTCTTCAAAAGACATTATGTTGTCTGCACATGGCAAATATAAATCCTGAATCTTTTGTATCCCTTTTAAATTCCATACTTTAAATACAGCGTCCGCTCTCCCTGGTTTAAAATATTGATTACCCCATATTGGACTAAATTGTGACAATAACTGTGGTTCTTTTAAATAGTTTTTAGCTTCACACCATATTTTGATCATATGCTTTACAAATGGATTTTTAACTTGTTTTTGTAATTTTTTTGCCGAATCTGAGTATATGAATATGGGAAGAGGTAAAGGTAAATTGTATGATTCCATTTCAGTCCAGTGAGGGAGATCATTTGATGAAAAATAATATGTCATAGACCTCAGTTGTGCCGACCAATAATACAACATAAAATTTGGACATTTCAGACCTCCACGATCAAATGGTAAATATAATAAAGACAGACGTAATCTAGCCCTCCTGTTGTTCCATATAAATTCCACTAACTTTTTTTTTATTCTTGAGAATAGATCTAAAGGTGGTGATAAGGGAATGTATTGAAATAAATAAAGTATTTTAGGTAAAATATTACTTTTAAGTATATTGATTCTCCCGATCATCGACATTGGTAGTGACATCCATCTCTGAGTTAACTCATTGATATCCGACATTAAGGCTTCATAGTTGACGCTGGCGACTGATTCTAGCTTAGGCATAATTTGGATTCCTAAATATTTAAACTGATTTACAACATTGAATTGATTTGCCTCAGGGGCTGGGTAATTTCTCTGGGTCTCATTTAGCATTAATATTGAAGATTTAGTTTTATTTATTTTATATCCTGATATTTCCCCAAAATTCTTTATTAAATTCAACAAGGTTGGAATTGATTTTTTTAGATTCGACATAAACAAAATTATATCATCGGCGTACAGGGAGATTTTATGTTCTGTTGGTCCAACTTTAATTCCATATATTTGTGAATGTAAACGTATCGCTATCGCTAAAGGTTCAATTGCCATAGTAAACAGTAAAGGTGAAAGTGGACAGCCTTGTCGACATCCTCTATTGATTTTTATTGGTTTTGAAATATTGTTATTTGTTAGGATTTCTGCTGTAGCATTATTGTATATTATTTGAACCCATTTTATGAAATTATTTCCAAGTCCAAACCTTTGTAGGACTTCAAAAAGAAAGGGCCATTCAACTCTATCAAAGGCCTTTTCGGCGTCCAATGATAGGAGAGCTGTATCCGGTGCTTCTTTATTAAAATAAATAATATTAAATAGTCTTCTTACATTATGGAAGCCTTGTCTACCCTTTATAAAGCCATTCTGATCTCGATTAATAATATTTGGTAAAATTTCTTGTATTCGTCTTGCTAAAATTTTACAGATTATCTTAAGGTCGGCGTTTAATAGGCTTATTGGTCTCATATTTTCACATTTATTAGAGGGCTTACCTGGTTTTGGCAGCAGTATAATTAAGGCATTATTTATGTATGATGGTAAATTATTATTTTGAAATGCTTCTAAAACCATTTCCAAAAAAGGTTTTATTAATTTATTCTTAAATTTTTTATAAAGGTCAACTGGAAGACCATCTGGTCCTGCACTTTTTCCTGATTTCATATTATCAATGGCTAGCCCAACTTCTTCTTGACTAATTTTAGACTCCAATATCTCCCTGTTTTCATTTGGTATACACGGTATAGATAGTTCGTTCAAAAACCCATTTAGTTTTGTTAAATCAGGTTCATTTTTGGTATCATATAATTTTTCATAGTAATCTCTAAAGGCTCTATTAATTTCTAAAGGATCTATAACTACCTGTCCCTTACTTATAATACTGGTAATTGGTGTTTTAATTTCCAATTGTTTAATCTGCCATGCTAATAATTTTCCTGATTTTTCACCTTGTTCATAAAAAGATTGTTTCAATCTTAGAAGACTCGAGGCAGCTCTATTCGCTGATTTTTTGTCGTATTCAGCTCTCAAAATCAGTAATTCATTCTCCAACCTTGGGTCACTTCCTGCATACACTTTTTCCTGAAGACTTTTTATTTTATGTTCCAATTTAGCTCTCTCCTCTCGAGTCTTCTTAGATTTTGATCCTGTATAACTAATAATATGTCCCCTAATAAAAGCTTTGAAAGCCTCCCACTTTACACATGCTGATGTTTGTGTAGTATTGATGTCAAAGAACTCGTCTATCTGTTTTTCTATATACTTGACAAATTCCTTATCCTGAAGCCATTTATGCTGAAATTGCCATCTACCTGATTCCTTTGTCAATTTTTTATCTACATATATTAGACAACAGGGTGCATGATCAGAGATCACGATGTTATCATCAAAGCAGTTTTGAATCTTGGACCTTAATTCTGTGGAAATCAAAAAATAATCAATACGTGAGAATGTCTTGTAGGTACTGGAATAACAAGAATAGGCTTTAACTTGTGGTTTCATTTCTCTCCATATATCTAACAATCTCAATTCTTTCATAAAATGATTAATAGTCATCCTACATCCAATGTGCGTACAATCCAGTCCTGTTGATCTATCCACACCTGGATTCAATGTACAATTAAAATCCCCTGCTATTATATGTTGCCCTGTAAGTGATGATAAGATGAGAAATAAATTAGCAAAGAACTTCTGATCATCTATATTGGGACCATATAAGTTCACAAGATTTATATTTTCTAATAGCAAAGAACCTTGAATGATTACATATCTTCCAAATTTGTCTCCAATTACATTTTTCACTTGAAAAGGAACTGATTTATGTATGAGAGTCATAACTCCCCTTGCTCGGGATGAAAATGAAGAGGTGAATACACTTCCCTGCCATCTACTCCTAATTCTTTTAACATCCTCCTCTATCAGATGAGTTTCTTGTAAAAACACAATTCTTGAACCCATGTCCTTTATTTTATTCATAACTTGTTTAAGTTTTTTTAAATTTTGTAGACCTCTGCAATTCCATGAAGTTAAATTAAGATTAACACTTTGGTCCATGATCAATAGAGAGTTTGGGATTACCTTGCAGTGTAAACATGCTCATACAGAGAAGCAAAAACATGAGTGGTTGAACATTCATCCTACAAACTACACACAAACAAATTTCCCCTTCCCACACTTGTGGCAAACCCCCCAAAATCAAAAGAAAAATTCTGTCTCCCGATATAGCCATCGACCGTTCCACATCCACGGGGAACAGCCTAAGCCACTCCTTCTTCATCCTCCCAATCACCCTAACTCTACTGCTTTTAATGACGTAACATTAACTCTCCTCTGTAGTTTTCCAACTTAACTCCAAAATTTTTAACAACTTTGTACATCATAGTTTTTTTTTTTTTTTTTTTGTTTTGTTTGTTTTGTTTTTGTTTTGTTTTTTTAATATATAATACAATCTATATTTTGTAAACTTACTATTTACTTCAAGTCAGTCAGATGCCTGTGCAAATGCTTAATTATTCTACCTTATATTTTGTTCATGCTTAGCTCCCACCAGTCTCTTCTTCTTCTTTGATCTTTTTGATGAACTCCTGCGCCTCCTCTGGGGTCTTGAAGATGTGGGTTCTGCCCTCATACGTGGTCAGCAGTCTCGCAGGATAGATTACACCATGACGAATCCCAAGGTTGCGCAGCTCCTTACGTACGGGATCAAACTGCTTCCTCAATTGCTGGATTCCTGTGGCCAAATCTGGGTAGAACCGCACCTGCTGGTCCTGGTGTTTAATCTCTCCTATTTTAGCTCGTGCAGCGTTGAAGATCTTCATCCTGTCTCTGTTGCTAAGAAACTTCATAATTAAGGTCCTCGGCGGTCCCTTATCTCTCCGTGGGCCAATACGATGTGCTTTTTCCAGAACCACTGCTGATTGCAACTCCTCGCTGCCCAGCACCTCCGGAATCCACTTTTCCAGAAAGGAACATACGTCCCGACCTTCTGATTCCTCTGGAAGACCCACCAGCCTCAAATTATTCTGTCTCGACCGAGATTCCAAATCCAAAATATTATCTTCCAGAGATTTATTTTTTTTTTCCAAAGTGCGCACCTTTAATTGAAGACGGGTGACGTCATCTTCAGCACTAGCGAGACGGAGCTCCATCTGCGCCGTTCGTTCTACACAGTCACCCAATTCCTTTCTTATTCCTTCCAACGCTGTCATAATCCCATCAAATCTAGAGGAAAAGTCCGCTCTCATTGAACTCATGGCAGCCATCAGCGCATCTGCGCCATTCCCCGCAGATATCGCAGCGTTGCCAGCCTCCTCCGCCATATATGGAGTTTTGTTTACTGCGTCACAGACCTGAAAGTCCGTTAATTTGGACTGTTTCGGCGGCTCGCTTTTTCCTTTTCCTGGTTTTCCAGCCTTAGGCTTCGCCGACATATCTTCGCCCAAATGCTGGGATACGTTCTGTCCCAAATGAGAGAGTTATTTGCCGATTTTTTTTTTTTTTCCAGGAGCAGAGCAGAGCGAGACACGTCCGTCCTACGTGGCAGCCATAACCGGAAGTCAGACGTTTCCATTTTAATTTCAGTGTTTGCAACTTTGATTGTAGGCTGGTGACGTCATCTTCAGTGCTTGAAATTCGGAGCTCCGCCTGCAATACTCGTTCCATACAGTCGCTTATTTCCTTTCTCATTCCTTCTATCGCTGCTATAATCCCATCAAATTTAGACGAAAACTCTGCTCTCATGGAGCCAATGGCAGCGAGCACCGCACTTGTCCCCTCCTCAGCAGCTCCCGCTCTGCCGCTGGCCACATCCTCTGCCATCGCTTCCAGAGCTCTTTCTGCCTCGCCTCGAGCGCGGAAGTCTGTCAGCTTGGGTTGTTTTGTCGAATCGCCCTTTCCTCCACCCAATTTCCCAGCTTTGGTCTTCACCATATCCGCGCCCAAACGCTGAGATGGGTTTTTGTTCCAATTAAGAGAGTTTTAGTAAACTTTTTAATTCTAGGAGCAGAGCAGTGTGAAACACGTCTTCCTACGTGGCCACCATAACCGGAAGTTGTCAATTTGCAGCATTTTTACTGTAAACTTGCAACTTTGTCTCATAAATTTGATTTTTTTTCTTGTAAATTTGCTACTTTTTCTGATAAATTTGTTTTTCTTGTAAAATTGTGACTTTTTTCTTGCAAATTTACTAATGTTTTCTTAAACTTTTTCATAAAGTTGCCTCTTTTTTACTGTAATCTAGCAACTTTTCCTCATAAATTTGTTGCCTTTTTCCTTGTAAATTTACAATTTTCTTGTAAGTAAAGAAACCCAAGCAACCTTGGGTTTCTTGAAAGGTGCTATATAAAATGAAGCTGTGGCGGTTTGGGAAAACCCCCACAACACACAGGGACAGACAGCTCGCTACTCCTGGGTTTTTTCCGCTGCATGCTGTGATCTAATCTGCCATTTATGCATTTCTCTGCTGTGAGGTTAATGTGCCATCCATGCATTGTGTTCATGCATCCTGTCTGTGCCTCTCATATGCAAATGCTCATATCGACCCATGTGAATGCTTTGATGTATTGTTGTAGCTGAGTATATAAGCTGTCTGAATCTCATGTTCATCCTCTCATTCTCACTTCTACAACGGCTGCTGCTGGACACAGACTTTGTGTCCTCCTCTCCTTCTCTGAGAGCCGTGGGCTCGCTCCCGGCGCGCACGCACGGCGCCGGGAGAGGAGCTCGTGACGGCGGTATGATTAATAAAACCTGCTTAAAACCTCAGCATCGCTGCCTTATTTTACCATCCGCCGCACTGGTGACCCGACGCTGAAACGAACACGCTGCCAGCGAACGCAACGCCCGGCAGTGATTCTCCGACGACCAGCGAACGCGGCAGCCTGACTGATCTGCCCTCTCTTCTGCTTCAGGGAGACCTCAACGCGGAGTTTCCAGGCGAAACTCTCCGGAGAACACCCATGACCAGGAAAGCTGAGCAACGTTTCATGGTGAGATCTGCACGCCTAGATCGGCACATCTACGCTGGACTGGCCGCGCTCACAGCTCCTTCACACGAGAGCGCATGCACCTCGTCCCCTCTCCACAACGGCGATGCCCATGGCCGACGGAGCACACGTGGACCTGAACGCACCATGACCGAGCGAGTGACAGAGCGTCTACTTCCCTTCACCGCTCCAACACACTGAACAGGGATGATCAAGCTCCCTGACCCTGATTCTCCTCTCCAGCTGGCCCACCCATCACGGAACCCCGGCGCACGCACCGGGGAGTTACGAGGACGGCGCACACCACGCACGGGACAAATACGGCTTTTCTGACCGCCTTCCTTCTGCTGCACACTGGCCCTTCAGGCTTGCTCGTTCACCTGAGGCACGCAGCTTGCTCACTGGATTTTATGGTCTTAGCCACGGCACACAAGGGGAATTCAGCTGTCTGCGGTTCCCGAGGCTTTAGGGTTACGCCTGAACCTAAAGTCAACACGCCAGTCCCTCTGCTCTCATTACAGCCGCCACGCAGCCTCGTATTTTCTTCATGGCTGCTATTAATCCTTGCAGGACTTAATCGCGGGAGGAGCCAGTGACTAATTTTTCTTCTTGTGGACCTCTGCACGTTCAACGGGACAGCCCTTCGACATCGCGGACCCACAAGCAATTTTTGCGCGGCCCGGACGTTTTCATCGTCTCCGGCCGGCTTTTACTACCCCCCACCCCCCTCCACCCCCTCCTGCACAGAGCTTTTCCCTGCTCGCTGCCCAAGCTGCACTATCGAGGTCTCGGCCACCCGCCGAGCCCTCTGGGGGGGAGCTGTGGCGGTTTGGGAAAACCCCCACAACACACAGGGACAGACAGCTCGCTACTCCTGGGTTTTTTCCACTGCATGCTGTGATCTAATCTGCCATTTATGCATTTCACTGCTGTGAGGTTAATGTGCCATCCATGCATTGTGTTCATGCATCCTGTCTGTGCCTCTCATATGCAAATGCTCATATCGACCCATGTGAATGCTTTGATGTATTGTTGTAGCTGAGTATATAAGCTGTCTGAATCTCATGTTCATCCTCTCATTCTCACTTCTACAACGGCTGCTGCTGGACACTGTGTCCTCCTCTCCTTCTCTGAGAGCCGTGGGCTCGCTCCCGGCGCACTCCCGGCGCGCACGCACGGCGCCGGGAGAGGAGCTCGTGACGGCGGTATGATTAATAAAACCTGCTTAAAACCTCAGCATCGCTGCCTTATTTTACCATCCGCCGCACTATTATTAAATTTGTGAGTTTTTCCAATAAATTTTTGACATTTTTCTTGTAAATTTTGAACTTCATCAAAAATTTTCAACTTTTTTTTATCGAAAACACAACTTTTTCTCATAAATTTTCATGTTATTTTCTCATATATTTACTACTTTTTTGTTAATTTGCAACTTTTTTCCTCACAGATTTGTAACTTTTTCCTTTTTTATTATTTTGTACCCGTAGGTAGATTTGTTTTGCAGTCTGGTGACAAGCCACCAGCTGCCGGTCGCTGCGTGCGCAAGCGCCCCTTAACTCCCTAACCTGCATGTTTTTGGCATGTGGGAGGAAACCGGAGAAATCCCGGAGTAAACCCACGCAAACACGGGGAGAACATGCAAACTCCACACAGATCACTGTTGGCCAGGGGCAGGGATCGAATCCACGATCTCACGGTCCCCGCGATCCCCCGGCCGAGGGTAAAACTGTGCTGCCACAGTGCTAACCACTGCGCCACCGTGCAGCCTTTTTCCTTGTAAATCTGCTAAATTTTTCTTGTAAGTTTGTAACATTTTTCAAGTAATTTTACAAATTTCTTTCTTGCAAATTTGCAACTTTTTTCCTCCTAAATTTTCACTTTTTTTTTTCTTATAAATTTGCAACTTTTTTCTAGTAAATTTGACTTTTTTTCTCATAAATTTGCTACTATTTTTTGTAAATTTGTCACTTTTTTTGTTCATTTTTTTTTACAAACTTATGAAAAAAAACCCTGAAAATCTGTGACTTTTTTGCATAATTTTGTCTATGGCGGGTAAACAGATTACTGCTCACCTGTACCACAGGTAAAGTCCATGTGGGCAAACACAGATGGGGCCAACATGGAACCCATGCACAAACCCACATGGGACCCATAAGACGGCCCAGCTTTAACCTATCCTGGGGCCCACATGGGCATGCAGGCTGGCTAAACTTCGGGTCTCTTGATTGCAGCACCATTTTGACCCATCTGAAGCAGCCTTCCTCAAAATGGCTCATTTCATTGCATGTCTCTTTAAATGCTCACGAGCACTATTTCACCCCCCCCCCCCCCCCCCATCACTTACGATGTCTATTGTTGGTGCCATGTTGCTAATGTTACCTGGCTAGCTCCTGATAGCTAACACTGCCTGATGATGCTAATGTAAAATTGTCTTAAAGAATGAATGAAATAAAGCATCACTGGTTGATGGGGGTGATGGGATAGGACGAGGCTGTGACGGGTACCTGGAGTACAATAAGGACATAACCAACCATGAATGAGTCAATGGGAAACTGCTAACGACAGCTAACGGCCTTTGGTCCTGGCCAGATTATAATAAACTACAGTAAAATAGGGTAAAATAATGTCTAGAAAAGATGTATTTGGTGAAGTGTTGATAGATGAACAAGGATGTCCAGTGAGGGTAGACCAGGGGTCGGCGACCTGTACTTCACAGAAAGCCACTATGAGTGATTTTAGTCTGAAAAATCTGCATGGAGTAACAAAAAATATCTGAGCCTGAGAACTAAAGTAAAGCAGCACATTTACACCTGGCCTGACAACATCCAGATTAAGAGTTTTTGTCAAAAATTTGCAGCTTTTTTGTGGTAAATTTGTCACCCTTTTCCTCACAAAACTGAAACTTTTTCCCAGTAAAATTTTCAATTGTTTGCAAAAAAAGTGTGTAACTTTTGATTTGCAAATTTGTGTGGATGTTTTCCTCATTAAACTGTTTTTAAAAGATTTGTTCTATTTTTGGCATTTTTTTTTAGCAGAACTTGTGTGGCTTTTTTTCTTCCAAGTTTATCATTATAAAATTGCAAAATTTTCTGTAATTTTCCAATGTTTTTGGCATAAATTTTCAGCTATTCGTATGAATTTATTATATTTTTCTTTTTAATTTATTGTCTTTCATCGGTAAAACAGCAGCATTTTTACATAAATTTGCTACATTTTTATCATAAAACTACTTTTTCCACTAATTGTTTTTATTTTTTTTCCAGAATTTTTTGTGACCTTTTTTTAATTGCTAATTCATGGTTATGTTTTTCCCCATAAAATTGGAAAATTTTTTTCATTAAATTTGCACGATTTTTAAAAAAAATACATTTTCAGGTTTCCTCATTTTCAGTTTTTTATGGTATTTTTTCCTCATGAATGCACAACCTTTTCCCTAGGAAGTGAATTGCTTCTTTTCTTAGAAATTCGAGGGTTTTTTTCTCAAGGCTTCAGGGAGTCACTGAGAGATGATCAGACAGCTGCTCATGCTCACTCTGAGCTGCTGTGATATTTGTGTCATTGTTGCAGACACAGTTATCTGCTGCAACTTTGAAATTAATATAATCTGTCAGAATCTATCAGAATAATGATAGGCAGCCTTTTGATTCATTTCCACACTCTGTGCTGTGACGTGGTGACGGTGACACCTACTTCATTGCATGTTTATCCGCGTTTCTTATTCAGATGTCCGCTGAGATGAGGTGACCAAAGACCCACATTGCTTGCAGAGTCAACTAGTGCGCATAACCTATCAGACATCAGAGGGAGCCCAGATCGTACTGGGTTTGCCTGGATTGCCGTAGTATTGTGATGATGTTTAACATGCCACTAGGGCTGGGTGATATAGAAAAATATTAAAAAATTCAAGTTCAAATTCATACATAAAAAAAGTATCTTGATACATTTTTCTCTATATCGCGATATACGACACATATCACAATACATATTTTGTGTACTGAATGTCCTTTAAAATGTGGTTTTACTTAACATTTTTATTAGAAATTTATATATATATACACTACCATTCAAAAGTTTGGGGTCACTCAGACAATTATTTTGTGTTTTCCATGAAAAGTCACACTTATTTACCACCATGAGTTGTAAAATGAATAGAAAATATAGTCTAAGACATTGACAAGGTTAGAAATAATGATTTGTATTTGAAATAATAATTTTTTCCTTCTAACTTTGCTTTGGTCAAAGAATCCTCCATTTGCAGCAATTACAGCATTGCAGACCTAACATGATTGCACAAGGGTTTTCTAATCATCCATTAGCCTTCTGAGGCAATGAGCAAACGCATTGTACCATTAGAACACTGGAGTGATAGTTGCTGAAAATGGGCCTCTATACACCTATGTAGATATTGCACCAAAAACCAGACATTTGCAGCTAGAATAGTCATTTACCACATTAGCAATGTATAGAGTGTATTTCTGATTAGTTTAAAGTTATCTTCATTGAAAAAAACAGTGCTTTTCTTTCAAAAATAAGGGAATTTCTAAGTGACCCCAAACTTTTGAACGGTAGTATATATACAGTGGGGTAAAAAAGTATTTAGTCAGCCACCAATTGTGCAAGTTCTCCCACTTAAAAGATGAGAGAGGTCTCCAGTTTTCATCATAGGTATACCTCAACTATGAGAGACAAAATAAGAAAAAAAAATTCTAGAAAATCACATTGAAGGATTTTTAATGAATTAATTGGTAAATGCCTTGGTAAAATAAGTATTTGGTCAATAACAAAAGTTCATCTCATACTTTGTTATATACACTTTGTTGGCAATGACAGAGGTCAAACGTTTTCTGTAAGTTTTCACAAGGTTTACACACACTGTTGCTGGTATTTTGGCCCATTCCTCCATGCAGATCTCCTCTAGAGCAGTGATGTTTTGGGGCTGTCGCTGGACAACACAGACTTTCAACTCCCTCCAAAGATTTTCTATGGGGTTGAGATCTGGAGACTGGCTAGGCCACTCCAGGACCTTGAAATGCTTCTTACGTAGCTACTCCTTCGTTGCCCGGGCTGTGTGTTTGGGATCATTGTCATGCTGAAAGACCCAACCACGTTTCATCTTCAATGCCGTTGCTGGTGGAAGGAGGTTTTCACTCAAAATCTCACGATACATGGCCCCATTCATTCTTTCCTTTACACGGATCAGTCGTCCTGGTCCCTTTGCAGAAAAACAGCCCCAAAGTGTGATGTTTCCACCCCCGTGCTTCACAGTAGGTATGGTGTTCTTTCTCCTCCAAACATGACAAGTTGAGTTTTTACCAAAAAGTTCTATTTTGGTTTCATCTGACCATATGACATTCTCCCAGTCCTCTTCTGGATCATCCAAATGCTCTCTAGCAAACTTCAGACGGGCCTGGACATGTACTGGCTTAAGCAGGGGGACACGTCTGGCACTGCAGGATTTGAGTCCCTGGCGGCGTAGTGTGTTACTGATGTAGCCTTTGTTACTTTGGTCCCAGCTCTCTGCAGATCATTCACTAGGTCCCCCCATGTGGTTCTGGGATTTTTGCTCACCGTTCTCGTGATAATTTTGACCCCACTGGGTGAGATCTTGCGTGGAGCCCCAGATCGAGGGAGATTATCAGTGGTCTTGTATGTCTTCCATTTTCTAATAATTGCTCCCACAGTTGATTTCTTCACACCAAGCTGCTTACCTATTGCAGATTCAGTCTTCCCAGCCTGGTGCAAGTCTACAATTTTGTTTCTGGTGTCCTTTGACAGCTCTTTGGTCTTGGCCATAGTGGAGTTTGGAGTCTGACTGTTTGAGGTTGTGGACAGGTGTCTTTTATACTGATAACGAGTTCAAACAGGTGCTATTAATACAGATAACGAGTGGAGGACAGAGGAGCCTCTTAAAGAAGAAGTTACAGGTCTGTGAGAGCCAGAAATCTTGCTTGTTTGTAGTTGACCAAATACTTATTTTACTGAGGAATTTACCAATTAATTCATTAAAAATCCTTCAATGTGATTTTCTGGATTTTTTTTTTTTCTCATTTTGTCTCTCATAGTTGAGGTATACCTGTGATGAAAATTGGAGACCTCTCTCATCTTTTAAGTGGGAGAACTTGCACAATTGGTGGCTGACTAAATACTTTTTTGCCCCACTGTATGTATATATATATATATATATATATATATATATATATAAAATACACATTCTAATAGATATATAATAGATATATATTAGATATATAGATATATACATTCAGATATATAATATCTAATATACATATATATTAATATCTAATATACATTGCTAATGTGGTAAATGACTATTCTAGCTGCAAATGTCTGGTTTTTGGTGCAATATCTACATAGGTGTATAGAGGCCCATTTCCAGCAACTATCACCCCAGTGTTCTAATGGTACATTGTGTTTGCTCATTGTGTCAGAAGGCTAATGGATGATTAGAAAACCCTTGTGCAATCATGTTAGCACAGCTGAAAACAGTTTAGCTGGTTAGAGAAGCTATAAAACTGACCTTCCTTTGAGCAGGTTGAGTATCTGGAAAAAATTATTTCAAATACAAATCATTATTTCTAACCTTGTCAATGTCTTGACTATATTTTCTATTCATTTTACAACTCATGGTGGTAAATAAGTGTGACTTTAAATGGAAAACACAAAATAATTGTCTGGGTGACCCCAAACTTTTGAACAGTAGTGTATATATTCATTTCACTTATGAAAAAGCTGAATAATAAAATAAAACGAAAAATTATATCAGAGAAAAGTCTTCACAACAATATGTAACTGAACAAAGTGTCTTTTTTCCTTTGCTTACCAGAACTCACATTTTCAAGTAATCAAATTTATCCACATGGGCAGAAATGTTTGTTTACCATACATAGTTAATACTTGGCGGTCTAATAAGTGACAGAAGTATAATTTTTTGCTTATTTTTTTTTTTTTTAATGTGTCTACATCAGTGTTTATTTGGCGAGCCACTCGCTCTTATATTGAAGGGTTGCAAGACCGAATAGGAGCTCTTATTTTGAAATTTTGTTCACTTAGGGAACAAACGTGCAGAGTTCAAACTCAACATGTTTATCTTCTCCTGGCTCCCCCCATTTTCTGTGCTTAAGGTGAGCTTACATTTATTCTGTTATCTTCCTTTTCATCTCTGCTTGCTGCAGTTTAAATTTCTCTGTGAGCATGCGAGGGGCGGGACAGCCACGCTGAGCTAGAGAGCTTCCGCTTTCAGATTTCAGCGGCCAAGCTGCAGATAAACCTGTCTTGCAGTGGCAGCTCATATTAACGTGATAAATATTTGAGTATGGGCGATATAATATGTATCGCGGCCAGACAAATGTACCAATGCAACAAATATACACTTTATCAGGGTTTTAAGTGATGTTCCTGCTGAGGTTCTACCTGCATCATGTAATTTTATTACTGATCGTTTTAACCATAAACTAAAATCAGCGCTGGACTTGGTTGCACCTTTAAAGACCAAAAATGCAAAAACTAAACCTGTCCCGGGCAGCGCGGTGGCGGAGTGGTTAGCACTGCGGCAGCACAGCAACTCACCCTTGGCCGGGGGATCCTGAGTTCGATCCCAGCCCCCGACCAACAGTGATCTGTGTGGAGTTTGCATGTTCTCCCCGTGTCTGCGTGGGTTTACTCCGGGATTTCTCCGGTTTCCTCCCACATGCCAAAAACATACAAGTTAGGTTAATTGGCAACAAAGTGGGGATTCTAAATTGTCCTTAGGTATGACTGTGAGAGTGAATGGTTGTCTGTCTGTCTGTGTTGGCCCTGCGATGGACTGGCGATCTGTCCAGGGTGTACCCTGCCTCTCGCCCAAAAGATGCTGGGATAGGCTCCAGCCCCCCCGCGACCCGAAAAGGATTAAGCGGAAGAAGATGAATGAATGAATAAACCTGTCCCGCTCTGGTGGAATAAAGATATAAAACAGCAGAAAAGGAAATGCAGAGCAGCAGAGAGAAGGTGGAGAAAAACAAAATTAGCTGTTCACTACCAAATTCTGAGCTAACAACTGAAACTATATAATAACACGGTCAAACAAACCAGAAACTCCACCTTCACCAATATTAACAAACACTCACAAAAACAATCCCAGAATCCTTTTCTCCACCATAGATCACCTGATCAACCCTAATTTTAAGAAGTCCAGCATGATGCCAACAGACTCACTATGTGAGGACTTTGCAGACCACTTCAGAAGTAAGAGGTTATTAGATCTAATCATTTATCACAAAATACTGTTTTTGGTACTGTGGATCCTCTGCTTTTATCTGAGGAAACGCTGGAGAGTTTTGCCCTGGTTGATGCTGAAACTCTTGGTCGAGTTTTCTCCCAAGTAAATCCAACAACCTGTCTTTTAGATCCCATTCCCACATCACTTTTAAAAACATTTTGTGGACTTTTCCAGGAGAAACTTTTAAACATAATGAATTACTCTCTACAGACGGGTGTTTTCCTTGCTGCCTTTGAAATGGCAGTGGTGAGACCCCTCCTGAAGAAGAGTCATTTAGATCCTGAAATCCTTAATAACTACAGACCAGTATCCAACTTACCATTTTTAAGCAAAGTTTTAGAAAAACTTGTTTTTACTCAGTTAAATTATTTTTTAATATCAAATAGCATATTTGATGAAAACCAGTCTGGTTTTAGGACGAATCACAGTACCGAGACAGCCCTGGTCAGGATTGTTAACGACCTAAGGCACAATATGGACTCACACAAAATTTGAGTCTTGGTTCTATGGACCCAAGTGCTGCCTTTGATAAAGTAGACCACCATATTCTTGTAACTATAGAAAGGTAGAACTTTTTTCTGTAAAGTGCCTTGAGATGACCTGTGTTGTGATTTGGCGCTATATAAATAAAATTGAATTGAAGTTGAATTGAACTAGACTAAAGGATCTGGTTGGCCTCTCTGGTACTGGTTTTAATTAGTTCAAGCCCTACCTCACAGACAGGAACTTTTTGTCAGTATGGATACATGTTCTTCCAAAGTCTACAAAATAAATTGTGGTGTGCCCCAAGGTTCAATTTTAGGTCCAATACTTTTTAATCTGTACATGCTGCCCCTGGGGGCTGTTTTCAGGAGACATGGTGTTAATTACCATATTTATGCTGACAACACACAGCTGTATGTTGCTATGTCTCCTGATGACATGGAACCAATTAAGACCCTTTTAAACTGTATTTTAGACACTAAGTCATGGATGGCAGCAAACTTTCTTCAACTCAACCAGGACAAAACTGAAGTTTTACTTATTGATCCTGAAGCTCAGAGAGAAAATTTTACTAAAATTACATAGTCTGTCCTTTACCCCATCGCATCATGTTAAAAATTTGGGCATCATTTTAGACTCTGAGCTCGGTTTTACGCCACACATTAAAAATGTAACACAAACAAGATTTTGCCATCTTCTAAAGAATATAGCCAGAGTTCGCCCACTTCTCTCTTGAGCAAATACGGAGATACTGATGCATGCTTTTATCACCAGTCGTATTAATTACTGTAATGCCCTGCTCTCTGGTCTTCCTAAAAAGACAATTTCAAATCTGCAGTTATTACAGAATCCAGCTGCACGTGTTCTGACGAGGACTAGACGGCAGGCTCACATCACGCCGGTTTTAAAATCACTGCATTGGCTCCCCGTGTCCTTCAGGATCGATTTTAATCAATCAATCAAACTTTATTTGTATAGCACTTTTAAAACATTAGATGCTGCGCAAAGTGCTTTACATAGATAAAAACAATAGACACATTTAATTACATACTTTACATGATACAGCCCCACCCCTTCCAACCCTCCCGTAAACATACCCACAAACACAACACACACAGGCATATACGTACATCATCCCCTACTTCTCATTACACACATGTAGAATAAAGGAAACATTGCTCGGCACCGAGGCACCACGTGAAGGAGCAACCATCCTGAGGAAACACTGGAGCTAAAACACATAAATACAAAATAAAACTAAGAACATAAAGAGCAAAGGGAACTAAAGACCCATACTTAGAAACTGAGCTAAGAACACATCAAAATAAGAAAATCTAAAAGCAAATGGATCTAAGAAGAATGTATTGTAATTTTAAGGTTCTTTTATTGGTTTATAAATGTCTGCATGGTCTTGGGCCTTCTTATTTATCAAAATTGCTTTTGGCATATGAGCCACCGCGGTCCCTGAGGCCCTCCGGCACTGGCCTTTTAACTATTCCTACTGTCAGAACACACACACACACGGTGAGGCGGCTTTTAGTCACTATGGCCCACATCTGTGGAGCAGCCTGCCAGAGAACATCAGGGCTGCCGAGAATGTCCATGTTTTTAAAAGCAGGCTCAAGACCTACTATTTTAACTTTTTGATTAGAAAGGTTAAAATAGTACAATTGATTATTGATTTTATTGATTTTAATTCTCTTAATTTCTGATTTTAAATCTATTTTATGTCACAATCACTTATTTTACTGCAAATTAATATTTATGAATATATGTCTTTTGACTGTATTTAGATGTTGTTTTATTCATCTAGTCATCTTAACTGGCTAGTCTTTCTTATCAGCAAACTATCTTATTATTTATCAGTGACTTTTTAAAAAAGCACTCTGTCCAAGGTCCGGCGTTTCCTCATAAGGGGCCCTCCCATGGGGATTGCGCCTGTTTACTGATTGTGGGGCGCTGGCCTGTGATTGTCCTGGTCTGCCCAGCGGAAGGGGTTGTGCGCTGCGACGCTGTAGCTGCGGTGTCAACCCCTCGGGTTGGACTTGGGCGGTCTCAGAGTTGGTGTTCCTGTAGCCGTGAACTTGGCACTTTTCTTGCTGGTGATGGTTCCCTAGTGATGGTGCTTCCACACTTGGATCCTCAGTGCCCAACCATAAGCCTTAAGCTACAAGTTTTACACTGATGAAAGTTTCTTTGTGTGTTTGTGTCTGTGTGTGTGTGTGTGGGGGGAAATTGTGTTTTAGGGCGCATTCACACGGCCACTGTTTGGTCTGGACTAAAGGACCAAAGTGTGTATTCCGTGGATAGTTCGGTTCATTTGGCACCGTCTGAATGCGCCTCGAACTCTGGTGCAGCACCAAACAAGCGAACTCTGGTCCCCCTGAAAAGGGGGGATCTCGGTTCGCTCAATGTAAATACATGAAAAGACATAATTCACTGTCTGGGTGAGATGCAGACAGGCGAAGTTCCCACTCACCTGAAAAAGTTGTCCCTGTTGAAAACTTGATGTGTGTTTCCTGGCAGCACGTCCGTGGTAGGATTCCGTGGACAAATAAATCCAACATCCCGATTCAGCTGAAGAGCTCCTGGTTCTTCAGCCTCCATTTTGGGTAGAAAATAACAATAAAGTCAACTGAGCGGATCCAAGAAATACTTTTACCGGAGAAAACTGAGGAGAAAAGTTTAGAAAAATGTCTCTTGGACTTGGAGCAGTGACGAGTGAGGAGTGAGATGCAGGCTCTGATAGATATTTGGTCTGAGAACCAGATTTCTCAACTGCTTGTGGCTACACACAAGAATACCGATGTTTTTAAAATGTTAAATGATGGCGGCACAGGTGTGGGGGGGTAATACAGACAGCGGAGCTTTTCATTTTTATTAGTTTGTGGCGCATAAACACCTTACTGAAGGGAACGGTGTTATGCTGAGAATTGCTCACTTGCAAGAAGTGCATCCCATCGTCGAATAAACATGATTTAAAGATAATTTACAAGAGGTAATTACAATTTTTACTTCTAAAAATGTATAATGGGTACTTCTAAAAATGCACAAATGGTTACAAGCCTGGCTGTAGTGTTATATTTTATAGTTTTGGTGCATGGGATGCAATTCTTGGCAAACGAGCAATTCTTGGCATAACACCGGTCCTGGCCAATCGATGAGCTGAATTTCTCTTCTTCACCAAGATTTTCTCTTCCCGGTCAGTGGTGGCTTCAGCTACAGCGCCCCAAACGAGCAGCTGTTGTAACTGCGTGATGTTGTCCAAGCAGTTTGGTCCGCTTAAGTGAAGTGATGTGTAAATGCAAACCGAACTAAACGAAGGTGTGAAAATTGTCGCCATCCCCCGCCGAGTCTAACCAAGACTCCCGGACTAGCCTGGTGTGAATACAACTGTATTTTAATGTGTGAAGCGCTTTGCATTGCATCTTTTTGTATGAAAAGTGCTATATAAATAAAGCTTTGATTGATTCCCAGCTCTACATGCAACAGATGAAGCAGGTCGCAATTGATTTTCCTGTTAAAACAGTCTACTAGTGCATGTCAGTAAATTAGAATGTGAAAGGTTTTTTTTTTTGTAATATAACTAAAAAAGATAAATTTTAGGATATTGATAATAGTTTTTAAAATAAATAAAAAATCATGACATTTGTAATTTACTGAGATACACCAGCATAATACAATGCACACTATACAGTACAAAATTTGTTAAACTACAAAAATTGCCATTGTTTGTAGTAAAAAAAAAATGCAAATGGTACAATAAATCATTGAGGAATATGTTGGCTTAGTTGATAGAGCATTAATTGATCAATAAGGTGAATCAATTAACAATTAATGAATTAATTGATAACTTGCATCCCTAGTGGGGACTGGCTCAATATTACAGCCAATAGCACTCTGATAGGTTGTAACTGAAGACCAGATTATGTGTTAGGGCCCACTCACACTGGTGGCCCTGCACTCCTCCGTCTGCTAGCCTCCACCAACCCACACGTTTGTTTAGCACGGTTCCCAGACTTTACGTGCAGCTTCTTCACCACCACTGTGAGTGAACATTTGCATTTGTTCTGTTGCTGAGAATACCTCTCCCAACCATTCCAAAGCTATTTGGTTCATGTTTCTGTCACCTCAGGTCTTGGTTTGCTAACCTGTTAGACAGTTGGTCTATGTGACTGAAAAGGTAGGAACATCAGCTTGTGTTTTTTTTTTTTGTCACTCTTAGCTCATCTGGAGAAAATTAGTGACACGAGAAAGCATTAAGGTGAATGAAAGGGTGTCAATTTATGGTGTTTATGTGGGGAAACCCTGGAGCCTCCACAAAATCATAACTGTATAAAACTTACATCCTTTCATCCCTACATGCCTTTGTTCTGTTTCATCTAACGATCTGTGTCTACCAAAATATTTTTTTTTAATCTTTCAAAGCTGTAATCACAGCAGAGAGAGCAGACCTCCTGACTTTTGTGTCCTATTTTTATTGCCCTTCATATATTAGTGCGGTAAAAGTTTATAGTCCCAGTGAGGAATTTGCATGAGTAACTAATTGGTCACGACCTGTTGTCTTCAAGTTCCTTAGACGGAGACAGCAGTCTGTATGTATGTCTTTAGAGTTGGTAAATTTAAACAGAGAAAAAGCAACGCTGCCAAACATCTGCTCCGTAGCCTGTACACACTCCATCCCAGGTGCCTGATGACTCGTTTTTGTGTTTGAAAATGAGTGAGCTCATGGATCTTGGTTTTTTGGGGGTCATGCCATGGTCAGGATATTCAAACAGGCTTTTCTGAATCAGATGGAGTTTGCATCTTAATTTATTTATCCCCATAGGCAGGACCATTTCTGACTATAAAGCGGAGTACGCAAATGCAACAGGTCCCCTCAGCCACTAGGGGGCCCTAAAGCTACAAATTCACCCTCAACATTTTTTTCTTTTGAAGAGAACTGGAATTACCTTCTACTTTTTTCTTGTAAATTTGCAGCTTCTAACAATTGTGGAGAAATTTATTATTTTGGCGGTCCGACCGATTTTCCCGTGAGGTAATGGGTTTTCCCATTGATCCAGTAATTCACTCAGCTCAGAAACATCCCACAGCTGTCATGATAATCACAATATCAACTTATCATTAAAAAATGTTTATCAAGTTTATTTTATTATACTTGTCGTATAACATTGCTTATACTGAAATGAAATGAGCTGCCTTCATGGTCTTCCTCCTTGTTTTGCTTGATTCGGGGTGTTCACATCAGTTTTTTGGACTTTATGCTAAAGTCACGTTTGATCATAAGAGATTTTATGAGATTTCTTTAACTAGAATTGCCAGTTTAATCAGTTCCATGACTTTAGGCTTATTTATTTCAGAAAGTAAGAGAGTACTGCAGTCATATTACTTGGATTAGTTTTAATGGGCTGATTTGCATAGTTGTGTAATTGTTTATGAAAAGTAGGGCTGGCCGATTAACCAAAATAAAACTGACGTATTCTTGCTCATGTCGGTTTTTTCACTTGTGTGTAGAGAGAGCTTTTCATGTGCTGCCCCTTTAAGACATGCCCACATTGATGCCCTACCCTGGAGGCAGTGCAGTTAGCGCTGTTTGGAAGCAGCAGAACACTGCAGAAAAAGTAAAACTGCTTGTAATGAAAAGAGATGTGGTCTCCGTCCACATAGTATGGGATGATTGAGTCTTTATTTCATCTGAAGATGCCAAGAAAAAGAGAGCGAAGTGCATGGAAACGAACATGTAGACACCTGAAGCTAAGTCAGTGTTAGCCTCTGATGGCTCTCTGTGTTATTTCAGCCGTTTCCAGCAGGAACTCACGACAAACTAGGAAACCTAAGGCTGCATTTAAGAGACCGATAACAGACTCAATCACTGTGTGATTGTAATGCAGTTGTGGCAGCTAACAAGCTAATTAGCCGCTATCACGAGTCACATGACCCACAAACCCTCAAGTGATATCTAAACACTGTAAACGCTGACTTCTGCACTGGACAGTGTTTAATTTGTGTGTGAAAAGACAGTAGATCTGTCTTTATTGTATTATGCTCATTTTTGTGCTTAAGCAAAGTATAAATTTAAGGGTTTGCAAACTTATGTAACAAGTTCATTGTATGGTTTTCCCCTCAACATCACATCCTTCACTTGAATTGCACAGGTTTTAGGTCACAGAAAAGTTTGGAAATGATTCATGATCTCATTTTTATAATCTGTTGGAGTTTTAAAGATATTTTAGTGTTTTAGGCCTGAAGAGAAAGAATGCTCCACAGCAGCAGTGGTGTCACCCAGGCTGTTGCACTTATCAGGCATTTTTCTGTGCATAATTAGAAGTTCGGTCTTATCAAAAAGGTATTTGAAGGTTATAGTCAGCAGGTACGGTACATTCTCAGGGCTACAGAAGCTTTATAATGTCCTGTTTTTTTTAATACTTCCTCTCCAACACTGGAGCACTTCCTTATTTCACTTAGCTTCCCTTCAAACTTTGGGAAGTGAGAAGTGTGAACATGTGAGGTAAACCAGGGCCCATTCAGGTGAAATGAGCCTCTACACCTACCCCCCTGGCCCAAATTTCACATCCCCCCATCTGCTGTGTAGTTCCACTGAATACTGAGTTTTTGTCACGCTTCCCATGCTTTGAAATGCTAGAGAAGTCCCAAGCGGCAGCTTTCTGTTCTTCATAATAAACCTGAATGAATGTGAGCATCGATATTCAGCTCAGCTGCTTCCTCAGTTTGAGTAACCCAGGGATACTTCATTCATATTCTAATTTTTACCTCATCCAAGGGAGGACAGAGGTAATGTTTTTAGTGGCATTTGTTGGTTTGTCTGTCTCTGTTAGCAACATTACTCTAAAAGTTATAAACTGATTTTGATAAAAATTTCAGGAAAGGTGTGTAATGGCACAGGGAACAGATGATTAGATTTTGGTGGTGATTCAGCTCACGATCTGGATGCAAGACTTTTTTGAATGTTGTTTTATTATATTAATATGGCACTTTTCATGTACAGCCCCTTTAAGATGTGTCCACTGAGTTACTTGCGTGGCCACGCCATAAGACCTCAGCAACCCGGAAGCCAAACACTGCAGAAAAAGTATTAGGGGGCGTGTCCACCAAACGTGTTTTTTCTGCTGTGGGCTACTATTTTCTATTCATTCTCTATGTAGTCCAGTGTTTACAGTGCTGAGCGCCCTCTGTGCTGAAACACTTAGAGCAGTGGCCGCTTTTTGTTGCGGTGCTCAGGACTGAAAAAAGTTCAACTTTTCAGACTTCTGTACAGGTGTGCTTATCAATGTTGGACCTTTCTAAGCAGCCAATCAGAATTAAGGAAGGGCGGGACATAAGACGCCGGTACAGGAAGACGAGAACAGTAGGTGACGGGGGAAGAGGCTGAACTTTGCTGCATCTAACAACCCGGTACTCTTTGATCTAACACTAAAAGGATATCATGATCAAAATTTGAAAGCAAACGCTTGGAGGAACATGTCCGCATCTGTCTGCGTGCCAGGTGAGCGTTTGTACCTTTGTCATGGTCATATTTCTTACAAGTTTGTTGCGGTAGATAATATGGATATTATGTGAATTTGTAGTTGATAACTGCAAAAAAATGGAATAATACTGCACTGTTGTGTGATATTTAAGCAATATTACACGAGAGGGAGTTTGGCATCATGAATATATGAACTTCAGCAGGGCGTGATTCCCGCTGGAGTTTGTATATTCATGATACCATAATGAACTCGAGTGCAATACTGCTTTTATACAACAGTTCCGGCAAGCAAAATTTATTAAATGATAGCAATACTGGACAAAATATTATGATTTGTTTGTTTAACCAGTTATTTTGCACAGCTGAGGAAAAAAAAAAAGTCCCTTCTGAATGTAGCCACTAACTGCTGCTAAACATCTTAATTAGCATGAAGACATCTATGGTCATTTCACACACACGTAAACAAATTAAATATCGTCAAGTGCAAAAGTAATAAGTGTAAATAATTAATGTACAAGAAAAAAGAGCGGTACATTTGAATAAATTTGTGCCTTTTTTTTTTAGCTTTTTCTTGGAAACTTGTAACATTTTTTTCTTGGAAACGTTGGAAATGTTTTCTGAGCAAATTTGCAACCTTCCTAATAAATTGAGTACTTTTTTCCTATAAATGTGCCACGTTTGTAATAAATGTTATTTTTTTACACAAAAATTTACAGGTATGTACTCATAAATTTTCTCATAAAACATTTTTCCTGTACAGTAAATTTGCAACTACACTCTGACATATTAAGTTGTACTACTGTATATAAACTGCCCTTGCACTCTTTATGGGTAATGTTTTTACTGTGCGGTAATAATTACACAACTGTCCTTTTGAGGGAACACCTGATTGGGGGGGGGGGGGTTAACTAAATTACAGCAGTGTGTAATATTTTCTGAAGTGAGTCTTGTAATATTTTAATGGAACACATGTAACAGTCAGTCACAGTGCTATTAACCTTGCCTAGAAACAATGATGCAAACAGATTAGATTTTACAATGTGCATGCTTTATTTCACTACAACATTCCTGGTCTGTATGTTATTCTTTACAGATTACGTTGTGTATTTTTGTTAATGGAAATTCATATGGTTTTCTAATGTGATGACATGATATCCGTCTGTATGTCCATCTGTCCGTCCACATTTCACGGGAATCGCTACTTCTCCTAGGCATTTGCCCCGATGCTCACCAAACTTACTCACAACGATCCTCAGGTGGGTCTGCATCCAAGTTGTGCTCAAGGTTAAGGTCAAGATCAAAGGTCAGGAAATCTGGGCACTTATGCAATTTCAGCAAAATCACCACTCCCTCCGGACAGTTGCCCCATTGGTCACAAAACTCACTCAAAAGGATCCCTAGAAGGGTCTACATCCAGGTTGCACTCAAGGTCAGTGCCAAGGTCAAAGATCTGGAGATCTGGGTGCTTACATAATTTTAGAAAAATAACAACTTCTCCTAGGCAATTACCTCGATTCTCACAAAACGCACTCACAGTGATCCTTCGGCAGGTGTGCATCCAGGTTGGGACCAAGGTCATTGTCAAAGGTCAGAAGATCTGGGCATTTATGATTTCATGAAAAATGTTACTACTCCTAGGCCATTGACCTTGACTTTAAACAAATCCTAGATGGGTTTGTATCTAGGTTGTGGTTAAGGTAAAGGTCAACGATCAGGAGATCTGAGCACTCCCGGGGTGATTTCGTCAGGCTGGAATGAGCTACTCCAACATTGGCGGTCTGGTTTAGTTGCTTATTCTGTTCCTTCTTAGCACACTTTATTATTTTCTTTAATTTTTTTCAGGGCAGTGTAGGAATACCTGTGCCAAGTTTCCTCCTTAATCAAACAGACTCACAGCCATCTGCTCAAGCTGCATCAAATCTCTTGTGTTAATCTTGGGGGTTATGTGGTTATGATTTGTATTTAAATGTAATATAGCCACTGAACGTGCCCTACATTCTCATTCCTCATCTAATTAATAATCCCCAATTCATCTAGGTCAGGTTCACCTGCTCACAAGTCTATAAACCCTGTGGATGGAGTGATCATTTCCCTTCTTTTTTCTGTCTTTCTGACAGCATTTCCATGATGGGCGTAAGGCGCAGCAGCACATCGAGAGCTCATGGAAGCAGCTGGAATCGGTAAATATTCTCTTCTTTTACATTCTGGAAAAGTAAACAAAAAAACTGCTATTAGGGCATCTGTCCAGTTGAGTTGTTGCAATAGGGTTCTCTACAGATCCTAAAAAAATCGGTGTGTGTATTCAAAATTAAGGCCTTAAAAATGACAATTATTCCTTGAATCTGCCTAAAGGTCTTAAACAAATACAACAGACACAAATCCTTGTATTTGATTTTAGAAAATTGTCGCTGCTGTTTTAGCCTTTTAGCATAATTGAAAGTGAAATAATTGATTAACCCTCATGTAGCACTTATAAAAGGCAAAAAATAGATACATCGGTTGTAGCCCCTTTCCCCCCCAGGCAGTTGGTGTGAGATTGTTCCCCATGTGCCATTCCTTCTAGGACTATTCCCCCTGGGCTTTTAGATGACACACTTCATTATTAATCTCTTTCCCTGCAGTTGCCCTCCTGATTGTTCTTCATGAGCCATTCCCACAGGGTGTTAACCCACCTCTTCCAGGGCAAATTCCCCTGTACTGTTTCCCTCAGAAGCTTCCCCTCTGGGCTTTTCCCCATTGGAAATAGACTAATAGTGAAGTGCTATCTAAGGCTAACAGCCCAAAGCAGAAAACTCTGAGAGGGGAATGGCTTAGAGGGCAATGGCCCGGAAGGCGATGTGCCTGACTCAGAGAATATGAGTACTTTCACTTGACTTATGATGTTAAAAAGACCCTAACTATCAATAAGATGCATAAAATATAAGAGCTAGCAGCTGCTGAAATACCTATATTTGGGGAAAAACAATTTGGTTTTAGGCCCATTTCCTGACAGGCATTTTTTTTTGTGTACTTTATTAATCCTAGAGGGAAATTACAGGGCATCCACCTGGATGGATGAGGCAGCCATGGTGAGGTGCCAATCCCTTCACCATTCACATCCACATTCACAGCTAGGGCCGCTTTAGAGTCTCCAATTAACCTAACTTGCATGTTTTTGGCCTGTGGGAGGAAACCGGAGTATTTGGGGTAAACCCACGCAGACACAGGGAGAACATGCAAACTCCACACTGAAGGGCCACCGATGGTCAGGGAGTGGGATCGAACCCACAATGGTCAGGGGTGGAATTGATCCCATGACCTTTTTACTGTGCTGCCACAGTGCTAACCACTGTTCCACCGAGCTGCCCATTTCCGACTTTCCGAGATTATTCTCTCTGGGTCATTCCCTCTCTATTCCAGTTGAGATGTTTCCTGGAGAGAATGGACCAGGGGAATAATCTGGAATATTTTACCTGTCAGAAATAGACTAATGAAGTCTGTTGTCTAAGTTTCATTGCCCATGGGAGAACATTCCTAGGTGGGAATGGCCCAGGGAGCCTGATACAGAGAATATGAGTATTGTTACTGTTATTTTACAAAAAACCCAAAACTTAGAAATTCTTGGATGGAATATGGGTGGGCAATATAAGCTGCAGCTTCAGCCATCACCCATTTTGGATAACTTATGTTGAACTATATAATCAGAGGAGTTATTGTCTAATTTGACCTTGTCGGATTTTCTTTCCTCCTTTGTTATATTATTCTGTTTCTTTTTTTAATCTTTACTTTTAATCTATCCGAAATAAAGATTCATTTATTCATTCATTCAAACATAACAGTCAATGAGATGCACAAACTATAAACAACAGTAGAAATACCTGTATTGATATTTTTGTGTGTGTGTGTTCACACACACATTCACATGTATAGCCAGTTTAGGGACACTATTTGACTTTCGGATGAAATTTATGGAAATGCAAAAAGTTCACGCTACAGTGATATTATATCATGAAAGTAGGGCATTTAAGTAGAAGCATGCAATGGTGATGTCCTTGTCTCAAACAATTTATTGAAACAAAAGCTAACAACAGTGGTGGCTATACCACAACTAAAAATGTCAGTGTCTCAATAACTTGTCATGTGCCCTTGAGCATCAATTACAGCTTGACAACAACGTGTCATGCTGTTCACAAGTTGACTTATTATCTGCTGAGGCATGGCATTCCACTCTTCTTGAAAGGTGGCCCTCAGGTCATTGAGGTTGTGGGGTGCAGGGTTACGAGCGTCTACACGGTGACTCAGCTGATCCCATAGGTTTTCTATGGGATTCGGGTCTGTAGAAAGTGCAGGCCACTCCATTTAAGGTACCCCAGCCTCCAGCAGCCATTCCCTAATGATGCGACCTCGATGAGCTGGAGCACTGAAGATGAAATTAGGCCTGTGTTGTTCATGTAGGGGCATAATGACTGGATTAATGGTGTTATTCAGGTAGTATCGGCTTGTCACTATACCATTCATAAGGTGTAGGGCAGTTCTGTGTTGACTTCACACACCTGCCCAGACTAACACCACCACCGCCAAAGGCTCATCTGGTGACAGCAGTGGCAGATGCATAGTACTTTCCGTGATGTCTCCAACGTTGTTGGCGACCATCATTTCTGCTCGGCGTGAATCAACTTTCATCAGCGAACAGCACTGAGGTCCACTGGTCCCTTGTCCAGCATAAATGCTCCCAGGCCCATGCAAGACAATGATGCCTGTGCCTGGTGGTGTGGTCAGGTACCCTTGCAGGTCGTCTAGCATGCAGACCACACTGATGTAAATGTCTTCAAATTATCTAATGTGACACATGGGTGCCTCTCACCTCCCTTAAATGTGCCTGGATTTGAGTGGCATTCATCATTCGGTTCTGCAGGGCACTGTTAACAATGAAGTGGTCATCGGTGTGGGATGTGGCCAAAGGACGTCCATTTCGATGCCTTTCTGTGACTCTTCCAGTCTCTCTGTATCTCTGTTGCAACCTGTTGATGACACTCTGTGACACTCTAATGCTACGTGTCCACTGGTCCGGATTTTTCAGAAAGGAATCTGCATACCGCAACCTGTGATGTGCGGAAAAGGGGCGTGTAGTGTATTTCTCGGCTAGGCGGAGTTGAGCAATGTGGGAGGAAATATTGGAACAGTCATTATTAACCATGAGCAGATTATTTTTAATAGTGCTGCTATATTTGTGCTACAAAAGGCGACTTTGTCATCGTCACCGCTGGCTTTGGGTTCACCCAATCCTACAGACCTGCACAGTGCATGTCGAATTTGACCGCCTGCTTCGTGAGCTTCGGCTGGATGAGCCCATGGTTCCACTGCTCTCCACGCCTCGTTTGTTGTGTCTGTATGATGGCAAGGACTGGTCATATAGTATCGGGTTTCCTGAAACAGTGGTTATTAATTTCTCCTTCAAATCTTCACAGCAATAGGTAACGTACAGATCTGCTTGTCTTTCCCTCCCCCCCTCCCCTCTCGTCTTCTCCTCCAGCTGGCTGGTTCACCGGATTGGTCGACAGGTCCGGCTGTGGGCGGTCTTCAGCTGTCTGCTGCTGCCGGACAATATGGTCTCCATATCTTTTAAAACAAACCAGCGAAAAGTATTTCTCACATCATTTCGTGCAAGAAATATTGGGTTCAGTTAATGAATCCATCGTTATTTGACATCAAAAACCACTGGTTTAAAAGTTCAGGACGAGAGTGCTGCCTCCGGTTCATGACCATACGAAAAAAATCTTTACCGATGGAAATATTTATGCAAATGAGCTGTAGGGTACCTCCGGGCGACTCAGCACAACACAGTACAGTTTTCGACCGCTTCGCACGCAAATGCTTTCCACTGGGTTTCCAGTACACAATGAATGGGAAGCAGAAAAACAACGGAACCAGTGGACACGTAGCATAAGCTCAGTGGCCACTTCTCTCCGAAAACATTCTGTTTGAAGCCTCGCAAAGGCAAGGTACTGTTGCTCAATTGTTAGGTGTTGTCTTGGTCTCATGATGTCAAAATGTGAACAGCATGATGAAGAGGACCGTTTAAATATCAATTCTGATTCATCCAGAAAATTTATTGGTCCATTCACAGATCAGACACCTGTTGTGAATTTTGCCGTTAAGCACCTTGTTAGAGAACAGCAAGTTATGCAAAAAGTACTGAAGCACTGAACAGTTGGACATGCGTATTCAAAAGGTTAGAGGAGGTCAAATTAAGTTCACCTGTAAAAAGGTTATAATGCATTTTAGGCGCATCCTGAAATTTCACCCGAAAGCCAAATATCCCTTACTTTGAGTAGTGTACTGTATATACACCAAGGCCCATTTTCCCCCAGGCAGTTTCCACATTTCCAGATTGTTCTCCCTGGGCCATTCTAGTTAAGAATATTCCTGGAGGGAATGGACCAGGGGAATCTAGAATCTATTCCTGGTCAAAAATATAGTAACAGTGAAGTGTGTTATCGAAGTCAAAATTCTTGGGGGGAAATGGACCAGGGGGCAGTGGGACTGATACAAGGAATTTGAGTACCGTTATGTTAAGACCCTTACCATCAGTGAACTGCATAAACTTTAAGCTCTACAGTAACAGCTGTAGAAACACATGTAAAGGACACAAAAAGAAAATAAAGAATGTTGATTCTAGGCCCACTTCCCCCAGACAATTGTCCCTCCATTGTTCCCACTAGGCCATTGCCTCTATTAATATTCCCCTCCTGGGCTATTAGGATTAGGTAACATGCTTCATTTTTAATCCGATTACCCACAATTTCCCCCAAGAATGTTCCCCTAACCCCCCACAGGCAATTCCCCCCTGAGCCATTCACCACTATGAATGTTCCTCCTGGGCTGTTAGACCGAGAAAACACACATCACGGTTAGTCCATTTCCAGTGGGGAACAGTCAAAAAGGGAACATCCTTCAGGGCTAATGGCCCAGGGGGAACAATGGAGGTGGGGGGTTGCAGTGAAGTATGATATCTACACTTAATAGCCCACGGGGGGAGGGGCGTGATCAGAAAATACTGTATGAGTACTTTTACTCAGTTTATGATGTTACAAAAACACCAAAATTCCAGTGAACATCAGTTGAACAGCATTTTTAAGCGTATTTCATTTTATTGTGTGTAGGCTGAAGCAGCAGGTTCTGATTTGTCCTGCTTTATAAATTTTGTGAAGGGGCTTTAAGTGAGATTGTACAGAACACCATTTTATCTCCGCCTGGCCCCTGTGACGGGGTGGGGGGGTGGGGTGGGACTGTGTGAGAGAGATGCCTTGTCCTCCTCAAACGTCTCCGCACATTCAATGATACCATTGTGTGTGTGTTTGTGAGTCAGATAGGCACAGTTCAGGCCCCACAAACACTGATTGTTCACTTAGAGGGCCGAAAGAGGGTCGGATGAATGCTTGTTTTTCTGCACACAAACGGCCACTATGAACATTTGTTTAATCTGCGGCTGCGGACTCTAACAGACCCCCGCTGCTGTGTCACTGACATAAACTGACCTCTGACGCCGGGCCTGAAATGGATTTGACGCGTATGTACGCATTCTGACGTCCATGACTGCACTTATTTAAAAGTCAAGTCATGTGAAGATCCTGCCACTGCTCATGGCATTATATCAATAATAAATAATGATGTAATACACAGTGTCCATGAATCCAAAATTAAATCCTTAATTAGCCTAAAAAAATTACAGTTTATCTTTAAATCTCTATTTCATAGGTTACTGCTTTTCACACCATGTGTAACTTTTTCCACATAAGTTTGCAATGTTTTTCTCATAAATTTGAGAACTTTCACATAAATTAGTGAATTTTTTTTTCTTAAAATCATTTTTTTTCACATAAATTTGGGAATTTTTTCATATAAAATTCTTTTTCAAAAATTTGTGACTTTTTCATATAAATTACTGAATTTTTTTGTTACTTAATATATACATTTATAACATTTTGTACCAATTTTAATAAATTTGAAACTTTTTTCACATTATATGGATATTTTCTTGTGTAAAAATGTGAAGTTTTTTTTGTAAATTTGCCACCTTTTTGTTGCAAGTTTGGAACTTTCTCTTAAAGACATTTTCTCCTTAATTTGCAATGTTTTCATAAATTATCAAATTATTCATGTATGTAAATTTGCAACTTTTTACTCATAAATGAGTGGGTTTTTTTTATATAAATTTTGCAACTTTTTAATATAAAATTGTGAATTTTTTTCATATAAATTTGTGACTTTTTCATATAAATTTGTGATTTTTTTCTTACTAATTGTGTAACTTCATAAATTTGTGGTTTTCTTTTACATAGATTTTGAATTTTTTTAAAATTCTAAATTTGCACCTCTTAATTTTTTACTCATAAATGTGGGAGTTTTTCTTCCCAAATTGTTATAATTTTTTTTTCATAATTTTGATACTTTTCCTCATTTAGCTGTAGTTTTTGCCTTTTAAGAGATCTGAGATTATAAATTTAACATGGGACCTTTAAAAGCAATAATCCTTACAACGTGTAATCCTTACAGCTGCAGAAACTCTGTATTACTGTATATGTTGTGGTAATAATGTAAATGTTTCCTTGTTTTAGTGTAAAAGGCGGTTTGAGAGGGACTGTAAAGAGGCGGACCGAGCGCAGCAGTACTTTGAGAAGATGGACGCTGACATTAACGTGACTAAGGCTGACGTAGAAAAGGTATGTGCTGTCTGTCCAGCCTGTCCCAGACTCCATGATCAGCACAGTTGCCTGGCTCTCCCACCTGGCACTCTGCCCTTTCTTTCGCCACTTTTCTGTTTTATGCCCCAGCCCTGATGTCTCATTTTCAGCTTAAGGTGACATGAATTTTTTGTAACTTTTTTGTGCTTTTTGCATGAATCTTAGTATTTGATGTGATGGTAGGCACAAAAACTGAAAAAACACAGCCCTGTCACTTTGCTAGGGTTCACTTTGATCACTCTACGTCTTATCCAGATTTCTCTCCAGTATAGGTAGCTTTGTTAGCCTAGCGAAGTGCTTTGGTTTTAATGGCTACTCTCTGCATATTCTACTCACCCCACTAGGTGTCCTGGTTCATTAATCTGCTCTCAATCACACATCCTAATTTCAGAAGTTATTTTGGCGTGTTTTGTTATATTTGGCCAAGATGACACTGTAATCATCCCGCTGGTACTGTTAACTTAGTGTAGCTACCATGGTTTTTATGGCTGTTCTCTATACTCTTGTACACTTCCACACTTGATCATAGATCTCACTTCATTTTATTCTGATCTGTTTTGTTACATTTTGACCTAGGGCTGGGCAATTTAGCTTTTAACATGTATTGCGATACATTTAGAGTTTTATCGTGATGCATGATATATATATCACAGTATCTTGCACTCTCCTCTGGACTACTGTATAAACGTAAATGTAAAACCTTTGCATAAAATGACGCCAGCATGATAATAGAAATGGACCCATATATTGCATTTTTTAAAAATTGCATACAAAAAGGGGGGAGGGGTGAAATAAAGTTAAATTTAGCAAACTTTATTGAACCAGACAGGCAACCCCACTCATAAATTTGCAACAAATAAGAATAAATAATGGTAGGCCTTCCTGTTATGGCCTGTAATAAAAACAAAACAAGGACTCAACATAATTAAAAGTGCATTAAGCAAGAATTCTGGAGAAAGATATTTTAAAACCATATAAATTAAAAGTCCAATTTTTCTGTTTGCTGATGTTTTTAACAAGAAGGGCCATGTCTTTGGCAGAATAATTTGTGACTGCAGTTGTGATCTCTTTCCATTTTGCACTTTTGTTGTATGGGATATATTTTCCAAATGAAGAAACCATATAGTCCTTTTCTTATGGCTGGTTCCTTTATTTTTTTTTTGTAGGGGCTACCTGGGATGTTGAGAGCGGATTTTAATGAATTCTTCATATTACAGTGGATGACATCTCAAGTGGTGAAACAAATTAGTGGTACTGCTACCTTTAAAGACAATGGCTTTGTGACATAATTTGCACAAAGCTGTACTTTGCTCAGTTTCTACTTTCTGAAGTCCGAACCACTGCTAGAGAACGGAGCCAGTGCTTTTTTCTCCTTTCGTTCAAGTCTGCTTCCACTGTAGCCAGTGTGTCTGCCACTTCACTTTTTTCCCCTCTAACCGCACTCTGCCAGAGTTGCCAGATTGTGCATAAAAAGCAAGCTTCTCTACTCCATGAAAACAGGCTCAAAAGAAGCAGTTTCTAAAGAAAAAAATTGCAGGAAACAAAACAGACCTGGCAATGGCTCTGATATGAAACACGGTGTCGGGAGGGGCGGGGGAGTGACTGAGCTGCAGCGCAGCTGTGAGTGAGAGGAGTTTGTAGAGGACTGGACAGATAAATGCTGATAGCTTACACTGCTGTAGCAATTTATGGTTGATATCCATGATAAAGGCATTTTAAGTACTGCACATAGTAGAATGTATCAATATAACAAATATATTTGGTGTTTCGCCCAGCTCTATTTTGCGCGGGGCGGCCCTGTATTCACAACAGCAGACGTGCTATCTGAGTTAGCTTAGCTTAGCTACAGCTTGTAGCTCCCCTTGACATAATTAGAGCCACCCCATCCTATATCCCTGATTCCAACTGGACCATTTACCAACACTTGTCCCTGCTTTTTCTTTTAGGTGCCTTTTCATCTTATTTTATTATAATTTATTAAACTCTGTCTGAGACAGCTCCTCTACTAGTGGTGGATCGCCACAGCTAGCAGAGTGTTCATTCATTTACGGTTGTTCTATGCTTATTATATCCTAGGGACCCGTCATATCCTATCATCCACTCAAACCACACACCCCTGCCACTGATAATACTTCATTTGGGCTTTTACCCTTCCACATTCAGCCAGTTTTCTGTTAATTAGCTCAGGTTGTGTTCAGCATCAAACTAATTGTTAAATCTGGATAGAAACTGGCCCTGTAGTATTTAATCACTGAGGTATTTTGAACAAATCATGTCACAGATCTTTGGGAACTGAGTCAACATGTGGAAAAAGATCATAATATGTCCTCTTTAAGCGATCATGCGTTTGATGCCAGGAAATGTGTACAGCGGTGAGTCGTTATTATCTCTGTGGAGCAGCAGCCAGTCATGTGCTGGGCTCTGTAACCACAGCCACAACTCCAGTTGTTTTCATGTGTCATAGGGTGGCTTTTGCTTTTCTCCACGTGAAGAACCAAGCATGCAGATTTTGGCTTTCATTGATTATACGTCACGTTCAATAAATCAGAACATACGGCGATTGTCTGACTGGTTCTCAGGACTCACAGCCCTCCCTGGACCCATTTGCTGATGTCATTTCCTGTTGTCATAACCAATTAACTGAGCCCTCTCAATATTCCCCGCCTTTAACCCACACAGCTCCCACGCCTGCAAGGAATCATGGGTCAGCAGCACATGCTCATGCCGCTTCATTGGCTGCTGGAGTGGAGCTCAAGCTCAGAGTTGACACAGTTCAGACCTGATTGTTATGCAAATACAGGCTGGAAGAAAGAGCCTTTCTGCACTCAAAGCAGCCAAGAAGCTAACACTGAGCTACACTAGAAACACCCGGCACAGCAGCTTAAGAAGCTAGCTTTGAAACAAGAGCTGTGTTGTCTCTGGTTACAGTCAGTCCACTCATTTGGTCAGACAGAATTTAGAAAATGAATTCTTAATGTAATAACTTGGTTTTATCAGTGCATGTCCATAGTAGTATGCTGATCAGTTGTACCTTAAAGTTCAAACGTTAATAAGGTGAAGGAAACTCAGTTGAACTCTGTGATATAAAATCAAAATGTAATTATTATTGCAATATCAACGTGAGCATTGTGATTTTTTTTGTATTCCAAATTTGCAGCTTTTTTCTTCAAAATTCTTAGTTTTTTATCAGTTAAACTCGTGACTTTTGTCATCGTAATATTGAGGTTTTTTTTCATGAACAGCTGCAACTTTTTAGATAAATTAGCAAATTTGTTCATATAAATTAGCAACTTTTTTCTCGTCTATTATCTTCTCCTCAATGACTTTTTCTCATAAAAATTAGTGACTTTTTTCATTGTAAATTTGTGTCTTTTTCATGAAAATTTGCAACTTTTTTTCTCAATTGGAAACTTTTCTCATCAGTTACCAACTTTTTTGTCATTAATTAGTGAGGGTGGGAATTGTGAGGGACCTTTTGATTCAGATCACAATTCTTGGGTCACGATATGATCCTATCACGATTCAGTCACAGTATCACAATACCCCATATTATAAATTAGCACTTTTTTCTAATAAATTTGTGATTTTATTTTCTGATAAATTTGTATTTATTTATTTATTTATTTTTTGGAAATTAGGGATTTTTTTGCTGTGAATTTTTTTATGTTAGTTTTTTTCTAATAAATATTTGATTTTTTTCAGGTAGATTAATGATTTTCTTTATTTTTTTCTGACAAATTGGCACATTTTCTGTGGTACATTAGTGATTAAATTTGCAATTTTTTCTGGTCAATTAGTGTTTTTTTCTGATAAGTTTTCAAATTTTTTCTGGTACATTAGTGACTCTTTCTGACAAATTTGCATTTTTTCTGGTAAATTTGTGATTTTTTTTTTTCTGATACATCTGCCTTTGTTTTATAAATTAGTGATTTTTTTTAAGGTAAATTAGTGATTTCTTATGTATTTTTTCAGGTAAATTAGTTAACGGGAGTGGTGGCCTAGAGGTACAGCATCTGCTCCATAACTGGGAGGGTATATAAAAGTGGTTCTTCCTGCCTTCTAGCTTGGTGCTCAGCAAAAATAGAATGGAAGAAGAAAAGTTGGTTACCCAGCCCCAGGGGATGCACAAGTCAGTGTACTCCGTGTCCCAGTCCCAAGCCCAGATAAATGGGCAGGGTTGTGTCAGGAATGACATCGGGTGTAAAAGTCCATGCCAAGAATAGATGGCACCTATTAAGAACACCTAAGAAGTTCTTATGAGTTCTGAACAACTCCTTATAAGGTCTTCAAAGGAAGACCCGGTTCTGGAGCTCGGATCGGGCCCAAATCTTTATCATTTTATCCCACCGGCCTCCATATCCTGCCCTGTGAATTTCAGCCCCTAACTCCCAGCGGTTATACCTTTCACACCTCTGTGTTCATTTCATAGCTCCCCAATGCGGGTTCAATCAAGAGTTCCCCTCCTAAACTTCCTCATATTCATGGAGGCTGAAATTTTCAGGGTTTTTTGGGCTTAATATTATAGACATAAATCAAAATTTTCAGCCCCCATATCCCAGCGGTTATGCCTTTTCCCTCTCTGTGTTCATTTAATAGCTTCCCTATGGACGTTCATTAAAGATTTTCCCTCCTAAATTTCCACATATCCGGGAAGGCTGAAATTTGGGGATGTACACTCTCATAAACTCAGCAAAGCACGTATGAAATCTGAGGTCAGTCTGGCATATGGTTTGAGAGATATGCGAGGAATAGACAGACAGATGCAGAGAATCCTTGCATTTATAGTTAGATGCACTAATGTTCAGAATGAGAGCTGATGTTACCATGACAAAAAGAGGGAAGATAGGAGAGTAACTCATTCCTGTAATTCACAAATGTAGTGCCCTTAATACGTTAGCCAGCAGAACTAAAACGGCTCAGCCGTCAGCAGGCATCATCCAAGAGAGATCGTTGTCCAACAGGTAAACTAACATAAGCAGCACATGCTAGCAGTTTGATGAGTTTTCTAAAGCTGAGACAGTCTCTCGTTGATAATAAGATGCGCTCAATTTACTCAATAAAACTTGCTAACCTTACCAGTGTGGTGTTTATAAGTGGCCCAATTTCAATCACCACCAAGATGGAGCACAGCAGAGACCTGCTGACAGGCAGCCGAGCTGGTGGACAGCGCGGAGGGAGGAGGACGCATCGCTGTAGTGCCGATGTGATGTTGACAATTGTGCTTTATAGAGTTTGCATTTAACTTGTTTCATTTGTTTATTTTCAGTAAAATGCTCCCATATTTTGGAAAGTTTTGGCCTCTTCTTCTCCGCGATTTTCTCTCTTCTGTGTCGCCATGAAGCGCTCCTCTCCCTCTTGGCTGGAACACTTAAACTGAACATTTCCATGGCATTTTTTTTTTTTTTTTTTTTTTTTTTTTTTTTTGTTACTTATTTGTACCCGTAGGTAGACTTGGTTTGCAGTCTGGTGACAAGCCACCGGCTGCTGGTCGCTGCGTGCGCGAGCGCCCTAAACCTACATGTTTTTGGCATGCATATAAACTTTAAAATTAAACAATTAGTCGACAATAAAAATCTGCGTCGACAAATTTTTATGATCGACATTGTCGATGACGTTGATCGTTGCAGCTCTGGTGTGAGAGCGCACGTTACACACAGCTGAGTTCCGCCCTGCTGGATGATACCATAGAGCAGAGGAGAAGAGAGAAGTGAGCTGCTGCTGTGTAAATAAGATAAATAGCATGAGGATATTTAGTTTTTTAATTAAAGGACAAGGTAAAGACTTGTTCTATAGTGAGTGCATCGTAAAATGACTTCTGTTGTGATCTGGTGCTATATAGAAAAATAAAATAAAATTAAATTAACTTGACACTCGGCCCCCCCCCCCCCCCCAATATAATGGTAGGGGAAACACTGAGTGTGCAGCCCTAATTCAAGGCATTAGTCTACAGACCAGTAGATGACACTGTGGCATCTGTGTTTCATCTTTTTATAGTCCAGTGTTTCCCCTCCTGTTGTATTAATAACACTGTTCACTGGGGCAACCACAGGCCAAAAATGAGAAATATCTAGCGCAGCAACCAGCCATGCACACTTACCGTAGTTAATTTAATAAAATTAGTTTACTGAGTTACTCTGACTTTGTGATCACTTTCTTTTTAAGTGTTTCACATGGAAATGACCAAACAGAAATACTCCTACATGTGGAAAAACCAAGAATTTGTTATGCATGTATGCATAGTCTGTCTTAGCTCTTACCGGGGGAAATACTGTAGTCTGTGTTTACGGTAAACTGTGTTATAATCCCTATGAGTCAGTGGCTCCATCCAAGAGTTGGAAAAAAAAGTGTTGATTAGACCACCATTCGTATTGTACTAAATCAAACTAAGAACATTTAAAACCACTAGTTTTAGCAGCATAGTGGTACAGGGGTTAGGACTGTTGCCTAACAGCTCAAAGGTTTCAGGTTGGAATCCCTGGACTGGCAGGGGTAGGAACCTTTCTGTGTGGAGTTTGCTTGTTCTCCCTGTGCTGTGTGGGTTTACTCTGGGAGCGCCGATTCCTCCCACAATCCAAAGACATGCATTTTAGGTTAATGGGTCATTCTAAATTGTCCCAAGGTGTCGGGCTCCTTCACGCCCTTAAGCTGGGTTCACACTATAGCATTTGGACTGACTTTTACAGACGTTTTGAAAAATCAGAGAAATTAGTCCAAACGTTGGTGAAATTCTTTTTGCAAGCAAGTTTTTTTTTAATCCACTGGACACCAACTTTTACAAACTTTTGCTAGCATTTGCCAGCATTGCATTCAGCATTGGCAAACTTTTGCCAACTAGGCTAGTGTATATGTAGCTGTTGCCAACTTAGGTTAACGTAAGCAAACAAATACTCAGCACAGGTCAGCTGACATCAGCGTCAGGCGATGCTCACAGTAAAGGCCGAATTATGCTTCCGTGTTGACACTACACAGGTCTGACATCGTCGACACAGCGTCTATGCACCAACAACGTGGGCTCCTATTGCGTAGCCTGACGTGCACCTCTCCAGAGAAGCAGAGGTGCATGTCGTGGCAAGAGCTGTGGTTGGTCCGCTTTGTATCCTCCTTCACATTTCCTGGTTCTCGCCGCTGCTTTGCTCTGCCTGTTCACAGCAGCAAAACTTCTGAGGCGAGTCTGTTAAACAGCGGTCCAAATTCAAAAGAATATGGACCTAGTAAGCACATACAGAACATTTTGTGGCTCGTCATAACCCCAGTAATTACACAGATTGTCAAAACGGCAACAGCAGTGGTCGCACGCACCGTTTTCTCCGACTTCTCTTTTTCTCTGTGCAGCGATTGTATTAAAAGTTGCTTTTCTTAACATGTTTTAGCTCCAACTTCATGACAATCTGCTCTTGTCCGTCGCTATTTCACAAACAAAAACACACAACAAAGTTGTGTGTTCTTGCTGTTGTGTGTTCTTGCAAGGAACCAGTTTCTCAAAATTACCTGTATTGTGTTTTTCCAAACCTAAATCACATTGTATATTGTTGAATAACAAGCCCACATCACCACACTCCCTGATAAGCTGATGTGGCATCCATTTGAATGATAGTTACCATTATCGTGCTTGCAGTCACTGTGTATGCCGTTACTGAACAGAACTCATGGCTGTTAACAAACACTGAGTGGCAAAAATGAGTAGCATCATTAGGTGCTATGCATTAAAACACAAAAATACACAGTATTCAATCACAGCAGTATACAGAGTACCTGTTTACATTGTGGAGAGCTAATCTTATCATTCCATCTTGTATTAATTGACAAATAAATAAATGCATAAAGGCTTTGAATCAGTTCTTCGCTTCCCATGTGCTCCTTGGCCTTTACCCACACATCACTACAGTCAAGTAAATGGTCTGGTATTAACATCAAAAGTACAGGAGCTACTCTGTGCACTGCTGTGACTACATATTTTGTTTGATTTTTATGTTTTGCTGTATACAAAATAAAGCTGTCACATGTCAGTGTTGTGTTGCTATGGTAACTATCCTGTAACTGCCAAGAATTCTGTTCCAATGCATCACCTCTACAGGCCAGAAAATCCCCTTATTCTGTGGGAAAAGTGTTTTGGTCTTCAGATTAGCAATTATTTTTATTCCCATGTCAATCATTTCCCTAGAATGTAGCTGTGAAATTCTAAATAACAAACGTTCAAATACAAACACTTTCTCTCCCATTTACCTTTATGGCCATTTTTGATTTCAATATACAGTATATGTGCATCAGCTGAACATTGATGACAACAAATGAAATGCTAAAGTCATCAGCTTTGTTTTTCCATGTTTTTTGGGAGGTACACACAAAAAGTAAACACAAAAATTGTGCTATTATGAGTTCTAGTTATCCACAGTATACGATTATGTTCTGCCATGGCACAATCCCCTGGGCTGATTAGAAAAATGGCATGAGGGCATTCCTTGCAGCGATGGCAGCCCTGGTTGATTGGCTTCATGACAGAATTTGCCGATCCAGATGTTCGAACACACTCCTGTCCCCCTGAGCCACTCTTCACCACTCGCCTGGTTGAGATATCGCTGTAGCTTCTGTGTCAGCAAAATTTGGGGGGCTGTTTTGGCCGCATTGACTTCATCAGCTTAGGCAAAGTTGTGCAACACTATGCAGACTTTCACAGTCCTCACAGCTTTCTCCAGGAGGAATTCCAGTGATCGGCCAAGGATTCTCCAGCGTGCCACAAGGATGCCAAATGTATTCTCAATGACGCATCTGGGTCTGGAGTGGCGGTAGTTGTAGATGCTTTTGTCTAATGGCAGGTTCACCCCTGTTAAGCCAAAAAGGAAAGCACACAGAGAAAACATCAATAATCAGACACACAGATATGTGTTTATACTAATGTATAGACAGACATATGCAAGGCAGACAAATTACAAAACAGATGGCTGATTCATTACGTCACAACAGAAGTCATGACAGTAAAAGAAAAAAAAAAAGTCAGTCAAGTAAACAGTGTGGTATTAGCTTCTGCAGTTAAAAAAGAAGGTGTGCATATGATGTCACCAAACAGGACTCATGGTAGTTACAAAACAGAGCGGCAAAAATGAGTGGCAGCATTAGGGTGTATGCAGTGAAACACAAAAAATACACACAGTATTCAGTCACAGCAGTACACAGAGTACCTGTTTGCATTGTAGAGAGCTAATCTTATCATTACGTCTTGTATTGACAAAAAAAAGCTAAATAAATATTTAAAGGCTCAGAACCAGTTCTGCACTTGTGTGCTCTTACCCACACATCATTACAGTCAAGTAAACAGTATGACATTAACATCGAAAGTTAAAAAAGGAACTCCGTGCACTACTGTGACTAAATATTTTGTGTGATTTTATGTTTTGCTGCATACAAACTAAAGCTGTCACATGTGTATCACTGTCAGTGACATACTTGGAAATGGTGGCATCGGATTGCTGTGTAGGGGAAAGGCAACATGGCCAACGATCATATGTGGATCTGTGACTGTTGTCCCAGGAAGATTGGTGGGCGGGGGTAGATTCAGTTTGTTTTCCAACAGCATCGATCCAAATTGGCTTTCTCTGAAGATACCCCCGTTTCTTCATCTACAGTACAATATGTGTCTCAGTGGCTGGATTAGCATGGGAAATTCGCCCTGTGTCTGTCTCTGTCAGTTCAGCGGTCGCACAGACCATGGCCTCCACTTTCTCTGCTTTCTGCGTTGCATTGCTTGTAGTAAAACAAGCTGTTGTTCAATGTTTATAAGGGCCATCTGCATCAAAATTTGTTTGTATGTGCAGTCACCATTGCTTGCGCTGACAAAAACAGAAAATACGGGAGAAAACAGGAAGCACTCTACATATCCGCCGAGACCCCGCAACCGCCTACTGTTTGGGTGGTGAATTGCAGACTGACGCTGATAAACTGGCGCGGAAGTAAATTTTGCAGAGGACTGTGTAGGTGTCATCCGGCAGCAACGCCGTCAGCGTGATGCGGGTGCATAAACTAGGCTTAAAGCTCAGCGTTTGTGGAGGCTTCCTGCCATACTGGACCTGATTTTTTGGATGATTCACACTACAACGTTTGGACTTTTACTGACGTTTTGGCAAACGTTGGCTCTGCTTGCAAAAGTTGGTAAAAGTTAATGATAGTGTTAGTTGGCAAATGCTGGCGAAAGTTGTATTTCTTGAAAGTTTTCAGCATGCTAAAAATTTGCCAATGTTTTGAAATGAACGTTGGTGAAAGTTGTGCTCAGTTTGTAAAAGTTCCTGAGCGCTGGGCTAAGGTATGCAAAGTTCACCTAAGTCAGTGTAAGTTAAGCTCCATTGGCAAACGTTGACTGAAATGCTGGTAGAGGCAGAGGTTTTTAGATGGAAACTCACTTCAGACATGCACAGACAAAAGAGAAATGGAGAGAAGGGGGAATTTAAAAAAGAAAAAATATATATAGTCTCCCAAAAACAGGACAGCCCAAAAGGAAAAAAAAAGCTCCTCATTGAGTAATTTACTGTTCTTAATTTTCTGCTCCATGCGTAATGATTCTCCAGGATTTATTGGTTCGGCTTCCATTGTGGGGAATCAAACAGCGCTGATGTGGTGTCAAAAAGAAAATGGCATTTAACAAAATTTTGTTATTTTAATGGAGAGAGTTGTAACAGTCAAAATATAATCACCCATCATTTTATTTATATGACGATACACTTAATAGTTTTTATTCCATTCACATTCACATTTTAATTGCGGACTTACTGTTGGAGTCTATAGGCATTATTGTATTAGTTTTTTAGAGGAATGAAAGAATGAATAAATGAATGAACAGGGGAGAAGGGCATGCCGAAGTAACTATATAGGAATATAAAACAAAAATAAATAATGAAATGTATGCCCAAGGGAGGATGTGTTCACTCCAAAAGCAGGTTCAGAATGGCAGAAAGCCTCCACAAACGCAGATCTTTATATGAGCATCGCCTGACGCTGATGTCAGCTGATCTGCACTGAATATTCGTTAGCTTAAGTTAACCTAAGTTGGCAACAGCTACATACATTAGCCTAAGTTTGCCAATGTTGAATGCAATGCTAGCAAATGCTAGCAACAGTTCATGAAAGTTCGTAAAAGTTGGTTTCCACTGGATTAAAAAAACCTACTCACGAATGTAATTTCACTGATGTTTGGACTAATTTCTCTGATTTTTCAAAACGTCTGTAAAAGTCGGTCCAAATGCTATAGTGTGAACCCAGCTTTAACTTAGGCTGACTTAGGTAAACTTAGCCCAGTGCTCAAGAACTTTTACAAACTGAGCACAACTTTCACCAATGTGTATTTCCAAACGTTGGCAAATTTTCAGTTTGCTGAAAATTTTCAACAACTTTCACCAGCATTTGCCAACAAACACCAACTATCATTAACTTTTGCCAGCAGGGCCAGACGTTTGCCAAAATGTCAGTAAAAGTTGGTCCAAACGTTGTAGTGTGAATCCACCTTTAGAATAGAGGGTTAGTACTAGTGAAGTGCTTTGAGTGGTCGTTGAGATGAGAAAATCCTGGAATTTCCCCGTTGTGGGACTAATAAAGGCTTATCTTATCTTATCTTAAAATCACTATATAAGTACAGGTCCTTGTCCCTCCTAGTTACGTTATTCCCATGACAATGACGTTTGGCGTAGGGTGGCGCCTATCTCCGTTTCGAGACCCTAGGCCACACAGCTACTGTAGGTAGTGAAGGCTACAGTGGGGGGTCAGTACTCTGGTAGTTCTGCGTGTTAACTTTCCTTTCCCCGTTCTATTATGCTATGCACCAAGCTAGAAGGCAGAAAGTACCATTTTTAACTGGTCTTTGGTATGACCCGGCCGGGATTTGAACCCCGGCCTCCCGGTTGTGGGGCAGATGCTCTACCAACTAGGCCACCACTCCGGTTGCCCAGGCACTCCGTCCCTCCTAGTACTGTTTGTTAATTCTGAGTCCCAGAGCATGTTTTAAGTCTGTTCCTGTTCCATTTATTCTACTTTAAATTACTGTAGAAATAAAATGAAGACGTCAGTAGAATCAAGTGATTTTCCTGTATTAATATCAGATGGTTTTATAGCCACTATTTATTACAGAATATTAGAAAGACACAGGTATCAGTAATCGAAGTCATTTTCTGGCCATGTGTGGTATCTGTGCACTGTAATATTGTTTGAATATATGGGCGTGTTGTATGACGAAAGTTTGTATGTGGGTCATTCCGTGTCAATTGATTAAATTCAAATAATAAAAAAGTCAGGAGCTACACACCCTTTATATTGAGAAAAGTGTCATGCGGTGATCCTCGCGGATCACCATAAGACGCCAAGAGTCCACCAGTGAGTTTTGCGATGATGGTTTATTAACACAAGATGAGACAGGACAAGACTGTGAGCCGTCGGCACAAACACACATAAATTAATACTTGGGCTTGCAGGGCTGCCCCCAGCCACTACGAGCTAAACTGTGACATGACAAGGGATAACGAACCTGACATGAAGGTCAAACGACGCTCTGACAAGGAACGTTGACGAGGTCTTGACAAGGTGTTGACAAAGTCTGACAATCTGACAAGTTGTAGACAATACTCCTGCAACATTACTGTTGCTAGGGCCCGCTTTATGAAGGCGAACACTAACGAGCAGTAATGACACACAGCTGACCAGCCTTGACAGGTGGAAGCCCCACCGAGCACCTTCACAATAAGAACCTGGTGAGACCAGAATACAGCCCACAGCTGTCAAGGCCGGCAGTGAGTTGAACTTAGCCCGAGCGCGATCAGAACCCAGCGCTCGGGTCGTAACAGTACCCTCCCTCCACGGGCGGGCTCAGAACGCCCCAAGGTCCACCCCCCCCCCCACCCCCCAGGGTGGGTGGCCGGGAGTAGGAGCGGAGGGAGAGAGACCAAACCCAAAGACAAAACAGACCAGAAAAAACGACATACAGGACAATGACAAGAGTAACTACTCAGACAAAATCAAAAAATGAACATGGAGGAAACAAAAAACCAGAACTGCTGGGTCAGGAATATTAAACACAAGACTATGACAAAAAAACAAATATTCAAAAATCAGACAAAATACACGGAGAAAAAAAAACAAGGCAACAGTAGAGCAAAACACATACTAGGGCAACTGCAAGACATAACCAAAACACAAAATACACAGAACAGCAAGGACAAGAAAAAAAAAAAAGAACAATCACCGTGACGGATTAACCCAGAAAAAACACTACCCCCCCCCCCCCGACAGTTTATGCTGACCGGCGGAGACCAAGTGCCACAGGAACAGTTCAGGTGGTCTCCCCGCGTCCAACAGCCGGCGGGTGGTCACAAGAGGCGGAACATGACCAGGCGGCTCACCAGAGTCCCAACGCCCAGCACGTCCGCTCCTCCGGTGGTCGAACCAGGTCTCCCGAAGACACACACAACACGTCGGGTGGCCGACCCGAGGCGCTGAACCGGCGAAACAGTTTCTCAGGCGGCCGACCCATGTCCCCCAGCCACCAGTCCCAGGGAAAAACGGCCCGTGGCGGCCTCCCAGATGAGGACAAAACTCGGGAGAGCCGGGGCGAGCGAACAGGAGCCCCCACGGCCCCCGGCGATGATGCACAGGAGTGGTGACTCAGAGGGGACAGATGACCAGGATGAGCCTGTAATCCATTCGGTGGTGAAAGGTCTGCAGCTCCTCCCCCGTCCACTTACCACGCTGGCGCTGCACCTCTGCTGGACCCCGATTGGGTCCCAGCTGCACCCACGTCGGGCCCCGATTGGGCCGGAACCGCACCCGCGGTGGACCCCGATTGAGCCTCCGGTGCACCCACGTTGGACCCCGATTGGGCCTCTGACGCACCCACGTCGGACCCCGATTGGGCCTCCGGTACACCCACGTCGGGCCCCGATTGGGCCGGAACCGCACCCGCGGTGGACCCCGATTGAGCCTCCGGTGCACCCACGTTAGACCCCGATTGAGCCTCCGGTGCACCCACGTTGGACCCCGATTGGGTCAGATCCGCACCCGCAATGGACCCCGATTGGGCCTCTGACGCACCCACGTCGGACCCCGATTGGGCCTCCGGTACACCCACGTTGGACCCCGATTGGGCCAGAACCGCCCCCGCGGTGGACCCGGATTGGGCCTCCAGTGCACCCACTTCGGACCCTGATTGGGTCAGAACCGCACCCGTGGTGGATCCCGATTGGGCCTCTGGTGCACCCACGTTGGACCCCGATTGGGCCAGAACCGCATCCGCGGCGGACCCCGATTGGGCCACAGCAGCCTCCACGACGGACCCCGACTGGGTCGGCGCAGCTCCGCTGACGATCTCCACCCCCCGAACCTAGGACCTCCAACCCAGTGACTCCCGACTCGTTCCACGCCGGCGACACTGCAACAAGGCTCAGAAACAAGAAAACCGGGATCAGAATCACTGGTAGCAACAGAACCCAGCGAGACGAGCTCGGGCGCAGCAGGCGGCTGCTCCTCACTCGCCTCCCCGAGAGGCAGGCAAAAATGCTCCAACACAGGGGACAGAGACACCAGAGGGAGCACTTGCCTGCACTCGGGTTCTGTTGCCACCCAGGACTCCGACGATCCAGGTTCAGGGCGGCGACTCTCGTCAGCAGGCTCGAACTCAGCTGCGTCAGGCTCCGCAGCTGGCAGGATGGCATCTGCAGCCTGAGGTTCCTCCTGCGCTGCTGTCCATGCCGATGACCCGTATGGCGTGGGGGCAGGGGACCCTCGACCCACTGGCTCGGACCACTCCGGCGAGGAGACCCGGGAACGCTTCTTCGTCAGCTCAGGCTCCGGGCCGCAGTCTGCTTTTCTCCGCAGTCCACTTCGTGGCTGCAGGGCCGGATTCAGGCTTTCCAGCACTGCAGGCCCCCTCTTCATCCGACGACGTTGGCCTGGCGTCGCGGACTGCTCGACAGGGGGAAACACAGAAGCAGCAGGTTTAGTTACATTCTCTACAGCAGGTGGAGGGAGCTCGGAGGGCTACGAACCCCGAACTCCGCCCCCAGGAGTCAGACAAGGCAGATTCTAATCAAGATGTAATAAATTGTCATGCACTTGCCTTTCTCCCAGGGCAGAGATGGTTCCTGCTGTAGGGGACGTTGTTCCTCCTTCTCCCCGCTGGATGGCGACAGAGGGCCCCCTGGATGGACGAGGTGGGGCCGCTTTCGACGGTTCGCTGACGGACTTCGCTGGCAGCAGGTCCAGCCGGGGATTCTGCTGAGGGTGACCTGGGCCGTTGCGCCGACGTCGTCGGCCTCCAGACGGCACGCACTCCTGGACCAGCTCCGGAACGGGAACGGGACTCGCAACGCGGGGAGCGAGGATGCTTCCTCCTCTGCTTCCTGCTCTCTTCCTCCTCCAGCCCACGAAGTATCTTGCGCTGCGTAGCGAGTTCTTCCCTCCTCATAATCACCTCCGGGTGATGGTCACAATCAAGAGGAAGATTGTCCAGAAGATCCTCAGCACAGTCCAGGTGCCAACGTATGTCGCTGGGAGTGTCGTACAGCGTAGCGATGAATAGAGTACTGTCCACATACTCCAGAGCCTTCGCTAGCTTTCTGCCCAGGCGCCGACCGCGGCCCTTGGGTGACGGCATTCTCCCAGCAATAGACAGACAGGGAAGAACAACAGTCTAATTAAGGCACAAACTCACAGTGAAAAGGCGTCTCGGTGTGGCGTCTCCGTTCAAACGTCCTGGCAGGAGTATACTGTCATGCGGTGATCCTCGCGGATCACCATAAGACACCAAGAGTCCACCAGTGAGTTTTGCGATGATGGTTTATTAACACAAGACGAGACAGGACAAGACTGTGAGCCGTCGGCACAAACACACATAAATCAATACTTGGGCTCGCAGGGCTGCCCCCAGCCACTACGAGCTAAACTGTGACATGACAAGGGATAACGAACCTGACATGAAGGTCAAACGACGCTCTGACAAGGAACGTTGACGAGATCTTGACAAGGTGTTGACAATCTGACAAGTTGTAGACAATACTCCTGCAACATTACTGTCGCTAGGGCCCGCTTTATGAAGGCAAACACTAACGAGCAGTAATGACACACAGCTGACCAGCCTTGACAGGCGGAAGCCCCACCGAGCACCTTCACAATAAGAGCCCGGTGAGACCAGAATACAGCCCACAGCTGTCAAGGCCGGCAGCGAGTTGAACTTAGCCCGAGCGCGATCAGAACCCAGCGCTCGGGTCGTAACAAAAAGTCCCAAACATTACCTCGTTTATCATCATCATAGTCTGTCGTGGGCGACAGTGACTGTTTCATTTAGGTCTGATCAGATTCTTCCACGCAGCTCTGTCCTTCGCCTTCCGCTGCCAGGAACTCCTGTCTATATCCAACTTCTTAAGGTTTCTTTTTACAGTTTCTTTAAATCTGTGCCTTGGTCTACCCTGATTGCGTTTGCCCTCGCATAACTGTGAGCAGAGTAACTGCCAAGGGAGATGCTGGTGATCCATCCTTTTAACATGTCTGAGCCATCTCAGGTTCATCTGTATTAAAATGTCCTTCTCTGATGGTAGACCAGCTCGTGTCAGCACTTTTATGTTGGTTATCTTGTCTTTCCATGAGATGTTCATTATGGCTCGAAGGTGTCTCATCATGTACGCGTGGAGTGTCTTTACCTGCACCCTGTAGACAGTCCAAGTTTCAGCACCGTACGATGAAGTAGTCAGTACTGTCACTCTGTACACTTTGCATTTCATATGGATAGACACATGTCGATTTGTTCCACAGTCTCTCCCTCAAGTTTCCAAACACAGCTCTCACTCTTCCCATTCTGAGAGGTAGTTCATCCTCCAGCCTAGCATTCTCTGAAACAGTACTCCCTAGATACTTGAAAATCTTACACTTGACTAGTGGCTCTGTACCAATGCTGATCTCTTCTGGTAGTGATGTTGATACCTGGAACTTTGGTGGTTGATGAAGGCACTCTGTCTTCTTGATGTTGATTTGGAGGCTGAATTGGCTAGCTGCTCTTGCAAATTTCTCCACTAAAGATTGCATATCTTCGGCACTGTGTGCAACTAGAGCACTCTCGTCGGCAAAGAGCATTTCTCATACTACCATTATCAATGTCTTACTCTTTGCTTTAAACTGTGCCACATTGAACAAGTCTGCTTCTTTCCTTGTTTGAATGTATACTCCTTCTGAAGTATCTTTGAAGGCCTTCTCAACCATGGTTGCCAGATATAGCGAGAAGAGTGTAGGTGCCAGCACACACCCTTGTTTCACCCCGTTGCTTACTGTAAAGTCTTAAGACACTGAACCACTCATTGCCACATTTGCTTGCATACCTATATGGAGTGCCTCGATCAGGTTGACAAACTTCTCTGTACAGCCATATTTCTTGAGTACCTGCCAGAGTCCTTGTCGCGATACAGTGTTGAAGGCTTTACTGAAGTCAATGAAGACTACATAAAGCAGCATGTTCTGTTTGATACACTTTTCTTGAACCTGTTTAAAGCAGAAAATCATGTCCATTGTGCTTCTTCCACTTCTAAAGCTCCACTGGGTTTCGGGTAGTACATTCTGTGTGATGTGTTCGTTGAGTCTGTTCAGTAGTACATGTGAGAGAGTCTTACCAACAGTGGCTAGCAGTGATATACCTCGGTAATTTCCACAGTCTTTCCTGTCACCTTTCTTGAACAAAGGCACAATACTTGCATCCTTCCACAGTGTTTCCTCTGGCTTAAAGACTCTTGGCACGGTGGTAACATACAGTATTTTTCCTCGGAGGGGGGGGGGACATACCGGAATATGTTAATTTTATACTATTTATTTCTTTTTAAAATTTTACACAGTAACGTTGCATATGGAACTTACCATTTGAAGTATTGTACAACCGAGGCTTGAATATTGGGCCAGTTGGGGTCCCACCCAGACATCCTGTGTTTAGACTTTTTACTGGTGTTATCCTTCTCTCCTTCCTGTACCTGAACACTTTCCTCTCCTTGGCTCCTCTCTTCTGTCTCATCTTGCCCTCTCTGAGCTCTGTCTATTTCAGGTTCTCTCACTGTCTGTGGTGGTATACAAACAGGTTAGAAAATATCAAGTGTCATGTTTTGTCCTGCAGGATTTTTTTTGTAATGGTAAATTTGTCATTTTTTTGTCATGGTAAATATTTTCGTCATAAATGACAAAAACACAGTATGTGTATTTTTTGCATTTTTATTCTAGTGTTTCTTTTTTTCCATTGAGAGAGTAGGGAAGGGAAAGAAACATTCCTAATAGTAATGTACTCATGCATACTTATATTATATAATCAAGTGTAGCATCATCTCACTTTGGCTCAGCAACAATTATTCTTCTGCTTAAGGACATTTTTGTTTCATCCAGGAATAACGTAAAGGAATGGATTTTCTTCCCCCAGGCCACAGCTGAAATCCCCCTTCTTTTGTTAAAACCAGCCTAAGGAATTTCCCCAATGTCTGGCTTCACTTTTATTGCCCCCATAAAACCTACACAGATCCACGACTCAGCTAATTTCCTTAAACTGTGGACATGCTGGATTTAAACAACTTTAAAGTACATTATTACAAACTCAATTCTAAACCTTCATTCTTTTCAGAACTATGAAAATGCAGATGGACTCTGATGTTTTTGATGTGGAAAATATGTGTGAAATGCATTAATCTGTGATTTTATATATATGCATGCTAATGTTTATATGAATGTTTATTCCTGCATGTTGATTTAGAAGCACTGCTTATAATTTATACTAATCACTAAAGTTATCTTAGTTTAATACATAAAGGGAAATATTAACTTCCAGTATGTATCAAAGTTTTGCCTCGATATCACATGTGACTCCAACAGCCAATCTCTGCATGACAACTCTTCATTCCAAAGCGCTCCCAAACAATAGACTGTTTGTTCATTGGACTAAAAGTTCATCGAGCCCGCCCATGAAGGACGCTCATTGGCTGAGATTCCGGTCAGGCCAGAAACCCACGAAACTCAACAGAGCTTATATAAAGGAGAGAGACTCCGGCTTCAGCCTCTTTTTCGTCAGACCCCTCTTTCTGCTCCGGACTCTCTTTTCGCCTGCTCTTTTCGTCATCCCTTTTTTCTGATCTCCTCCATTGTCTACACACAGCAAGGAAGAACAAAGGACCATCTGACCACGCGTCGCTTTTCTGAACACAGAGCAGATAACTCGTAATTAATTTATGTAACTTTGTATTTTCTTTTTCTCTTAAATACCTAGGAATTCCTATTTCTTTGAGCTCAATTCTTAATCGGAGTTAAACTCCAATTTTTATTCATCACTTTTCTTTGTTAAATTTTCTGTAAAACCACCGTTTGTTTAATTTTAAGGTAAACTTTAATCTTGGATTGGATATCTTTTAATTATTATCGAAGACCTCTTGAAGAAAGACGCAGCCTTCCACGTCACGTGCAGCTGAGGAATCAAGGCTGTTCATCAAACGCTAAAGAAAAGTCATCTAACCCAGTTACAACTCTGGGTCATACAGCCCAGAATCCAGCCTCCTTCGACCGCTTGAATCTAAAGGTCGAACTGTGGACCCTGAAATATCTGCGGGCAGATATTTCCCCTAACATCCACGAAATCTTGGACTGAGGACGGACGACAGAACTATCATCACCGAGGAGCACGTGAGCTGCAAAAACTTTAATTCCACTGCTGAATTAACGTCTGAGGTTCGGTAATAGTTTGTATATCTAATCAGATGCAAATTAAGAAGCCCTTAACATAACTCTTCTTTTCATTAAAATTCCGTTTTTATTTTCTTAAGATTAATTTAGGACTTTTTCATAATTAATAAACTTTCTCCATAAATTTGCGTTTTTTTTTATTTAATCTGTTAACTCAAACTGATAGAAATTCATTTCTCAGTTTAACCCTGGTTCCGAAAATATTGACATTGTTAATCTATCATTTACAAGATTGATTTTATGATTAAGGAAATTACAATGTCTGTTAATCATTTCATTTAATAAATATTTAAAATTGAGAGAAGTTGTTGGGAATTTATTTCATTCCGAGTCTGTTTCAAGCCCAGGTATCGAATTCACGGAAAATTTTTGAGACTGATTATTGATTAATTTATTGAGGGATCAAACAGGTATAAAGTGAAATTAAAGATCAAATTGCTTCTTAAAGATAGAAGCTGGTGCCCCTTACGAGTGTTATTAACTTTTCTGATGTATATGACATGAGATTTGAGCTCAGATTCCAATACATCAATATAAATTAAATAATTCATACCTGATCATACTTATTATTTATTAATATTCCATATTTCCGTTACATAATATTGGTTCCCCGCGTGAACGCCTGGCTGAACTTGACAGACTCAGAAGGAAATGAATACATAAGCTGTGTGGGATTTTGGTCAATTTTAACTCACAAAGTGCTTCATTGTCTGCAGCAAGTCTATTGTCTGTCTCTGTGTCACGAGGGGGAGGGGGTGAATTCGCCCCCCTGATTACTGTGTGTGTGTGTCTGCTGACCAAGAGAAGGTGGGGGTGAAGACCCCACTGCACCCTAGTCAGTTTAGTTTTTTCAATGCATGCTTAAGCGTGATTACTCGCTGAATAATTAAAATAGGCCTGGGAACAAAATAGCGAAGAAATCCTATTTGTTTTCCCCATTATTTCAACACCCCACAGGCGAAGCAAACCCTTGGGGGGATTTAATTGAATTAACCATTGTATAAACTTGTTGAATAAAGTTTAGGGAGACTAAAGTTTTCCTGCCTTTGGAAAGCAAGGCGTGGTTTTATGGACTGAAGCTTGAGCTACATCCACGTGGCACGTGCACGCTCAGTCACGCACGCGACCGTCAAGCTGTGCATGAAAAAACTGCGCATGTGTAGATCGGCTCAGCGACGCCATCTTAAGTCTAGGTAGAGTTCCCTGTAGCCGCCATTTTGAGTAGAGATCCTTGACTCCTTGTGACGTCATTGGGTTTCCTCTTCTGGAAGTGCAGACGAAAACTGCCTCCATCTTGTGGTGAAACATAGGGACTGCAATTTTTATTTAAACTTATAATCTTTAAAGACGGTTTATAACCAAATTAAGTCTTCAAAGTAACTTCAAAGCAATTCATATTATTCGGAATAAACTAAATTTAACACTAATTCAAACTTCTATGCCAAGAATAAAAGGAAAAGGACCTGTTGGCTTCTGAAAGTTTTTTCTCAGTGGTGAAATCCCACTCATTGCATAGATACCTATAGCAGGAACATATACAAACACCTCTATTGTATTTAATCACTTATATAACCACATATTATAATCTTTTAAGCTAAAAGCAAACATATTTACACACTTCTAAGCAAAAAGTTGCAAACTTTGAAGCTATATGTGTGCTTATATTGCTGTTTTTAAATGTGATATGGTGTGATACCCTTCCCACAGAAACCCAGTTTTAGCTTAAGGATTCTAATGCTGATGTTTACTCAAGAGTAACATTAAAGTAGGATTAAATCCTGTGCATTTTAACAAATTTACAGACTTAGTGAATATTTAAATTTTTCCTTTTTCTCAAATTTAGGAAACCACATTAAGCAATTAACACTTAAGCGAAGCTCTAGGTGTTATTTAAACTCATTGTGTCATTTCTGGATTCATGTTTTCTCTACAGGAAAAGAAAAACATTTAACCAACCAGCATAATTTTCATATTTTTCCCAGGATTTAAGAAAAAGTCAAAAAGGTGCAAACATTGATTATTCTGTAAATAAGAAATTTATAGATCACAATCAAGAAAGATCACTATTGGCTTCAATCCTAAGAAATCCTTGGACACCAAATATTCAAACAATTCACTTGTTTCTAATTTGTAAATATTTTAAACATTTAATGCTTCAAAGGAAACTAGGCTTTAACAAATAAAACCAAAGGAAAGCCTTAACTTTAAAAGAAAGTGGAAACTTATAATCCTAAATCTTTAAAGCATTTAGCCTCCTTTGTTTTTGTATTTCTTTTGTAAATAAACTCCTCACTTCAGTGACATTTTGCAAAATCCCAAAGCTAGTTATTGATGACAAATTCCAATACTAGACTTGAAAATCAAAGGAAAGAAGTCAATCCACACAATTGAAATTTCAGTTTTGTTTTGCGAAACAAATTCAATCCAATTTCAATTCAACTTTATTTATCAACATACGGTTTCAACGAACGAATTAATTGAAGCATCACTACATTTCTAAATAATTTCAAAATGCTATTTCCCATCCTGCAAGCCTACAAGTTGAAACAAATTCTAAAGGAACTTTCAACTATCACGGTTGTAAAATAAAACACTCAAGGTTAAACCTTGTTGAACACATTTAAGAATAATCAACAAGTTGAATTTTTTTTTTTTTGAAAGGCTAAATAATAACAGCGGTTAAACATGACGAGTCATCAGACAACCGACCAATTTACCAAACTGGATGACCTTCAAACAACATTGGAAGCATGGACTTCTAATTTAATTTCCAGCTTCACAACACGGGTCAAGGAAACACAGCCCGAAGAATTGGAGCAACTCACTGAAAAACTTTTGAATGAACACACTGAAAAACCACCAGAAGGCAAGGACCTCACCAGTGTGTTAGCTAAGTTTGCGCTAACATTAGTCGCAAGATTAAAGGTAGCCGAGAACGAGCTAGCAAATTGACAAACAACGATCCTATCTCTCCAAGAAGAGAATGAAACACTGAAAGAAAATTTGGAACAATCTCAAGAGGAGAATGACAAAACTCAAAATCAACTGGATGAAGCATTACAAGATTTGGACCGTGCAGAGTCAGAAAAGGAACGGTTGATGCATAACAATGACGTGCTTCACCAAGACAACAATGGACTTGAAGATGCCCTTCAAGACACAAAGAAGGAACTCAGAAGAGTTGAAGGTCAACTTGAAAATGTGAAGGAGGACTACAAGGAATGTCAACTGCTCCTAAAAGAAAGACATGAACACCGGGACATCCACCGCGCTCCCTCGCCCGATTCCCGTTTCAAATACGGACGACCGCGTGGACAGCGTGCGTGTGCCCCTTCAGACCGCGACCTTGACAAGATCGCGCAAAATATCACCAAATTTGATCCAGGACCTATGGGTTCACCTGATGCCAAAGTCTATTTACAGGACACTGATTACTACCTGCGTAAGTATCCTGATGCTACGACTGACGATCGCATCTATCTGATTAAACTAACATCTAACAGGTCAGTATCAAAATTCATAGACAGCCGACAAACATCAAAGCAGATTACACGCTGCTCCGCGAAGCCATCGAAAAGGAGTTCTCCGACGACTGCCTACATGCAGGGCTAACCGCAGCCCTAGCCGTGAAGCAAGGACGCTCAGAGCCAACACAAGCCTACTATCAGAGACTCCTACTTGCATATTTTGGATCTCAAAATACACCAGGGATGGAAGAAGATCACAATTTCAAGACCCTCTTCATCCAAAACCTCCATCCCACTGTGAGTCATTACCTAGGAGTTACAGCTAACCCAAGGTCAAACTCAATAAGTCAGCTGAGAGAGTTTGCACACTATTGGCTCTTTTCCATAGTCACAGTTCTTTTTTACTTGTTTCGATTCTCCACTACTTGTTTCTCCCTCGGTTGTTGACCCATTACAACCCTGTAAAGCCGCGTAAACTCTGTAGTGGGCGGGATTGAGGCAGCCCCATACTCTGCTGACGTCATCTCCGGCGACCGACGTCTTCACAACAAAGAAAATGGCGGATTACGAGCGGAGGAGTTCCACGTTGGTTCTTCTCTGGCTTTTGAACACAATGAATGTTATTAAGCGGAGAAGAGAGTTTTACAGGAGAAGACGACGTGCATTGACAGAACACACGTTGGAGCAGTACCAGAGACTCGTTGTTGCCATTGGGGAATATGAAGCAGAGAAGCAGAGAGCTTAATTACCCAGCATATCAGGCACATCAAGCACACGAGGAAAAAGTTTTTGGTAATTTAATGCTTTCTATTGTCATTTTATCATCATGTCATTGTTGTGTACAGCATTTTGATGTCGCCAGGTTATCAGTATTAATATGTATGCTGTGTGTGTGTTCTAGTTGGCTGCGTTGTTGCAAAATCAACGCTGCAGACCATGGACCTGGGCAGTAAACCGTTGCTCGCAGTGGTGGGAGAATGTTGTCCCCAGCTTCTCAAACACACAGTGGTTGCAGAACTTCCTTATAACTTATATGAAGAACTTATATGTGGATACTTGTTACATTTCCAATTAATCATAGCCCTATTTTACGTACAAAATAATTTAAATTACTTTAAAAAAAAGCCAATTCAACTGTAGTAAAATTCTTGTTTTTGTGTATCATTTTCCCATTGATAGTTCTTTTTAAGGGATATGTGTTCAGGGATGGGAAATTACACGCTAAAACACCGTAGAAAATGACTGCAGAAAAATGCAGCAGCTGAACAACTCCTTTTTGGTTTGATTGAATTGCCAATTGACCTTGGAATTATATGTGGAAACTTGTTATATTTCCAGTTAATCCTAGCCCACTTTTACTTACAAAATAACTTTAAAAATTTTAAAGAAAGGCAGTCCAACTGTAGCACCATTTTGCATGTTGAGTGTCATTTGAGTATCATTTTCCCATCTCTTGATATTTATAAGGCATATGTGTTCAGGGATGGGTAATTACACGTCAAAACACCTTAGAAAAATGACTACAACCAACTCACTTTTGGTTTCCACTAGAAAGAATAACATACATACTGAAATCAAAGGAAATGTGTTTGAGAATATATGGAGACCTTTCATTGATTATGTAAATTAAGTAAACATAACTTCTGAAGACGGTGAATATGTGTGGACCTTGCAAATTCCAAGCTGGTGAATATATATTATGTATTCTAATGTAATAGATTACCTAAACAGAGGAACATTGTTGACTTGTTTTTGTTAATGGTTTCTGTTTTTTAACCATTTTTTGTCATTTTATTGTTTAGTTTTTAAATTACTTTTGTGTTAGTGTCAGACTGTGTGTGGTTTGTAAAAAAAAAAAAAAAAAAAAAAAAAGGTTCAATAAAAATATTGTGGGAAAAAAAATTGCTCTGATCTGCGTGAAAATCCTGGACTGTTGAGACATCATGGACGTACCTGCTTCAGCTGCACTGAGTCTGAGATGTTGTCATAGCAAAAAATGATCAGCTGACACAACTCGATCGCCAGGTTAATAACTATATTAGCCACAAAATGTATATTCAAAAGTAAACATTACTGAGTTCGGTATAATAAGATGTATTTGACAGTTATGATGCATTTTAGGCCAAAACAAACTTGATCTAGCATTAAAAGCAATTAAAATAATGCAGTCACAAGGTTACATGGAAAATGCTTGATTTACTCGATACATATACTGTAGAAATATATATTCTCTGCATCAACAATGTACTATACATGCATTCATGTAGTATTGCACTGACAAACCTCTGAAGTTTTTGCAGATGTCTCTTTTTTATATGTGAAGGTTACCACCATGTGACATAAATGTCTTAAAAATGAGTCATTATTTTCAAGGTCACCCATTAATGGTTTGTACTATTGACACTTTTCCCACCAGTGTATTAAAAGACAAAAATAGAAATCATGATGCAAACACATAAGTCACTAAATTGTTTATTACAATCAGCAGCAAATTCCAGATTATTCAGAATGTGCAAAACTCAAACTGTCAGACTGGGTCACTCAGCAGCTGGGATGTGCAGCTCACACTGGTCTCAGATCAGCAGATCTTAGGCCTGCATCTCTGTAAATAGTGACGCAAGGTCCAGTTTGGGGTGGATCGATCGTTTACCTCTTGCCTAGACAAAAGACAGAAATGTGTGGAGGTTAAATAAATGAAGTTTAAAACATATTTGGGAAATACACTTGTTACTAAAAGCCAGTGGTGGAATGTGAATGAATGAATCTTTATTTCGGATAGATTTAAAGAAAATACAATAATATAACAAAGGGGGAAAAAAATTTAATAAGGGCGAATTAAACAATAACTCCTCTGATTACACAGTTCAACGTAGGTTATCTGAAATGGGTGATGGCTGAAGCTGCAGCTTATATTGCCCACCATATTCCATCCAAGAATTCAAAAGAAAAACCAAACAGCAGCGATTCCGATTCCAATGTGACAATAAAGTACTTCGTTGTTGTATTTAACCACAATTTTCATATAGCTGCACTGATGTAAAGTCGATTTTACAAGGGCTGGGTTGCATTTAAAATCATCTGCTTTTACTGTGGCCTCAGCAATCAGAATGAATTAATACATTCAGTGGAATGGAATCTAGTACTTTAACTGAAGGTGTGCATCACAGATTATGGAGTCGCTCAGTCAAAATATGGAGTTTTTATCAATAAAAGTTTGTCTGGAATGTAAAAGTGTCTCTTCTTGCACTGGCTTCAAGTGTGGGTGGTGTTTTGTACTTGCATTGCTAAAATATAAAAGGAAGCACTACAATGGGTCTCAAATATTTGTAATGTGTCCTGTTACTGCATGACTTTGATGATAGAGTATAAACTACACATATAAACTAAACTATATTGATGACTGAACAACTGCCATTCCCCAAAAGATACAGTTATGAACATAACTCAAAGGATCACACAAGTGATCTGACAAATAAATACATTAACAAGTGGTTTATTTTACAGTTGATGCGCCAGTCTTTTTCAGTTATTCTGTAATTAATACTCACACAATCAAATAAATCTCAGTTCAGTCCCTTTTACATTAAGTGGAAATTGTGCTAATTTGGTTTTGACACTTGCCTATAAAAGCAAAGGATTTCAGTACTTTCCACAGTGGCGACGTCCGTTGTTGAGCGGCTGATTCCCTCCTGCCTAGACGAACAATAGAAATGGATGGTGTTTAGTTTTTTCAAGCAAGTTCAACACTTATACAGGCACATCTCAAAAATTAGAATATCATGAAAAAGTTCAATATTTTTGTCACTCATTTCAGAAAGTGAAACCCATATATAGATTCATTACAGGGACAGTGATATATTGAAAGTGTTTATTTTAATATTGATGATTATGGCTACAGCCCATATTAACCAACACCTCATCGGCCCACATTCCTATTTAAAAACTATTTTTTTAAAGTTTATGTAATATTCTAATTTTTTGCCAAATGGAATTTGGGGTTTTCAGGGGCTATAAGCCATAATCACCCAAATTAAAATAAATAAATGCTTGAAATATATCATGGTCTGTGTAATGAATGAGATAATATATGGATTTCTCTGACGCTTTAGAAAATTATATGAATGACTTTATAAATCACTGGTTTGAAAAAGCCCTTTTATATTGTTGAGATTTCGGCTCCTGTGATCTCACCAGTATCCACTATAAACAGGGAAGCTAACCCCTGACATGTGGAAACACATTCTAGCATTAAATTGCACACAATTTAATGCAAAACAAAAACCAGGACTATAACCAGGATTGATATATTTCATCGTATTGCTCTCACAAGCAAATGTTTAGGAGAAAACAAGCGTGAATCAACAGTGGGTATTATCTAGCTACTAGCCAAAACTTGTTAGCTAAAACGAGTTAGCCAGCAAAAAACGGCATTAAATTGCACACAATTTAATGCGCAGCACCAAGTGCAATACAAAACAAAAACCAGGACTATAACCAGGATTGATATATTTCATCTTTTGCTCTCACAAGCGAATATTTAGGAGAAAACAAGCGCGAATCAACAGTTTGTATTATCTAGCTACTAGCCAAAATTTGTTAGCTACAACGAGTTAGCCAGCACAGAACGGGGCTGTATGGCTCAAAAGTGAGCTTACCACCAACAGGATAAATAAGCAAACAGATGCACAATATTACAAATCACTCACCATGGATGGTTCTCTCAACTTCGTATTCAGCTTGTCAGTAGTACGGTTCTATTCTGCGCAGTCATCTGTAGGGTCCGGATCACTCTTCTGACTGTGTATCTGCCAGCAAGCAGAGAAAACCCCGCACCTCTTCGTTGGACCACGGTGTAGACTTCCGCAAAACTTAACCTACAACGCTGTCTCTATTAATATCGTATTCACTCCGTGACCGATTACAAATGGCGGTCGTGCAGCTTCAACAGAAAACTGAAAACGGACGCTCTCTCTGTGACGTTACGCGCTGACCAATCAGCGGCTAGCAGTCGATTGACGAAAAATCACACCTTGCTTTTTCTCGCTTGTCCCCTGCCCCTAAACTGGCATGAAAATCGTATCGGTTAAAGCGTGTAGGGTACTGTGGAAAGAGCGAGAAACTGAGTAAAGTAAAAGTAAGTAAAGCTAAGGTGATACTTGTGGAAAAGTGCCTTTAGCGTTCCAAAAACAGCAACAAAGTCGCAACAAGCACGCTGAGCCTGCCACAGTGCTAGCTATTAGCGATGCATCTAACACCTTGGAGTTGGAAGGAGCCCCTCGCTCTACTCCACCTCTTACACCGCGAGTACATCAACAGCCGAAGCATTTTCCCAAGCGACCTCATCAAGGTCAAAACCAAACTAGGTCCTCTGGATACCACTTTGGACCAACTTTGCGAAAACCCGACTACCGTCGTAGACCATATCCATGGGATAGGTCACGAGAACGCGATACGGACTACCATGATGACAGATACCGAGACGAAGACACGCGTAACCGCGACAAATGGTCTCCATCCCATCACAGAAGCTCAGAAGCAGAGACCTATCACAAACCTTGGAAGGAAGAAGAAACTCCTACATTCAGTAGAGAAGCTATTGAAATTGTCCAACACCTCCTAGCAGAGATTCAAAGCAACAAAGAGAATAAAACTGCTAACATTCTAGCTATATCAGCTGTGCCAACTCACAACAAGCGTTCCAAACGAAGGAAACGCAAGAAGAAAATCCCTCATGCAAATGAGGAAGGACCAAAGGACTCAACGCAGTCCAGTGCTGTTATGGCAGCCCAACCACAGGTCACAGACCACTCCTCTAACGTGTCGCAACTCTGTGTCGAACCATCGGTTCCACAATTCCTATGCGACTTAAACGAGAGGGGGGTGGCACGGAAATTCTACCTTCCACTGATCCTTGAAGACATGGTGTGTCAGGACGCTGTTTTAGACACCGCTGCTGACATCACTCTCATGTCACACACCCTTTTTGACAAACTACGTGTAGCCGCTAACCGCGCTAACAAACATTTGAAACTGGAACCCTGTTCATTAGCCGTGCGACCATATGCGCTCACTAAAACAACCCTGTTGGGCGTATCACTACTAAACATGTCCATTGGACCCATGACCTTGACACATCCGGTCTACGTGTCCAAACTTGACGCCATTCCATTACTTGTTGGCAAAGACCTACTGAACCGTTTTGAGCCACTGATTGATTTCAAGAACCTCAAACTATGGGCTCAAACGCAACACCCTCACCCATTTGACCCAACAAGAACAACTGAATCACAGTGCTTTGTTCTGAACACTTTGGACACCCCAAGTCTCACACAGCTAGCACTGATGGAACAACTGCAACCGAGTGAAAGCGACCGCCAAGACCAAGGTGAGTACTGTCCTAAAGAAGTCAAAAGTCACCTTCAAATACAAGGTCAAGCCAAACACTCAAATGATCTTGAAAACTCAACGGCCGAGGAGAAAACCCCAAACGGCCCTCTTAAAACCCTTGATACCCATGATTCTATGGTGGTATCACATTTTGAAACCCACCCACCCGCCCATGAGGCCTGCATGGTCACAAGAGCCACACCAACCGGCTCTCTAGACCCTCTAAAACCTCAACTTTTTGCGACAACGAACCCAACTTTTGCAAACGCAAGGCGCACAGTCACCCAACCTTGCAACCAAATGATCCATAAAACCGTGAAACACCGGTCGGATAAAACGGTACATGCGCTATCCGCATCTAAACCCTATAACATACCAAAATTGAAACCACTTCACGCGACACAATCTTCTCTGCAGCTATGCAATGGCACTCCTGTTCATGCTTCCGATGAACCATCATCGCCACCGCTCAGAGTTCCTCGAAACCAGAGGGGGGTGATGACTGCCAATGCCCATAACACTCCAGCTGCAGAACACAAAAGCGTCAAAACGACATACAAAGCTCCCAAGGCTGTATTTCAAAACCATTCAGACCGACGCGCTAAACGACACAAAGCGTACAACGATCAAAAACTTTCGCATGACAAACTGCGAAGGGGGGACAAGATCTTCCACCCCACATTTGTACTGCAGACACCTGAAGTAAATTTACAGGAAAGGAAAATCACTCCTAAATTCCTGCCCAAGTGGATGAATCCACACATTGTCAACAACAAACTTTGGCCACTCAAGAGCCAAATCCAGGACCCCATTTTCAAATGGGCTCACCAAAATCAGAGTAACCTTTACCAAAACCCCATGGGACTTGTCGGGTACAACACTGTCAAAGTAAGTCCATAAATAAGATTAAAATCAAACCTACGTCTGAGAAATAACTGTAGCTAACTACTAGCCTCAGGTACACTCAGTCAAAGGGCTGCACGGTGGCGCAGTGGTTTAGCACTGTGGCAGCACAGTTTTACCCTTGGCCGGGGGATCGCGGGGATCATGAGATCGTGGGTTCGATTCCAGCCCCCGACCAACAGTGAGCTGTGTGGAGTTTGCATGTTCTCCCCGTGTTGCGTGGGTTTACTCCGGGATTTCTCCGGTTTCCTCCCGCATACCAAAAACATGTAGGTTTAGGGCGCTCGCGCACGCAGCGACCAGCAGCCGGTGGCTTGTCACCAGACTGCAAACCAAGTCTACCTACGGGTACAAATAAGTAACAAAAAAAAAAAAAAAAAAAAAAAATTCTCCAATCAGTTAACTGCATCAAAACTTCCAGAAAGGAAAGGGTATATTAAAACCAAATTAGCCCTTAAACTAAGCTCAAAGACCTCTGTAAAATCTAATAAACTTCAATCAACTTACTATTACCAAATAGTATACACAAGACATTCAACACCATTAGCTTGAGCTAATAATCTTAAAACTCCCATCAAAGGTGAAAAACAAGCACAAGGTTTAGAGTTCAATCTCTTAAGCTCTATTCTGTAACTTCCCAGTTTTGGGATTAATAAAGTACATCCATCTAAAAGAAATCATTCCACCTCTAAGAGGAATTTTCATTTGCCAACCAGGTATCTAAAGAAAGATAAACGAGAAGATTAAGATCCAAAACCACTCACTTTTGTTTGCCGAGATGATGGCCTTCCTGTTTATCAGTTTAGCCATCTGCCTAGCAATCACACCCACTGTTACCCAGTCAGAATTGGGCCAAGCCAAAACGAAAGGTCAAAGATCCTCGGGTGGATTCCTGATAACAGCCTCATCGTTAGTCTCTTGTTAACCTTAGCATGCCCACTGTTAACTCGGTCAACACCGCTAAACCAAAACGCCAGGTTGTCGAACCACAAATGGTTACCAAAATCTTACAACACACTGTTGGTTTTGAATGCTTGCTCCGAAGCTTCAATCAAACTCAACAAGGTCTTGAACTCTTTGCTCTTTGTGTTAAAGGTTGACTATACTCACACACAGCCAATGTCTGTTACTCTCAGAAGTAGCTAGAAACATTAGCTTTTCAGTTAACGCTTTAACAATGAATATGCTCTCTCATCATATCCTTTTTGCAGTAAATCCAAATTTACTTCTCATTGCCATCCAAAGAATGATAACGACATCCTATGCCCACTCAGTTTTTCTGAACAAAAGCCTCAAACACCCTATGAGTTGGACATCTGTGGAACCATGGTTTAGTCTTAACTAAACAAATTCAATTTGAACCTCCTTGAGTCACCTCAATATTGATTAGTCTGAATCTACCTCAAATATGAAAGAATTTTATTTTTGCTTTTGACTAAGATTTTTGGATACATGCTTGTGTATATACAAATAATCATTTATACTCTATTTAGATTTTATGCATATTTAAACTGTTTTTGAAATTTTGACTAGATATTTTTCAGCAAACCCAAAACATTTATATCAAGTATGTCAAAACCCACATACTTCTAGTTCACTTTTTTTGTACCCAGAATTTTTAAGTCTTTACAGGCTTATACAAAACTTTAGTATATCCTAGACAATTATACAATGTTTATACAGTGGTACCTTTACTTACGAACGTCTCTACATACGGAATTTTCAGGTTATGAGACACCTCAACGGGAAAATATTGCCTCTAGTTACGAACGAAATTTCAGGATACGAAAGGCAAAAAAGTACGCGCTCCTTGCAGCTGCCGTAGTTTACCGAACGTAAACATACCTGTAGCTGCTCTGCCATTGGCTATCGCCTAGCATCTTCCTGGTATCCCATTGGCCACAAAGTTTTTTTTTTTTCCAAAACTTTATGCGTTTGGTTGATCTCGCCAAAGAATATGGCCGTAATACATCAACGATCAGCACGGTATTAAAACAAAACGAAGCACTTACAAGCCGACAAAAGCAAACGTCCTTGGATCAGAACATGAACCAAAGAAGGCAAACGGTGACGACGTCGACGACGATAGCAGTTAAAGGGTAAATGAACATAATTTTTATTATTCTCTTTTATTATTCTCTTTTATTATTCTTTCTCTCATTTTAAACTCTCATTTTATGTTTATTGTGCAGTAATCTAATTGTAACATGTATTTGTTACATGTTTTGATGCGTTTTTACGATTTATAAAAAATTTATGCCCGAATTTTGGGGGCTTGGAACGGATTACGGCATTTACATGTAAAACGCGCCTCTACTTACGAATTTTTCACGTTACGAGAATTCTTCCGGAACGAATTAAATTCGTAAGTAGAGGTACCACTGTATTTGGTCACGCCAAAATTATTTTTGAAATTTCCAGAAGTTTTTCAGAAAACCAAATTTAAGGACCTACACTTTGGAATAGATACTGCTCACAAGCTTAAGACTTATCGACATCAGAACTTTAGTTCAGCATTTGGATCAAGCCTCGCCAAATTGGGATTTGATGCCTAGGATTGCTATCAACGCTGAATCAACGTCACCATTGATACCAGAGGGGGGACTGTAGCATCATCTCACTTTGGCTCAGCAACAATTATTCTTCTGCTTAAGGACATTTTTGTTTCATCCAGGAATAACGTAAAGGAATGGATTTTCTTCCCCCAGGCCACAGCTGAAATCTCCCTTCTTTTGTTAAAACCAGCCTAAGGAATTTCCCCAATGTCCGGCTTCACTTTTATTGCCCCCATAAAACCTACACAAATCCACGACTCAGCTAATTTCCTTAAACTGTGGACATGCTGGATTTAAACAACTTTAAAGTACATTATTACAAACTCAATTCTAAACCTTCATTCTTTTCAGAACTATGAAAATGCAGATGGACTCTGTTTTTGATGTGGAAAATATGTGTGAAATGCATTAATCTGTGATTTTATATATATGCATGCTAATGTTTATATGAATGTTTATTCCTGCATGTTGATTTAGAAGCACTGCTTATAATTTATACTAATCACTAAAGTTATCTTAGTTTAATACATAAAGGGAAATATTAACTTCCAGTATGTATCAAAGTTTTGCCTCGATATCACATGTGACTCCAACAGCCATCTCTGCATGACAACTCTTCATTCCAAAGCGCTCCCAAACAATAGACTGTTTGTTCATTGGACTAAAAGTTCATCGAGCCCGCCCACGAAGGACGCTCATTGGCTGAGATTCCGGTCAGGCCAGAAACCCGCGAAACTCAACAGAGCTTATATAAAGGAGAGAGACTGCGGCTTCAGCCTCTTTTTCGTCAGACCCCTCTTTCTGCTCCGGACTCTCTTTTCGCCAGCTCTTTTCGTCATCCCTTTTTTCTGATCTCCTCCATTGTCTACACACAGCAAGGAAGAACAAAGGACCGTCTGACCACGCGTAGCTTTTCTGAACACAGAGCAGATAACTCGTAATTAATTTATGTAACTTTGTATTTTCTTTTTCTCTTAAATACCTAGGAATTCCTATTTCTTTGAGCTCAATTCTTAATCGGAGTTAAACTCCAATTTTTATTCATCACTTTTCTTTGTTAAATTTTCTGTAAAACCACCGTTTGTTTAATTTTAAGGTAAACTTTAATCTTGACTTTATTTTATAATATTTTTCTTGACCAAGCACCCACCAGAAGCTACTATTTTTATCTAAAGTCCGAAGCCTTTTTAATTTGAGATCGGATTGGATATCTTTTAATTATTATCGAAGACCTCTTGAAGAAAGACGCAGCCTTCCACGTCACGTGCAGCTGAGGAATCAAGGCTGTTCATCAAACGCTAAAGAAAAGTCATCTAACCCAGTTACAACTCTGGGTCATACAGCCCAGAATCCAGCCTCCTTCGACCGCTTGAATCTAAAGGTCGAACTGTGGACCCTGAAATATCTGCAGGCAGATATTTCCCCTAACATCCACGAAATCTTGGGCTGAGGACGGACGACAGAACTATCATCACCGAGGAGCACGTGAGCTGCAAAAACTTTAATTCCACTGCTGAATTAACGTCTGAGGTTCGGTAATAATTTGTATATCTAATCAGATGCAAATTAAGAAGCCCTTAACATAACTCTTCTTTTCATTAAAAGTCCGTTTTTATTTTCTTAAGATTAATTTAGGACTTTTTCATAATTAATAAACTTTCTCCATAAATTTGCGTTTTTTTTTTTATTTAATCTGTTAACTCAAACTGATAGAAATTCATTTCTCAGTTTAACCCTGGTTCCGAAAATATTGACATTGTTAATCTATCATTTACAAGATTGATTTTATGATTAAGGAAATTACAATGTCTGTTAATCATTTCATTTAATAAATATTTAAAATTGAGAGAAGTTGTTGGGAATTTATTTCATTCAGAGTCTGTTTCAAGCCCAGGTATCGAATTCACGGAAAATTTTTGAGACTGATTATTGATTAATTTATTGAGGTTGAGATCAAACAGGTATAAAGTGAAATTAAAGATCAAATTGCTTCTTAAAGATAGAAGCTGGTGCCCCTTACGAGTGTTATTAACTTTTCTGATGTATATGACATGAGATTTGAGCTCAGATTCCAATACATCAATATAAATTAAATAATTCATACCTGATCATATTTATTATTTATTAATATTCCATATTTCCGTTACACAGGTGGGTATAGTAACCAGAAATTCTACTCATGTAAAAGCAGTGCTTTGAAATTAATAATTAAAAGTACACATCCAAGAATTTCTTTTTTTTTCCACAATATCTTTATTGAACCTTTTTTTTTTTTAAACAAACATGATAAACATCCAAGAATTTCTAATTGAGTTAAGGGTACAAAGAGCACCCACTTAAAAACTTGAGTAATGACTTCAGTCTTGAAGGTTTGAGGTTTTTCTCAAAAATTTATAACAGTTTTCTTATAGTTTTCTACTTTTCTCTGTAAATCTAAAGTTGAAGTCATGTTCCTCAAATTTGTAATTTCCTCTTGTAAAATTGACTTTTCTTGTACATTTGAAAGTTTATTATAAATTTGTGGATTATTTTATGACTAATTTTTGTCTGTTTTTTAAAATAAAATTACTGTTTTTTTAGATAAATTTGAAACAGACTGTGGTAAATTTTTTTTTTTTTTTACTTTTTCCTTAATTTACATTTTTGACCATAACTTTGCAGTCAGAGCAGAACAATAATTTAACTCTGATTACAAAAGAAAAAAATATTAATAAAATTGTATTTACTTAAATAAATTAACTTAAATGACCAAGGATGCCGTTATTTTTCTTATATTTCTCTATATTTATAGTTTTTTTTTTTTTTTTTTTTTTTTAGAAATCTCACCACCACCCAGACAGCAGGAAAATCCTCCCTTATTTTGAAATCAGATGTTGACACATTTAGTTTGTCTGAAGGCTGCTGACAGATTAAAGTCATTGACTTCATGAATTTTGGTCATCTTAACCTGCCAGGTACATAATAGGGAACTGTAGCAGACTCTAAAGACATAATTCACCACAATATTGTATTTGTTCATGTACAGAACAATCTGTTTAGGCAGTTATAGTTGTGTGCTCAGGCTTTCTCATCAGGCACCTCTCTAGGCAGCCGCTGAAGAACCTCAGTTTAGAGTTAGCGTTTTTAGCTGTTGCTTTTTGTCACTGCCGCTGGAGAATTAAAACGGCACGCCTGCTTGTGCAAGAAAAGAGAGAAATTGCCAGTCTCTTCATTCCTGCAATTCCTAAAGAACATAACTGAATATTGTAGTGGCTGGTGAAATATATCCTCAGCAATTCATCAGTCCCTTGCCTTTCCCTTCATATGAAGCCGGCTGCATATGAATTCTAACCACATCTCTTAGCTAAGCGACTCTTCCATTATTGCCCCCGTTTGCAGCGGGTTAAAACCATGATAAACGCCAGTGCTTACATACCTCTTATGATTTTTTTCCCCAACGTTTAAAGTACTTTAGCGAGACGCTGTTTGCTGACTGATTGGAAAACTTGCGTGAGTGGGACGCTTCTAAACTCTGCGCGTATGACAGCCACGCGCGCTGTTCGTGTGCGCGCTTGCGAAAAGTCATTGGTTCATATACAGTATTTTTCTTAATAAATTCATATCTCCTTGGGATGGCGGTACAATTTCTGGCAAGGCGGGCCGCCATGGAGAAATGTTACCAGAGGAAACCCTGCTTCCATTCTTGAGGTACTTTCTGGGCATCCCATATCTCTTGGATGAGTTTGTGCAGGCAGTTGGTCAGCTGAACACCACCAAATTTCCACATTTTTGCTGGAATTCCATCCCTTCCTGGAGCTTTACCATCCTGCGCTGTCCTGATAGCTGCCATTAGTTCATCAAGATTTGGTGGTTCATCCAGACTTGATGCAACTGGTCGCTGCACTAGAGCTTCTTTAGCCTCTTGAGCGAGACCTCCAGGGTCGTTTAGTAGTTGGTCAAAGTGGTCTGCAAATCTGTCCAGGATCTTGTCTTTCTCCTCTTTCTCAAAACCGTTTCACCGTCCATAGCCTTTAGTTGGATCAATTCTCTTGGCTTAGGCACGTAGATTTCTCTCAAACCTGTGAAGAATGTTTTCATGTCCTTCATGTCTGCTGCAGTTTGAAGTTCCTCTTTTTTCATTCCACCAGTTGGACTTCATCTCCCTGGTGTACTCCTGTAGCTTACTCTGAGCCTTTGAGTATTTCTTCTTCTTCGATCTTATGTTACACTGTAGATTTTCCTGCCTAGCTGTATTCCTCGCTTCTAGTAGTTTCTTCAGATGTTCATTATGCTCATCAAACCAATCTTGATGTTTCCTCTCAGGGTGGCCTAAAACGTCACTTGCAGTCTGATGCACCGTATGCTTCAGTGTTGCCCATTTCTCTTCTGTGTCATTCTCTGAGTTGTTGCTTTCCCAGTCTTTCAAGTTTTCATCCATTTCCTGTGTAAGTTCTTCCTGCTTCTTTTGGCCTTTCAGTGCACTAGTGTTTAGCTTCTGTGGTGGCTTCGCACCCATCCTGCAGTGCTGTTTTCGTCTGCAAATCCTTAATCTAGATCTCAGCATAGCATGATCAGTACCACAGTCCGCACCTCTCATTGCTGTGGTGTCCAGTACATCCCTTATGTCTCTCTGCCTTACTATGATGTAATCTAACAAGTGCCAGTGCTTGGATCTTGGGTACATCCATGTCTTCTTGTGTGTGTCCTTGTGCTTAAATAGGGTGTTGGTTATCACAAGATTGTACTCTGAACATAGTGCAAGTAGAATTTCTCCATTAGCAGTGCACTTGCCTACTCCATGACTGCTTAGCAGTCCTTCCCATTTCTCAGTGTCTGAACCAACTCTGACATTAAAATCTCCAACGAGTATCAGCCTGTCATCAGTCAGTACACGCCTGATAGTCTCACGTAAATCACTGTAGAACTCTTCCTTCGCCTCCTCTGTGTTGGTCATTGTTGGGGCATACACGCTGATGAGTGTGGCATACATCTTCCACTGTAGTGGGAATCTCATGGTCTTTATCCTGTCGTTGATTGGCACCGGTTCCTCATCAAGCATTGCTGCTATCTCCTTTCTAACTGCAAAGCCCACTCCTGCTTCTCTCCTTTCTTGAGTTGATTTCCCACTCCAAAAGAAGATGTATCCATGGTCTTCCAAGCTGTCATATCCAGGCAATCTTGTTTCACGAAGTGCAGCTATGTCTACATTGTACCTGTTCATTTCCAGGGCCACAAGCGTGGTCTGTCTTTCTGGGCGCTGTGATGTTGATCTGTCCAACAGAGTGCGTACATTCCATTCTGCTACACACAAGGCTGCTGTTTTCCTCTTCTTTTTTCTTCCTGCTCCTAACTTACTTTTCGCTGCCTGTCGGAGTGTGAACAGATCAGCGCAGACCTTATTCACCCGGGCAACGTCCGAGCCGGGATGAGTTGCTTTCTGACTGAACATTTCATGAAACTGCTTGCAAAGTATTTGATTACCGCTAGCTTTTGCAGGACAAGCAGCACATTCTTGGCAGATAGAGGTATTTTCAGTGGCAAGGACAAGCCAAGACAAACTGACTCCAGTATCTGTTGCAATGACTGACCAGATGATAGATTTGTTTATCTCTGTTCTTTGTGTAGTGCATGTCACGATACACCGACTGGCACAGTCCACCACAGACCTTGCGACAGATGTGTTTATCTGCCAGGATGTCCAGTCTCACCCCGTGTAACTGGGAGTGGTCCACCACAGACCTGTGGCAGATATTGTTTTTAGTTCTGCCAGGATGCCCCATTTCACCCTCCACACCCTCGGAAGGGCGGGGATGCCGGTTGAGTTGCCGACGGCCCGACCCATGAGACGAGTAGTACCGGTTTTCATTGTTATCCAGTAGCAAGCAAGCCAATGCCTAACCTGACAGAAGATCTGATTCATATCGCAATATACAGTATATCAACATCGATCAATATGAAAAAAATTTATTGTGACTGGAATTTTATTTTTTTTATTTTTTATTTTATTTTTTTGTTGAAAAAAAAATACTTTGTTATACAGTGTTACATCAATATATTGGGCTGCTAATGTTAGCTGGTTTAAGCAGCCACGGCCGGGATTTCTGACTGACCTTCAGGTTTGGTTGCCTGGAACAATCAGAGCTAGCCTAGGAATTAGATGTCAATTTATGTCTTGTTTCTGTATATTATATTAGAGCTGGGCAGTCTGACCTGAAATCAGCATCATGGTTAATTGACCATTTCGTGTCAGTTTCATTTTTTTTTCTTTTGTTTTGTAGTAAAATCACTGTGGTGTGGTAGTAAATTAGCGTAATGTGGTAAATAACAGGCCCATTGTCATTTCACATACAAATTAAACATTGTCTGGTGCAAAAGTTGGTGTTTAGTGTTGACATACATACCTCTGGAGGGTTTGTGGGTCATGTCACTCACAGCTATGGCTGCAACTAATGATTATCTTTTTTAGACTAGTCAACTAATCACTTGGTCTATAAAACAGTTAAAAAAAAACGGTCATAAATGTCCATCACAATATCAGAGAGCTCAATATTACCTCATAAAACGTCTTGGCTTGTCAAACAGACAAAAAAAATTACAGTATATTAAATTATAATGCAAAAATAAGGAAAGTGGAATTTTTTCCCTTTTCAGAACCTGAAATATGCGTATTTTCATATTATTTTTTCCTGGTAAAGGTACACAGACTATTTGTCGACTATTTGTTCTCGATTAATTTTCTGACGATTGACTAGTCTAGGGGTTAGCAACTCGTGTCCCTGGCCCCCATGCTGTAGCTCCCTGCAGTTATATCTCAAAACGCATGGAAATTAATCAAGTTCATTTTAATGATTTTATTTTCAAATTATTAGACACATTTCTCAATGGAAACACATACCTTCATGAACGTAAAATATATATATTTTTAAATTATTTATTATGTTGTCAACCATGCGTCACATCCAACAGCGGATCACACTGCTGCCTCTTCTGTGTGTGCATCGCATGTGAAGAGCAGAGAACCACGCCACAGATTCCTGCTTCTCCTCCCACTCTCGGGAAGACATGGACCGATCCAGAAAAAGTAAAATCACAGAGAGAAAATCACAGAGAAAAAAAAATCATTGAGTTGAATTCTGTGTTGACAGATTAATTTGTGTTCATGCATGGTTGTTATGTGGTGAGAATTTCTCTACAAGAACACAAACAAGGAGAAAAGCAGCCGCCTCTTTAGTGTCTACAGGTCCATAAAAATTCTTAAATGTAAACATCTAAAATCAACACCTTAACTGGCCTTAAAAATGAGAGAGAATCCTTGAATTCCTGCTCAATAACCTTAAAATTAATCACCTGTGCTATGAACGCTGGATTCACCAGGACATGACCGAAGTCTGAATTAGTGTAAATTAATGTTCACCGTCACAGCTCAATACTTCCTGAGTTATGTAAAAATAAAAGCCCTCTACAGTGATTCAGTTTTCAGAATGGTTGTTTCTGTTATGTGCTTATTTGAAACACCATTAACAGGATATACAGTAGGGAAAATAAGTATTGAACATGTCAACATTTTTCACATTAAACATATTTCTGATGGAGCCACTGACGTGAGATTTTCATCAGGTATCAGTAACAGCCCAAGTAATCCATACATACAAAGAAATCAAGGTAACTTTGTTCACAAAACAAATTATATTTAATAAAGTGGAATGACGGAGGGAGTAAGTGTTGAACACGTGAAGAAAAAGAGGTGCAGAAAGGTATAGAAAGCCAGCATAAACGGCTGAAATCCATCAGAATTTAGGAAGCCATCCCATTCCCCATCGGTGCAAATTAATTTCAGCTAGTTAAGTCCTGACTGATAGCCTTTAAAAAGGTCTGTGAATATCAGATTGTCGGGGGAATTTGTTCATTGTATTTTTATTTTGAATTTCTGTTATTTTTAATAAGTAACTAGAAAAGCACTCGGAGAGTGCAGACCTCCGCCAAGTGCCACAGTTCCCCCCATACAGTGTTTGTGTGTACATTTTCAGATTCCTTGAGCATGAAAACATATGACTAGCAATTGGATTCACAATGATTATTTGTTTATTTGACAGGGACAGTGCAATAAACATAGACAATCAGTGACAATCAATCTGATAGTGATAGGATTAGTGGTTCAGTAGTAAAAGCATTGCCTCCTTGGCGGAGGTAATAAACTGAAGTGTTGGTGTTGTGTCCATGTCCTCCACTGACGGATGCAGATTGGGTAGACAGGTTGCCGTGGGTTTTATATTATATTATTGGGGTTGCGCTCCGCGGCAAAAGAGAATTTAGAAGCTTCCCCGGCAGAGAGGTCGTTTTTGCGCAGCGCCTATGGCTGGCCGGAGAATTTCTGCCAAATAATCTGGCGGCGGACAGCTGCCCGTCTCAGGTTTTGCAGCTGCGCGTAAACACAGGCACGCTGGCGGGCCCAGGCCACCAGTGTTTTCCGCGTGCTTTTGTGCCTAAAACGTTGAAGAACGCGGAGTTTGTGTTGGTCAGACACGACGAGCAGCGCCCTCCATTGCGCCTGCGCACATGTTGAAAATGGCCGTATGTCACAGTGTTAAAAAAATGATTTAAAAAATTCCTGTATCCAGACGGTGATGCGGATCATCCCCAAAATTTAATCAGTTCTTCCTTGTACCATTTCCAACAACGCCTGAAAGTTTCATCGAAATCCGTCCAAAATTTTTTGAGTTATCTTGCTAACCAACAGACAGACAGACAGACAAACCCTGGCAAAAACATAACCTCCTCCTGGCCTTTTCGGCTTGGCGGCGGAGGTAATTAGATTTTGAAATGAATGTGGAGATTTGTTCATTTACTCATTTTGTTTCTATTGCTGTTGTGGCAGTGTATGTGCTGTATATATACACTACCGTTCAAAAGTTTGCGGTCACTTAGAAATTTCCTTATTTTTGAAAGAAAAGCACTGTTTTTTTCAATGAAGATAACTTTAAACTAATCAGAAATACACTCTAATATCTAATATACATTGCTAATGTGGTAAATGACTATTCTAGCTGCAAATGTCTGGTTTTTGGTGCAATATCTACATAGGTGTATAGAGGCCCATTTCCAGCAACTATCACTCCAGTGTTCTAATGGTACAATGTGTTTGCTCATTGCATCAGAAGGCTAATAGATGATTAGAAAACCCTTGTGCAATCATGTTAGCACAGCTGAAAACAGTTTAGCTGGTTAGAGAAGCTATAAAACTAACCTTCCTTTGAGCAGGTTAGTATCTGGGAAAAAATTATTATTTCAAATACAAATCATTATTTCTAACCTTGTCAATGTCTTGACTATATTTTCTATTCATTTTACAACTCATGGTGGTAAATAAGTGTGACTTTTCATGGAAAACACAAAATAATTGTCTGGGTGACCCCAAACTTTTGAACGGTAGTGTATATAAAAACTTAATAAATGGCATAATTTTTATTTTAAAGGTCAGATTGCTGTTACGGCCCTTAGCCACTTCTGTTTTAGTTGCAGACAGGCAAAATAGCTCTTTGGTTGGCAAAGGTTGCAGACCCCTGGACTAGTAGGTTTGTCGATTAATTGTTGCGGCACTACTTGCACTGGTGGCTAATTAGCTTGTAAGCTGCATTGGGGAGGCTTTTATGCAGCTGTAATTGTGTTTTCCACCACATAGTGATTATAAGTCTGTTTTGGGGTTCTTAAATTCAGCCTTTAAAATAAAAGCCCCCCTCACCCCAAATAGTACACAGTTTAGATTGCTTTAATGTGCCCAGATTTGAACACACCTATAACAGGGTGTTTACTAGACTTTGCTGATATGAATAATTTTATTTTTACATTAGGTCCTCACTAAGTAAAGCCACAATCACTGGGCAGTGGCTGTAAACTCTCAAAATTTCAGCTGTGATTTTTCTAGTTTTAGCTTACTACACTCTGGACCCGACACCTCCTCAATGAGCAGCAGATAAATGCCATTAGCGGAGTCAGCCATTCACTCATTCCAGGTTCGTTCTGTGCTTATTACACCCCAGGGACTAGTCATATGCTATTGACCGCTCAAACCACACACCGCTTTCTTTGATAATGATTTATTTGGGCTTTTAAACTCTCGACATGCAGCCAGTGTTTGTTAGTATGTAACATAGTCTAACAACCAAAGCTAAAGGCTAACATTAGACTCAGGGTACTTAAATTTGTTTACTTTGGTTCAAATCAGTTGATAAGTTTGTTACTTTGTATCATTTTGTCCTTGGTTTGGTTCCCTTTTACACAGGCAAAAATTCAAGCAGACCAAACTGCGTCACCTTAAATCCCACGAGACTTACGTCAGAAAGTTCTCTGCTCTTACTGGTGAGATGTTTTTGCCATGAGAACAGGAAAGGTAAATACAGGAAGTAGGATGACTACTGTGCATTTATGCATTTCTGGGGAGAAAATAACACAAATTGTAACATAATCTATGCGGGGTTTTCATCGCCCTGGTTATTGTTTATTACATTACGTGCATATACCACTTTCAGCAAATCGTACAGTTTGAAAATGAAGTGTGGCTAAGGATAGAAAATAACATGTTAATGTGCATTAATCCTCCAGGACCGTGCTCAACCACAGATATTTTTGAAGATCCATCAGTTATGTACAGTGGCATAAAATGTTTTACCGTTTGCTGCTGGTCCTGTTTTCGTACGGTCCCTTTCTCACCTGCAGGACCGCACCAGTTTATCATTTGATTCGAATCAAGACAACCTCTTTCAGGTGGTCTCGATACTGTCATGATTCAGTGCAAGTGAAGCTCAAACGCAGAGCTGCCAGAATGAACACAGCCTTTGTAGTAAAAGTTCACCAGTTTATTGTAAAAATAAAACTAGACACAACTCTAAATAAAGAAGCACAACTGAGGAAAACGCTACATAAAAACGCACATTTAAATAGACAGAAAACTGGGCCCACTGAAGCACACGTAGCCTATGGGAAAAGAGCAGACGGAGATAATTAGGGACAGAATCTCCCGAAGAGGAGAGTAATGATGAGAGAGCAATCTTACTTGGTGAGCAGAGGAGTCCGGCAGGGAACTCCTGCATGGACCAGGGGAACAGGGGAAGCTGGTGACCTGTGTGGATGTCCGGTGTCTTCTTGGTCAGGCGAGCGTGATCAGCTCCGGAGTACACACCTGCGGGTGGCAGCAGCCTGGGAGACAGAAGGACACGGGAGTCAAAACACAGACCAGCCAGAGAAAATAACATTTTGAGCGCTTGAACATTTCGTGGTAGCAAACCTTATGATCCAACGATGGGCACTCCACATGCTGGCTCTTAAATACGCTGGGTAATCAGGACGCAGCAGGTGTGTAATCACGCAGGTGTGTCTGATCCTCCAGAGCCGAGACGACAGGAACAGGAGGGGAGGGGGAGCTCGCTCGCCAGATCATCACAGGTACGGTTGTTTTGGTGCACACCTGAGTGCAATTACAGTGTTCTCACCAGACAAAACGAACCACACTGACGGAGAAAACAAACTCGAGTTCGACTGAAATGAACTAAAGCCTGCAGGTGTGAAAGCACTCTCAACATGGCGTCACCATCAAAATAAAAATCTCAGAGAACTGACAAAAGCAGGAGGGTGGGTTGATTTAAAGCAATACACTATAAAAACAGCCCATTTTAAGGAGAGCTTCAGTGTGTGTAAAATGTGGCGGTAGTAATTAAACCCTGAGGTGTTTTGACCAAAGCATGTCACAGATATTTCATTAACACCTCTGAGCTGTATCAGTGTGGGAAAAAAGAGAGAAAGCTTTTATAAAGTGGTTCTGCAGAAACCGCTGCTAAAATTAGGTCTCAAATTAGTGAGTAGAGTGCCAGTACTGGACACGTTTCCCCTTAGTCAGTCCCTCCAGGATTTTGCAATGTTGCGATCGCGTCAATTCACGCAAAATCATCCAATCAGCGCAACTATTGCGCGACCTTGCAACTTTGTCCAATCACGTCAACTTTCCCACAATTTTGGCCAATCCTTGTCAACTCCCGCCAATTTCACCAATCAAATTTGTCTCTAGCTAGCGGTCAAACGCTCAGTCTAACCAGTCAAATGCATTGCTGCACCGCGTTCACTTCCATGTTTACAGTGAGTATTAACGGAACACATCAGCAAAAACAGAGTGTGTGATTTTAAAAAAACACTCACCCGCGAGGTTTCCAACACTGTCCCTTCTATCTCCCCCAGCCTGCCGGTGGACGTCTCGCCACTTCTCTGTCCTGACCACGTGTAAAAAGCGCTAGGTTTGTGTTGAAAAAAGTTCGCCTGCCCCAAAAGCACCCCGTTGCGGGAGCATGTGTGAGAACAAATACCATTAAACCACAAACAAAATGAGCAAATCTAACACTACAGCCAGTGTTTGAACATTTAGGCATCTTTAGAGGTGAAATCATTACTACATCTTGTCAATGAGCTTTAAACCTGTGAATCTCCGGTCTGGACACGCACCAACCCCCCACCGTTAATAAAAGATATGTTTCTGAAGAGACAAGCGTGTGTGTCAAGACACGCATCAGATAGACAGGTAGGAGTTGGGCACAGAAAGAGAGCGACTAGTCTTTTTTTTTTTTTTTTTTTCAGAAAAACACAGACTCCAATAGACAATACAGAGCAACAGGAATCTCCGCTCAGTACCGAGTGGTTGGGGACCATAGGCAGTTTTCAAATGCAGGTGCTGCCAATGATTTCCAAATATATACTGTTTAACATGCATTCAATGCAGTTTAGCTGTTGTGATGGATATTGTGTTAAAAGTCTGTATTTGCTGTTGCACAAGAGTTTTTCTGTATGGCAGAAGTTTCTGCTTAATTTACAAATCACTGTAACAGAAAATTTTTGACAATCCTGTGCGTTTCTTGTATTGTTATATACAGTAGAATATCACTGCAGTAAATTGGAAAAAAAACCATCTGCTTTAAAATTTGTAATTCTTTCCACAACTTTTAGTGCAAAAAAAAAAAAAAAAAACTCGAAAAACACTGCAACTTTTATCGCAACTTTTTAAAAAAGCTCTGGCGAATTCAGGCATTTTGGGCCACAACAATCATAAAAAAAATCCCGCAAAATCCTGGAGGGACTGCATAGTAAATGCATGTAACCTCTGGAATTTTTTTTTTGGGGGGGGGGTGGGGGGCATTGTCTTTTTACAGATAAATTTTCTGAGTTCTGTAGCTCATTCAATTCAGTATGAGGCGCAATATAACACATGTTCTTACCTTAAGGGCTGTCTGAGGATTTATCACACAAAAGAATCCCCACTGTAGCCTAGTTTGTGCTTTTAGCTGTACTGTATGGCTGTAGAAGCTGTCTTGAATGGACAGACCAGATGTGTGTGGGACAGGATGAGAGACAGCATTTTGCCCTCACAGGCCGCCATAGAAGTCATGGCTGAAGAAATTATTTTGTCTAATTTTCCCAACGAAGTCTGACAAGTGACGCTCTGCAGTGGGCTTCTGTACGTTAAGAGATGCCTTTAATTTGAAGGAGCTGCTGTTTGCTGAGCTGAGGTTTCTGTGGTTTTTTCTGCACAGCTGGAGTCGACCTCTAAATGTTCCCTTTCCACCTCTGGTAAACAGATCCCTCAATTACAGGTTTGGATTCATAGACCGCATATCCACAAAGGCTGGAACGCTACTTTAAAGGACCACCAGCCCATAAACACAGAACAACTACATGTACTGAAGTACTTTATGACAAACTGTGCTTTATTAAGTAGCTTTATGGTAGGATACATTTTACTGTTACTGGAATTCTTTTCTCAATTTTTTTTTTTCTTTTACCAAAGTACATTTGGTCATAATCGGAGTTACTTTTAATTTCAGTGTTTTGGAAGCTGGTTTGAAAAGTGTTTATTTTGACATATATTGTAATAATTTATTTGTACCAAAAATGACTGGATCTGGATCTGATTTTAGGGAATTAATGATTTTATTTAATTGAAACCAGCTTTGATATTAATTGTCAGTAATTAATTTATTGCTATAAAGTATTTCTTTATGTAATCTGGATGGTGTAATATGGATTTCAGAGGGTACATGTGGATAGTTTGCTTTTAATTTTCCTCAAATGAATATATGTAAAATAAAAAAAACACAATTTGACAAGAGTAAAGTTGTGTATTTACAAATAAAAAGTTGTAAATGTTTTTAAAAAGTCACAAATTTACACAAAAAAGTAGGAACTTGATGATAAAGTCACAGAATGTATCAAAGTTACAAATATACATAACAAAAATTACAGATTTATGTGGGAAGAGCTTCAAATTTCTATTCACTGCTAATGAAAACAGAACACAATTTTTGTAAAATGGTAAAGGGCATTCACTTCCATAGCACTTTTCCTCATCTATGGATGACCAAAGTGCTTCACGGATCCTGCTATCCACACATTCACACACTGATGGCGACAGAGCTGCCATACACAGGTGCTGGCCTGACCCACCAGGAGCAACTGGGGGTTCAGTGTCTTGCTCAAGGATGCTTCAACATGCAGACTGCAGACAGAGCAGGAATTGAACCCCTGACCCTCTGATCAGTAGCTGGCCACACTACACTACACCTGCACTACAGCCGCCCCATTTGTATATAGGTACATCTCAAAAAATTAGAATATCATGAAAAAGTTTAATATTTTTTGTCACTCATTTCAGAAAGTGAAACCCATATATTATATAGATTCATTACACAGAGAGTGATATATTTCAAGTGTTTATTTATTTTAATTTTGGTGATTATGGCTTACAGCCCACGAAAACACCAAATTCAGTTTTTCAAAAAATTAGAATATTAAATAAAATTAATTTTAAAAAATAGTTTTTTAATAGAAATGTTGGCTGACTGAAAAGTATGTCCATGTACACACTCAATACTTGGTTGGGGCTCCTTTTGGATTTAATTACTGTATCAATGTGGCGTGGCATGGAGGTGATCAGCCTGTGGCACTGCTGAGGTGTTATGAAGTCCCAGGTTGCTTTGATAGTGACCTTCAGCTCGTCAGCATTGTTGGGTTTGGTGTCTCTCATCTTCCTCTTGACAATCCTCCATAAATTCTCTATGGGGTTTAGGTCAAGAGAGTTTGCTGGCCAATCAAACACAGTGATGCCATGGTCATTAAACCAGGTTTTGATACTTTTGGCAGTGTGGGGGTACCAAGTCCTGCTGAAAAATGAAATCAGCTTCTCCATAAAGCTTGTCAGCACAGAGAAGCGTGAAGTGCTGTAAAATTTCCAGGTAGACGACTGCGCTGACTTTGGTCTTGATAAAACACAGTGGACCAATACCAGCAGATAACATGGTTCCTCAAATCAGGAAATTTTACAGCACTTCATGCTTCCCTCTGCTGACGAGCTTTATGGAGAAGCTGATTTCATTTTCCAGCAGGATTTGGCAACCTCCCCCCTCCCCCCCACACACACACACACTGACAAAAGTATCAAAACCTGGTTTAAGGACCATGGTATCACTGTTTGATTGGCCAGCAAACTCTCTTGACCTAAACCCCATAGTGAATCTATGGAGTATTGTCAAGAGGAAGATGAGAGACACCAGACCCAACAATGCAGACGAGCTGAAGGTCACTATCAAAGCAACCTGGACCTTCATAACACCTCAGCAGTGCCACAGGGTGATCACCTCCATGCCACACCACATTGATACAGTAATTAATCCAAAAGGAGCCCTGAACAAGTACTGAGTGTGTACATGGACATACTTTTCAGTTGGCCAACATTTCTGTTAAACTATGTTTTTAAATTAATTTTATGTAATATTCTAATTTTTTGAGAAACTTGAATTTGGGGTTTTCGTGGGCTCACAATTAAAATAAATAAACACGAAATATATCACTCTCTGTATAATGAATATTTAATATATGGGTTTCACTTTCTGAAATGAGTGACAAAAAAATTGAAGTTTTTCATGATATTCTAATTTTTTGAGATGTACCTGTAAATATCTTTGGATCCATCCTATCTGAGCTTGAGTAATAGTGTTTGTATGACTCAAAATACGTTTAGAACTCATTTTCAGTGGTTGTACTCACCGTCAAGACTCACTGCCTTTGAGCTTCGGCTCTGTAGCCTTTTGAGGTCTTTGTTTGTTTAGGATACTCAAAAGTCAAAAATGGGTGATTGTAAGGAGTGGTTATCTTCCCTATATAATTAGCAACAAAAATGCATCGCACTATGTTGTGAAGTCTCCACGATGCCATGACTGTCACGTGATGAACGTAGTTGTTCTTTAGGCTTTTCAGAGGACGGGATGTCGGCCCAACAGGTGGCACTCCAATTGGGCTACAATGCATCCAACCATTGTTCAGCTGCAACGACACCAGGTCAAAACTGGGTCCGTGGCTGATAGACCATGTCCAGGACGAGCATGTGTCACCACCCCGGAGCAAGACTGGTGCATCATACCACAGCACTTTCGAGATCGGTTCCACACAGCCCAGGAAACTCCAGGGAGACGCCAGCCGAGGACCTCGGCCAATACCATGAAAAGGCGCCTCAGGCGTCAGGACCTACAAGCCGGAAGATCCTTTCAAGGGAGTATTCTGATGGCAGAGCAGCAACAAAATCATGAGTGGGCTCGTCAGCACAACAGGTGGATCCTATGGCAGTGGAACACTATTCTTTTCTCTGACAAATCCCGATTTTGCCAATCCAGGGTTAGGGTTACGTTTAGGGTCAACCAATGCGGTGGCGCTGGAGTCATGGTGTGAGCCAGCATTTCAGGTAACTGCAGGACACAGCTGGTCATCCTTGATGGCATTTTAACCGCCCAGTGGTCCATTGACCACATTCTGCAACCTGTTGTGACGCCCTTCTTTTGGGACCACCCTGACCTCCAAGTGTTCCAGCAGGACAATGCTGGTCCACATGCCACCCAAGTCATCAGGGAGTACCCGCAGGAACAGAACTTTAATGTCCTTCTTTGGCCTTCTTATTCTCCGGATTTATCCCCCATTGAACACTTGTGGGATCAACTTGGGCGACATGTTTCAGCTGGAGTACTGGCACCACAGAACAGACAGAAACTGATTGTAACATTGCAGGGCAGGAGGAGCAGCTAAATATCCCCCAGGACAACATTAGACGGCTCATGAGGTCCATGTGGAGGTGTACTACTGCCACATACATTAACATAAATAGAGGCCGTATTCCATATTGAACTGTTGTTAAGGCAGTCATTGCGTTCTGATTTCAGAAAGTTAGAGTGCTTCTGTTCTGTTGAACTTTGAAAATTGTTGACATGCAGATTTTCACTTGTCCATCTCTGATATTGTTTTGAAGATGTCTAAAAAATAATTAGCATCCTTTAATTGACCATTTCTATAACAAATAGTAAAAATATCAAGGTCATTATCAACAAGTTGTATATTTTATTAGAAAGGAGAAGGAACACTTCTGGAAATCCTGATGGAATAGCCCTCTAAAATTCTCAAATTTACAAGAAAAATGTTTCAAATTTAGAAGAAGGAAGTCTCAAATGCATTGCCACATCTTAGTGAGTTAGAACATTGTAATTCAGAAAAATAAACTTCTATTATAGTCAATATTCATTACACATACAGCAAAGCATTTTAAGCCTCCTTTATTATATAATAATTTAATTGAGATACACTAGTATAGGAAAGAAGTCAAATTGACAAGAAAACAAATACAAATTTATGGAATAAATTACTAATATACTATGTGACAATAAAGTGAAAACTTATGCAAAAAACCTCATAGACTTTCAAGAAAAAAAATCACATATTGACATTGAAAAAATATGTAAGAAAAAAATGCGGATTTTTGAGAAAAGATTCACATATTTTGGAAAAAAATCATAAAAAAAATGTCGAGTAAAGCTATTGTTCACTACTCAATAAAATATTGTAGTAAATACTTTATACTGTTACTCAAGTAACTTTTTGGTGACTACTCTTACTTACAGTGGTGTGAAAAAGTGTTTGCCCCCTTCCTGATTTCTCTTTTTTTTTTGTATGTTTGTCACACTTTAATGTTTCAGATCATCAAACAAATTTAAATATTAGACAAAGATAACACAACTAAACACAAAATGCAGTTTTTAAATGAAGGTATTTACTATGAAGGGAAAAAAATTCAAGCCTTCATGGCCCTGTGTGAAAAAGTGATTGCCCCCTAAACCTAATAACTGGTTGGGCCGCCCTTAGCAGCAACAACTGCAAGCAAGCGTTTGCCATAACTGGCAATGAGTCTTTTACAGCGCTGTGGAGGAATTTTGGCCCATTCATCTTTGCAGAATTGTTGTAATTGTCATGATGCCGAGCGCGGGTCTGTACTGTGCTCGGGTCTTTTGGTTATTATCCTTTTTCTGTATATGTATTTAGTCCTGATTTTCTGCCATGATTATTTGTACTTTTATTTTGACAGCTCGTGACATGATTTCCACCTGTCGTCTGTTCACGGCCTGTCACAGCTGTTTAGTGTCTTTGATTATGTCCTCACTTGTGCATCCACACCTGATTCTCATTTTGGTTCCTCCTCTTGTGTTATTTAAGCTCGCTGGCGAGGTTTATTCCTCGCTGCAACCTCACACTGTGTTTAGACAGGAATCCCTTCGCCTGGTTCCTGTTTTAGTCTTTGCCTTATTCTCTGCTTCGTCAGGCTATTTGTAAGTAACCTTTCATGGTTTTTCATCATTTGTGTTTTTCTGTAATCACCCTTCGTGGTCTTGGTAAATAGCCTTTTTGTATTCGCCCTTCGTGGCAAGTGAAGCGTGTTCCTTATTATTATTTATTAAATGAGCAAACTCACAGCAGGCGAATGGGGCCTTATATCTGCCCTAAAGGGCCAATTACGACAGTAATTCAGTCACACTGGAGGGTTTTTGAGCATGAACTGCCTTTTTAAGGTCATGCCACAGCATCTTAATCGGATTCAGGTCAGGACTTTGACTAAGCCTCTCCAAAGTCTTCATTTTATTTTTCTTAAGCCATTCAGAGGTGGACTTGCTGGTGTGTTTTGGATCATTGTTCTGCTACAGAACCTAAGTGCGCTTTAGCATGAGGTCACGAACAGATGGACGGACATTCTCTTTCGGGATTTTTTGTTAGACAGCAGAATTCATGGTTTCACTTTCCCACAGCAAGTCTTCCAAGTCCTGAAGCAGCAAAACAGCCCCAGACCATCACACTACCGCCACCATATTTTACTGTTGGTGTGATGTTCCTTTTATGAAATGCTGTGTTACTTTTACACCGGATGAAATGGGACACACCTTCCAGAAAGTTCAACTTTTGCCTCGTCAGTCCACAGATTATTTTCCCAAAAGCCTTGGGAATCATCAAGATGTTTTCTGGCAAAACTGAGACGAACCTTTATGTTCTTTTTGCTCAGCAGTGGTTTTCATCTTGGAACTCTGCCAGGCAGGTCTTTTTCTTATGGTGGAGTCATGAACACTGACCTTAACTGAGGCAAGTGAGGCCTGCAGTTCTTTGGATGTTGTTGTGGGGTCTTTTGTGACCTCTTGGATGAGTCGTCGTTGCGCTCTTGGGATAATTTTGGTCAGTCAACCACTCCTGGAAAGGTTCACCACTGTTCCATGTTTTCGCCATTTATGGATAATAGCTCTCACTGTGGTTCGCTGGAGTCCCAAAGCTTTAGAAATGGCTTTATAACCTTTTCCAGACTGATAGAGCTCAATTACTTTGTTTCTCATTTGTACCTGAATTTCTTTCTATCACAGTATGATGTCTAGCTTTTGAAGATCTTTTGGTCTACTTCCCTTTGTCAGGCAGTAATCAGGCCTAGGTGTGGCTAGAGAATTTGAACTCAGCTTTCCAAAGATGTGATAAACCACAGTTAATTTATGTTTTAACGGGGGACAATTGCTTTTTCACACAGGGCCATGTAGATTTGGATTTTTTTTTACCCTTAATAATAACCACCTTCATTTTAAAACTGCATTTTGTGTTTACTTGAGTTATCGTTGTCTAATATTTAAATTTGTTTGATGATCTGAAACATTTAAGTGTGACAAACATACAAAAAAAAAGAGAAATCAGGAAGGAGGCAAACACTTTTTCACACCACTGTATACTTGAGTAATTGTTATTATAAGGTAATGCAATTTTACAATTTCACAGCTTCAGTATTTTAGTAAGAAGTGTGCTTGTTTGCCATGACACCAACGTCCTTTTGAAGATATTTTCTCTTTTTGAGTTATGGCACCTCTGTTCCAGGAAGTGTATCTATGGCAATGTTTTGTTTTAGCTGGAAACGGCTAACAATTTTTTTGTGTGTATGTGTATGTTTGTATATTTATTTTCCGCCATGCCTTGAAGCGAAGTTCCCTGAAGGTAGGTCCAGCAGCCAGAGAAAGTTTTTATGTTTTTTAAAATATATTTATATATATAAATATCTGTGGGAACGTACACTGTCTCGACATTTGTGTTGATACACAGAAACACGTAACGTACCGTAGAATAAAACCACCACCGATGTCTTGTCTGACTGTGATCGATGGCTTCCTGCTCTGTCATCTGCTCAGCACTGTACAACACTGATGTTTGTATATGTACGATGAAATAAGCTTAAAAGTGCTGAATATGTTGTCATTTTTCATCCCCATATAAATGCCTATTATGAGTGTCTGAGTTTTAACAAGTCTTAAATTTCTTCATTTAAAAATTAGTTAAAATTAAGCTGTTTTTCTTTAAATCTGTTGTTCAAAACTCTTAAAAACACAACACCATCACTGTGTTTTCTTGCATTGTGAGGGAAAATCTTCATATTCAATTTTGGAAATTTGTAGTTACCATTTTTTCCTTTTTTGTGGAATTATAATTCTCATAATTTCTTCTCTTTTCTGGGAAACTAGTGAGTTTTATCCCAGATTTGTGGATTTTTGTTAAGTTTCTGACGTTTTTTAATATAAATTTGTGACTTTTTTCTTCTCACATGTATAGCTTTTTTCTAATCTTGTAATTTTTCCACCTTCTTCTTCCCAAATTTGGTATTGTTTTTCTCTCATTTATGGCTTCTTTCCATATAAATTTGCAGCCTTTTCGTTAAAAATTTTAACTGTCACCTTGTAATTTTGTGACTTTTTTTCTTAGAAATTTGTAACAATTTTATGATTTTTCTTGGAAATTTGTGACTTGTTTTCATAAGTTTGACACTGTTTTCATATTCATTTTTAAAAATTTGTAACTTTTTTTTATCTAATAATTTTGTGACTTTTTGGGGGGAAATTTGTGAAAATTTTCCTCCAATTACAGCTTTTTTCCCCACATAAATTTGCAGCTTTTTCTTTGGAAGTGTGTACCTTTTTATCATCTGTTAATTTTCAGAAATAAGTGGGGGTTTTTTTTAAGTTTTTGACATTTTTTTCCTCAGAAATTTGATTATTTTTTTCATGAAATAATTGCTTTTTCAAGAATTTTTCTGTGGAAATTTGCAGCATTTCCTCATCTTATATTGGGAAATTTTTGGCTTTTTTTCTCACATGTGGCTCTTTTATGCAATATAGTTTATTTTTTCCTAATAAGTTTTTGACTTTTTTCTTTTTGTCTCAGAAATTTTTCACAGGTTTATGGCTTCTTTTTCTTGCAGAAATTTGCAACCTTTTTTCCTCATAAATCACTTAGCTGAAAGTCAGGATGTGAAGGCAGATACTACTTTTAGGAGTTGTACTTAAACAAATACATTAATTATGCCAACACTTATTCTAGGAAAGTTCAGATTTTACTGTACATATATGAACTGGACTGATGACTGCATATTTTGCAGTAAATAACTGAACAAAGCCAACTCTTATGTGGTCATATACTTTAAACAAGTGGCCTTAAAAAGGTGTTCAATAGGTCTTAAGTGCGACTTCTCTCTAGCTACAGATGGCATCACTATTAGCCAGATTGACAGCTGTGACGCTCACATAAACACATGTAAACTCAGATCAAACCGGGTGATTTCCACCGAGTGACAACAGGATGTGATATGGCTGCAGGCCCAGCAGCTCGTTTCCTAGTTTGTGTTAACTTACCATGGTGATCGTCAGTGTTTACCCTCGTTACTTCTCAGCTCACTTTGCATGCGCCCACACCGGCAGTCCACTCGACCCAGAATGCACACTCGCTGGCCGGAGTTTAGAGTTTAAACATCTGGACTTTTCACTCTTTTCTCTGCATTTCACATTTCTTTTTTGTCCGTAGGCTGTGACTGCTATTTTCCATCTGTCGCCCCTTCATCTAGTGGATACCTCTGATGTTCTCCTTTTGTTCTCTCGTGTCCTTGATCACTTCCCTGTGTGTTTTTGTTTTTATGGATGACTTTGACAGCCCTTGTTTCCCAGTGGTGTGTAGGTGAAAGGTGGATGAAGTCATTTAATTGTTTGTCTCGGGGCTGTGACACATCAGGGTTATTTTCCCTTTAACGGCTGACACAGTTGCATTCACAATGGCCACCTTAAAAAGTCTTGAAAGGTCTTAAATTTTTAAAATTTCTTGAATTTTTAAAAAATTAACTCCATAAATTTGCGTTTTGAAATTCTTAGACTCCTTGTTCTGCTTTTTGGAGTCTATTATGGAGGATTTCTATGACATTATTATATGGTCTGCAGAGTCAAACAACCCAAAAGTCCTCCTGCACGGAAGTTCTCCTCTCCCGCAGGAGTACAACCCTGCATGAAACACCCCATTTGGATTGGCTGTTCTCATCATTACTTAACAAATCTGGACAGCCCCACCTCCTGGATGGTCTGGTACACCCTTAATAAAGACCAAGGAGGGCCACTTCCCGTTGACCCTCAGAACTCATGCATCTACACTGCAGCTAGCTTAGTTAGCGAGTTAGCTCAGTACCCTGACCATGGTTTTTAGAGCTCTTCTCTGTAAATTCTAGTCACCCCGCTAGACAGTGATCCCAGCTCATTCGTTAATCCACAGTCAATGATGTATCTCATGTCATTCTGGCCTACAGTGATCCCTCACTTATCGCGGTTAATGGGTTCCAGAACCGACCGCAAAAAGTGAAAAACCGCGAAGTAGCATCACCCCCCTTTGTGGAATTCCAGCCTGATCTCGTTAGTTTTTTGATACATAAAATAATGTATAAATAATATAATACGTACGTTCATTCTCTCTCTCTCTCTCTCTAGAGAGAGAGAGTGAGAGAATGAAAAGAATCTCGCGAGAGTGCATCTCTTGCGAGATTCCCGAGCCGAGCCAACACGAGAACAAAATCTAGAGTTGGGAGCGATCTCTTAGGGGGGGGGGGATGCTGGCCAGCGAATCAGAGAGGTGGATTTTGAGATGTGCGGGCTCTCCGTGTTGATACCTGATGTTCTAATGTATTTTTTCTCAATTTTGAATTTTTGATGAATATTTTTGAAAAATCTGCGATGCACTGAGGGCTCAAAAGGTGAAGCGCGAAGTAGCGAGGGATCACTGTATTTTGTTTGGTTTGTTTTTTTATTGGCTGCCATAACACAGATGCCAAGGCTGTTAGCATGGCTAGATTTGTGAATTAAATCAGTACGACCAGGGATTTTAAGGCTTTTATTTTGTAAATAGCAGTTACAGTACTAAACCAGCTCATTCATTAATTTATAGTCAGTTATATATATCACATCATTCTGGCTTTTCTTTTTTAAGATTTTTACCATGATAACTGGGTATACTGGGCTGCTAATGTTAGCTGGTATGAGTGACCACAATGGGGATTTCTGATCAAATTTGAGGTTGACATGCCAAATGTTTTCCAGTGTTTTTCAACCAGGGTTCCCTGGAACGTTCTGGTTTCTGTGGGAAATTTTCTAATTTCACTTCTTAAAACCCATGTGTGGGTTCTGTAGGCACCCACACACAACAATGTCTAATTATTTGCCATTTTTTGGACCAGTTAAGAAGTGAAATTACAAAATTTCGCGCCGAAACCTGAATGTTCCTGGGAACCCTGGTTGAAAAACACTGCGCTAGACTACCTGCTAGATGTCTATTTATGTCTATTTTCTATATATTCCATCAATTCTTGCTAGATGCCCATTTTCCCAGTCTGATTATCTACCAATCCTTGACGTTACATTTCATTCCTATACATTATGTTAGCATATTTTATTATAGTTTATTATAATCTGGACTTTACACCTTGATTAGCATTGATTAGCTGTAGCAGAGTTAACCATTCATTCATTCAACGTTGTTTCTGGGCTTATTACACCCCAGGGACCGATCATATGCTATCAGCCACTCAAACCACACACCCTGTCTACAATAAGGCTTTATTTGGGCTTTTAAACTCTTATGTTCAGCCAGTATTTGTTAGTATGCTACTTAGTCCTACAACAAAGCTAAAAGCTAATGTTATCCTCAAACACAGTGTCACCCTGAAGACATAAATATTTTCACTAAACACAAATCTGACATTATCATTTAAAGCATTATGCCATAAAACAGCACATTTTGAAAAGAGCTGCTTCCCTGTGTATACAGTGGTACTGCAATAATTAAACATTGAGGTATTTTGGCCAAAGTATTTCATAGACCGTTCATTAGGAGCCGTGCTAGCATATGGAACCAGTGCATAACAGGGGCTGTTTAAATTTAACTCAGGGTTGTTTTCCCTTCAGTGACCTGCACAGTTACAGTGAACTTTTTAACATACTGTATGCATTCGGCAGGTGGTCTATATTCAGCAGAATATTCACATGTGACTTGGTCATATCACTACATATATGCGAGGAAGGGCCCCAGACCTGATAGAAACAGGAAACAGATATGAGCACATAGCTACTCACACAGTAATGCAACATACACATGTACACCCACCACATGCTGTCTAGCTGAGATAATCTCATCTCCATCTGCTTGCAGTGGGCCGTAATAGGCTCCTCCTGCTGCATCTCTGCCTGCCTTCCTTCCCTCAGATTGAACTAGCTTAAAAATAATCAACATTATTGACGGTAGAGACGGACAGGCTGGGCCAAATCCCTCCATTCTGCAGCCAGTGCGAGCTGCTGTTGTCTCTCCTTATTCGTGTTTGTCCTGGCCCACATATAATCCAACGCCAAAGGCTGTTGCTGCTTCCCCACTCGGCTTTGCACCTGTGTTCACTAACTCCATGTTTATGCATGAGTACTCATATGCACAGCTATGTCACACTGACTGTGTGTGTGGTCTGTGTTAAACCAGGGGACACACAAGTTCAGCGAATACAGAGCGTGTTTGTAATATATGCATTTGTGTGTGTGTGGGTTTTTTTCTTCAGGCCCGGCAGCAGGCTCAGATGAGGCACCAGATGGCTGCAGACAGTAAGAACGATTACTCCTCCTACCTGCAAAAGTTCAACCAGGAGCAGAATGAACATTACTATACAGTTATCCCCAACATATTCCAGGTAAATGTAACGGTAATCCAGCATGTTTGTCATTGCAGAATCCACATATAGAAAGTTGCATAATTACAGTTTTGTGTAATAAAGTAGGATGAAACGGGTAAAACGTATTGAACATAATCACAGAAATGTACTTAATACATAGTGGAGAAGCCTTTGTTTGTAATCATAGCTTCATGACCCTTTCTGTATGGAGAAACTTATCTCCCGCAGTGCTCAGGTGGGTGTCTGGCCCATTCCAGACTGCCTATAAAGCCTGAAAATCCCAGGGCACTTCTTATGGACCCTGATTTTATTACCTCTGCCAAGGGAGGAGGTAATGTTTCTACCAGTGTTGGTTGCTTGGTTGGTTTGTTGGTTTGTCTGTTAGCAACCTAACTCAAAAAGTTCTGAATGGATTTTGATGAAATTTGCAGAAAAGGTGTGTAATGGCACGGGGAACAGATGATTAGATTTCGATGGTGATCCACATCATGATCTGCATGCAGGATTTTTTTTTTTTTTTTTGCAGGGGGGGGGGGGGATTAAGAATAATATTGAGCTTCCCCTTTAAGACGTGTCCACGGAGTTACGTTCACCTCCACACCCATACACAGTATGTGATGGTTGACATTATTTCATGTGAAGATGCAGAAACAGTACTGGCAGACAAGCTAAGGATGTCTTGTGAGGCACGTTATCCACATGGTGTGCAAACACACAGGACTGGACAATGTTTAATTTTTATTACCTCTGTCAACAGGAGGAAGTAATGTTTTTACTGGTGTTGTGCCAAAAGTACACTGTAACTGTCCATTGTTGATGCACAGAATATGTATTCATACAGTATGTACCGTATATATCCAGTAAACCTATGTATTTTTCCATGTACCCTTGTGACTGCATTATTTTAATTGCTTTTAATCCTACATCAAGTTTGTTTCCGGTAAAAAATGCATCATAAGTGTTAAATATATCTTATCATACCTAACTCAGTACTGTATACCTGTTGAAATGTATATTTTACGGCTAATATAACCCCATAACTACATTATGGCACCTGGTGATCAAGTTTTGGCAGCTGATCACTTTTTGCTACGACTCCGGCATTGCTTTGTCTGACTGTCTCTTAGTTGCATTTCTCCAAAATTTATGAATGGATTTTGATAAAGTTTTCAGGAAAAGTGTGTAATGGCATGGGGAACAGATGATTACATTTTTGTGGTGATCCAGATCTCCACCTGGATCCAGGAATTTTTAGGAAAAATCAATACCAACTTGGTTAAATTTTACTTTTGCTGGTACACCAGAATTTCTGTAGCTAAGTTACCTAATACTATTTATTTGTTATTTCAATAAATCTTATAGAAGGAAACTTGAATTAGTATTTTTCATCAATATCAAATGCAGAAATGTTGCATTTAAATGCATGGAGCTGCATTTCTAACTATGTCATTTGGGGGAAATAAGCTGCTTGGCGGAGGTCTGCGCTCTCCAAATGCTTTTCTAGTTGTTTCTGTCTGTTAGCAGGATCACGCAAAAAACTCACTGATGGATTTGGATGAAGTTTTCACCAGAGGTGGCCCTTGGCCTAAAGATGAACTCATTACATGTTGGAGGTGATCCGTGAGTGAATACCTCCGCCAAGGCCCTATCTCGCAATGTACAGATGGATGGCAATATGAACCGACAAAGGGAGGGAGGAAGGGAGCCTTGGCAGAGGTTTGCACTCTCTGAGTGCCCTCTAGTTTTAATTGGATTTAATTGACTGGGCCACGTCTAACAACTTGATTTTCTTTGTTACAAACTAATTGAGAGTTTCCTCCTCTGTGTGATTGAGATCATTGTCCCGCTGGAAGGTCCACCCCCGTCTCATCCTCGTCCACAGCAGGTTTCCAGATTTCTTGGTACATGGCCCCATTCAAATCAGGACTTTATTTATATGAAGTCTGCCAGTGCCATGTGATGAGAAACAACCCTACACCATGATACTTCCAGCTCCAAACTTCACTGTTAGAGTAGTGGGGTTTTTTTGGGTGATGTGCAGTGCCATTTCTCCACCAAACATAGTGTGAAGTATGACAGCCAAAAGTTATATTTTGTCTCATCTGACTATGCTACATTCTCCCAGTATTTCATAGACTTGTCCGAATCTTGCCTAGGAAACTTTTAAACAAGCTTCAGCATGTTTTTTCTTTAATAATGGACTCTTGTGAGGTAACCATGCATGGAGCCCATGACGGCGGGGTGCATATCCTGTTGTTTTCTCTGTCACAATTGTATGCGCTGCCTCCAAGTCTTTCTGGAGCTCTTTCCCAGTTGTTCTTAGGTCTCTGTACTCAGTTCATCAATGTGTTTTACAACAGTCAGGTTGTGAAGGTCTTAGGAGAGCTCTTGGCTTTTGCCCATCGAGATGTTTCTTGTATGACAACTTGCTAATAAAAAAAACCCTTTTTATAGCCACTCGGTAAATGTCTACCCAGTGGATATTTATTTTCATAGATAGGTCGATGAAACTACTTTCTAAAGACTTATGGATTTCAGCTGATTATTCGTCTCAACACGTCTTGATGTACTGCTTTTTACATCGTGTTTAATATTTTTTTCTTTTTGAATCCACTTATTCCATGTGACCTCATTTATAAACTTGAATGTTTTAATTTCTCTATATTTGTGGATTTCTTGAGTTAATATCAAAGTCTGGTGAAAATTTCATGTTAGTATTCTCAAGACTGGCTGAGCTAGTGCATTCATGTGTGACCATTATCTTGTGAATTCAAAGCAGTTTGCAGCAAGCTTCCCCTCTGGGTGGACGACTAAAAATAAATTTTCAACCCATGAAACACTGAGAGTAAGAGCAATTCTTCTGTGGAGTGCAGTGTATTTATATAAGTCAGTTTCTCTATTGCAATTTGACACATTGCAAAGCATTATTTCACAATCATGACTTTTATTTTTATTATATCTATTTTTCCACTTGTCTGTTTGAATATAAAGAGCTCTTAGAACCAACAGACTCTCTGGCAAAGCTTGTATTTACATTAAAAAAATTGCTTTTGTTGTCATGCAGAAACTTCAGGACATGGAAGAGAAAAGGATCGAGAGGTTAGGAGTGTGCATGAAGACGTTTGCAGACGTGGACCGCCAAGTGCTGCCCATCGTTGGGAAGTGTTTAGATGGCATGACGAAGTCAGCCGAGTCCATTGAGCCCAAGACGGTGAGTATATAGAAGATTATATATCAATTAATTCTGACTGAGCAGTTTGATTGGACAACAGCCATTCCAGGAGTTAGGATTAGGGTTGTGATGCCACGCTCAGGCGTTAATCACAATAACTGCTGAGTGCCTTTTGTTCCACGTTGTGCTAAAATTTTGCCACCTCTTGACACGTAGTCTCTGTAAGATATGGAAAAACTTAAAATACCAGCCAACATTAATGCATAGTTACTTTTTTATTGGAACACAAATAAGAAACACAAGGCATGAACCATACACACTTAATAAAATAAAACACACCAGTTTAAAAAAAAATCACCAAATTCTGCCATTGGGAAAGGGTGGATAAATTTTAGCATATCACTGTATGTGAGAATTGTATTGTTTTGTTGTGTGTTTTATTTTTCCACACTGAGGCACTGTTTGAAAAGAGGCAGCATTCAGAACCCAGAAATTGTGTTTTTTTTCTGAGTTCTAACAGTCAGCTTAGTTAGCGGTGTAATTTTATATTTCAGTTAATTAGCTGAATGTTTAGGTTAAGGCTGCATGTCCACAGAGAGCAATTTTTCTGTTGGAAGTGCTCTAGACCTTTTTTTTTTTTTTTTTTTTTTTTTTTTTACCACAGTGCTTGAGCAAAAGAACACCCAGTGTTTTGCGCCTGAGGCAAAAACAAAAAATTGGCTCACCTAGTGGGGAAAAAAAAGTTGTCTGGGGACATGCAGCCTAAAGCATACAGTTTCTATCCACCTTATTCCGAGGCCCCATGATGCCTTGCGTGAATTATGCGTGCAACTTCCGGTACTAGTTTAGAACGTGTGGTTGTCACTGAAACGGGACACTTTTTCTTGTTAAAAAAACAATGACTTCGCCATCAAAAATGCTGGAGCACAGACTTTTGCACCTCAGAAAGAGTAATATAATCATACCACTTTCCATGACTATGGAGGGATGAGAAGATGACCTTAAAAAGTGGCCTGGCAGACAGTAACTCCAGGTTAGTTAGCTCCGCTGCTAAAATGCTAATGCTGTAAACAAATAAAAGCTCTGAGATATATCAATATCTCCACCACAATAAAGTTGGTTGCATTTTGTTAAACTGTGTAGGACATATTCAGATTTACCTCAGAGCAAACATAGAATCTCGTCAGAACCACAAAGAACCACAACATCGTGCTTTGGTGTTTTAATGTCTGGGTAAATACAGACAGCTGCAGCTGTTTGTTTTACCCCGAAATTAAAATGCTCATGCTCATGCTGTCATGCCACGAATGCTTGTTATTTAACTTAACAACATACAGACATTTTCTGACAATTGTTCAAAATTTTATTGATCTGTATTTTGTGATAATTTAAAAATTAATGCATGCTGAAGCTGCTAATGTCTAAGTCCATGTCGTTCCAATGCCGTGCAACGAATGCCCCCCCCCAAAAAATAACTGTTTGATATCTTTAAATCATTAAGCCTTGGGAAACAAACTGTTACTATTTTTTTATCTATTATTTTACTTCATGCAGCCTTGCATCTGGTGACATATATAAACGTCAGATCTGTGACATTCATACAAGTGAAAACATACCTGGTGCTGTTGTCTGTCCTGTGTCTGTATCACCAATCACACAAACAGTCCTCTTTAGTTTTTGGTGCATGATCTACACGTTGCTGTTGAAGCCACAGATTTAGCTGTGCTTATTTGTGAGGAGCCTCACACCACCAACAGCAGCAAGTACCAGAACTACACAAAAATACTCAAAAATATAAAAACTACTAGTGCTGAAATTAACTGCCACTTGACTGCAAAACACGTATGTGGACTATACATTAAAACGAATTTGAAACGCTTTTAAAAATGCTATTTTAAATGCGCCACTACTTCACTCTTGCTGAATGATTTAACACTACTTCAGCCGAAACCGGAAGTTGCACCCATAATCGTTTCTGCAGCAGCACCCTCAGGAATAAGGTGGATATTTGAAGTTAGCTTTAAAATGGTAAATATAAGCATAGACCTAAAACAATGCTAGCTTAAATACTAACATGGTATAAATTTGTTCAAATTCAGAAAAAAAAAAAAAAAAGCCCAGCAGAAGTAGCCTAAATTTGTAGACAGCTTAAAAATGCCAGGTTAAACACTAAAATGGCTTTAAAAGCTGAAGAAGATTTTGACAAACTGCACCATTAAAATCTATTATGTATTTGCTATTGAAAACGTAACTATTTTAAAACTTATAAAAAATAATGAACACCAAAAGTAATAGCACAGGTCTCCTCAATGACCTGAACATTTAAAAGTTTAGAGGTTCTAGCTGAATCTACGTGGAAGGAGTTCGGGTCCAAAAAGAGTAGGGAAGAATAAAATTGGCCGACATGAACAACAATGGTGGGAATGCTTACTCTGTCTCCACTTCATGTCATATTGCTGAGATATGCATGTGAAGGGTAGCTGAACAAACATTTTCATTTGTGTGGGGTGTATTTCCCCCATTCAATGTCTTCCACAGTCCTCTGTGTTAAAAATACACACCACAGCCGCCTTTGGATAGTTTTTAATAGAAGGTTCAGTTAAACTGTCCAGAGATGTTTGAGGTTTTCAAAACAGCTGAAAAAATAAGTAGTGATGATGTCATGAAGATTATGTCAGGTTTGGCTTTTTACTGCCCTTATTGCAAAGCAGAGGTGTGGGGTCAGAAAGGCGTGAGTATTTAGGTGTTTTAAAGCTCAGATTTCGTTTTATTACCTAGTGTTTTTGGCCCTTTCCTTCTATATGATATCATCAGCTGGCGCACGCGTTTTCAGATCCATCAAGGAAACAAGCCTCAAAATCCCAATTTAGCATATCAGTGACGGAGAAAAGAGGAGGAATCTGACGTAACTGAAAAAATCAAATGTAACCCTGTCTGTCAGCTCGTTCAGCAGTTAGCATTTTTACTTTATTTGCTTAATCTATACAACTTTATGTTCAGATGTAGCTTCACTATTTTCTCTTGGTTGCCGTGAAATAAGGAAGGCAACAAAATATTAAGGTACTGTGGAAAAAAAGAGGATGTTTAAAGGATTTACTAAAGCTCAAGCTTTTTGACAATTGCAGTTGTCTGTAACTATGTTTAACCTTTGCTTGTCTTTAAAGCACAAAAATCAGTTGTTTGGTAAAGTTCTGTCTCGTTGCTTTTATGGGGTTGTTTCATAAACACGTCATTTCATAGCAAAATAGGCTTTGTACTGTGTTTGAGTTTCAGGAGAACTAAAGATGAAATGCATTTAGCTCTATATTGCATCAGTTTATTTAATAATATGTTTTTCTTTCTGAAAGATGATGACAAAATTTTTAACAGTTAGTGTAAAAGAAGTACCTTTTTATTGGTCAATTTTCTAGAGAGACCATGGAATTGGAGGGAATATGCAATGTACCAGTGAAAGACCTTTATATTTTTGGACTTTTCTCTTTTCATTTATGCAGTATTACATATTATCAGGGATGTCGCTCACTCACACAGACACTGAGCATCATATAGAATATAATGGCTTTATTTTCATTTTGTAAATATTTTCAGAGTAATTTACTGGTGTCCACGAAATTTGTGAAATCTGTCTCTTTATAGCACCACACTTGGGAAAATAATATGTGTAATACAAGCATTACAGTTCAAACAGTTAAGAAACCACTGTCTTACTGTAATTAGCAATTACTAGAACGTTGCTTAAAACAGTGTGTGTGTGTGTCTTCAAAGATTCTTACTTGTCAATACTTCTGTACGTACAAGACATACAGGAGAATTGAAATGCCGTTTCTCTCTTTCTTAGTGGTGTGCGCAGTATATAAGAAAACAAGGAATAAGGATGAAAAACAGCACCAACAGTCTATTTACAGTAATGCTATCCGTCGTGCAAATAAACGATAAAACCCAGCAATCCTATATACAGAAAAAGTGGATCCGTAATACCTGTAATTGTAAGTTCAATGTGGTAGTGTAGGTGCAGACAGTGACAGATTGGACTGCACATGATCAATATTGCAATAACAGACAGACAGCAACAGGTATGGCATGTGTGCAAATAGTTGCAGTAAGGTGCAGAGACATACAGCAGCAGATGTATTACTGTTGGTGTGTCAGGTCTTTCTGTGCAAACAGCTGAGGTAGTTATTGTGAAGGTGAGTGTGTTACAGTCCAGGGTTGGGGGAGTGGGGGGTGGGAAGAGTTCAAGGTCCTGATGGGCTGTTCCCCAAGGACAGAGGGCTGAAGAGGGAGTGTGAGGGGTGGGAGGTGTTGCCTGCAATGTTGATGGCTCTGTGGGTGAGGCAGGTGTGGTAGATGGTGGGGGTGGGGGTGGCAGAGTGGTACCGATGATCTTGCTGGCTGCTTTCACTGAGCATTGTAGTGTCTTCCAGGAGGAGGCAGTGCAGCGTCCATACCACACCGTGATGCAGCTGGTGAGGATATATATCCAGTGAAATATCCTAATGTGATTATTGGTCACTGTTAGGGCTGTGACGGTGGAGGAATTTCCCCTGCGGTGACGGTGGATAGCTCTATAGCGCAATATGCAGTATTACTGCAAATGTTTTTAGAACTCTGTGGTCTCGTAATTAAGACAGGGTTCATAAGTTATGTGGCAAATGATGGAAACTATGTTGAGAATCGCTGCAGCTCCGCTCTCAACTTGCGTGCATGCATGTGTGACAGTTGTGTGGAGCTCAGGTCTTCCTACAGTCATGAACTGCTGATTCTGTTAAAAAAAAAAAAAAAAAAAAGCAACCTTGATCATTTTCATAAAGCAGTAGCGGTAACGCCAGCATTTCAACTACAGGGTGTGTGGACTGGTTGGAGACAGCTGTGACATTCAGCTTATTTAAACAGTTCCATGCAGGACCCCGCGTGGCTCTTGTCTCCGTGTCTCTCCGTAGTGATTTTTGGACAATGCCGTTGTCTGAAAAATCGCGTTCACCCAGGAAACAAGCAGTTCTCAGAGCTTAATTGTCAGGATAATAAACACTCCGCTCAGAAAGAGCCCATCCAGCCTTATTTTATTAAATTTAGGATATTTTCTCACCTCGTCCCCCCCCCCCCTGCCATCTGCTACAAGCTATCTGATCTCACCAAAAGTAATACAAATAACACGCTTTATTTCCTGCAAACATACTGCTGGCAATTAAAATACACTTAACATTTAACAGTTTATTTAATATTCAATAGGGGCACATAGGTGAACAACAAGATTTAGCCACACACACAAAAAAGTGAACACTGCGATTGTTGCGGTTGCTCGTTATCCTCCGCGGTAGGCTTGTCCATAGCGCGGTACTACATACGTAATTGCGGTTATCGCAACAGCCCTAGTCACCGTAGTAACCTCTGGAACTCATGTTGGCCAATCAAATTTCTCAATCAGAACTGTAAAAGATGATGTGCCATTGTGGGGTGGGCTATAAGGCGTGTACGGATGTATCCATTAATAAAAAATAAACTTGAAACAATAGTTATGGTCCATGTACTTATATGGAAGGAGGCACCTGTTTGTGTGGAGAAAAGAGCAGCGTGATCTACTGAGATGTCACATGTTGGCTGCAAACTCTATGACCAAAAAAGAGAGAGAGAGAGAGAGAGAGAGAGAGAGAGAGAAGACCGTTTCCAGGGATTTTCTCAGTCAGCTCCAGGGAGATGACTCCAGCCTGTAACATTAAACAAAGACGGAGGATAACATATCACATGACCGCCCCTCCTCAGTCCGTCCCTCTTCCTCAGCAGCTGCTCTTATGACCCCTGGCCCTAACTCTAACCAGAGCCTTTGGCCTTATCAGTTCAGATATGCTGGTGTACACTGCAGATGATGAATGTGCCTTTTCCCGTGTCGTCCCATGTCTCAGGAGCCCTGGCTGTGTCCCCGACCCCCGTGTTTAGTCATAACTCCTGCCTGACAGATTGAGGCCTTTTCCTCTTCACTCTGTGGCCCACAAACTGAAACACAGCAGCAGCAGGCCCGCTCTCTGTTTTCCTTTCACAACACACTCGTGAACCGTTATCAAACAGAAAATGGCTACAGACTTTAGTCACCAGGCCACTATTGTGGCCCACCTTATCACCAGACCTGCCAGGAAAGCTGCACAGGGGTCTGCAACCCGTGGCTCTGGGCTGAAAAAAGTCACAAATTACTGAGAAAAGTTGCAAATTTATGAGAAATGAAGTTGCACATTTAAGAGGAAAATAAGAAAAATATGTGAAATTTATGACAAAAATTAGCAAATGTATTAGAAAGGATGTGCAAGTCTGTTATTAATAAAATGATCAACTTCTAGGTAACATTTTATTAGAAAAGTCACAGGGGAAAAATGTAGTTTTACATGTAAAGGGAGACATATTTACAAGAAAAGTTCATTTTTTTAAGAAAGTCAAATTTAGGAAAAATTGTAAAATTTAAGAGGAAAAGGGGCAATGCTTTGGAAAAAAAATCTAATTTATGGATGGAAAATTGCGAATTTACAAGGAAAAAAATCACAAATTTATGAGAAAATTTGCAAATTTACAAGAAAAAAGCTGCAAATTTATGACAAAAGTTGAAATATTTATGAGAAAAAAAGTTGCAGATTTCCAAGAAAAAGTCACAAATTTGTTAGAAAAAAGTCGCAAATTTATTAGGAAATAGTTGCAAATATATGGGGGAAAAGTTGCAAATTTGCAAGAAAAAAAGTTATGAATTTTTGTGGAAAAAAACTTCAGATTTACCAGAAAAAAGTCACAAATTTATGAGGAAAAAAAGACGTTCAGATTCCCAAGAAAAAAAAGTTGCGAATATATGGGAAAATTTACAAGAAAAAAAAAAAATCACAAATTTATTAGAAAACAAAATGAAAGTTTGCAAGAAAAAGTTACAAGTTTATGAGAAAAAAGTTGCAAATTTATGAGAAACGGGAAAGGTTTATGAGAAAAGAAGCTGCACATTTAGAAGGAAAAAATAATTAGAGAAAGATCTCAAATGTCTGATTAAAATTTGTAAAATTTTTAGAGACAACTTGCAGATGTCTTAGAAGTTATAAAATTTAAAGGTAAGATTTTATGACAAAATATCTGAAATTTACCTAAACAAACTATCAAATTCATAGGAAAAAAATGCAGTTTTATAAGGAAAAAAGAAAAAAAGACACTTGTTTACAAGAAAAAGTTGCTTTGGATGGTTGCCCACAGGTGTTTAAACTTATCTGCCTTCACTACCTCTGCTCCTTGCATCTTCACCATTATCCCTGCCTCCCTCTCATTCACAGTGGGGCGTTGACTTTCAAAAAGTCTATTAAATATAGCCCCAAAAAATGGTGGATGTGGGTGTATTTGAGTCCCACTAATTTCTGTACCTACTGTCTTTCTTTAAGGACTCGAAGCAGGTGGTGGAGTCCTACAAGTCCGGCTTTGAGCCCCCAGGTGACGTAGAGTTTGAGGACTACGGCCAGGCCATGAAGAGGACGACATCCAACACCAGCCTGTCCAACTCCAGCAAAGAGAGCAAAGAGAAGCCTGCTGGCAAGAGCAAGACCGGCAAACTGTGGCCTTTCATTAAGAACAAGAACAAGGTAACTTATTAATGAACACTCAGCACTCTCACACTCAGCGAAGCCTCACCGGATTGTTTCCTCCCTCAGAGGTCACTTTGCACTTTAGAGATTTTTCTGCTGGTCGTGATGGGAGGAAACCATCAGTCACATTATGTTTGTACTGGTGTGGCTGTAGAAGTTTATATGTTCAGAGTTCCTTTAATCTGTATCTACTCACTTTACACTTTTTATAGACCTTCTGACTTGTGTTCACTGTGTTAAAGAGCCCCTATTATGCTCACTTCCCCACATGTTGACACGGCTCCCAGACGTGTTAATGACATGTCTGTGACATGGTTTGGCTAAAACAGCTCAGGGTTTAGTTATTGCAGTGCCATTTTACACACAGGGATGGAGCGCTCCTCAAAACAGAGCTGTTTTTTGCTTTAAATGCTAATGAGCCTCGTCTCGCCCCACAGTCCCACTTTTGTCATTTCTTTGAGATTTTTGTTTTGATGGTGACGCCATGTTTGAGGCTGACATTAGCTTTTAGCTTTAGTTGTCGGATTAAGCAACATAGTAACATGTACGGCTGAAGAATTTTAAAAGGTTAAAAAGTCCCAAATTTACATGAAAAAAGTCCCAGATTTTCATGAAAAAATTTACATGGACTTCACAATACTAATTTAAAAAAGTCATACATTTACATGAAAAATGTCCCAAATTTACATGAAAAACTTGACAGAATTAATCGAAAAAAGTCCTAAATTTACATGAAAAAAGTATCAAATTTACATGAAAGAAGTCCCAAATTTACACGAAAAAACTTCACAAAATTACTTAACCCCTTAGCATTCCAGCCATTTTTCTTAAAAAATACCTAAATTTGGCATAGCAAAGAAAATCAAATTCTTTCTTTACTGAGTGGCAGTAAAAAATTTGAAACATCCTGCTGATGGAACACCAGAATATTAAGAGGTTAAAAGCCTAAGTAAAGCATTATTGGAGACAAGGGTGTGATTTGAATTGAAACAACCCCGAAAGAGTAAACTCTGCTAATGGTGGGTAATCGTTGGTGTCTGGTCCAGACTATAATAAACAATAATAAAATAAACAATTATACAGTGCATCTGGAAAGTATTCACAGAGCTTCACTTTTTCCACATTTTATGTTACAGCCTTATTCCAAAATGGATTAAATTCATTTTTTTCCTCAAAATTCTACATACAATACCCCATAATGACAAAATGGAAAAAGTTTTTTTTTTTTTTTTTTTTTAATTTTTGCAAATTTATTAAAAATAAAAAACTAAGAAATCACATGTTACATAAATATTCACAGCCTTTGCTCATTACTTTGTTGATGCACCTTTGGTAGCAATTACAGCCTCAAGTCTTTTTGAATATGATGCCACAAGGTTGACACACCTATCTTTGGGCAGTTTGGCCCATTCCTCTTTGCAACACCTCTCAAGCTCCATCAGGTTGGATGGGAAGCGTCGGTGCACAGCCATTTTCAGATCTCTCCAGAGATGTTCAGTTGGATTCAAGTCTGGACTCTGGCTGAGCCACTCAAGGACATTCACAGAGTTGTCCTGAAGCCACTCCTTTGATATCTTGGCTGTGTGCTTAGGGTCATTGTCCTGCTGAAAGATGAACTGTCGCCCCAGTCTGAGGTCAAGAGCGCTCTGGAGCAGGTTTTCATCCAGGATGTCTCTGTACATTGCTGCATTCATCACTCCCTCTATCCTGACTACCTGACTAGTCTCCCAGTTCCTGCCACTGGAAAGCATCTCCACAGCATGATGCTGCCACCACCATTGGCATGGTTATGAGCGGTGCCTGGTTTCCTCCAAACATGACGCCTGGCATTCACACCAAAGAGTTCAATCTTTGTCTCATTAGACCAGAGAATTTTGTTTCTCATGGTCCGAGAGTCCTTCAGGTGCCTTTTAGCAAACTCCAGGCAGGCTGCCATGTGCCTTTTACTAAGGAGAGGCTTCCGTCTGGCCACTCTACCATACAGGCCTGATTGGTGGATTGTTGCAGAGATTGTCCTTCTGGAAGGTTCTCCTCTCTCCACAGAGCATTGCTGGAGCTCTGACAGAGAGACCATTCTTGGTTCTTGGTCACCTCCCTGACTAAGGCCCTTCTCCCCCGATCGTTCAGTTTAGACGGCCGGCCAGCTCTAGGAAGAGTCCTGGTGGTTCTGAACTTCTTCCATTTACGGATGATGGAGGCCACTGTGCTCATTGGGACCGTCAAAGCAGCAGAAATTTTTCTGTACCCTTCCCCAGATTTGTGCTTCAAGACAATCCTGTCTCAGAGGTCTACAGACAGTTCCTTTGACTTCATGCTTGGTTTGTGCTCTGACATGCGCTGTCAACTGTGGGACCTTATATAGACAGGTGTGTTCCTTTCCAAATCATGTCCAATCAACTGAATTTACCACAGGTGGACTCCAATTAAGTTGTAGAAACATCTCAAGGATGATCAGTGAAAACAGGATGCACCTGAGCTCAATTTTGAGCTTCATGGCAAAGGCTGTGAATATTTATGTACATGTGATTTCTTAGTTTTTTATTTTTAATAAATTTGCAAAAATCTCAAAAAAACTTGTTTCACGTTGTCATTATGAGGTATTGTGTGTAGAATTTTGAGGGAAAAAATGAATTTAATCCCTTTTGGAATAAGGCTGTAACATAACAAAATGTGGAAAAAGTGAAGCGTGTGAAGATTTTCCGGATGCACTGTAAATGAATTTAATATATGGCCAGATGATTGGGCTTGGAAAATGGGTGTCCAGCGGGAATGATTAAAATATACAGAAAATAGAAATAAATGGACATCTAGTGGCTAGGCTAGCAGACTCCTCTCCGTTTATACTGGCAGCTTGACCTCAGAAGTCAGTCAGAAATCCCAGCTGTGGATGCTTAGACCAGCTAATGCTAGGAGCCCAAAATATAACAAAATAAGCCAGAGTGGCCTGAGATATATATATAATCTAAAGAGCCGGTCTGGTATGAAATCTAGAATTTACAAAATGAGCCATAAGATCCCGTGTCACACCAAGCTAACAATGCTAGCAAAATGCCAGTACTTGTTTCACGCAAGGACAAAGGGCATGGGATATATTATAGACTGTGGATAAAGAATGAGTTGTTACCATGGATGTCTAGTGGGGTGACTAGAATTTATAGCAAAGGGTTCTAAAAACCACTGTCAGCCTGCTAGCTAAGACAGTATCTCACTAGTTGGAGAACGGCATTCTCGAGGGAGTTTCCAATATGTCTCCAAACATTCTTGGCGGTTCTCATTTTCCTCTCCTGAGTCGCAGGGTCTTGCACTCGTCTCACAGGAATTTTGAACATGTTCAAAAAATTTGTGTGAATTTGTGAAAATTTGTGCTTTCTCTCAAAATAGTCTCAGTCATTGCAGATGTCACAAACCCATCTTGACTTTGTCTCTAGTGTTGAGCAGCCATTGCGGGACTCTCATGAGTGCAACCCCCCCCAAATTTGGTCTTGTGCATGTTGCGAGAATGTCCTGCAACACTTGGATGACATGTATGCAAACATCCGGAGAACATTGGCCAAAAACTCGTTGGGACTTTGTGCAACATTATTGCAACAATCTCGAGATAGTGTGATTCCAAGTGAAAATTGTCACAAATTCTCAGATTTGTCTCCCTTTTTTTTATCTCCAACCAGTTACGAGCTGTCTCAGCCCAGTGAGATACTGCCCTAAGCTAGCTGCACTGGCCCTATATGTGCTCCGAAGCTCTTCTCCAAGGAGAGGGTGTACCAGCCTAGCCATAAGGCACGATGACCTCACAGAAGAGAAGAGCTAATCCATAAACTGTCACTAAAATCCTCCAAAAAGCATAATAGGGGCTGTCTAAACTGTAGAAATGTGTTGCTAGTTACTTTTTTTGTTAGTGTTGCAGTTTCTGTTGTTATTATGATTTGCCACCCTCCTCCTCCACCCCCCATCCCCCACCCCAACCCCTCCCAGCAATCACCCACGCTGATTTTGGAGCCTCGCCCTCTCTGTAACACCAGCTAATGTATTTCTACCTTCGACTCAACTGGCTGACATTAACTTGCTGTTGGGACTGGAAGTAACTGTCTTCTTTTGTAATTTGTCCAGTTAGTATTGATCAGCTGTGGGTAGCGTTCTTTGGTTTCCCGCCTTTGAACAGCAGCGCTGATCTCTGGCTGTGTTTACGGGCTGGTGGCGCTGTCGGTATTGAATCGGTCCATAGCGTGATTGATTAATCATCTGTGTGTGTGTGAGAGAGAGAGAGAGAGAGAGAGTGAGAGCGCGAGAGTGGATAATAGTGGAAAGCTAACAAACAGCTTGTAAGGTTGCATGGGAAGACGCCTTGCTAAATAAAGGGTTTGCAGATAAAGATTTCTGAATCGCTTGCCCATGCATGTGCATCATGTGGTATCTTAAAACTTTTATCGTTGCTTCATTCTTTCACTCCCTAACTCTCCGGTGATGAATTCTTATGCCCTCAGATGTTTTGATAAGCGGCTAGATTAGACTGGCAATGATCTCGCACTCGGCGGCTGTTATCCTTGAGGTGAATGTAGCAAGTTATTCGTCATAGCTGGAACAGTGATGAGGTCAAGAAAATCTTTTAAAAAAACAATAATAGGAAGGTGCATGTGCTCTGACTGAAACGCTTTGCTGTTTGCTTTTTGCAGCCTCTTGCTTTTGACACATTTTTACGCTTTCTTACTCACTCTGGTCATTTTGTTCTTTTTAACGCTTTGTGTTTTATGTGTTTGACAGATTTTTTTATGTTACCTACTGATACACTGGGTTCCTTTGGTTGTCCTTTTTCCGTTTGGGTTTTCTGTTATGTGTTTATTTTTTTAATATTTGTAGGAGGCTTATTTATTTCGTTTTGTGCTCCCTCCTCCTTTTCCTCCTTTTGTCTTTTTATTTGTTGGATATCTCCTCGTCTTTCCTCCTTCCTCCTCCTTCTCTCCGTCACGGCTCCCTCTCTTACCGGTAGCTTATGTCCCTCTTAACGTCCCCCCACCAGCCCCCACCTGCCCCCCCAGCCTCATCCCCACCCTCACCCTCTGCTGTTCCCAACGACCCCCAGTCTCCCAAGCAGCACAAGGAGCCCCTCTCCTACCGCCTCAACGACTTCATGGCCTCCAAACCCAAAATGCACTGCCTCCGGAGCCTGAGGCGAGGGGTAAGTGTGCAAATGTGCGAGCATGCATCCATTGAGCTTCGTGCATGTGTGTTTTTGTGTCTTACACCTGTCCCTGAGCTCCACTCCTCCTGTACTGTATGAGTGAAAAAAAAAAAAAAACAGAGTCCAAACACTGAAATTTAAGAAAACTGGAAAGTGATCACAAAACGAAAGGCAGAGGAGTGTGGCAGTAAGAGTAGGGACTTTAAATATAGGGACTATGACTGGTAAATCCCCAAAGTCCAAACATCGAAGTTTAAGAGAACTAGAAAGTGACAGAGGCAGAGAGAGAAAACAAAAAGCAGAGGAGTGTGGAGGTAAGAGTAGGGACTTCAAATGTAGGGATTATGACTGGTAAAGGGAGAGAGTTGCTAGATCCATCCATCTTAATACCATCTTAATACCGTAAGATGGAAACAGTATTAATGCATGTTGAGGATATACATGCATAAGATTTGATGGAAATGCATGACAATTGTATAAACTCCTAGATGCAATTTAAAACACTTACGGTACTATCTCACGGAGTGGCAAATGCTGACGAACATGGGGCAAAATCAAGCTAGTATCTCGTGGAGCAGCGAATGCTGAGGAACGTTCACAAACGCTGTGCTTTTGGGGTTTCATTAGTGTTTGTAAAAGGTTGCAAAACAGTTCACTCACATTTTTTAAGGTCACCAACAGTTTTGTCGTAAAGGGTCTTAAACAGCTGCTACTGTTCACTACTAGACAAACCAAAAAGAACTTTTAACAACATGGGCTACACCCATTTGCATACGCTTACAACTGTTTTGTAAATTTTATCAGAAAAATACAAAACTGCTGGCAACCTTAAAAACTGTTGGCAAACTGTTTGGCAACCTTTTGTCAACGTTGAGCCCCTCTGGGGAAAAATGCAGGACCCACACGCAGAAACTTAGTTTGTGAGTTTTATTAAAGAAAACAAAACACAGCCCGTATGCTGAAAAAACAGGCAAAGCAGGGCAAAAGGGTAACACAGGTTTTGTCAAAACCTCGAGCAGGACAGAAGTGTGTGATCACGTAAATATCAACAAGGATGCGACAACTGAATGACTGAGACAGACCTATATAACATCATGGGTAATCAACAAACACAAGACAGGTGGGAGCAATCAAGGGCAACCAGAGACAGCAGGGAAATGGCTACAGATACAGAAAGCATGACAGGCAGGAATGCACAGACGGGATATACAGTGGTGTGAAAAAGTGTTTGCCCCCTTCCCGATTTCTCATTTTTTTGTATGTTTGTCACACTTAAATGTTTCAGATCATCAAACAAATTTAAATATTAGACAAAGATAACTCAAGTAAACACAAAATGCAGTTTTTAAATGAAGGTGTTTATTGTTAAGGGAAAAAAAATCCAAATCTACATGTCCCTGTGTAAAAAAGTGATTGGCCCCTAAACCTAATAACTGGTTGGGCCACCCTTAGCAGCAACAGCTGCAATCAAGCATTTGCAATAACTGACAATGAGTCTTTTACAGTGCTGTGGAGGAATTTTGGCCTAGTCATCTTTGCAGAATTGTTGTAATTCAGCCACATTGGAGGGTTTTCGAGCATGAACTGTCTTTGTAAGGTCATGCCACAGCATCTCAATCAGATTTAGGTCAGAACTTTGGTTAGGCCTCTCCAAAGTCTTTATTTTGTTTTTTCTTAAGCCATTCAGAGGTGGACTTGCTGGTTTGTTTTCAGTCATTGTCCTGCTGCAGAACCCATGTGCTTCAGCTCGAGGTCACAAACAGATGGCGGACATTCTCCTTCAGGATTTTTTGGTAGACAGCAGAATTCATGGTTCCATTTCCCACAGCAAGTCTTTCAGGTCCTGAAGCAGCAAAACAGCCCCATACCATCACACTACCACCACTATATTTTACTCTTGGTATGATGTTCCTTTTATGAAATGATGTGTTACTTTGACGCCGGATGTAATGGGACACACACCTTCCAAAAAGTTCAACTTTTGTCTAGTCAGTGCACAGAGTATTTTCCCAAAAGTCTTGGGGATCATCAAGATGTTTTCTGGCAAAAGTGAGACGAGCCTTTATGTTCTTTTTGCTCAGCAGTGGTTTTCATCTTGGAACTCTGCCATGCATGCCATTTTTGCCCAGTCTCTTTCTTATGGTGGAGTCATGAACACTGACCTTAACTGAGGCAAGTGAGGCCTACAGTTCTTTGGATGTTGTTGTAGTGTCTTTTGTGACCTCTTGGATGGCTCATCACTGCACTCTTGGGGTAATTTTGGTCAGTTGGCCACTCCTGGGAAGGTTCACCACTGTTCAGTGTTTTCGCCATTTGTAGATAATGGCTCTCACTGTGGTTCGCTGGAGTCCCAAAGCTTTAGAAATGGCTGTAAAATTGAACTGAGCTTTCAAAGATGTGATAAACCACAGCTAATTTATGTTTTAACAGGGGGGCAATCACTTTTTCACACAGGGCCATGTAGGTGTGGATTTTTTTTTACCCTTAATAATAAACACCTTCAATTAAAAACTGCATTTTGTGTTTACTTGTGTCATCTTTGTCTAATATTTAAATTTTTTTTGATGATCTGAAACATTGTGACAAACAGAAAAAAATGAGAAATCAGGAAGGGGGCAAACACTTTTTCACACCACTGTACATGAAACATGATGACAAATGAACATGCAGGGCAAAAGACAATGCGGGAAATACATAATACAAACAACCCAGGATAATAATAGTGATAAACAGAAAATAACAAGAACAAACTTAAAGCGTGAGCATGGTCTTCAGACCAAGCTCAGACCCTTACATAGGGTGTATTGGGGTGGATCCCAGACACCCCAAAGCAACACCAAAAGCAGAAAAATCACCCTCTCAGGGTGGGTGGCGGGGCATGAGACCAAGTGGATCGAAACAGTCTCCCCCACACAAAGGACACATGCATGTATATTAACCTCTGGAAACATCTAACATTCCCTATCATGTATAAACCATAACATGTAAATTCGGGTTAAATTTAAAAGAAAATACAGTATGTACCCAGTGTAACACAAAACAAATATCAGATTGCACCTCCTGTTAGTAGCTGTAGTAACCTCTGCTTCACCTCCAAAACGTTCACTCTCTGTCAGTCTGGTTTTTAATAAAGTGTGCAATGTCAGTTGGTGCAGTTCACTCATTTTACGAGAAGTTCTTCTTCATTAACAATTCAAACACGAGCTAAATCAGACGCAGAACCTTACACACCCTTTGCAGAAATATATTAATTTCCTTTACAGCATATTAAAAGATTGCATAAGGCTTTTTTGTGTACAAATTGCTGCAGTTCATGTAAAACAATCCCCCCTTTTTTTGAGTCCAGAACAAAAACACTGTTTGAGGGCCAAACAAAGTCCAATGCCCCCAAACCCAAAACAGAGTGGATTGAATGGCCTTGCAGAGTCCCTGGGCCACCAGACCGGAGAGCAAAGTGGGTCAGGGGGTCTATCGACATCCATGGGTCACCAAACCGGAGAGCAAGATGCGTAGAGATGACCACAGGGGCACTTTAATTTCAGAAAAATAAGACATGGTAGCTTCTTGCTCTGAAGATTGCAACAAAGGGGCCTCTTGCTCTGGTGATAACAGTATGGGAGTTTTTGCTCTGAAAACGGTAACAAAAGAGCTTTCCGCTCAGCTGCAGGCGACTGTGGTGCGCTGACCCCAGAAACAGCTGACAGGGGCACGCCGAACTCAGAAACAGACAGTTGTTATGCACTAACCTCAGGTATTGATGACAGGGATACGCTGACTAAAGGGATAGGTGACAGTAGTGCACAGCCCTCAGGAACCGATAATAGTGGCGCGCTGACCTCAGGTGCTGATGGTTGGGGTGTGCTGAGCTCAGGAACAGATGACAGCGGCGCGCCACACTCAGGAACAGATGACAGCGGCTCGCTGAGTTCAGTTGTCAGTGGTGTGCTGAAGGAACGGCATAGGAACAGACGTCAGCGGTGCACCCGACTCTGAAACACTCAATGGAGGCACGGCGGCTTCTGAAACACACGGCAAAGGTGTGATTGCCTCTGGAACACAGCAAAAGCGTGCTGACCTCTGGAACACATGGCGAAGGTGCGCCGGCCTCTGGAACACACAGCAGATGCGCTCCAGCCTCTGGAACAAAGGGCGGATGCGCACCAGCCTCTGGAACAAAGGGCTGATGCGCACCAGCCTCTGGAACAAAGGGCGGATGCGCACCAGCCTCTGGAACAAACGGCGGATGCTCATCGGCCTCTTCAACAAACAGCAGATGCACACCGACCTCTGGAACAGATTGTTGAAGTGCGTGGACCTCAGGTACTGATGACGGGCGTGCTGACTTCAGGAGCTGATGGCTGGAGCACGCTGACCACAGAAGCTGAAGATGCAGGCCGATCAGCGACGATCCCCGACAATGAAGGCTGATCAGCGGCGAACCCACACGATGCAGGCTGATCGACAGCAAATCCAGCAGGTCGACCAGCTGTGGACCCAGACAATACAGGCTGGAACACCTCGAGGCCAAACGTCCGGGAATCCATCTCCAGCCCAGTCACCTCAGACGGAGAGCTTGAGAGAAGGGAGACGGAAGGTGCAGGTGAGGAGGGTGTGGCAGCAGAGACTGGGAGGAGGGCACTGAGCAGTGGTGGTTGGCTGAGCCTCGTCCCCAAGAACAAGACAAGACCTTTCATTAAATGGTGTTAAAAAATGAAGAGGTACTCGCCCTTGATCTCGTTCTGCTGCTGCTGAAACACTGGGCAACTCCCTCTTTTCAACTGTGGAGAACATCTGGTGAAGAGCTATAGCGGTTGGAGCCGGGGGCGGGGTGAAGTGTTGGGAGGAATGGCACCACTGCTCTCCGTGCTTCTCCACTGTGGTCCTGGGCAGTGAGACTGACCATGAGGCCCCACAGATGGGGAGCTCCTGTACCCACGGGAACACCCTCAGACGTGGGGTGTGCTCCAGCTCTAGGGCTGCTGCTAACCACAGATCATCCTTTACCGGGTCTTCAGCCGGTTCATGGCCTTAAGCTTCCCCTGGATTAGCAGCACACACCCAGCCATAGCAAAGCAAACTCAGAGTGCACTGGGTCCTTAACTGTTGGCATCCTTCTGTCAACGTTGAGCCCCTCTGGGGCGGAATGCAGGACCCACACGCAGGAACTTGGTTTGCGAGTTTTATTAAAGAAAACAGAACACAGCTCGTATGCTGAAGAAAACAGGCAAAGCAGAGCAAAAGGGCAACACAGGTTTTGGCAAAAACTCGGGCAGGACAGAAGTGTGTGATCACACAAATACCAATAAGGATGCCACAACTGACAATGACTGAGACAGTCCTATATAACATCATGGGTAATCAACAAACACGAAACAGGTGGGAACAATCAAGGGCAACCGGAGACAGCAGGGAAATGGCAACAGATAAGGAAAACACAACGGGCGAGAATGCACAGACAATCACAGACAGGGGATATACAGTACATGAAGCATGATGACAAATGAACATGCAGGGAATAAATAATACAGACAACCCAGGATAATAATAATTATAAACAGAAAATAACAAGAATAAATTTAATGTGTGAGCATGATCCTCAGACCATGCTCAGACCCTTACACCTTTTACGAATCCTTCATGAACATTCGAGATTGTTTTGACTCCAGTCCAAAACAATCTCTCAGTGATTACCTAAGGAAAGCGGTCTCTCAACAAAGTCTCAATGAACTCTCAAGGAAAGCTCAACAGTCTCATCAGTCTCCCAATGATCTCTTAGTGATCTTTCAATGAACTCTATTGCTCTTTCATTGAATGCTTAGCAATCCCTCACTGATCTTTCAGCCATCTCTACCTTTGGGGTAGAAAAATTTGGTATTCACTGAAAGAACACTGAGAGATCATTGGAAGATCAATGAGATTGTTGAGCGGTCAAGGAGAGTTCAAGAAGCACTCAATGATCTCATTTCCCAATGATCTCTCAGCAGTCATTGAAAAATTGTTTGGAGGTCTGGCCATTTTGTCATCACTTGGCGATCTCTCAGTGATCTCCACCCCTATGTAAAGGGGGTATGACAGACAAACACCACCCAAAAAAAAAAAAATTCCTTGGTGATGGTAATTTTCTCCTTTGAAGGTCATTGGTCGAACTGTAGATTCTATACAAATATGGATAACATGCTGCTACTTTTTAGAAAAATGAAGCTCTACTTTCTGGATTTAGGGTGGTGCCATCTTGCTGTTTTGACACAAGAGTCTGCAGTAGAAATCATGAAGTAGGGCTGCACATTACAGTCTATGCAGTAGGCTGCAGGAAGCCTGTTTAAACACAACCAATTGACCTATATATTGACCACAGCCCTACATCTGTAGGACCAAAAAGCTAATTAAAATCAAGAACAAACATCAACGAGATGAGAACTACATAGGAGGATAGAAACCATCTTATCAGGAAAAAATGTATTTAAAGACTAATTTTGGTTTTCAGTTTGGCAAAATACATCACACAATAATGGGAGGAGGTTCATTGTTCATTGTCTTTCTGCAGCCAGCCAGCAGAGGGCAATAAAGATGACCAAGGTTCAATTTTAGAGAGCTCTCATACCTTCCATCTTTATATACAGTCAGTGGGTAGAACATGGGTCATGTTGGTATAATATTGGCTTCAATTTCCATTTTCAATTGTACTATTTTAAAGAAGTAAAATGATATTAATCATGTCTCATTTTCACTCATACAGTACTCCTCTGCCTTTAGGCTTCTTTAGCATGCTTCTGTGGCACTTTAACTACAAATCTGTGATACTTGTCTGACTCACCATCAGTCTTTCTCCATCTTGTCCCTTCATTCTCAAATTAACTGTTCTCACAATGACATTCTCTCTGTCACCCACCTTTTCCCCTTTGACCGAAACTAGCAAGATGCCTGAGCAGTCTTGGCAGCAGCAGTTACCCCCTGCACTCTTGTGTGCAGTCTATGCTAGTTTGGAAGCAGATTTAAAAGAAGAGGGTTAAACCACACAGAATGAATCAAGCACAGATGTACACTGGGGGGAATAAGCATTGAACATATCAGCATTTTTTCAGTATTTCCAATGAGTTTACTTGCATGAAATTTTCACCAGACTTTGGTGTTAAGAAATGCACACATAGAAAGAAATCAAAATCTCTAAATCAAGTCATGTGTAACAAGTATGATCCATTCGAACCCCACAGCATGGTATTTCCACCTCCAAACTTCACTGTTGCAGTTGTGGTTTTGGGTGATGCGCAATGCCCTTTCTCCTCCAAACATGGTTTGTAGTATGGCAGCCATAACCTTCTATTTTCAAAGATTCAAGGATTTTTATTTGTCAGTACTTCTATACATACAGGACATACAGGAACATTGAAATGCCATTTCTCTCTCTCTTAGTGGTGTGTGTGCAGTATTTAAGAAAGGAAGAAATAAGGATGAAAAATAACAACAGCAGTCTATGTACAGTAATGCTACCCGTAGTGCAAATAAAGATAAAACCCGGCAATCCTATGTACAGAAAAAAGTAGAGCCGTAATACCCGTAATTGCAAGTCCAGTGCGGTAGCAGAGGTGCAGACAGTGACAGATAGGGCTGCACCTGATCAGTGTTGCAGTGACAGACAGCAACAGGTATCACATTTGTGCAAATGGTTGCAGTAAGGTGCAGAGACATACAGCAGCAGATGTATTACTGTTGGTATGCCAAGTCTTTCTGTGCAAACAGCTGAGGTAGTTATTGTGTGGGTGAGTGTGTTATGGTCCGGGGGGGGGGGGGGGGAGTTCAAGGTCCTGATGGCCTGGTGAACAAAGATGTTAAGCAGTCTTGTGGAGTGGGTCCGGAGGCTCTGGTACCTTCTCCCCAATGGCAGGGGGCTGAAGAGGGAGTGTGAGGGGTGGGAGGTGTCGCCTGCGATGTTGATGGCTCTGCGGGTGTGGTAGATGTCCGAGAAGGAGGGCAGAAGGGCACCAATGATCTTGCTGGCTGCTTTCACTGTGCTTTGTAGAGTTTTGCGGCAGAAGGCGGTGCAGGTTCCATACCACACCATGATGCAGCTGGTGAGGATATTCTCAATGGTGCTCTGGTAGAATGAGCACATGATGGGGGGGGGGGGGAGACTCGTGCTCTCCTCAGTTTGCGGAGGAAATGGTTTCATCTCAGCTAACTACCCTGCATTTGCCCAGTATTTCAAAGGATTGCTCAAATGCTGTTTAGCAAACATTACATGAGCTTCATGTAATGAAGCTTCTTGGTTTCCTCTTGTGAGGAAATTGTTGATGGTAGAGTGATGCTCCATCCACTTGTAGATAAAACCAAGTCTATCAATGTGTTTTGCACAATCTGGTTGTGAAAGTCTTGTAAGAGGTCTTTGCTTTTGCCCATCATGAGATGTTTTTTAGATAACACCTTGGTAACAGAAACCTTTTTGTAGCCACTCATAAAGTACCTACCCAACTGGTACTTCTACAGACTAGTGCAGTGCCCGTATGAGCCCGTGTGGACTGGTGACATCATAAAAGTGATGCATGCACCAGAGAATAGATGGCACTAGGGCTGTGCGATATGACCAGAATTTCATATCACAATATAAGTCATCTTATATCATGATAACTATATATACTGTATATATATATATATATATATATATATATATATATATATATATATATATATATATATATATATACTGTATATATATACAGTGGGGAAAAAAAGTATTTAGTCAGCCACCAGTTGTGCAAGTTCTCCCACTTAAAAGATGAGAGAGGTCTCCAATTTTCATCATAGGTATACCTCAACTATGAGAGATTTCAAAATGAGAAAAAAAAATCCAGAAAATCACATTGAAGGATTTTTAATGAATTAATTTGTAAATACCAAAAGCCAGTTTAGAAAGCTTGGGATCAGTCCGCCAAGGTCTCCGCCTTTGACCGCCACCTGATCCACATAGCACCGGACCCCCATGATCCCTCCTGCAGGTGGTGAGCCCACTGGAGGGCGGACCCATGTAACTCCTTCGGGCTGAGCCCGGCCGGGTCCCATGGGTGGAAACCCGGCCACCAGACGCTAGCCTTCGAGCCCCTCCCCCAGGCCTGGCTCCAGGGTGGGGCCCCGGTAACCCCATACCGGGTGGGGTACACTGAATCCTTGATATACAATTCATGAGAGTCTGTTGGATCGTTCTTAGTCTGGCCCTTCACCCAGAACCAGTTTGTCTTGGGAGACCCTATCAGAGGCAAATTGCCCCGGACAACATAGCTCCTGGGATCACTGGGGCACGCAAACCCCCCCACCACGATAAGGTGACGATCCATGAGGGGGAGCAGCATCTGCAGTGATGCGGACGTTGTACCGGTCTGTTGTGGTGAAGAGGGAGCTGAGTTCTAAGGCAAAGCTGTCGATTTATCAGTCAATCAACGTTCCTACTCTCACCTATGGTTACGAGCTTTGGGTAATGACCGAAAGAACGAGATCGCGGATACAAGCGGCTGAAATGAGCTTTCTCCGTAGGATTGCTGGACTCACCCTCAGAGATAGGGTGAGGGGCTCAGTCATCTGGGAGAGGCTCAGAGTAGAACCGCTGCTCCTCCACATTGAAAGGAGTCAGTTGAGGTGGTATGGGCATCTGATTAGGATGCCTCCTGGACGCCTCCCACTTGAGGTGTTTCAGGCACGTCCCACTGGGATGAGACCCCGGGGCAGACCCAGGACTCGGTGGAGAGACTATGTCTCCCAGCTGGTCTGGGAACGCCTTGGTATCCCCTCTGAAGAGCTGGAGCAGGTGGCTGGGGAGAGGGAAGTCTGGGCTTCTCTGCTTGAACTGCTGCCTCCGCGACCCGGACCTCCGGAAAAGCGGTAGAAGATGGATGGATGGATGGATGGATGGATAATTGGTAAATTCCTCGGTAAAATAAGTATTTGGTCAATAACAAAAGTTCATCTCAATACTTTGTTATATACCCTTTGTTGGCAATGACAAAGGTCAAACGTTTTCTGTAAGTCTTCACAAGGTTTTCACACACTGTTGCTGGTATTTTGGCCCATTCCTCCATGCAGATCTCCTCTAGAGCAGTGATGTTTTGGGGCTGTCGCTGGGCAACACGGACTTTCAACTCCCGCCAAAGATTTTCTATGGGGTTGAGATCTGGAGACTGGCTAGGCCACTCCAGGACCTTGAAATGCTTCTTACGAAGCCACTCCTTCGTTGCCCGGGCGGTGTGTTTGGGATCATTGTCATGCTGAAAGACCCTGCCACGTTTCATCTTCAATGCCCTTGCTGATGGAAGGAGATTTTCACTCAAAATCTCACGATACATGGCCCCATTCATTCTTTCCTTTACACGGATCAGTCGTCCTGGTCCCTTTGCAGAAAAACAGCCCCAAAGCATGATGTTTCCACCCCCATGCTTCACAGTAGGTATGGTGTTCTTTCTCCTCTAAACACGACAAGTTGAGTTTTTACAATAAAGTGTCTATTTTGGTTTCATCTGACCATATGACATTCTCCCAATCCTCTTCTGGATCATCCAAATGCTCTCTAGCAAACTTCAGACGGGCCTGGACATGTACTGGCTTAAGCAGGGGGACACGTCTGGCACTTCAGGATTTGAGTCCCTGGCGGCGTAGTATGTTACTGATGGTAGCCTTTGTTACTTTGGTCCCAGCTCTCTGCAGGTCATTCTACTAGGTACCCCGGTGTGGTTCTGGGATTTTTGCTCACCGTTCTCGTGATCATTTTGACCCCACAGGGTGAGATCTTGCGTGGAGCCCCAGATCGAGGGAGATTATCAGTGGTCTTGTATGTCTTCCATTTTCTAATAATTGCTCCCACAGTTGATTTCTTCACACCAAGCTGCTTACCTATTGCAGATTCAGTCTTCCCAGCCTGGTGCAGGTCGACAATTTTGTTTCTGGTGTCCTTTGACAGCTCTTTGGTCTTGGCCATAGTGGAGTTTGGAGTCTGACTGTTTGAGGTTGTGGACGGGTGTCTTTTATACTGATAATGAGTTCAAACAGGTGTCATTAATACAGGTAACGAGTGGAGGACAGAGGAGCCTCTTAAAGAAGAAGTTACAGGTCTGTGAGAGCCAGAAATCTTGCTTGTTTGTAGGTGACCGAGGAATTTACCAATTAATTCATTAAAAATCCTTCAATGTGATTTTCTGGATTTTTTTTTCTCATTTTGTCTCTCATAGTTGAGGTATACCTATGATGAAAATTGGAGACCTCTCTCATCTTTTAAGTGGGAGAACCTGCACAATTGGTGGGTGACTAAATACTTTTTTTCCCCACTGTATATATATAAAATCTGGATATTCTACAGTTTAGATAAAAAGGACCATCACTTTTTTTTTTTTTTTTACTTTTTTACATGCACCTGTTTCCCTCATAATTTGCATGGGACGGCAGTGGCTCAGGAGGTAGAGCAGGTTGTCCAATAACCACATGGTTGGCGGTTCAAATCCCGCTCTCCCCAGATATCCTGCCGTTGTGTCCCTGGGCAAGACACTTTACCCCAATTGCTCCTGGTGGGTCTGGAAGCGCCATGTTAGGCAGCATGCCACCATCAGTGTGTGAATGTGTGTGTGAATGGGTGGATTGCAGGATCTGTAAAGCGCTTTGGTCATCAAGAGATGAGAATAAAAGCGCTATATAAGTGAATGCCATTTACCATTGGGCTGCACGGTGGCGCAGTGGTTTAGCACTGTGGCAGCACAGTTTTACCCTCGGCCGGGGGATCGCGGGGATCATGAGGTCGTGGGTTCGATCCCAGCCCCCGACCAACAGTGAGCTGTGTGGAGTTTGCATGTTCTCCCCGTGTTGCGTGGGTTTACTCCGGGATTTCTCCGGTTTCCTCCCGCACACCAAAAACATGTAGGTTTAGGGCGCTCGCGCACGCAGCGACCAGCAGCCGGTGGCTTGTCACCAGACTGCAAACCAAGTCTACCTACGGGTACAAATAAGTAACAAAAAAAAAAAAAAAAAAAAAAGTTGCCAAAGGTTTTGTTTTTTTGTTTTTTTTTTTTTTTGTTACTTATTTGTACCCGTAGGTAGACTTGGTTTGCAGTCTGGTGACAAGCCACCGGCTGCTGGTCGCTGCGTGCGCGAGCGCCCTAAACCTACATGTTTTTGGTGTGCGGGAGGAAACCGGAGAAATCCCAGAGTAAACCCGCGCAACACGGGGAGAACATGCAAACTCCACACAGCTCACTGTTGGTCGGGGGCTGGGATCGAACCCACGATCTCATGATCCCCGCGATCCCCCGGCCGAGGGTAAAACTGTGCTGCCACAGTGCTAAACCACTGCGCCACCGTGCAGCCACTACAATGCAGTGTTGTTATAAAGTAGTTCGTTAATGTGCATTTGAGACTTGATTCTCATAAATTTCAGGTTTTTCTTCTAAATGACATCATATGAAAAAAAAGCCAACATCGATAAGTTAAATATTTCCTGAGCTGGAAGAGAATAGCAGAAGGAGAAAAAAAAATGACATAAAAAATGTCTAAAAAGGAGAAAATTACCCATCGCTGCAATCTACAGATATAAATTGGCTGTTAGTTTAAATCAGTGAAAATTGAAGTGTGGCGCTACAGCCTGCAGCTTGCCATTCTGGCCTGATTTAACCTGTTTGCTTCTTAGTAAAAATATTTCAGATTAGTCATGATCTGAAAATCAAAGACATAAAAGGTAATGTAATTAAATATGTGATGACTTTAACTTTATTCATTATCACTACTTGACTAATTAAAATTATTAGAAATCAAATAAATTACATTAAGAGCCAACCTGCTCTTCTGACCCATTTTAATTTAGTTATTATTTATTTTGCTTGTATATGCCACCATTATGCACTTTTGCAGCTTTAATGAAAATTTTTTCAGACAAAACTAAGAAGCTCAGCAGTAATTTAAACCAAAGAAACAATGTTCTGATAAACTAATGTTTCCGATTAGCACAACTTTGCATCATTTAGCATTTGCCGTTTTATAATTAGACATGGTGTTACTGTTCCTTACCTCCTATTAAAATGAGGTTAGCGGACTACCCTCTCTGACTTAGCACCAGGGAAAACAGTCCCACATCCTCTCTGGCAAACAGGAATAGCAGCTATTTGACCAAACCGGTAGTTTGGAATTAGCAACCACCAGAGAGCCTAGCTACCCACTACATAACCTGTTTGGCTGTGCGCATTGCAGGGGGGAGACAGGGAGGTGACAAGAAGTGGGTGAGGAGCTTTGTTCAAGAAATGCAAGTATGTGTATTTAAAATCATGATATAAATGATAGTGTTCTATGAAATAATAGACCTTTTTATACTGTCATCTGATATATATCATCATATTGCACAGCCCTAGATGGCACCTATTAGGAATACCTAAGGAGTTCTCATAAGGAGTTCTGAACAACTCCTTATAAGGTCTTCTAAGAAAGATGCAGTTCTGGAGCTGGGATCAGGCCCAAATTTTATTCGACGGGCCTCCAGAGCCTGCCCTGTGTATTTCAGCACCCAGCTCCCAGCAGTTATACCTCTTCCACCTGTGTTCGTTTAATAGCTCCACTATTGACATTCAATAAAGATTTTCCCTCCTAAACTTCCACATATCTGTGGAAGCTGAAATTTGGGGATGCAGGGAAGACCTTATAAGGGGTTGTTCAGTTCGGCCGGAACTTCTTATAAGATAAGGATTTCTTATAAGGAGTTCTGAACAACTCCTTATAAGGTCTTTAAGAAAGACCCAGTTCTGGAACTTGGATCGGGCTCAAACTTTTATCATTTTATCCCACCGGCCTCCAGAGCCTGCCCTGTGAATTTCAGCTCCCAACTCCCAGCGATTATATTTTCCACCTCTGTGTTCATTTAATAGCTCCCCTATGGATATTCATTAAAGATTTCACCCTCCTCAACTTCCACTTATCCGGGGAGGCTGAAATATGGGGATGCACACGCTCATAATCTCAGCAAAGCACTTCTAAAATCTGAGGTCAGTCTGACAGACTGTTCAAGAGATATGCAAGAAACAGACACACAGACAGAGAATCCTTGCATTTATAGATGAGAAGTAGAACTACTTTCTAACAACTTATGGATTTCAGCTGATTCATTGCCTTTCCATGCATCGGGGTCCTGCTTTTTGAATTCCATTTTGTTGTGCATAACTTTATTTATGAATTTAAATGTTTTGAAATTCTTTCTCTGTGTGGATTTCTTGAGTTGATACCAGAGCCTGGTGAAAATTTCATGTAAGCAGCATCACTGGAAAAATATCTGCTGGACATAATGCTGACGTGTTCAATACTTATTTCCCCCATTGTCCGTGAAGTGGTTCTGGCAGTAAGTTTAGAAGGTTTTGCAGAGAGTGGCTTTTATCAGCTGCACCATTCCTGGTTTGTGTTCCCGTTCTGAAGGTCAGGGTACTGGACAGTTACTGGGGAAAGATCACGTCACGTTTCCCCACCATGCACCTCACTCCACACAACTCTCCCTGACCTGAGGAAGGGGCGTAGCAGCTCACAATGTTCCTTCCTGATTCCACAAATATAGATATTGTTTTCATGTTGGAGATTTTTTCAAAAAGGTAGCAGTTACTTAGAGTGAATTGGTGCTAACATAGCGAATAATCTGGTGCAGTATGCAAGTATAGAGGAAATGACTGAACAGGGGGAAGTTTGTGGTTTCTTTTGTAGCAGCAGTAGATGTAGCAGGAAGTGCGCGTATATGAAAGCGGAAGTGCTGCAACAGCTCTTGAGGGGAGTGATAAAAAAAACTATGGAAGGTTAAATCGTTAAACATTGTGTTAAGATATATACAGAATATCAAGATTAACGACTGACCTTTCTGCAACACTTTGAGGCCTAGTAAAGTGGTGGGTGTTAGAAATCGTGTCAGAGGACCAAAGAGTTTCACTGCTCCTTTTCATATCATTTAATTAGTAAGCTGTCTGTTATTTGTGTATTTAAATGTCGTTTGAGTTGCACTACATGTTTAAGATATGGGGGATTTTTGCATTATGTCTGCCTAATACAATAGATCAAGGATGTGGTAGTCCTTTACCCAGAGCCAGTGACTCCCTGTAGCTTTAACCACAGGTCAATTTTAAACAAGATCAATAAATTCAGTTTTAGTTGAAATAAAAATAAAATTAATAAAATAAATAAATAAGTAAAATAATAACATAAAACAGTAAAATAAATAAATATAACAAATATGATAATAAAATAAATAAATCCAATTTTAAATAATGCTATTGGTTTACCATAATCTGATGCAGATTTTTGTCCCTTTTGGCTTGCCATACAATGAAGCCATCAGCAGTGTTATCGTAAAGTTGCTCCTCATCCGAGCCTCTCTCCACCAGGATATGCCGTTTGAATCTAGTGAATAAGGAACAGGACGAATAAGGATTGGCTTGTGGCTATGAACAGGTTGTGGGCTGAGGGTCACAGAAAATGAGCATCTAGTCACGCATTTAAAAGAAAACACATTGAACAGGGCTTATGGTAATTCATCATTATTCAATTAAATTTGATAGTTCAGTTGAATTCAGCTTAATTTATGTAGCCACAATTCATAACAACAGCCGTTCCATAGCACTCTCAACAGTAGAGCCCATAGGAGAGGAGCCTGATAACTTAAAGCTCTATCTCCCATTGTACTTGTAGAGATTGTAGGTATTACCAGTAATCCTGTGTTTTGGCAACGCAGTGCTCTGCTAGGATGAAAAGGTACTATAAGATCTTTAAAGAGGTCATTGACTGCACTTTTTCCCCCATGTTGACAGCTCCCACAGGTTTTAATGAAATGTTTGTGATATACTTTGGCCAAATTGCCTTTAATTATTGCAGCGTAACGGAGAGTTATCTTTGGCAGCCTTACACAGAACGATTTGTTTCAATGCATGTCTGTTTAAATGCCAAGGAGATGCAGTTAATACCGTCCTTTCTCTTTCGTCACTGTTGCTAATCTTAGCTGGCTAGCTCCTAGCTCAGGTAATGAGTATGAGCCAACTAACGTAAATTCGTCAGAAAGAATGAATGAAATAATGCATCATTGGTGAATAGGAGTATGTGGTTTCAGTAATCAATCGGATGCGACCAGTCCCTGGAGTACAATAAGCATAGAAACATTCATGGTGTCACGATGGATAACTGATGCACGCTAACAACTAGCAGGGAATAGAATTCATAGAAAATAATGATCAAAATGATCCTGGATCACCAGTTAAGTAAACGTCAAGTGGCCTGTCTGTCAGCCTCTCCCTGCTGAGATGAGCTCTAATGTGGTTTCACTGACCGACTCTGTCCACCTAGCCAAGCTAATGCTCATGGTTTGGTGTAGCATCACAGTGAAAATATAACAAAATAAGTCAGAATGATACCAGATATATTAACTGTGGATTAGTGAACCAGGTGGAAACAGGGATGCCTATTAAGATGAAGTGTAAAGAGAATATAAACCGCACTTGGTAAGCTAACTCCCTAGTAGCACAGTTAGCTTTGACGCTCCACAACTCGACTGGCCAATAATAGAACAGACGGGTATCGAGGCTGGGCTTACGATGGTTATGACATTGCGTAGCAAACATTAACGAGTTAAAATGGCTCCTCAGAGACAGAAATGCTATGAAAGCTGTTTTGACATTTTTCAGAATGTTAAAACATACAAAAACACATTTTTTTTTCCAGTCAATGACCCCTTTAAGATGGGGGGGGGGGTCTAATCATTTAGAGCTTTGTAAACGAGGAGAAGGATTTTAAATTAAATTGTAGAGTCTGTAGGAACCCAGTGAAGCCAGGTCAAACAGGAGAGATAAAACTCTAGCTGCAGTATTTTTGTTCAAATAAAAACACAACAACCTGATAACAAAAAATTGCAGTAATCTAATAGTAACCAGGTAAATCAGTTAAATGCCGCTGTGTTTCTGTGTCACCTCCTGCAGAGACTGCACAGTCTTACATCAGTCTCACATTAGGGATTTGAGTATTTGGGCATCCTGTGTGTCATTCAGCACAGCGGCAGGATGTCTACCCCTGCAGTAAACCTCTGTGCACTGCCGTCTGATCCATCCACCGTCACTGTGTACGTGCTGCTGAATGTGTGGGGAGAAAAAAGAGGGAGACAGAGAACGCATCTATGTTTTGGCAGTCAAATGAAGGCAGCATATGCAGTATAAGAACTTCATCATTCTGGGTTCTCATTGACAAAGCTTTATTCTCTCTGACAACCACCACAGCAGCAGTCCCCGCGCTCGGTCATTTATCACAGAGAGCTTATGAAGAGGACACTGGGGCGACCCACTTACGCTTTCGAAGCAAGGCAGTATGTTGTAAGTGGGCGTACGTCTATGAGCAGGTGTGGAATAAGAGTGTGTATGAATGCTGAGCGTTTGCGGATGTGTGTGTGTGAGAGAGATGAGCGGGAGCCACGTTAAACATGGGCAGTAGCCTCCTTAATAACTGCTCACAATTAACGAGGTGAAACGTCCTCACAAAGGAGGCTAGTGTCTGTGGGCCAGTCACATGGTTCCAACCACGTGTGGAGTCGGGACGAATGGTGACAGACGACGGTGACTTCATCCACCATCACATGTGCCAGCTTCAGGTTTTTCGCCGTGTCCCACTGCTGTTTCAGGGCTTCCCCGCCGAGGGGTCAATTCACAAAGTGTCACAAGCACCTCAGGATGTTGATAATTACGCTAAAATGACCTCTCTTGTCTTTGCTAATTAAATCTCAAATGTGGATGAGTGTTCAGAGGAGGTGCTGGTCACACTTTGGATGTGGGCTCAGCCTACATTACCCAGAGTTCACCCCTCCTCCAGGGCTTTGTTTGTGCCATACTGCAGCAGTGTTACCTGTCTGTAAGATATACCTGTATATCTGTGTCTGGCTAAAGAATATATCCAGGAATAAAATGGCTTATGATTCTGTCATAAAATATCATCAGAAATATCAGTGTCATTATTTACACAACATTAAAGATGTTATTTATTGAGAAATTTCCAACTTATCATCAACAATTATTAATAAATTCTGTATTCTGTGTAAATACCAGTAATTTTCCAATCATGATTAATGACATGATGGCCATAGTAAACTCTTGATTAATCACACATTTTCTGTCTGTTACATTGTAAATATAAAGCTGAACTTGCATTAAAAATGACATTTTCTTTGTTTATTTTGGCTCATGGAGGCGTTTTTCCCATGCTGCATTACTTCCTGATGTCCCACACTGCGGCATGGGCCGAGGGCTGTGAGAATGGAAAGCCACCATGGTCAAAAACCACATCCACATGAGTATTAATCACACATGTGGACATGAGGGATGCATGAAGCCGTTATTATCACGTTATCATTGACAACTCTAAATAAAATGAAATAAAAGAGCAAGAGTACAATAAAACCTATCGTGTAAAAGTCGTCCAATTTATGACACACACACAGTTTTATTAGCTCAGTCTGGCAAAGCCGAAAGGATCTAATGCAATCTGTCCATCCACATTTCACGGGAATTACAGCTCCTCTTAGGCATTTCCCCTGATGGTCACCAAACTCACTCACAATGATTCTTTGGTGGGTCTGCATCCAAGTTGTGCTCAAGGTCAAAGGTCAGGAGATCTGTGCACTTATATGATTTCAGAAAAATCAATATTCCTCCTAGGCAATTGCCATAATTCTCAACAAATTCACGCATAGCGATCCTCGGGTGGGTCTGCTTCAAAGTTGTTCTCAAGGTCAGGGTCAAAGGTCAGGAGATCTGATTTTTTTTTTTAAATTGTTCTTCCTCCTAGGCAATTGCCCTAATTCTCAACAACCTCACACACAATGATCCTCAAATTTGTCTGTGTCCAGGATGAGGTCAAGAGATACGGGCATTTATGATTTCACAAAAATCATTGCTCCTCTTAGGCCATTGACCATGACCTTAAGCACATCCTAGATGGATCTGCATCTAGGCTATTCTTAAGATCAAGGTCATCAGTCAAGAGACCTGAGCCTTGTCAGGGTGATTTTATCAGGCCGGAATGAGCTACTCTTGTCATTGACGGTCTGATTCATAATGTGCTTTTATTCCCAAATTTCTTAAAACAGACAGCAAACAATTATTGCTACATCTCAGAATTTCTGCATTACATTTCTAGATTGTATACCTTCATCAAGAGACTCAAGAGTTTCTTTATATTGAATGGAACTTTTGAAAACTCTTTCAGTGACACCTTGAGGTTACTCGGTGAACTGCAGCCTCATCCACATACCATTCTTATCCCTAACAGGCTTTGCTGCTTTGATGGTGGTGGGTGGTCCTTCTGCTTAATGATTAGGGCTGCAGTTATGTTTGTTGCCACAGGGTGTCACTAAAACCCGAGATTCAAATGTTCAGTACATCACCTTTAATACCAGTTTCAGTATAGTTCATATCAGTAGTAGGTCCACTTGTAACACCCTCACTGGATTCTTAGCTTCAGTATAGGGCTGCAACTAACGATTATTTTGGTGGTCGACTAATCTTAACGACTTTTTTTTCTTGATTAGTGAAATCGTGATTATTTCTCTCAAGTCCAGCATCGCTGCTTCCTGTTGGCACGGCTCATGTTCAGGGCTTTCTTCTGTTTCTCTGTATGAGGTTAGCTAGTTATCCATTAGCATTACTAGCAGCACCCATGAAAAACAATGCAGTACGTGATAATTTGGGGATAAAAACACTGTAGCAGCACGTGCAGAGAATCAGAAATTGGGCGGTACCGTGTCAACAACTGACTTCAGAATCGTATAAAACAGAAGTGCTAATAAATCCTACATTTTCTGTGGCTGTTAATGTGCTGGACGTGGGTGCAAGCATCTAGATTGTGCATTCCTATTCTTTCCATGGTCCATAGCCAGACATCCGGTCAGAATTTCTTTATTGTCCCAAAAAGCAACCCTGAAACCAAGATGGATTTCCCCGGAAAAGCCAGCTAGTTGCTCGCTCTAGTGCTAGTGGTTGCAGAATAATGTCAATCTGAGGAATGTTTCTTCACATATCAAAACAAAGAAATAAAGCACCAGGGGTACATTTGTTTTTTATCTGTCTAATTAATGTTTTCATCGCATTAGATGGTCTTTCTGAACCAAGGGTAGGGGCATTCTGACTCTGTTAAGTTGCTACTTCATCAGTAGAAAGTCCGACTTAATGTCCGGGGAGTATTTGTTGGGCACACCACGCCAGAATTTCAAGTTCAGTCTTTAAATCAGCCTTGGTGTGGTGCAGGGGTGGGGGGTAAGGGTGCCATTAAAAGACCATTGTAGATAAACGACTTCATTAGTGGACTGTTGTGAGCTGAGTTCCTTGCTGCACTAGCCTTTGAGCTTCTAACAGGATTAGCAGTCATCTGCTTCAGCTCTACCAGCCAGCGGTCGTCAGCCTCCTCTGCACTCTGCTCTTTGTTTTCAAACTGTCAGAAATTACACAAATATAAACCCTTCTTTCCTTTTAGCCCATGATTACCCGCTAGTCCTCCCCCCCTTCCCTTAGCCACTCTAATCTATGGAACACTTGAGTGTGTGTTGACTTGGTAGTTTTGTTTTGAAAAGCTTGCTCTAGCTCGTCTGTGCTCAGTATTTCTGCCTCCTCGTTCGCATGCCGTCCCGCCAGTGTGATTTCATACACGCTTATGGCACCCTCTGCTGTCCCCGTGTGTGTCATTGTGTCGGCACCAGACAGGTATCAGGAAGTTCAAGGGTACACACCTTCTGTGTGTCTGTCACTATCACCCTGCTGCTTCTTCTGTTCAATCGCCCATCTTCCTGTGTGTGTTTTTTTCATCATTTACTTCATGCTTGTGTAATAGGACGGCCTGTTTTCCACCTTAAATCTTGTTTTTTTAATTAAAATCCATTGTGTTGCACATGTTAAACTTCACCATATCTAAAAAGAAAGAAAGGGGCTTCGTAGCTGCTGAAGGAGGTTTTTTAATGCCTCAACTAGCGCTGCAGTGATTGGTCGATTAATAATAAATTAGTTGTCAAATACTGTGTTGATCAACTAGTTGATGCATCCATTTCCAAGTTAGTAGGAAAGTTGCAAATTTATTTTAGAAAATCACCAATTTTGTAGAAGAATGTTGCATCTTTACCAAAGAAGTGGAAAATTTATGAGAAAAAAAATCCTCAAATTTCCAAGCAAAAGAGGCATTTTTTTTTTAAGGAAAATGTCACAAACGCACAAAAAAAGTCACATAAATATCAAGGGGATAGGGGAAAAAAATTTTAGAAAAACATTGCTCATTTACAAGACAGAAGTTGCAGATTTCTGAGGAGAAAAAAAAATCACTCATTTTGGAGAAAAAGTTGCAGATTTATAAGGAGAAAAAGCAACTAATTTCCTGACAAAAAACTTGCAAATTTTTGAGAAAAATATCACACTTACAGAAAAAAAACCCACAGACATATGTCTCACATTTACAAGAAAAGAGTTGCAAACTTAAGAGGAAAATACAACAAAAAATCATTTTAAGGTTGCAAATTTGAGAAAAATGTTAAAACTTTAGAGCAGGGGTGTCAAACTCATTCCATGGGGGGCCAAGACCCTGCATGTTTTGCTTCTACCCAGTGTCTTCAGCAGGTGTTTTCACTGATCAGCAATCAGTGGCAAGAAATTCAGTGAAATCACCTGTTGAAGACACTGGATGGAGGTAAAACCTGCAGGGTCTTGCCCTCCATGGAATGAGTTTGACACCTGTGCTTTAGAGGAAAAAAATCTGAGGAAAAACATAAAAAAAAAAATAATTGGAGAAAAAGTTGCAAATTTACAAGAAAAAAGTTGCAGTTTTCGAAAAATAAAATTGCAGTTTGTTTTTTTTGTTTTTTTTTAGAAAACTATCACAAATATACATGACAAAAAAGTTGCAAACTTAAGCAAATTTTAAAAAATGCAAATTTTTGATGAAAAAAATGCAAATGTCTCAAGAACACAATGAAAAATTTATGAGATAAGAAAAAGTACGTAATCTTTTTTAAGTTGCAAACTTTAAAGGAAAAAAAGCAAATTTCTCATAAAAAAAGTTGCAAATTTTATAAAAAAAAAATGTTACAAACTTTCAAGGAAAAAATATGAGGACAAACAAATCACCACATTCGGAGAAAAAAGTTGCAAATTTTCAACAAAAGAGTAGCAAATTGACAAGAAAAAAAGTTGCAAACTTAAGAGTAAAATACACAAATTTATTACTGAAGGTCACAAATTTGAGAATAATGTTAGAAAAATACAAGTAAACATTCTGAGGGGAAAAAATCACATTTGGTGAAAAAATTGCAAATTTACAACAAAGTCACAAATTTACAAGAAAAAGTTGCAGTTTTATGAAAAAAATGACTCCTTTCCTAAGAAAAATATGTAAAATTTGCAGGAAAAAAAATCACAAACCTATTAGGGGGTAATTCTTTCATTAAAAAAAAAAAAACAACTCACAAAATGTCCAAATGATTAGTCAACTACAGGAATATATACATCCTTCAGCCTTTTTTTTTTTTTTTTTTTGCATTTTACCCCTTTTTTCCTTATATGGTGAAGTCTGGCACCGTCAAACATCATTATAAAATACAGAACTTAAATTTGGAGGAAGCGGTGTTTTTCTGCTGATGCTGACGTTTGTTGTCTCTTTGTCTCTCCTGCTTCTCCTTGCCATTTCTCTCTCTCCTTTCTCCTCCCCCCGGGAAGCTTTCTCTGAAGCTGGTAAGCATGACCGTTATAACCTCACAGCCGTAGCCGCATGACCACGCATGTCATGTCTTCCCAGTAACACACCGTTAATAACATCCTTAAGTTTTTGTTGTGCTTTTTTTTTTTTTTTTAAAGATTGTAATTATTATTTAATTGATTAATTTGTTTATTTACGTTGCTATGATGGTTGTAGGTCCATTTCTCTTGGGAGATTCCCCCCGCGCCTGGATTGCTATTACGCTTGGGCCATCCCACAAGGTTTACTCCCCCTGGAACCAGATTAGGAGTGGCGTGCATTACTGTATGTAATTCTGTACTGTCAATAACCCCGGGGGGAATATTCCTAATAGGGCTGCATAATGTTAGTGTTTGATATGGAATATCGTTGTTGAACATCACAATCACAATATGAATTGTGATATTTATTAAATATTTCTCACAAATGTGTATTTTTTTCCAACAAATGTGCACCATTTTTACATAAAAAGTTGCTTTTTTATATAAATTTGTGACTTTTTCATGTTAATTTTGCAAATTTTGTCCGATAAATTTGTAACTTCCTCACATAAAAATTGCTACTTTCCCTCATAAATTGCGACATTTTTCATATAAATTTGTGACTTTCTGCATAAAATTTGCTGGGTTTTTTTGCTCGTAAATTTGTTTTTGTAAATTTTGCAACTTTTTCCTAATTAATTAATTAGAATTTTTTTCCACATACATTTGCAACTTTTTTCCTCATCATGTGTGACATTTTCTCGTATAAATTTGTGACTTTTTCATGTAAATTTTGTAACTTGGTGATAAATTTGTGATTTTTTTTCCATGTAAATACACAACTTTTGTACATAAAATTTTGCTGCTTTTTCCCCGTCAGATTTTTGAATTTACCACAAAAAAATTGAAACATTTTTACATAAAAATGTGCTTAATTTTTCTTATAAATTTGTGGATTTTTCCACATACAATTAGCACCTTTTTCCCTCATAAATTTGTGACTTTTTCTTGTAAATTTGTTAACTGTATCATAATCTTTTAATTTTTTTCCATGTGAATATGCAGCTTTTTCACATAAAATTTGCACCTTTTCCCCTCCTCATAAATAATTGACCCTTTTTTTTGACAAATTGTGACTTTTTCAGGTAAATATGCACCTTTTCACATCAAATTTGCTGGTGTTTTCCTCACAGATTTGTGACTTTTCCACATGAATGTACAACATATTTTTTTGATAAAATCAGGTAATTTTGTCCCTTTCAATTTGTGATTTTTTTTCCATATAAAATTAGCTACTTTTTTCCTTATAAATTTGTGATCTTTTTTAACTTAAATCTGTGGCTTTTATGGTGTCGAATTGTAAATTTTGCAACTTGTCATAAGTTTGTGACTTTTACACACAGAAAAAAATGCATTTTTTTCCCATACATGTGTTACTTTTCATATAAATTTTGCAGATATTTTGATTATATTGCAGTAATGATCAAATTCCAACATACTGGGCAGCCCTAATGCCTGTGGGGGCAACGACCCGGGGGGAATGGGCCTGACACCTACAGTGACACACAACAATGGACCTCATGTCGTTGTCTCATTTTTTTGTGTGTTGTGTTTTGTCCGTTTGTTTTTATGTTGCGGTTGTGTTCTTGTTTTTTTTTTGTGTGTGTCTGTGGTGCAGATCACTCTCAATTCCCACGTCCGGAATCTCATTGAGGTGATCAGATTTATTTGTACGTTTTATCTGTCCTAGTCCATCCCGTCCTGTCCTGTAGTCCTCACCGTCTCCACAGGTTGTGTGTCCTTGTAACAAACACTAATCCAATTTTACATCGTTAATACTGCATGCCAATTTGAAACTGTTGATTGATTTTTGGAAATGTTGAAATAACGTAAGAAAACTGGATTAATATTATGCACTATGCTGCAATATTATGTGAGGTTTTTTTTCTCAGAACAAGACACGCTGAGATTTAGAGGAATATATCATATTCGATAATACATTTGCCTATTTTTAGCTCATTCCAGTGAAGCTGAAAGGAACTGATACAATGAGGCTGCGTCTGTTGGCCGGCTATCCACATTTCAGGTTGTGCTCAAGGTCAAGGTCACAGTGAAAAATCAGGAGGTCTGAGCAATTATGTCATTGCAGAAAAATCCCAACTCCTTCTAGACAATTGCTGCTCTGCTCACCAAACTCACTCACAATGATCCTCAGTTGGGTCTGCGTCCTAGTTGTGCTCAAGGTCAAAGGTCAGAAGATCTGGGCACTTATTTGATTTCAGAAAAATCAGTACTCCTCCTGGGCAATTGCCCTAATCCTCACCAAATGCATGCCAAATGATCATCATGGGTCTGCATCAAGGTTGTACTCAAGGTCAGGGTCAAGGGTCAGGAGATCTCAGCGCTTGTATGATTTTATGAAAATTGTTACTCCCCCAACAGTCACTCACACTGATCCTCACATGGGTCCACATCAAGGTTGTGTTCAAGGTCAAAGGTCAGGAGATCTGGGCGGTGTGATTTCAGAAAAATCGATACTCCTCCTAGGCAATTGTCCTTATTCTCAACAAACTTACACACAGTGATCCCCAGATTTGTCTGCATCCAGGTTGTGCTCAGGGTCAAGGTCATCGTCAAAGGTCAGGAGGTCTGGGCATCTGTGATTTCACGAAAGCTGCCACCCCTCCTAGGCAATTTCCCCAATGCTCGGCAAACTAATGCACAATGGTCCTCAAGTGGGTCTGCATATACAGTAGATAGTGCTCAAGGATGCTTTAACAAAATACATTTTTGGCAAATTACACAAATATCTTCCTGCAGTTTTAGCTTGTTTAACCATGTAGAATAGTTGTATTTTTAGTACTTTTTTGGAGACAATCAGGAAAACCTAATAATTGATCAAGCATGTTTCTGCACGAAGACTAACCAGTTTTTGTTACGTCGCATGCCCGCTGCATGATGCATGATGATTCGATGATTGCTCTGGTAACAGAGTGTTCCTCGCCTTAAGTCAGTAGATCCAGCAGCGGCGTCCCCAACAGCACCGATGAGATCCAGCGTCGGGCCTTCACCTCTTCAGTCTGCACAGTCCAGCATTATTTTTTTTTTTTTTTGGTTTTCTGAAGAAATTTAATGATGCATCAGAGGGGAAAAAAAAAACCCAACTTCTAGTAATCACACATTCACTGATATCATCTTTGAAAGACTCAAAAGATTAGGAAATAATTCTGCTACAAAACAAAATATGGCCCCAACAGGATTTAATTTAAACATCAGTACTAGTTTAATCTAAGTAGTTTTAACCTGTTCAGTGAAAATTCTCAGCATGTTTTATACAATTTAATATAAATACCGCCCAGAAGATTTGACTCCAACTTTGACTTATAATTTATTTTAAAATTCAGGTCAGCAAAACAAATGGCATTTAAGTGATTTATAGATTTAATTATATCATTGTTGTCATTATTTTAGACTTCACAAAGACTAACTAGAGCAGAGGTTTTGAGCTAAAAAAAATCATTTTGGAGCCATTTTTTTTTGTGTCAATAACGGTAAATATATATTTTTATATTTTTTAAATAGTAAATTAATGCCTTTTTCATGAATGTGCAATTTTTTTTCTTTTAAATGTGGGGCAGTCGTGCACTTTTCTGATAGATTTACACATATTTTTTCTTATCAACTTACTGTTGTCCCTCATATATTTAATACCTTTTTCTTATACATTTGCTAATTTTTTCATGTTAATCTGTTGTTCTGTTTTCTAAATTAGTGGTTAATATTTTCTCAAAAAATACTATTTGTTTCTTTTACTTGTGATTTTATCCTCATAAACCTGCAGGTATTTTCTTAAAAAATTTGCACCCCCTCTCCCATAAATTTTCATTATTTTTTTCTTACATTTGCAACTTTCCCTCTCAATTATTTTCGATAAATATTTATTCATTTCACTTTTTTCTTTTTTTTTGGTCAAAGTTTGCAGACCGCTGGGCTAGCTAAACCCCATATAAAAGCCAAAGATGTTTACAGAGCGAGTTGAAGAAACTCCAGAGGAGAAGCGTGACTCATGCAGCCTGGTGTTCCAAACTGGAAACACGACCCCCCCTTTGTCTGTCCACTTCCTCTTTACCCAGCCTAAATCTTAAAGCAGACAGCGCCAGACCCATTAGTCATCCCTCACTCAAACACTATATGATAAATAAAAGGTGTAGTGAACACTTTATTACATTTCCAATGCATTTACAGAGAAATCTGGGTGTGGTGTGAAGACTGAATTGGCGAAAGGCCTCGGAGCTATTAGCTAGCAGCTGCAGTGTCTCCTCCACTTGAATCACTATATTTGTTGTCCATTTATCGGACAAAAACCTCCGTTCTCGGGGTTTACAGCATGGGGGGGGGGGGGATACTGCAGCTGACTAGAAATAATCTGTGTGAAACCAGAAGCCCAAGAACGATTTTCCTAAACTTATTTTTCGCCCCAAATTTTGTTCTTTCCTCCTTCCTGTCTCGCTCTCAGGGCTCGGGGCCGGAGGACTTCAGCCACCTGCCGCCAGAGCAGAGGAGGAAGAAGCTTCAGGGAAAAATCGACGAACTGAACAAAGACATTCAGAAGGAGATGGACCAGAGGTACCGGTGAAATGGTTTTATTTATATTCACACTGGAAATAAAACACAGGTGTCAATATCAAGGCCCCGGGGGCAGATTCAGCGTTTTTTGTTGTTGTTTTTTTAACCCCCTCTTGCAAATTTGAACTTTTCCTCCAGATCAAATTTTTGACATTTTACCAAGTTTTCTTGATCTGCAAATAATTTTTACTTCTCTAATAAATTTGTCACCTTTTTTCTGCTCTCTTTTAAGTTTACAACGTAGACTGTTTCACCTTTCATAAATTTGCAATTTTTCTCCTTTTGTAAATTTGCAACATTTTTCTCGCTTGTAAATTTGTGATTTTTTTCCCCTTTTGGAAATTTGCAATGTTTCCCTTTTTGTGAATTTGCAACATTTTTCCCTTTCGTAAATTTGCAGTGTTTCCTCTTTTGTAAATTTGTGACATTTTCCCCTCTTAATAACATTTGTGACTTTTTCCCCCTTTTGTAAATTTGCAACATTTTCTCCTTTTGTAAGTTTGCAGCTTTTCTCTTTCCATAAACTTGTGACTTTTCCCCTTAAGCTAAATTTGCGACTTTTCCCCCTTTTCGAAAGTTTGAGACTTTTTCCACTTTTATAAATAACTTTTTACAGTTTCATAAATTTGAGACTTTTTTTCCCTTCTAATAAAGGTGGGACTAACCCCCATCATAAATTTGCAACTTTTTCTTCTAAAAATGTTGCAACTTTTTCTCCTTCTCTTGTAAATGTGACTAAAACCCCAGTTCCCGCTGAAGAAAATCAACCCTGAAGCATGATGCTGCCACCACCATGCTTTACCATGGGTATGGTGTTCATTTGGTGATGAGCAGTGTTGTGTTTGGGCCAAACATACCTTTTGGAATTGTAACCGTAACATTCATCTGTAGTTTCATCAGACAGACCCAGCCTGCATGCCCATGTGTGCCCTATGATAGGTTAAAACTGGGCTGTCTTATGGGTCCCATGTGGGTTTGTCCGTGGGTTCCATGTTGGCCTCATCTGTGTTTGCCCACATGGACTTTACCTGCGGTGCAGGTGAGCGGGTCATCTGTTTACCCGCTTTACACCCAGCTGGGCCCCACATGGGTTTAATAGGGGTGAGCAGGTGTCAATAACACTTGTGCAATAGGCAAAATTATGCTAAAAAGTCATAAATTTTCACTTTTTTCCTCATAAATTTGTTAAAAAAAAGTCACAAATTTGCAAACAAAAGTAGCAAATTTAGGAGAAAAACATGAAAATTTAGGAGAAAAATTTTGCAAATTTACAAGAAAAAAGTCACAAATTTATGAGGAAAAAATAGAAAAAGTTGCAAATTGTCAAATAAGTAATAAATATATGAGTAAATAAATTTAATATTTATGAGGGATAAAAAGTCCCAAATTTATAAGGAAAAGTTGTAAGTTTACAGTTAAAAAAAGTTGAAATTTTTTGAGAAAGATCCAAATTTACAAGAAAAATGTCACAAATTTATGGGGAAAAACTCAAATTTACAAGAAAACAGCCAAGTTTACAAGGAAAAAAGTAACAAATTTATAAGGAAAAAATTGCAAGATTACACTAAAAAAAAGTGGCAAATTTACGAGAAAGTTCCAAAATTACAAGAAAAATGGATCAAATTTGGGGGGAAAGTCACAAATGTACAAGAAAATAGCAAATATATGAGAAAATCAGTTGAAGATGGGTAAACAGGAAAAGTCCATGTGGGGGACCCATAAGACAGCCCAGATTTCACCTTTGGTGGGGCCCACATGGACATGCAAGCTGAGTGGGGGTGTGTAAACTTTTTACATCCACTGCACTGACTGGCGTGATCTGCCGTCGCAGGGACGCCCTCACAAAGATGAAAGACGTGTACGTGAAGAACCCTCAGATGGGGGACCCGGCCAGCGTTGACCCCCGGCTGTCAGAAATCAGCCAGAATATCGAAAAGCTCCAGCTTGAAGTGCAGAAGTTTGAGGTGAGTCGAGCCCTCATGTCCCTCCCCGGTGTTAGTGTCGGCGATGTAGTCTTGTTTGGTTTATCTCCAGTGGTAAATAATGAGGAACTCGAGCACGTACGTCCAGCTGGGGACGTTCCAAAGAAGTCCGCTGCCCGTCCATATTTGGAGAATCTGCAGTTCGACTAGAAGTGGAAGGAGCAGAGTCCGACAACAGTGACCGAATTTAACCCTGTTAGTGATTAAAGGTGGAATGTAAGGCTGAGGTTTTCTGTCAATGTAAGTGTCATCTGAGTCACAGATAGAATTTCAAAGATGGCATACAGGAAAAAAAAAACCAGGTCAGTCAGACGCTGAGGTCATGAAAAGCCTTCGTATACATATACAACAGGGGAAATAAGAATGACATATTTTTCCAGTTTGTACAGTATATTTTTTTCCAATGAGGCATCTCACATTAAATTTTCACCAGACTTTGGTGTTAACTCAAGAAGTGCACACACAGAAAGAAATTAAAACATTTAGGTCTGACTGTAAGTAAATTTTTTTGCAATAAAGTGGGATGAAACGGACAAAAAGTGTCAAACACGGGAACTGCAACTTAATCCCAAGACCCTTCCTGTATGAGGAAACTAATCTCCTGCAGCACTTAGGTGGGAGCATTGGGGCAGTTGAAATTTGGATAGACATGCAATTTGCATTAGCTCATTTCTTCTTATCCAGAAGGTGCGATAAGCACAACACTTAAACATACAGTATACTCTTCACTTGTTGTTCATACACATTATCAGGCATGAACTTCTAGTACAATGTTAAATTTATGAGAAAAATGCAGCAAGTTTAATACAAAAAAGTTGCAAATTTATAAGGGAAAAAAAGAAAATTTATGAGAAAAATTTCAAATTAAATACAAAAAAGTTGTTGAAAATTTACCAGAAAAAAAAAGTATAAACTCAGGAAAGTCACAAATTTATGAGGAAAAAAGTTTCGAAATAATTTTAAGAAAACACAAAATAATGAATAAATGTTAGTTTTTCTAGAAAAAAACATTTAAACTCAAATGGAGAGAAATCACAGATTATTAATTAGAAAAAAAACACAGATTAATGAATAAAAATTAAAAGTTTGCCAGAAAGAGGTTTTGCTAATATAAAGGAAAAAAGTCAGATTTATGAGGAAAAAAGTTGCAAATTTACAAGAAGTTGCAAATTTACAAAAAAAAAGCACATTTATAAGAAAAAGGTTTCAAATTAATTAGAAAAAAGCACATATTGTTAGAAATTTATCACAAAAATAATTGCAGTTTTACAAGGAAAAAAGGTAACAAATTTATGAGAAAAAGCTGAAATTCTCAAGAATAAAGTTGAAAATTTCTGAGGAAAAAAATTCTAATTAATTAGGACAACAAAAAATCCATTAATCAATAAAAGTTGAAAATTTTCCCTAAAAAATGCAAATGTAGAAGAAAAATCATTGCAGATGTACAAGAAAAAAGTTTCAAGTTAATTAGGAAAAAGCGCAAATTTATAAATAAAAGTTGAAAATTTACCAGAAAAATAATTGAAAATTTACAAGAAAAAAGAGAAGAAAAAGGTAGCGACTTTACGGGGGAAAAAATATAAAATTAATTAGAAAAAAACATGCAAATTAATGAATAAAATTTAACAAAAAAATAAAGTTAATAAAAGTAAACAACAAAAAAAAGTTTATAGAGTTATAGAGTTTATAAAGTTTTTAAATTTACGTTGAAAAAAGGTTGGAAATTTCTAGAGGAAAAAGTCAATATTTTTGATTAAAAAAGTAACAAATTTCTATGAAAAATCCAATTAGAAAAAAAGCACAAATTAATGAAGAAATATTTGCAGCTATAGAGGGAAAAAGCCACAGATGTACAAGAATAAAGTTGAAATTTTAACCCCCCCCAAAAAGCTTCAAATTTGAGGAAAAAAAAGTTGAAGGTAATTTTGTCCCCCATAACATAATGCTGATGGTTAGGGGCCCCCTAGTGGCTGTGGGGGTGTGTTGCATTTGCATCCTCTGCTTTCTAGCCAGATACGACTCTTTAACAAGTGGTTGTCTTTCAGGGCTGGTTAGCAGAGGTGGAGGAAAGGATGCCGTCTAAGAGCGACACCCACCGGAGGAGCGGCGTGTACGAGACACAGAACAACCCCGCAGTAGTGAGCAACAACTGCGCGCAGGACAGAGAAAGGTATGTATCCGGAAAAAAAAACACCCCAAGACTCCGCTGTCCCCGCGGTTCACCCTGACCCCTGACTGTGTGGGAAGACGACCCTGTATGTGTTCACAGTATATTTACTGTATGTGCTGGCCCCTGAGCAGCCCGGACGGCAGCTACACGGAGGAGCAGAACTCAGAGACTCAGGTGAAGGCCAAGCCCAACCCCACTTCCACCGCGCCCGAGGTCGACGACGAGTTCGACGACGACGAGGAGGTCCTGCCCACCATCGGCACCTGCAAAGCCTTGTACCCCTTTGAAGGTGAGAGACGCTGTGAATGTGGGAAGTAAAACGGTTGTTGTTGAGCGTTTAGCTCGCTGGTGAGGTCGTGTTATTTCTGGAAACAGGTGGACTCCTCCAGATGTGGAGGAGGAGGAGTAGGTGTGTGACTTTTGGTTGTGTGGAGGAGCTCTGGCAGCTTTCCAGAAGCGCCGGCATCCGCTACATAGAGAAAAGGAAAAGGTGTTAACGTTTATTAAAAAGGCAGCGTTTGTTCAGCTCGCTGAGCATTAAAGGAAGGCTGCATGATATTAGGAAAACGTGGAATATTGTTGATTATTGCAACAATAATAGAACTTAACATGCAACTTTTTAATGTAAAATGTACCTTTTTTTCCTCACAAATTTATGGTATTTTTCATCTGCATTTATCATTTTTTGCTAATAAGTGTCATTTTTTTTCTACATAAATGTGCAACTTTTTTTTCCACATAAAATTAGGTGCATTAGTCTCATAAATTTGTAAGTTTAAAATTTTTTTCATGTAAATTTTGTAACTTTTGTGATAAATTTGTGACCCCCCCCCCCACGTAATGATGCAGCTTTTTTCACGTGAAGTTTGATTTTTTTTTTCCATCATAAATTGGGACTTTTCATGTAAATTTTGCAGCTTTTTCTATAAAATTTGTGATTTTTTTTTCACATAAATTTACAACCTTTTTTTTTTTTTTTACATATTTTAGAACTTTTTAATCATAACTTTGTGATATTGTTTCCACATAAATATGCAGCTTTTTTTTTTACATTAGATTTGTTGCTTTTTTTCTCACTCATAAATTTTTCACTTTTTTATCTACATTTACAACTTTTTTCTGATAACTTGGTGATTTTTTTTCTGCATGAATGTACAGCTTTTTTCACATAAAACATTGGGTACTTTTATCTCACAAATTTGTGACTTTTATTTTTTCTTGCAAATTTTGAAACTTTTTGTCCAAAATGTATTTTTTTCATGTAAATATGCAACTTTTTTAACATAAAATTTGCTGTTTTTTTCCTTCATAAATTTGTGACTTTCATGTAAATTTTTGACGCTTGAATTTTTTCATCTGCATTTTGCAACTTTTTCCTAATAAATTTGTGATTTTTTTCACATACTGTAAAACAGGGACCTGTTGTCTCACAAAGTTTTGAATTTTTTATTTTTCATGTAAATTTTGCAACCTTTTGTCATAAATTTGTGATTTTTTTTAATGTAAATATTCAACTTTTTACATAAAATTTGTTAGTTCTTAAATGTCTTGGTTTTCATGTAAATTTGCGTTTTTTTTCTAATGCGTAAATTTTTCTTTCATTTCAGTTTGTTACATTTACATGCAAATTTTGCAGCTTTTTTAGTCATAAATTTGTAATTTTTTTTTCATGTAAATATGCAACTTTTTCACAATTTGTTGCTCCTTTCCCCTGGTAAATTTGTGACTTTTTTTAGTACATTTGTGACTTTATCCGTGCCAATTTATTACATTTTCATGTAAATTTTTCAGCAATTTAATAAATTTGGGTTTTTTTCCCCCACATAAATTTGTAGCTTTCTCACATAAAATTTGTTTTTTTCCCCTCATAAATATTTTGACTTTTTCCATGTACATTTTCCAGTTTGTTTTCTAATTAATTTGTATTTTTTCCCCTCACAAATTTGCAACTTTTCTGCATAAAATTTGACACTTTTGTCTCATAAGTTTGTGACTCCCCCCTCCCCACATAAAATTTGTTACGTTTTTCCCTAGTCCAGTGAAGTAAGGCTAGCAAACATGCTAACAGCCCCGTCAGCAAACATCCAGATGTGGGATTAACGTTGGATATAAACTTTTAACATTCTGTCAACTGGTGGACATCTGGTGTTTAAGAATACTATGGCTAATAACAATTAACGAATTGGCTTAATTTGAATTAGCCATGCTAGCAGCTAAAAAGCTAGCAGCTAACAGCAGCACTAAAGTCCAGTGTTTTTATTGTAGCTATTATTGTAACTCGTCATACTATATGTACACTGCATTTATTATTTATTATTGTGTCTAGCTTTTTACATAAAATTACAATAAATAACTACTGCTCTTTAAGGAAAAAGGTTAACACTTTCTTTCTTTCATACTAAAAAAAAATACTTGATTACTAAAATAATGGATAGCTGCAGCCCTATTCTTATCATAATTTTTCATTCACCGTTCCTTCGTGCTCTTTTCTCCACTCTTTCCGCAGGACACAACGAGGGCACCATCGCCCTGGCCGAGGGCGAGCTGCTGTACGTCATCGAGGAGGACAAAGGGGACGGCTGGACGCGAGTGCGGAGGAAGGAAGACGAGGAGGGATACGTGCCCACGTCCTACATCGAGGTCTTTTTGGAAGCGAACGCCAAAGGTGCTATGACATACATCTAACTCAGCGAGCTCGTTGCTAGGACAGCTAACCGTGGGGTCAGTGGGGGTTCTAAACGAGCGAAGATATGTCCAATTGTAGCTCAGACATGCGCACTTCCTGTCCGACCAGAAGCAAGGACCAATCAGAGTTTGCCCGTTGTGCCTCTTGACAGCTGGGACCGTTGCTGGCCAATAGCGTGAGCCGAGTGCAGGAAGTGTTTGAAGCTTGTTGTTCCTCATTGAAAATAAATGGGGACACCTCCGATCAGAGTTCAACATGACGTGGAAATGTTGGGGATAATTCCTGTAAATTCAAAAATGTCCCACCGTTCTCGATTTAAGTATTTGTATCAGTATAATGATCAATCAGTGGAGTGAATGTATGCCCCATCTGAAGCGACAATGAGCGTCGTCATGCAGAATATCGTGATTTGTTCACTTTGTTGTACCTAAAAGGAAAGCATGCTCAATGTGCAATCATGCAAATGTAATTTAAATCTGCTGTAAAATGTGAATATGAAGAGATATTTTTGTAGGCTAATCAGAAAACAGACACGCCCCTATACACCCCAAGTATTGCATGCTGTAGATTCAGGAGTGGAACAAGTTGGAAAAGTGTTTCTTCTCCCCCGTAAGGCTTAATTTTATTTAAAGAGCCCGTTACGCTTTTTTCTCCACATCTTGGCACACCTCCCAGAGGTGACATTATACGCGTTGGTCAAAACACCTCAGGGTTTAATCACCGCAGTAACATTGTACACACGGAGAAGGAGCGCCTGTTTTATAGCACATTGCTTTAAATGCTAAATAAGCCCCAGCTCACCCTACCGTTCTTCTTTTGTCATTTATCTGTGATTTGATGGTGACTCCATATTTGAGGTTAACGTTAGCTTTTAGCTTCGACTTTCTGACTAATAAACAAATAATGGCAGAATGTTAGAGTTTAAAAGCCCAAATAATGGACGTGTGGTTTGAGTCCTTGATAGCATATGAACAACCCTGAATGGGTGAAGGGCTGCTAACTATAGTATAATAAACTAAACTATCATCTGTGAATGAAATATGTAGTCAAAGGTTGGTCGATGATCTGGCTGGGTAAATGAGTGTCTAGCGGGGATGAATAGAATATAGAAAAATAGACAAACGGACATCTAGCAGCTAGGCTAGTGGACTCCCCTCTAAGTACCCTGCAGGTTGTCCTCGAAGTGGGTCAGAAATCCCAGCTGTAGCCACTCAGAGCAGCTAACGTTAGCAGCCCAGTCTACCCAGCTATCACGGTCAAAATATAACAAAATAAGTCAGAATGGGGCCACATATGTAATTAGTTGTCGATTAGTGAAAGAGCTGGTTTGTTATGGTGACTATAAGTTACAAAAAACTGCCATAAAATCCTCGGTCGTGCCATGCTAGCAATGCTAACACACCAGTACCCATGTCATGCTGAGGGAGGAAAAAAACAAAATATTATCGACTGTGGAATAATGAATGAGATGGAACCACACGCCTAGTGTTGTGACTAGAATTTACAGAGAGGATTTTTAAAAAAACACACAGGCGAGCCGCTAGCTAAGCTAGCCACGCCGTAGCTATGTGAAACTTGCTGTTCTCCTGTTTAGAAAGGGTGTACCAGACCATGCAGGAGGCAGGTCCGTGTCAGCTCTGTCACGTGATGAAGAAGAGAACCGAAAATGAAAGCAAGTCGTTTCAATCAGCATTGTAGGACAGCATTGTGGGAGAGGAGGACTCCTGTGGAGGATTTTGGGTGTTTGACTTTGCAGACCATGTAATGTGGCATAACTCGCTAAAATAGAGAGACCCCCCCCCAAAAAAAAAACAAAAAAAAAAACACAACAGAGGCTCTTGGAAAGATACAGAGAGTTTAGTTTAATAACAGAAATTCCCTCCTTAAAAGTTTGTTTTTCTTTTTTTAATTCACCTTTTGATAATGATAGCATTGGGCTGCTGTGGTCCTTTGTTTTTTCCAGGCCAGTGGTAAGAGAATAAAGGACTGAGAATTAGCTGTACTAAAGAGAATTTATGGTGAGACCGGGCGGAGGTTCGGAGCTGGTTGTGACTTTAAAGCTTTGTGGTGATTTGCATGAGCGACGCCTCAGTCATCTAAGAACGCATGGCCTCAAATTTGTTTCACTTCACTGCTACAATCAGACACGCTTAAATCATGTTTTATTTTTTTAATTTAACCATTTTAATCCCTTTAGAGAGCATGGGAGTTCTTATTGGGAGGATTAAATCTCATAGTAGTGTTGTAAATACTTGTTTAAGGAGCATTTGGAGTGGGCTGCATGCTGCAGTATGTATTGCTTCATCATAATCATAGACTGTATGTTCAAGATGCGTCACTTATTGGTGTTAAGTGTTTCAAGCTGAAGAATTTGGCTGTGATTTGACTAAATAAGCTATAAAATAAGACTTAAATGGGACTTATTATGCCTACAGCACCAGTTTCCACCCAGATTAAACACCTTTCTTCACAATGATTCATTTTAGCACGTTTCTTTAAATGCTAACGAGCCACAGTTCACCCCACCATCCCTCTTCTCTCACTTGTGAGGTCTGTGGCTGAGGCTAATGTTAGCTGGCTATCTCAGGGTGTTAGCTAAAGCCTGAGCTAACTAATGCAAAATCAGCCTAAAGTAAGAGAGCTAAAGCCCCAAATAAATCATTATTTGGGGGGAAGGGGGGGCTTTGACGATCTATAGGACCAGTCCCTTTGATATAATAAAGGAAATGAAGATTCCAGCCCCCGACCAACATTGAGCTGTGTGGAGTTTGCATGTTCTCCCCGTGTTGCGCGGGTTTACTCCGGGATTTCTCACTCCACTAGCATGCCTATTTTGATTATAGGGCCATCCCCACTATAACAAAATAAGCCAAAATAACACCTGGTAGTGAGATATACTGTATAATCAGGTATGGATTTTATCGATTAATTCATTAATCATTAGTTGATTCACCTTACTGATCGATTATTGATTAATTGATAAGCAGCAAATTTCCTAAGAATTTGAATTTCCCTCGGTACAATACGTCTATTTTTAACATATAAAAGGCAAGGCAAGTTTATTTGTATTGCACATTTCATGTACAAGACAATTCTTTACATAAAAACATTAAAGCATTACAGCAAGTTGCAAAAAGAAGAATTTAAGTATAAAATATAAAAAGTTAATTACCATTTTTGATACACTGAATAAAACATGAAAATCAGATTCCTCAATGATTCATTGTACCATTTGCATTTTTTTACTACAGACAATGGCATTTTTTGTAGCTTAACAAATTTTGTACTGTGCAGTGTGTACTATGCTGGTACATCTCAGTAAATTACAAATGTTAAGATTTTTAATTTATTGTAAAAACTACTACAAAAAATAACGTTCACGTTCTAATTTACTGTGATGCACTAGTGAACAGTTTTAACAGGAAAATAAATTGTGAGCTGCTTCATCTGTTGCATGTTAAACATTATCACAGTACCCCGGTAATCCAGGAAAACCCAGAACAATCTGGGCTCTTCTGTTGTCTGTTACCTCAGCGGGAACTTGAGTCTGGTCTGCTTTCCCGTCTAGCAGTGGGTTGAAGGCAGCGGGGATGGGTTTTTGTGCTCGTGCAGTTTCTTCCTTGGTCCCCGGTCCGTTTCTCCGCCCTGCTGATTTGAAGCAGGCGGGGAGGTCTTCAAGCTCCCGTGCCATTGGAACTTGCTGGGGCTTTCCGACATAACCCAGAAGGGCAAGTTTTTTTGCTCTGCACAGTGCGTGCTCTCTGGGGGCTTGGTGTCTTCTTTTGCTTTTTCTTTAGTTTCGGTTGAAAGGCGTCAGTGGGCGATCGCGTGCACCCCTGCCTGGACAGAAACGCCACTACATTTGAAAGAATAACCTCCCATTGAAAAGGACTGCTGAGTTATCAATTAATTGACAACTAATTTAATTTAGTTGACTAAAGTCTTATCAGCAATTACTCAAGTCAATTAATCATTAACTTCCCTTGTGTGGAATAATGATCCATCTGGAACATGGATGTCTGCTGGGGTGAAGAATATTCATAAAATTTACAGTAGCTACGCTAAGCTAATTCCACTAATACCTTGATTATGAGGCCATCCTGGCCAAAATCTAACAAAATAAGACAGAATAACACCTGGAAGTGAGAGATATGATTAAGTGTGGGTTAATGAAGCAGCTGGGAACAGGAGGATATATAGAAAGTAGCCATAAAAACTGTGGTCACACCAGTGAGCTAACGAGGCTAGCAGCTCAGTAAGGGTGTTTTTACATTGGTGGCCAGTACAGCTACCCAAGTTCATGTATAAACACGCTGAAAAAGTGTTGTTTTTTTTTTTTTTGTATAATACGTCCCCTTTAAGACACTAAAAGTAGCTGAATTTGTTCTGTAAAGTCTATGGTTATGTGTTGAAGTACAATGGCTGCGTGCTAACACACAATCAAGCTTGATATAGGGGGAAAAATTCAAAAGACAATTCTGGTTTCCATTCAAATCTACATTCATGCTGACATCAGTGTCGTTGTGTTATTATAGTGGCTTTATGTGTGAAACTGTCACCACTCCATATCTGAATATAAGGGTGACTGCTAACATTTCCATTCAAGCTAACTTTTCTTTTGTTTTCATTTTTTGTTTGTTTGTACTTTTTTGTTTCCTGTCTGAATTGCAGATTCCTAAAAAGAGCGAGGCTGGCTGAGGAATGGCAGGGCAAGCAGCCTCGGAGAAAACCACCGCGAGTCAGAGAGAAAGTGAAAGACCACCCGAGTCTCAGAGAAAGAGAGACGGCTGATTAGATCACATCTGAACCTCCCAAACAAAAAGAAATAAGCGTTGCGCTTCTTCTGCAGCAACAGGAGAAATCCATCCAAATTTTTTTTAGCGCTGCTCCATTTTCACCCCCCCCCCCCCCCCCCCCCACTTCCCGTCCCCTAATTCAGCACTCGGCACACAACTTGCTTTGTGTTTTGTTTCGGCAGAGCTTTGCCTCCTAACATAGCTAACACCACCGAGCCCTGCTGGCTGTCCTCGCTCTCAGCGCCCCCTCCTGGCTCTGGCTCTGGCTCTCTTTCCTTCTCTTTTCACACACAACACACACCAGACTTACAGTGAAAGGCAACGATGAGGACACGAGCTTAAATAAACAGGAGGGAGTCAAGGGTCGGCAACATCTACTATAGAGTGAAGCATTTTAGCAGTTTTGTTGCTTAAAGGTGTAGTGTGTAATATTTTTAGGTAAAAAGAATTCTGAACTTTAATAATGCAACATAAAATACTTAAATTTGTTTTTTAATTTTCATGTAATCATTGTTATCTAAAAGCTGTTGCATTTTCTGTACATGAAGATAAGTTTTTTTATGCACAGAAAGAGGTTCCGTCTCCATGTGGGCGGCCATCTTGGATCACCACAATGTCTTTTTCCAAGTTTTTATATCAAACTTTGATTGCACTTTATTTTTCCTCCAGCAGGCTTTATTTTTTTAAAAAAAATATTGAAATAAATTGTTTGCATTTTGAAACCTGACGGCTAGACCATGCCGAAATATTACACACTGCACCTTTAAAATGAGGGCGAAGAAGAGCTGTGGCGAGTAAATGGGCGTGTCAGTAATTAACTTGAACATGCAACTTTTCTCTTTGCAAATATTCTTTTAAGCTTTTCAGATTGTCTATTTTTTTATATTAATTTGGTTTTTGGTTGTAAATTTGTTCTCTTGAGATTTTACTTGTGAAATTTTTAACTTTATTCTTGTAAATTTGTGTGTTTACCCTCGTTCATTTTGATACTTTTCTCTCAGTTTTTGACCTGTGAGGGAAATTGGCTTAGCTACTTGTCTTAAAACTGTGCCGTGGATTAGTGCTACATTTGCCCTGATTTGTGCAGGAGAAACAGCTATGATTTAATCCATCTACGTTTTTCACAGCTGTAACTGCGGAGATATTTAAATGCTTCTAAATGCATCTTTTAATGGTACACATCAGCAAAAATGAAGCACGAACCATTAGCAGTATTTACATTTTAAGCAAAAAAATTGTTAATGCTTTAGCTCATTGCGGCAAAACCAAAGGGAGCTAATGCGATGGTGCGGGAATTGCTACTCCTCCTAGGCAGTTTCCTCGATTGTCACCAAGCTCACAGTGATCCTCAGGTAGGTCTGCATCCACGTTGTGCTCAGAGTCAAAGGTCAGGACATTGGGTGCATGTGATTTCACCAAAATTGTTACTTCTCCTGGGCAATTGCTCTGATTACCAGCAAACTCTCTCACAATGATCTTCAGGTGGGTCTGCATCTAGGCTGCACTCAGGGTCAAACTTCAGCAGATCTGGCCATTTAGGGTTTTTCAAAATTTGATGCTCCTCCCAGGCAGTTGCACCGTAGTGGTAGCCTAGTTGGTAGAGCATCCGCCCCACCACTGGGAGATCATGGGTTCAAATCCCGGCTGGGTCATACCAAAGACCATATAAAAATGGTACTTTCCGCCTTCTAGCTTGGTGCTCAGCATAATAGAATGGGGGAAGGAAAGTTAACACAGAGCTACCAGAGGACTGACCCCCCCACTGTTGCTTTCACTGCTTACAGTAGCTGTGTGGCCTAGGGTCAGAGAAACGGAGATGGGCGCCGCCCCTACACACCACACGATGTCCAACATGCTGTGGAAGGGAATTAACTTTAGCTTAACTAGGCACTTGCCCCAACGCTCACCAAACTCACACACAGTGATCTTCAGGTTGGTTTGCATCCAGGATGAGTTTCAGGTCAAAGGTGAGGCGATGTGAGCACTCTTGGGGTGATATCATCAGGCCAGAATGAACTACTTCACCGATGACGGTTTATTTAATATCAACAGCAGCTTCTTTGTTTCATGAAAGTGACTGAGCCAGCTTCCACCGGGTGTTTTAGATGGTGTTATAGAGCCACTCGTTGCCGACCCCTGTCCGAAGTGCCTCTACACCGCTCCACTTACGAGGAGGACACTGCCTCCGTTGCCAGAAGTATGCGTCCTCATGAGGCTGGTACGTGTCCAGGTGAAACGTGCTCATAATCCAGCAAAACCACACGACAGAGGGTGTGGTCAGAAGCTGGGTGGGGACCACGCCATAAGAAGCTCTTAGTCGCTGCAGCTCCACGTTTGCAGGTTTCACAAAGCTGGAAATGGGAAAAACCTACGGTGCTAAATATCTGTTCCTCTGTGCTTCTGCTTCCTGTTTATTTCTGGGTGCTTCTGCCTCCTAACGTCCACCTCCTCCTTCACCTCTTGTTTCATCACCTCTCTCTTTTCTCACCTCCTCCCCCTCCTTGGGCGGCACCCCCGGCTGCTTTGAGCCCCACTCCCCCCCCCCCCCTCTTTTTTTTTGCTCTTTTGCAGCGGGGCCAGGGCGCTCTCGGCGTAGTGGTGTGCTGCATGCTTGCCCTGTCTTCCTCCGCACCCCGTCTGCCGGACGCTCAGTGGGGGAAGGGGGGGGTCGTCCGCTTCTGCTCAGTTAACCCTCATCGCCTGGTCATACTGTTGGAATTATTAACCTGAATGCTACTGTTTGGGTTCAGTGCCTGTGGTTATTTTTTATTGTTTTGGTTCAGGAAGCATGTTTGACCTCCTCCTCCTCCTCCCCCCAGTGTTCCCACGTTGTTCACAAAAAAATGGACATTAGGGACCCGAAATAATGTTCCTCTGAACAATCTTACGCATAGATAGGTCATGGATGGATGTCTCGTGCTTTTTATTTTTTTAACTGTAAGTACAGTATGTTTGATAATTGTTGCTTTGCTACGTTTCAATCAAAGCGTCCAGTTTTTGTTTGTTCGATCACCCCAAAAATAAAAAAAAAAGCAATCCCACTGTCTACTGTATGTGAGAAAATACTGTGATCCACGTTCTCCTGTGAGTTTCTGACTGAAATGTGACGACATGCAGATCATCGCCTGCCCCAGGACTGATGCAGGTTTCACTGAAATGATGTAGACGGAAAGCTGGATTTATGCTTTGCATGAACTACACAGAAAAGGTTTTTTCAGGGCTTTAGGAGATCGTTGAGAGATCAGGTAAGTTTTTGATCTGTTAGTGGTCAGCCAGCGATCTCTATCTGTGTAAAGGGGCCCAAAGTATAACCAGGAGAAAATTAGCCAAACCAGCTAAGTTAGCAGTCACTAGCCACGGTTACATGCGCAAAATTTCTTCAATCTGATTACAATTCAGATCAGAACTTTACTGTTTACATGGATCCTGAAAAAGTTGATCCGATTAGGACGTGCGTTTCCATGTGTCACACGTTTGAACGGACTAAATCATTTTGACATGCGCACAATTATCCAACATTCCGGGAATAGTAGAAGAAGAAGCAACTTCCGATGTAAACAAACCCCCCTTCGTGTTTTTTTTCTTTTTGAAATGGGCCTGTATTGTGTTATTCAGACTGTACTGTTGCTTCTGCTGGTCTCCGTAATGAAGCTACAAGTCCAGCAGTACATACTTCTGCATATGACGAACAGAGGGAGACAGCAGGCTGATACAGACCAGTTTTGTTTTACTCCCGCCATGTCTTCCGCTAGCTGCTGTAAAGGCGGAAATACGTCACGTCGATGTGGGGCTGACGTACAGACGTGCAATAAACATGTTTTCTACCCAAACTTCGGAATAAGTGTTTCTATACGCACCAATCGGATTAACAATCGGCATAACCCACCTGTCTCAGTCGGAAGGAAATTTTGAATCCAAATGAGCGTGATCGGGTCAGAATATTCAGATTGGTGTGTTTACATGAAGCATTTTTATTCCAATCAGGCTTTTATCCAGTTACTTGTGTCCATGTAAACATGACCAATGTTCATTTGATTAAATTCACTCATCTGCAGTGCATACGCTCAACTCAACCTGCAGTCGCTGTCATCGGGAACGTTCCATCTAGGCTGCCGAGTCCCATCAGCCAGAGACACCAAAGGTCCCGGGGCGTGCCATGTGGTTTTACCTGTTTTGCGAGGCTGGCATGCACTCTCTCGTGTGTCTCCGTTTTGTGTCACACCATAAATTGTCCAGACGCTATTACACATTTCTAAGTTCCACGTTTTAAAAATAAATTAGGTTATTAATTAATATTTAAGAATCAAGTAAAGAATCTTGACATCTGTGCATCAATTCAGAATCACTCACATCACGACACATCGGAAAAATGTTTATTTCCCCCACCCACAGTGCTGACCTAACCAGACAGTGAGCATTTAGCACCATCTGGTGGACTGAAAAGTCAACTGATTTTTATTACTCTGGTACCTTAATCAGGAAGTTTGTCTTTGCAGCGTTTATGAATGATTTTTAATAAAAGTATCACAATACTGATGACTTTGAATTGATACTCTGAATCACCACCACAAAGTATTGTGCTATTACACTGCATCGGCTCCCCCCCCCCCCCCCCCCCCCCAGTCAGCACGGTCACACATTTGTGGGCTGTGCACGGACTGTGCAGATGTGAGGGGATGACCAAACTGACGTCACATGCTCCTCACGGTTGAGTAAAGCATAAATTCAGCTTCTCGGGTTATTATCATGATCATGAAACTGTCAGATTACAGAGATAATGTCCACTGATTCCCCAACGGCACATAACGTACCTGATTTTAACATTTTTGTTTTGTATTTGACGAGTGAAGACTCTTTATTTGTTCTTTTTTTAAAGCTGGAACTTTGTTTTTGTTGCTTATTCTACCTAAATGGGGCTGAAACTCCCCGTAACTGCAGATACGTGTAACAAAGACATTGTGTTGTGTTTCTGGATGAAGCCATCGTTATTCATCTAACACAGAATTATCTTCTGAACGCTTCCCCACGTGGAGGACACGACGACGGAACACGGACATAGTTTGGACTCAAGAAACGGTCACGTCCCTGCTGAGTTTTAGCGTGTGCTTCCCCTTTGCCTATCAGTTCACGTGTCAAAATATCAAACAAGCCATTTTTGTTTAACTCTTTTTGGGTTTTTTTGGATGGTATTTGGTGAGGCAGCAGTAGCTTTGAGTCCACGCCCCCGAAACCCCCCGACTGTACAGTGGAGGTGGACCGTGTTGGAATTAGAGAGAATATATATGAATATATAAATAAAGTTTTAAAAGGAAAAAAACATCTATTTTAACTATGGAGAGTCTTACCATTACTTTATCTGCTTTGCAAAAGTAAGACTTCCTTTCCTTTGTAAGGTCTACCAAATGGTGTGTTTTTGCACTTTTTCGTTTGCGTTCCGTTTGGTAGCCCACGCTTGTGTTTTGGAGCACTGAATACTTTGTATTGTGTTTACTGTGCCAATTAAATATGCCTGGAAAGGAAACCGGGTTGTCATGTCTGATTTTTTTCTCTCTACTCTTATTAAGGCAGGGCTGCCAGTTTCAATCTTACTGAGGCGCCAAGAAGAGGGCAGTGAATGAAGTCGAGGGCCAGGCATTTATTTTTAACGCCTAATTTTCTTAACTGAAAAAGTGTTGTGAATTAATTGAAAATATCTAGTTATGTATTTTATTTTTTTTTTTAAAAAAAAGGCAAATTCACAGGCATGGGAAACTGAAGAAAAAGGTGTCAAATTTACGTGACTGGTGAAAAAAGTTACAGATTTACAAGACTGGGGGAAAAGTCAAAGTTTATGAGATGGTCACAGATTTACAAAATTGGTGAAAATGATGGGAAAAAGTTGTCAAAATTTGAGATTGGCAAAAAAAATAGTTGCAAATTTACGAGACTGGTAAAAAAACAAACAAAAAAAAGCTGCTATCCAAAGCTGTGGCTGCAAGGATCAAGGCCCTGGATGTTGTCGGGCTGTCATGGCTGACAGGCCTCTGCAGCGTTGCGTGGAGGTCGGGGACAACGCCTTTGGCATGGCAAACTGAGGTGGTGGTTCCTCTCTTCAAGAGACGGGGACCAGAGGGTGTGCTCCAACTTTAGGGGGATCACACTCCTCAGCCTCCCTGGGAAGGTCTATGCCAGGGTACTGGAGAGGAGAGTCCAGCCGTTGGTCGAACCTCAGATTCAGGAGGAGCAATGTGGTTTTCATCCTGGCCGTGGAACATCGGACCAGCTCTTTACCATCTCAAGAATCCTCGAGGGTTCGTGGGAGTTGGCCCAACCAGTCTACATGTGTTTTGTCGCAGATTTATGAGACTGGTCATTGTCATTCATGTGATTCATGTCAAACGGATGTAATTTTCCTGCTGCTACTTAATTGCTGAGAAATCCAGCTCTGTAAGACCTTCGGCACGTTTGGAGCTCAGAAGATCGGGCGCTTGTTTAAGTTGTGCTCCATGGTGAGCCACAGAAACGGGCGTCGTCCTCACACACTCCGATGGACTTCAGGCATGTCTGCCCCGGCCAGAGCGGAGGTGGTTCAGCCGTACCCAGGCCATCGCAACGCTGCAGCTTTGGTAGCGAAGTGCTGCCTCGGGATGCGTTGGGCGGCTGCAGCATGAGCTGAGGGAACCAAGCTGTCCGTGTCTTGTCTTCAGACTTGTCAGCCAGTTTGAGTACCTGGTACACCTGATGGAAGCAGGAGGAGTACCAGAAACCATGAAGAGCATATTTGAGTAGACATGAGAGTTAAGAGACTTCATCATCAGTTTGCAACTTTTTTTTGGTCTCACAATTTTGCCTTTTTTTCCACCAGTTTTGTAGAGTTGTCAAATTGGCAACTCTACAACAATTTTTTTTTTTCACAAGTTCTACTACATCACGCTATAATGTAAGATATAGGCAGATATTTCATGTCACTGTTGTGAGGGGAAATAAACAGAACATTTTCTCCAGAGTAAAGATTGAGGGGGACACTAGGTAGTCAGGGCACCAAGCAAGGTTGTGTTGAGGGGCCCCTGTCTTTGTAATAAGCAAGATTTCAGACCTTTTAAAACAAACCTTTTTTTTCTAGATGAAGAGAGAAAATTTAAGGCATTACATAGAATAAAAACTGAACCAGCATTGCAAATTTATTTTTTTTTAAAAAGTCATTTGATTTTAAAAAAAGTTGTATGTTCACAAGAAAAAAAATTAATAATTATCAGAAAAAAATTGCATATCCCTGGAAAAAAGTGGCAAATTTACAAGGAAAAAGTCACAACTTGATTTAAAAAAAAGTTGCAACTTTACAGCAAAAATGTAGCAAATTTATTAGGAAAAAAGCAGCAAAATTGAAAGGAAAAAGTTGCAAATTTATGAACGTGGCAAACTTGTGCAAAGAAAGTAGCAAATTTGCAAGAAAAATGTTGCAATTTGGTTTTAAAAAGTTGTATACAACAAAAAAGCAAATTTATGAGAAAAAAAATCGCAAATTTTAAAGAAAATGTGTGGAAAAAGTTGCAAATTTACAAGGAAAAAAGTAGCAAATTTATGAGAAAAGTTGCAGATTTAAAAGAAGTTGCAAATTCACAGGAAATGCACCTTTTTTTAATTTTATTTTTTGCATTGGTGCTATATTGGGAAAGGGGGTGCAATTCTCTTTTTTCAAGCTTGGGGGGGCATGTCCCTCTTGCCCCCCCCCCCCCTTTGAGTTTACGCCTATAGTAAAAATAAAAGTGAAGTTGTGAAGTCTTCTGGCCAATGAAATGGTGAAAACGTGTGGCTTGTAATACCCACCATGACCAGCAGGGGGCAATCATACTCCATTCAAAAACTACCAAAAAGCAAAGGAGGATCTCGCTTTTTCTTCCCGTTCTCCTTACTTGTGGTTTGGTTTAAAGTGACACTGCTGAGAACTTTTTTTGCAGAGACTTAAGTGAGACAACTTCCACTAAGTCTGGAAAACATTAAATTGTTGCATGCTGCGCAGCTCAGGCAGCATTTCACCTCACCTCTTAAAACCCACTTTCTAACAGCCTCTGCTCCCCATAGAAACCCAGCTGCTGTCGCTTGAAACAGCAAAAGAAAATTAATTGCTTCAGTGAATCCTGCAGGGCCAGATTGTTTCTGTTGCCAACATGATTAAGAGCTACTTTCTCTCTCCTTTTAATTGGTTTATTTGGTGGGACAAGTTGCTCATCAATTCACATTATTGGCAAGAATTGTGTGTTATTGGGGCCAGGGAGGATACCGAGCGTATTTAAAGTTTTTAAAGACTTGTGCAGACATGAGAAACATCCTCATTGTGCAAAGAGATGAGAAACAAAGAGGCAACAGTGTAATATGTGCATACTAATAAGAATAACTGAATTCATGCTCAGAATAAATATGTAGCGTGAAGCTAACTGCATGATGTCAACAATGAAAAATTGGATCGCGTGGCAGCACCCAAAATTATAGTTCCTGGTACAGATTTTGGAGTTTAGCACTAAAGATTACTGGCGTAGTTGTGACTTAGCCACAGTGAGTTTAGCCGCTCACTTAAATCACCACCAGAACCAAAGTGAAAAATCATTAAACAGGGTAAAGATGCTCTGTACCAGATTATAGCATTCTCACCAATTTCCATCTGTAGTCCCTGAGGCAGGAAAGAAGATATTAAAAGAAAATCAGCACATAGAAAGCAATTCAGGTCGGGTTTCAGAAACTATTGTCCCTGAAACAAGCAGGGAGTAAGTTTAAAAGATAAAAAGAGAAACGGCACACATGGAAACAATTTTAAGAGTACAATTCAAATCCCATTTAAGAAAGAGAGTCAATGCTGGCAGGCTTCATTACTTAAAATCCATTTTTTAGTCTCTCTGGAAAAGTCTCTGTAATTTGTTCTGGTCTTCAAAGCAGTGGGGAGCTTGTTCCATTGCATTATAGCTTTGTATGAGAATGCTGATTGTCTAAAAGCAGTTTTACATAGGGGGATGCAACACCACCACCTAGAGGAAGTCCTTGCTATTCTGGTATTTTGTTCAGAAGATGGGTACACAAAAGTTTTAAGAGGTGGAGGTGCAGAACCATGGATAATTTTAAAAAACAACCATATATGCATACATGATCATATTTTCAGTTTAACATCTTGTGTTTGGCAAGTATACCACAATGGTGATACTGTTGTGTCGTCTTATCCAGAATTTTTATGGATTGTTTATACAGGGATTCCAAGGGTTTCAGAGTCGTACTGTTGGCTTGTGACCAGCATGAGATGCAATAGGTGAAATGTGTCAAAATCATGACATTCAGAAAGGTTTTTGATCCATTTAGTGTGTGTTTCGGATGCATCAAAAGTTTGCAAGGTTGTATTTCAGAATGTGGCTCATCAGTTTTATGTGCTTTTTAAAGCTGAGCGTGGGATCTTAATGTGATGCCCAAATACTTAAACTCTTACATTTTCTATATTTGCTCCATTTACAGTTATACTTGGATAGTGCCGATGATTTTGTTTGTTGGTAAAATACATGGTAGCTGTTTTCCCTATGACCAGAGTGAGGCATGATTGATTAAGCCATTTTGGCACTTTCTCCATTGCTATCATTAACTTGTCAGCCACTTGTTTGGCATCCTTCCCATGTGTGTAGATGACTGTGTCATCTGCATACATCTGAATTTTACGTGAGAGAGAGTGCAGTATCATGAATATGGTAACTGCAGGGAATCACCACATTTACTATACTCATGATACCACATGACCTGAAGTGTAATATTGCTTTTATACAACAGTTCCACAAGCAGTTTATTAAATGACAGCAATACAGGACAAAATATTAGGATTTTTGTTTGTTTAACCAGTTATTTTACTCCGGTTTACTCCGGGATTTCTCCGGTTTCCTCCCACATGCCAAAGACATGCATGTTAGGTTAATTGGCTGTTCTAAATTGTCCCTAGATATCTGTTTCCTATAGGCCCTTAGAATAGAGGGTTAGTATTAATGAAAGCGCTTTGAGTGGTCTTTGTGACTAGAAAAGCGCTATATAAGTGCAGGTTAGTTAGTTAGTTAGTTATTCTGTTCCACCTTCAAAAATAGTCCCTTCAGTTCTCATGTCTGTTCTTTTCATCTTCTCTGTCCCCTCACCCCTCAGCCAGTCGCAGCAGATGACTGCCCCTCCCTGAGCCTGGTTCTGCTGGAGGTTTCTTCCTGTTAAAAGGGAGTTTTTCCTCTCCACCGTCGCCAAGTGCTTGCTCACAGGGGATCACCTGATTGCTGGGGTCTTTCTGCAACTGTGGGGGTTCCCCCCTACAGTTGATAGTGCTATGAGATGACTGTTGTTGTGAAATGGCGCTATATAAATAAAGTTGAATTGAATTGAATTCTAAATGTACCCAGTTAACTGTTGCTAAGCACCTCCATGAGCATAATATAGAAAAGAATAGGCCTATTGTCTTTTTTGCACACATGTAAACAAATTAAATATTGTCCAGTGTAGAAGTCAGTGTTTATAATACATACCAGTCATCTGTTGGGTTTGTGGGTCCCCGTTACATTGTGCCGGTGACTAGTTAGCGTACCAGGTATTTGGCTTCAGCTCACTTCGCTTGCTTTTTCTTGGCATTTTCAGATGAAATAAAGAGTCCATCACCACAAAGGTTCTGTGGTTTGCTAATCGAGACAAGAAATTCCAACTCTAGTTTGTGAAATATATTGTGGATGTTTACAAGGATAGGACTTCTGGGTCACGGACGTATGATTTCTTTTTAAACAGTGCCTCACTTTGGAAATTAAGGTATGCAACATAGTATTACAGTTCTCACATATTTATAAAAAGCCACTGATAGAGTTGACAGCGTTGACTGTAAATAACAGTAATACATAATCTCAGCTGTTATCTGCATGGCTTATTTTATTGTTAATTATGTGGGCAGCATCCTTCAGTGATTGTTGTGAGCCTGGTGAGCTTATAATTGGTAGCATTATTGGTTCCTCTTACTAAACCACTCCGACAAACACTGTATGAGGTCAAATGAACACGGGGACCGCGCTAGGCTAAGCTAATGGAGCTAACAAACACTTTGATTGTAAAGACAATCAAAATGTGAAAAAATGAACTTTATACATTAAAAAAAAACTACAATATAAGGAAGGTGGATAAATTGATTTAATTAGGAAAAACTGTGTTCTAAAAGTAAGTGATGCTGTTTGGCTTTTAGCAGAAAAAAATAAGTATGCTATGCTACAATGTGCAAGAGATCTATAAGCTTGCTTTCATATGTTGAGAATCTTTACCCCCAACACCGTCTTGTCTTAAACCTGCTACTCGTTCCTAAAGACCAAGATGGCAGCAGGCCTCAAGACAGAAGTAAATAAACGACCCGTCTTATTTTATGACTCCTACTCCTTCATATACGCAAAGGGATTAGGTGCTCATCCTCCAGCTTCTCTAAAAATGACTGTTTTCAGCTTTTCTTTAAGGATTGATTAAACTTGCCTCAGACTTATCTCCCATCTGTCTGCGGCAGCCACAAATAAGTCAGGGTGCAATCTCCACAGACTTATGAGTATCATTCAGCTCCTGATGGCTCATTCACAGCTTTTGTGTGCCTTTATAAATGTTTAAAATGGGATTTATTTTATGTGTTTAAAAAGGGCTCTTCTCTGTTCCCTGAGGCAGAATGTTTAGCTGAAAGGTCCCATTCACCGCACTTCTCCCACATGTTGACAGCTCCCGTGGGTCTTACTGAAATGTTTGTGACATATTTTGGTCAAATTGCCTTTTTTTTTTTCCACAATATCTTTATTGAACCTTTTTTTTTTTTTTTTAACAAACATGATACAAACAATCAAACACTAACACTAAAGTACTACAAAAAAAAAAAAAAATGCACTAAAAACACCAACAACCACCAACAAAATCAAGTCTTCAACAATGCTCCTCTGTTTAGTCTAGACAATCCAATACATAAGTATACATATTATGTTCACCAGTTTGGAATTTACAAGGTCCACACACATCATTCACCTTCTTCTTCAAGAGTTATGTTTAAATTTTTTACATAATCAATAAAAGGTCTCCATATATTCTCAAACACAATTTCCTTTGATTTCAGTATATATGTTATTCTTTCTAATGGAAGGTTTGTTAACATCTGTCTTAACCACTGAGTCACATCTGGTCTATGAGTCTTTTTCCATAATAGTGCAATACATTTTTTGGCATTAAGCAAACTGAGGTCTATGAATGTTCTTTCACTTTTATTAAAATTATGCTTTTCTGGGTACAGACCCAACAAAAACAGTTTAGGATTCAATATGATTTGTTTTGAGATTATTTTTTCAATTGTTACCCTCACCTCTTCCCAAAACATTCTTATTAATCTACATTCCCATAAACAATGAAATAGGGTTCCTTTACTTTCCATGCATTTTGTGCATGTATCTGGTATATTTTTGTTATATCTATTTAACTCCTCCGGTGTAACATACATCCGCATTAACCATTTGAAATGTATCAATTTAAGGCGTGCATTTATTGATTTGGTTTGAGCTTCTGTACAAGCCAATTCCCATTGTTCCTCTGAAATTTCAGTTTGCAGATCTTCTTTCCAGTAGTTTAATCTTTTCAGTGAATTTTCACTTGAAGATAGTGTCAATGAGTTATAAAACTCTGAAATAATACCCTTTCTTTTACTATCTTTCATCAACATTTTTTCCAAGGATGAATAAATAGGTCGAGTGAGAGCTTTATTTTGATTTGATCGAATAAAGTTTCTAAGTTGAAGATATTTAAAAAAATGTGTTCTATTGAGATTAAATTTGATCCTCAGCTCTTCAAAAGACATTATGTTGTCTGCACATGGCAAATATAAATCCTGAATCTTTTGTATCCCTTTTAAATTCCATACTTTAAATACAGCGTCCGCTCTCCCTGGTTTAAAATATTGATTACCCCATATTGGACTAAATTGTGACAATAACTGTGGTTCTTTTAAATAGTTTTTAGCTTCACACCATATTTTGATCATATGCTTTACAAATGGATTTTTAACTTGTTTTTGTAATTTTTTTGCCGAATCTGAGTATATGAATATGGGAAGAGGTAAAGGTAAATTGTATGATTCCATTTCAGTCCAGTGAGGGAGATCATTTGATGAAAAATAATATGTCATAGACCTCAGTTGTGCCGACCAATAATACAACATAAAATTTGGACATTTCAGACCTCCACGATCAAATGGTAAATATAATAAAGACAAACGTAATCTAGCCCTCCTGTTGTTCCATATCAATTCCACTAACTTTTTTTTTATTCTTGAGAATAGATCTAAAGGTGGTGATAAGGGAATGTATTGAAATAAATAAAGTATTTTAGGTAAAATATTACTTTTAAGTATATTGATTCTCCCGATCATCGACATTGGTAGTGACATCCATCTCTGAGTTAACTCATTGATATGTGACATTAAGGCTTCATAGTTGACACTGGCGACTGATTCTAGCTTAGGCATAATTTGGATTCCTAAATATTTAAACTGATTTACAACATTGAATTGATTTACCTCAGGGGCTGGGTAATTTCTCTGGGTCTCATTTAGCATTAATAATGAAGATTTAGTTTTATTTATTTTATATCCTGATATTTCCCCAAAATTCTTTATTAAATTCAACAAGGTTGGAATTGATTTTTTTAGATTCGACATAAACAAAATTATATCATCGGCGTACAGGGAGATTTTATGTTCTGTTGGTCCAACTTTAATTCCATATATTTGTGAATGTAAACGTATCGCTATCGCTAAAGGTTCAATTGCCATAGTAAACAGTAAAGGTGAAAGTGGACAGCCTTGTCGACATCCTCTATTGATTTTTATTGGTTTTGAAATATTGTTATTTGTTAGGATTTCTGCTGTAGCATTATTGTATATTATTTGAACCCATTTTATGAAATTATTTCCAAGTCCAAACCTTTGTAGGACTTCAAAAAGAAAGGGCCATTCAACTCTATCAAAGGCCTTTTCGGCGTCCAATGATAGGAGAGCTGTATCCGGTGCTTCTTTATTAAAATAAATAATATTAAATAGTCTTCTTACATTATGGAAGCCTTGTCTACCCTTTATAAAGCCATTCTGATCTCGATTAATAATATTTGGTAAAATTTCTTGTATTGGTCTTGCTAAAATTTTACAGATTATCTTAAGGTCGGCGTTTAATAGGCTTATTGGTCTCATATTTTCACATTTATTAGAGGGCTTACCTGGTTTTGGCAGCAGTATAATTAAGGCATTATTTATGTATGATGGTAAATTATTATTTTGAAATGCTTCTAAAACCATTTCCAAAAAAGGTTTTATTAATTTATTCTTAAATTTTTTATAAAGGTCAACTGGAAGACCATCTGGTCCTGCACTTTTTCCTGATTTCATATTATCAATGGCTAGCCCAACTTCTTCTTGACTAATTTTAGACTCCAATATCTCCCTGTTTTCATTTGGAATACACGGTATAGGTAGTTCGTTCAAAAACCCATTTAGTTTTGTTAAATCAGGTTCATTTTTGGTATCATATAATTTTTCATAGTAATCTCTAAAGGCTCTATTAATTTCTAAAGGATCTATAACTACCTGTCCATTACTTATAATACTGGTAATTGGTGTTTTAATTTCCAATTGTTTAATCTGCCATGCTAATAATTTTCCTGATTTTTCACCTTGTTCATAAAAAGATTGTTTCAATCTTAGAAGACTCGAGGCAGCTCTATTCGCTGATTTTTTGTCGTATTCAGCTCTCAAAATCAGTAATTCATTCTCCAACCTTGGGTCACTTCCTGCATACACTTTTTCCTGAAGATTTTTTATTTTATGTTCCAATTTAGCTCTCTCCTCTCGAGTCTTCTTAGATTTTGATCCTGTATAACTAATAATATGTCCCCTAATAAAAGCTTTGAAAGCCTCCCACTTTACACATGCTGATGTTTGTGTAGTATTGATGTCAAAGAACTCGTCTATCTGTTTTTCTATATACTTGACAAATTCCTCATCCTGAAGCCATTTATGCTGAAATTGCCATCTACCTGATTCCTTTGTCAATTTTTTATCTACATATATTAGACAACAGGGTGCATGATCAGAGATCACGATGTTATCATAAAAGCAGTTTTGAATCTTGGACCTTAATTCTGTGGAAATCAAAAAATAATCAATACGTGAGAATGTCTTGTAGGTACTGGAATAACAAGAATAGGCTTTAACTTGTGGTTTCATTTCTCTCCATATATCTAACAATCTCAATTCTTTCATAAAATGATTAATAGTCATCCTACATCCAATGTGCGTACAATCCAGTCCTGTTGATCTATCCACACCTGGATTCAATGTACAATTAAAATCCCCTGCTATTATATGTTGCCCTGTAAGTGATGATAAGATGAGAAATAAATTAGCAAAGAACTTCTGATCATCTATATTGGGACCATATAAGTTCACAAGATTTATATTTTCTAATAGCAAAGAACCTTGAATGATTACATATCTTCCAAATTTGTCTCCAATTACATTTTTCACTTGAAAAGGAACTGATTTATGTATGAGAGTCATAACTCCCCTGGCTCGGGATGAAAATGAAGAGGTGAATACACTTCCCTGCCATCTACTCCTAATTCTTTTAACATCCTCCTCTATCAGATGAGTTTCTTGTAAAAACACAATTCTTGAACCCATGTCCTTTATTTTATTCATAACTTGTTTAAGTTTTTTTAAATTTTGTAGACCTCTGCAATTCCATGAAGTTAAATTAAGATTAACACTTTGGTCCATGATCAATAGAGAGTTTGGGATTACCTTGCAGTGTAAACATGCTCATACAGAGAAGCAAAAACATGAGTGGTTGAACATTCATCCTACAAACTACACACAAACAAATTTCCCCTTCCCACACTTGTGGCAAACCCCCCAAAATCAAAAGAAAAATTCTGTCTCCCGATATAGCCATCGACCGTTCCACACCCACGGGGAACAGCCTAAGCCACTCCTTCTTCATCCTCCCAATCACCCTAACTCTACTGCTTTTAATGACGTAACATTAACTCTCCTCTGTAGTTTTCCAACTTAACTCCAAAATTTTTAACAACTTTGTACATCATAGTTTTTTTTTTTTTTGGTTTGTTTTGTTTTTGTTTTGTTTTTTTAATATATAATACAATCTATATTTTGTAAACTTACTATTTACTTCAAGTCAGTCAGATGCCTGTGCAAATGCTTAATTATTCTACCTTATATTTTGTTCATGCTTAGCTCCCACCAGTTTCTTCTTCTTCTTTGATCTTCTTGATGAACTCCTGCGCCTCCTCTGGGGTCTTGAAAATGTGGGTTCTGCCCTCATACGTGGTCAGCAGTCTCGCAGGATAGATTACACCATGACGAATCCCAAGGTTGCGCAGCTCCTTACGTACGGGATCAAACTGCTTCCTCAATTGCTGGATTCCTGTGGCCAAATCTGGGTAGAACCGCACCTGCTGGTCCTGGTGTTTAATCTCTCCTTTAGCACGTGCAGCGTTGAAGATCTTCATCCTGTCTCTGTTGCTAAGAAACTTCATAATTAAGGTCCTCGGCGGTCCCTTATCTCTCCGTGGGCCAATACGATGTGCTTTTTCCAGAACCACTGCTGATTGCAACTCCTCGCTGCCCAGCACCTCCGGAATCCACTTTTCCAGAAAGGAACATACGTCCCGACCTTCTGATTCCTCTGGAAGACCCACCAGCCTCAAATTATTCTGTCTCGACCGAGATTCCAAATCCAAAATATTATCTTCCAGAGATTTATTTTTTTTTTCCAAAGTGCGCACCTTTAATTGAAGACGGGTGACGTCATCTTCAGCACTAGCGAGACGGAGCTCCATCTGCGCCGTTCGTTCTACACAGTCACCCAATTCCTTTCTTATTCCTTCCAACGCTGTCATAATCCCATCAAATCTAGAGGAAAAGTCCGCTCTCATTGAACTCATGGCAGCCATCAGCGCATCTGCGCCATTCCCCGCAGAAATCGCACCGTTGCCAGCCTCCTCCGCCATATATGGAGTTTTGTTTGCTGCGTCACAGACCTGAAAGTCCGTTAATTTGGACTGTTTCGGTGGCTCGCTTTTTCCTTTTCCTGGTTTTCCAGCCTTAGGCTTCGCCGACATATCCTCGCCCAAATGCTGGGATACGTTCTGTCCCAAATGAGAGAGTTATTTGCCGATTTTTTTCTCCAGGAGCAGAGCAGAGCGAGACACGTCCGTCCTACGTGGCAGCCATAACCGGAAGTCGGTCAAATTGCCTTTTAATGTTTAATTATGGCAGTGTCATTGTGAGTCATCTTTTGCAGCCTTCCTCAGAACGGTTCGTTTCAGTGCATGTCTCTTTAAATGCCTAAAGGTGCGTTCAGACCAAATGCTAACATGCAAATTTTTCATGCAGTGCAATTACATGTTAATGTAAACAGGCGAATATACTTATTCTATATATACTTATACTACTATATTTGCCGTCTGAGTGAGTTGTAGACAGGTGGAGTTGCCTTTATAACTTCTGCAGCTGTGTTCTACCTGCTGTGGAAATCCCCAAAACACTGTCATGTTTAGGTTTACATTATCCAACAGTTCTCTCACTTGGAAAAATTGTCCTTGCCTCCAAAACTTCACTCAGATGATGATTGTTTAGACTGCTAGCCTTCATTAGCACATCTGTGGCAAAAGTCCATGGATGGATAACTCCGACACTCCAATTCAACCGCAGAGCCCCCGGCCCATCTGTCTGCAGATGAGTGGCAGTCTCATTTTCAAACTAGCTTACTCTCTAGTTTTGATACTTTAACTCCGGTGTTGACAGAATCTCAAGGCTAATTACTAGCTAGCACTACCAAATCCCTCAGATGCACAAATGCCAAAATTTGTATGTTTTCCACATGTTTACATCAACACTACAGGTATTCACTTCGTGCATTTTGTCTAAATGCACCTTAACTCTTTAGCTGTCCCAGTTGCCATATGGCGATCCGTTTTCGTCCATCGTGGACGATGTTTTGCATTTGCTCCATCATTTACACTCTCTACTAAATCTACAAACTCATGATTATCCCATGTGAATTTCGTTTGTATTACGTGGCTATTTTTCCTGTTTAATGCATTTTTCCTGTGAGAATCCATGACGATCGTGGGCGCCGCCATCTTGGTGCTGTGAGCTCAGTTTTTCGCCCATCGTGGTCGTTGTTTCGCGTTTGGTCAGTCATTTACACTCTCTACCACATCTACAAACTCTTACGATTATCCCACGTGAATTTCGTTTGTATTACGTGGCTATTTTTCCCGTTTCATGCAGTTTCAGTCAGAATCGCCGCCACCATGATTGGTCATGGCGATGACCACATTGGTGTTGTCAGCTCATAGCGGAAAAAGGAAGAAGAATAATGAGGATTTCTTCTTCTTTGCTGTATTCCATGTCAGCCATGATTCCTCCAGCACGTGCCTGCCACCTTCTGAACGGTCAGATCAATACAGATCAGTACAAATTCTCAGTAAAGCCGGGGGACGTCAATAAGTTGACAGGTGCAGTTGCTGTGCTGTGCCACTGGGGGCGTGCGACCCATCCATGCAGTGTGGACAATTAGAGGGTTAATACGTGGTGACGACACATTCCGACATGCTGTAACCATAGCAACATCAGTACGGCTGATACATAACACAATGAGTAAGGGCGCTGATGAATAATGGTCAACAGATTTGCCGTGACCCTGGTTGAAAATCATTGTGCTAGACTATAACCCAAGTCATTTTTTAGTGTTTTGTTGTGATGAGAACGCTTCTCTATTCCAAATGTAGGGGCTTCCCAACACAGTCTTGCACAAAGCCCCCAAAAAGCTACAAACGGCTCTGCCTACAATCTAAATTCTGATAGAACTCCACACTGCTGTTTCAGCTCGAACCTTTTCCCATGAATGAATAAACTCGCTGTATAAATTCAGCAGCTTGTCTGAAGGTTTAATTTTCTCTTTTCTTGGCCACTTACCTCAGTGTGCGTTTTACCTGCCGGTTTCCGTCCATTCCATGACTGGTATGTTCCTGTCGGGACCGGAGCAGGACGCCTGGTGATGGGGAAAGCACACCTCTGGACCCCAGCCCAGCCTGCCCAGTCCATCTGTGAAAACCATCAGCGCCATCATCTCATTTCTGCGTACGTCTGTGTGTTTTATGGAACCTATGCAGCTTGTATTCAGTTGTGGACTTGATTTGAAGTTTACTGTGGGTTAGTTCCCAGGAGGTTTCAGGTTTTTTTAAAGCTCTTTTGATATTCACAGTGGACGTTACCTCATCCTTTTGTGATGGACTGGTTCTCCGTTTTGGGGTTCTGAACATTCAGCAAAATTCCCAACCAATTATCTGAAGCCTTAACTTCCTTAACAGTTTAAATGTTGTGCAAATGTTCAGCAGAAGAGCTGTTTCTGACTATAAAAGAGAGTATGCAGATGCTATATGCAGCCTCAGCCACTAGGGGGCGCCAAGCTGCAAGTTCACTCAACATTTTTTTTCCTGCGGAATCCAAAATTACCTTCAGTTTTTTTCTTGTGCATTTTCTCACAAATTGTCTTGTACTTTTTCTCTTGTAAATTTGCTATTTTTATGCCTCGGTGAAAAGGGAGGCATACGGTAATCACTCAATCCATCTGTGTGTGGATGGTTGTATCTGTCTGTCCGCCTGTCTGTTTCAGTTCGCCCAGTCAAAATTAAGTGTAACTAAAGGCTTGTATCATTGTATCGCCATATTTTCTCGACTTTTAATTTGCCAGAATTCCGAGATAAGGTTTTATTTTTGAAACAAACACAAATTTAATTCACCTTTAGCATTAATGGAGCCCGTAAAAAAGGTATTGTAATAACTATGCCAGGACACTAGGGGTGGCAGTGCAACTTTTTTACAGCACAACACAGCACATTTTTTTACAGCCTGTGGAGCTGAACTGTTATAAAATAGTGGTTACTGAAAAAAACACGTATTCAGCAACTACACCATTTATTCATCACATCGATTGTTTTCACACTGATTTTGCAGTTTAGTTTTGCAGAGGAAGGACGAGGTAAAACTCGTTAACTCTTTGTGTGTGTCTGTCGCTGAATTGCGACATAACCCATAGCAGTCAAGAGTGGTAAATATTTTTTGTCAATAAAATAGTTCAGATTTCCAAGGCTATAACTTGAAAGTGGTAAGAGATAATGGCTTACTGTCAATTTGAAAGATGTAAAATATGAGCCAGAGTTTCAGATAGGAATAAATTTATGCATCTAATTTGCATAATGTCACGGCACCTCTTTAAATTCCATAACTCAGTCAAAACTGGACTTTGGACGTACACTACCGTTCAAAAGTTTGGGGTCACCCAGACAATTATTTTGTGTTTTCCATGAAAAGTCACACTTATTTACCACCATGAGTTGTAAAATGAATAGAAGATATAGTCAAGACATTGACAAGGTTAGAAATAATGATTTGTATTTGAAATAATAATTTTTTCCAGATATTCAACCTGCTCAAAGGAAGGTCAGTTTTATCACTTCTCTAACCAGCTAAACTGTTTTCAGCTGTACTAACATGATTGCACAAGGGTTTTCTAATCATCCATTAGCCTTCTGATGCAATGAGCAAACACATTGTACCATTAGAACACTGGAGTGATAGTTGCTGGAAATGGGCCTCTATACACCTATGTAGATATTGCACCAAAAACCAGACATTTGCAGCTAGAATAGTCATTTACCACATTAGCAATGTATATTAGATATTAGAGTGTATTTCTGATTAGTTTAAAGTTATCTTCATTGAAAAAAAAACAGTGCTTTTCTTTCAAAAATAAGGAAATTTCTAAGTGACCCCAAACTTTTGAACGGTAGTGTATTTACACAAAGAATGGTTCAGTCTTTTGACACCATTTTTTGTACAGAGGTACCTCATCATCTTATCTTCAAAGTATATGAACAAGAAATCAGTACATTAAAACCCCCCAGAAATTTCTCACTTACTTTTGACAAAGGGGGGCTGGCTGGTGTGGTCGCTGTGTTTTCACCCATCATGATCATTAGTTTGTGTTCTGTTGGTCATTTAAAGTCTCTACCGCATCTACAAAGTCTTATGATTATCCCACATAAACCGCTTGTATCCCATGGCTATTTTCTGCCTACAAAGCCGACAAAGTGATGGTTACCGTCCTTCATCCTTCTTCTTCCACTTAATCCTTTTTGGGTTGCGGGGGGGCTGGAGTCTATCCCAGCATCATTGGGCGAGAGGCAGGGTACACCCTGGACAGATTGCCAGTCCATCGCAGAGCCAACATAGAGAGACAGACAACCATTCACCCTCACAGTCATACCTAAGGACAATTTAGAATCCCCAGTTTGATGCCAATTAACCTAACTTGCATGTTTTTGGCATGTGGAAGGAAACCAGAGAAATCCCACGCAGATACGGGGAGAACATGCAAACCCCACACAGATCACTGTTGGTTGGGGGCTGGGATCGAACCCAGGATCCCCCAGCCAAGGGTGAGTTTCTGTGCTGCTGCAGTGCTAACCACTCCACCACTGCGCTGCCCGTGACGGTTACCGATCATGGCCATATTAGCTTTTTTTTTTTTTAGCATTTTAGCCCAGAAAGCTAATATGGCCGTGATGGTTACTGATCACAGCCATATTAGCTTTCTGAGCTAAAATGCTAAAAACAGGAAAAGGAAATGAAGAGTTCTTCTTCTGTGGTGTATTACGTGTCATCCATTGAGTCCTCCAACGGATGTCTGCCACCTTTTGAAACTGGCAAATCAGTACAAATCAGTACAAATCTCCTATGCGGCTGATCATGTCAGTGAGACAACAGGCGCAGTGCCACGCTCTGCCACTAGGGGCATGCAAAGTCACACACTCAAAGAGTTAAAAACTCACTAAAAACTCCATTCCTCCCCGCAAATGGTCACAGTGAACTGTGCATACGCCTGGAAACTGCCACCAGAGGGAAGTACTGAGGAATCCCCCAATACTGAGTGAACAAATGTCCGTCTTTTTGCCCGTCTGTTTTCTTCCTCTGCCACTAAACAGCAAAAGCTCCTGTTCAGCTTGATTGTCATTGTATTCACGTACCTCCGTCGCTTCGCCATTTAAAATGTTTGCCAGCGTGCTCTTCTTTTTCTTGGATTGCAGCTGTTCAAATCAGTTTGGTGGCTCTTGGCTGCCACCGACAGTACGAGTACATGAACCGCAGATTATTTTCACTGCGCATGTGTGTACTCCAAAACTACTGGATGGATTTGGATGAAATTTTTTACCAGAAGTGGTCCTTGGGCTAGAGAGAAACCCATAACATTTTGGTGATGATCCCAGAATGCATACCTCCGCCAAGGCTCCGGCACCGAGGTATCGGCGCCTTGGTGCTTTAATTAGGGCCCGAGCCACTGACAGTGTCAGTGGGTGAGAGCCCTGTTCTATTTGTTAGTATTTTTAGGGCCCGAGCCACTGACAACGTCAGTGAGCGAGAACCCTATTGTAATTGTTAATTTTTTTTTTCTTCTTCTTCTCCATCTAAGATCTTATTTTTGGGGGTAGTCAGCATGCATGAAAACTCACCACTTTTGCAGGGACCTCAAGACTGGTAAAAAATTTAATATTTTGGAGGAATTATGAATGACCCCACAAAGATGGCTCTACAGTGCCACTTATAAGACATGTGAAGTCAATGGGGAGTGGCACACGCTTACTTTTGTGTAGAAAGATGAAAATTGGGTTAGATGTTTTATCATGTCAAGACATGCAAAAAACTCCATAGAAGTGATGGTCTACACCCAACAGGAAGTCAGCCATTTTGGCAGGAAGTGGCAGTGACCAGATTTCCTCCTCACGCATTTGATCGAACTTGTCCTAGGGTTTTAGTCCGATTAAGCTCATTTGTGGTGACAGTCATCTATACCCATGTGTCATTAAGTTATTGAAAACTTTTCCAAAAGCTCGACGGTTTAGCCGTAGGGGCGTGGCAAAGTTTGATGCCTCACCATAATCATTCCATGGCCATTCTGACGGCAATAACTCTGGTATGCATTGTCGGATTTCAACCAAATTCAGTATTATGGATATTAGTCCAATTCCAAACAGTTCTATAGAACGATATTCGTAGAAATCTACAGCGCCACCTATAGGAGGCAGAAAGTTTTGCATCAGAAAGTTTGCATCATGTTGTTTTTTTTAATACCTCGGGAATGGAATGTCGGATTGATACCAAGATAGGTATGATGTATATGGGTATGCCTCTGAACAATTACAGCTATGAATATTCATGAGTAGCAATAGCGCCCTCTCTTGGAGACATGAAGGTTAAACCAAAGGTTTTCTTCAATAGCTCTGAAATAAACAGTCTGTTACCATTTATGGTGACAATCATCTATACCCATGTGCCATCAAAAGCTGTTGAAAACTTTTCCAAATGCCTGACTGTTTGGCGGAAGGGGCGTGGCCAAGTTTGCAGTATCACCATCACCTTTCCAATGGCTTTTACTCTGGCATACAGTGGGGCAAAAAAGTATTTAGTCAGCCACCAATTGTGCAAGTTCTCACACTTAAAAGATGAGAGAGGTCTCCAATTTTCATCGTAGGTATACCTCAACTATGAGAGACAAAATGAGAAAAAAAAAGTCCAGAGAATCACATTGTCTGACTTTTAAAGAATTTATTTGCAAATTATGGTGGAAAATAAGTATTTGGTCACCTACAAACAAGCAAGATTTCTGGCTCTCACAGACCTGTAACAACTTCTTTAAGAGGCTCCTCTGTCCTCCACTCGTTACCTGTATTAATGGCACCTGTTTGAACTTGTTATCCGTATAAAAGACACCTGTCCACAACCTCAAACAGTCAGACTCCAAACTCCACTATGGCCAAGACCAAAGAGCTGTCACACCAGGAACAAAATTGTAGACCTGCACCAGGCTGGGAAGACTGAATCTGCAATAGGTAAGCAGCTTGGTGTGAAGAAATCAACTGTGGGAGCAATTATTAGAAAATGGAAGGCATACAAGACCACTGATAATCTTCCTCGATCTGGGGCTCCACGCAAGATCTCACCCCATGGGGTCAAAATGATCACGAGAACGGTGAGCAAAAATCCCAGAACCACACGGGGGACCTAGTGAATGACCTGCAGAGAGCTGGGACCAAAGTAACAAAGGCTACCATCAGTAACACACTACGCCGCCAGGGACTCAAGTCCTGCAGAGCCAGACGTGTCCCCCTGCTTAAGCCAGTACATGTCCAGGCCGATCTGAAGTTTGCTAGAGAGCATTTGTATGATCCAGAAGAGGACTGGGAGAATGTCATATGGTCAGATGAAACCAAAATAGAACTTTTTGGTAAAAACTCAACTTGTCATGTTTGGAGGAGAAAGAATGCTGAGTTGCATCCAAAGAACACCATACCTACTGTGAAGCATGGGGGTGGAAACATCATGCTTTGGGGCTGTTTTTCTGCAAAGGGACCAGGACGACTGATCCGTGTAAAGGAAAGAATGAATGGGGCCATGTATCGTGAGATTTTGAGTGAAAACCTCCTTCCATCAGCAAGGGCATTGAAGATGAAACATGGCTGGGTCTTTCAGCATGACAATGATCCCAAACACACCGCCCGGGCAACGAAGGAGTGGCTTTGTAAGAAGCATTTCAAGGTCCTGGAGTGGCCTAGCCAGTCTCCAGATCTCAACCCCATAAAAAATCTTTGGAGGGAGTTGAAAGTCCGTGTTGCCCAGCGACAGCCCAAAACATCACTGCTCTAGAGGAGATCTGCATGGAGGAATGGGCCAAAATACCAGCAACAGTGTGTGAAAACCTTGTGAAGACTTACAGAAAACGTTTGACCTCTGTCATTGCCAACAAAGGGTATATAACAAAGTACTGAGATGAACTTTTGTTATTGACCAAATACTTATTTTCCACCATAATTTGCAAATAAATTCTTTAAAAATCAGACAATGTGATTTTCTGGATTTTTTTTTTGCATTTTGTCTCTTGTAGTTGAGGTATACCTATGATGAAAATTGGAGACCCCTCTCATCTTTTACAGTGGGAGAACTTGCACAATTGGTGATTGACTAAATACTTTTTTACCCCACTGTACATTGACTGATTTCAGCCACATTTTGTGTGGTGAATAGGTAGCCGATACTGAATTTCTATAACTAATACATACCCGTTCATGCCCGTAGAAACCAAGTATAAGCAAGTATTTCTGTATGCCCATTGCTGAAGGGTCTCCTCCTGTCTCAGACGGCTGTGTTGTTCATAGTCATGCCTGCAGCGTACTGCTGGAGACTGAGGTGCTTCATATTCACGGCATCTTTTCTGACGTGGAGCAGTTCTCCTCATTCTATTGCTCTTCATCTGGTGGGTCTTCTTCTTCATTCAGACCACTGGTTGAGGGATCGTCGTCGGCCTCCGTCGGTCTATGATGACCATGGAAGAGAATCCTAAATGTCTACTCTGCTGGAACAGCACCACCTGTGGCTGAACAGGCCGATGCACACCGGTGTTCTACCTTCCAGCGTTGGGCGTTAGTAGGATTCAAGCCTGGGCAGGAAGATATGGAGGACAAGATGTTACCCATGCAGCATGTCCCCCCTCTCCACGTCACTGATGAATCCAAAGGAACAGCAGGGCTGCTATAGTTTGGCACCAGCGCTGTCGCAGGAGCTGCCAGAACGATGTTGAGCACAACAGAGAACTGCCTTAGGGGCTCCGACTCCGGATTTTTCCTCAGGGTTGACTCCCGAAGCCTTTCCCATGACCGGGTGTGCCCGCAAGGCAGCGGAGGTTTGAAATCAGGGTTTACCTTTCCCTAGATGGACTACCTTCCCAGGTTGACGAGCCACCATCTACCCGAAGCATCTGGTTTTAAGGCGCCAGAGATCCGCCCTCGCCCCTTCTCCTATTAGTAAAAGCAGTTCCACCGGGCTTAGAGACTAAACCACACGGGCAGGCTAGGAGTTGGACTTAGTTGTCAGAGGCTTTTCGAGACACACGCCGTAAGGAGCATTTTATGAGCCCTGGGAGCTTAACCCCAGTGCCGCTCCTGGCTATGACAACCTTGGAACCAATGTTGAGGGATAGGTGCATCATAATTCCAGTTCATGGGCAGGATCATGAAAATAGATCTGATCAAAAAGTGGCTTTAAACCCTGTTCAGGAAGGCCCGTGCATGCCCGTAGAAACCAAGAAACTGGAGCACCCGGAGAAAGTCAGTGCTTTGCTTGGCATTTTACACATTTGTAGTGTAGACTGGCATTCTTCAAGGTTACACATTTTTACTGTGTCAGCACCTCTTTAAAAACAGCATTGCTGAGAAAGCAATGCTTTTGCTTAGTTTCTTCATCTTGAGCAATAATACGAAGACTGCTTGATCTGGTAACTCCGCTCATGGCAATGCAGAATTGGCCATGGCTGCAGAAATCTGTTGTGCAGAAAACACGAACGCGCTGTAAAGACTGTCCCTGTGACTTATTCACCTTGCCAATTTTGAGCCATATGACATCATAAAGACACATTAGTCTAGGCATCGTGAGTGATGGTCTATATGACATCATAAAGACATTTGTCTATATGACGGCATCGCGAGTTCTATGTTGCCTGATATCATGGGATCATCATAGGACATCATGTAGACGTCATAGGCCCTATGACGTCTGCATGATGATGTCTGCATATAAACGGGTGTTGTATGATGTGCTTTGTTTATATGACATCATACAGACATATCTTTTAGGGTTATCGTAGGACATCATGCAGACATCATGGACATCCTATGATGTCCTCTGTCTTTGTGCCATCATATACAGTGGGGCAAAAAAGTATTTAGTCAGCCACCAATTGAGCAAGTTCTCCCACTTAAAAGATGAGAGAGGTCTCCAATTTTCATCATAGTTATACCTCAACTATGAGAGACAAAATGAGAAAAAAAAAATCCAGAAAATCACATTGAAGGATTTTTAATGAATTAATTGGTAAATTCCTTGGTAAAATAAGTATTTGGTCACCTACAAACAAGCAAGATTTCTGGCTCTCACAGACCTGTAACTTTTTCTTTAAGAGGCTCCTCTGTCCTCCACTCGTTACCTGTATTCATGGCACCTGTTTGAACTCGTTATCAGTATAAAAGACACCTGTCCACAACCTCAAACAGTCAGACTCCAAACTCCACTATGGCCAAGACCAAAGAGCTGTCAAAGGACACCAGGAACAAAATTGTAGACCTGCACCAGGCTGGGAAGACTGAATCTGCAATAGGTAAGCAGCTTGGTGTGAAGAAATCAACTGTGGGAGCAATTATTAGAAAATGGAAGACATACAAGACCACTGATAATCTCTCTCGATCTGGGGCTCCACGCAAGATCTCACCCCGTGAGGTCAAAATGATCACGAGAACGGTGAGCAAAAATCCCAGAACCACACGGGGGGACCTTGTGAATGACCTGCAGAGAGCTGGGACCAAAGTAGCAAAGGCTACCATCAGTAACACATTACGCCGCCAGGGACTCAAATCCTGCAGTGCCAGACGTGTCCCCCTGCTTTAAGCCAGTACATGTCCAGGCCGATCTGAAGTTTGCTAGAGAGCATTTGGATGATCCAGAAGAGGATTGGGCGAATGTCATATGGTCAGATGAAACCAAAATAGAACTTTTTGGTAAAAACTCAACTTGTCGTGTTTGGAGGAGAAAGAACACCATACCTACTGTGAAGCATGGGGGTGGAAACATCATACTTTGGGGCTGTTTTTCTGCAAAGGGACCAGGACGACTGATCCGTGTAAAGGAAAGAATGAATGGGGCCATGTATCGTGAGATTTTGAGTGAAAACCTCCTTCCATCAGCAAGGGCATTGAAGATGAAACGTGGCTGGGTCTTTCAGCATGACAATGATCCCAAACACAATGCCCGGGCAACAAAGGAGTGGCTTCGTAAGAAGCATTTCAAGGTCCTGGAGTGGCCTAGCCAGTCTCCAGATCTCAACCCCATAGAAAATCTTTGGAGGGAGTTGAAAGTCTGTGTTGCCCAGCGACAGCCCCAAAATATCACTGCTCTAGAGGAGATTTGCATGGAGGAATGGGCCAAAATACCAGCAACAGTGTGTGAAAACCTTGTGAAGACTTACAGAAAACGTCTGACCTCTGTCATTGCCAACAAAGGGTATATAACAAAGTATTGAGATGAACTTTTGTTATTGACCAAATACTTACTTTACCGAGGAATTTACCAATTAATTCATTAAAAATCCTTCAATGTGATTTTCTGGATTTTTTTTTTCTCATTTTGTCTCATAGTTGAGGTATACCTATGATGAAAATTTGAGACCTCTCTCATCTTTTAAGTGGGAGAACTTGCACAACTGGTGGCTGACTAAATACTTTTTTGCCCCACTGTTATGATGGCATCGTGAGTCCTATGATGCCTATCTGTATGTGCCGTCATATAGACATCATACCTTTATGACAGCATCGCGAGTCCTATGATGTCTGAGATCATAGGACGGTCTATGATGCATCATAGGACATCAGGCAATCATGTCTTTGACGGCATTGCGAGTCCTATGATGCCTATCTGTCTTATGTGCTGTCATATAGACAGTCCTGTGATGCCTATCTGTCTATATGCCGTCATATAGACATCATATCTTTATGACGGCATCGCGAGTCCTATGATGTCTGAGATCATAGGACAGCCTATGATGCATCATAGGACATCAGGCAGACATCATAGGTCGTCCTATGATGTCCTATAAACGTAACAGACACAGACAGACACACAGAGATTTCTTGAATTCACACACACAGGCACACAGAGCTTTCTTGAATTTATAGAGTGATAAAGAATGGCGCATAGTGACAGCGCCCCCTAGCGCCAGTGGACAGGAAGTTGCCATAACTCACATGCCATAGTTATGCGCCGCTTGCCAGAATGACATGCAATTTTCTGAAGTTTATCAGACAACGTGGTTGATCATAACTGATGGCAATAACTCTGGTATGCATTGTGGGAATTCAACCAAATTCAGTATTATGGATATTAGTCCAATTCCAAGCAGTTCTATAGAACAATATTCATAAAAATCTACAGCACCACCTATAGGAAGCAGAAAGTTTTGCATCAGAAAGTTTGCATCATGTTGTTTTTTTAATACCTCAGGAATGGAATGTCGGATTGGCACCGAGATAGGTATGATGTATATGAGTATGCCTCCGAACAATTACAGCTAGGAATATTCATGAGTAGCAATAGCACCCTCTCTTGGAGACATGAAGGTTACACCAAAGGTTTTCTTCAGTATCTCTGAACTAAATAGTCTGGTACCATTTATGGTGACAATCATCTATTCCCATGTGCCAACATTTCAACCAAATTTTGTGTGGTGAGTAGGTAGCCAATACTGATAATTTTTACAATAAAGAATGACACATAGCGACAGCGCCACCTACCTCCAATGGACAGGAAGTTGCCATAACTCACATGTAGAATGTCCGATTGTTGCTAAACTTTATATATATTATACTAGTCAGACCCAGAAAAGATTTTTGTAATGATAACAAACATAGCTATAGCGCCTCCTAGGAAAAAAACAAAACTTTATAACTCAGGCATACTTTGTCCAAATTCAACCAAATTTTGTGTGGTGCATCGGTAGCCTACATTGAACCTTTGTATAATGAAAAATTACACAAAGCTATAGCGCCCCCAGCAGAAAAAACAAAGCTTTATAACTCTGAAATACGTAGTCCAAATTCAACCAAATTTTGTGTGGTTCATGGTTAACTAACTCTGAACCTTTCTATAATGAACAATTAAACATTGCTCTAGTGCCCTCTGGGCAGAAGAACAAAGCTTAATAACTCTGGCATACTTTGTCCAAAGTCAGCCAAATTTAGTGTGTTGAATACGCAGCCAATGGTGAACATTTCTATACATTGAGACGTAACAGTAGGAAGTTGTCATAACTCACACGAACATCATCCAAATGGACCCAAACTTGATATACATGGTACTAGTACCACCCAGAACACAGTTATATGACTATACCACATATAGCTATAGTGCCCCCTAGGTAAAAAAACAAACAAACAAACAAACAAAACATTTATAGCAATGGCATAGCTTGTCTAAATTCAAACAAATTTCCTGGTGAAATTTTCACCTGAAGTGGCCTTTAGGCTATGGATAAACGTATTAGATTTTTGAGGTAATCCACGAGCTTATACAGTACCTCTACCAAGGTGCTATCTTGCAATGTACAGATGGATGGATTGATGATGGATGGTGGTATGGACGGGTGAATGGATTGATGGACGAATGGATGGTAGGTGGATGGGCGTATGGCGTTATGGAAAGATAGATGGACAAAGAGCGGGAGGGAGAGAGTGCTCTGAGTGGCAAGGCCGAGGTCTAGTGAGGACGTGAGGGCCCGTTTATCGCTGCTCGCAGCTTTAATTTTTTTTTATTATTTCTTGTCTAATCTATGGGGAAAAGTTGCAAATTTATATAAAAAGTCAAAAGTTTATGAGAAGAAAACACATTTGCAAAAAGTAGTAAATTTATGAGGAAAAAAAGGTTGACAAAAAGAAATGCTGCAAATTTACAAGGGAAAAAGCAGCAAATTCATGAGAAAAATTATAAGTTTATTAGCAAAAATGTTGCAAATTTGCAAGAAAATTTTTGAAAAATTATGTGAAAAAAGTTGCAAATTAAACAGGAAATGTTTGAATATTATGAGGGGAAAAAGTTGCCAATTTATGAAAAACATGTTATAAGAGTAACAAATTTACAGGAAAAAAGTTGTCAATTAATGGGAAAAAATTGAAAATTTACAAGAAAATTTACAAGAAAAAAACCTCAATTTTTGAAAAAACTATGAGAAGAAAGTTGGAACTTCATGAGAAAAAACGTTGCAAATTTACAAAGAAAAAAGTTGTACAATTATGAGAAAAAATACAAGTTTATGAGCAAAAAAGTTGGAAATTTGCACAAAAATTTTGGGAAAACTACGAGGAAAAAAGTTGCAACCTTATCAGAAAAATATTTCAAATTTACACGAAAAAAGTAATCAATTATTAAGAAAAAAATTTAAAATTTATGAGAAAACATGCAGATTTAAGACAGAAAAAGCTGCAAATCTATGAGAAGTCACCAATTATTGAAAAAAAAATTACAAGAGAAAAGTCATTAATTATTGAAAAAATATGAGAAGAAAGTCAATACTTTATAAGGAAAAATGTTGCAAATTTACAAGGAAAAAAGTTGCAAATTTGCAAGAAAAATGTTGCACATTTACAGGGAAAAAGTCACCAGTAATTGAGGAAAAAACTGAAAATTTATGAGAAAACAGGTGCAACTTCCAAGAGGGAAAAAGTTGCAAATATATGAGAAAAGACACCAATTTTTGAAAAAAAATTACAAGAAAAAGTCATCAATTATTGAAAAAATTATGAGAAGAAAGTCAAAACTGAGGAAAAAATGTTGCAAATTTACAAGGAAAAAAGTTGCAAACTTGTAAGAAACTTGTTTAAATGAGGAAGAAAAAAAGTTGCAAATTTGTGAGAAAAAAGTTGCAAATTTACAGGGAAAAAAATCAGATTTTTGAGAAAAAATTGAAAATTTATGAGTAAACAGGTGCAACTTTAAGAGGGAAAAAGTTGCAAATCTATAAGAAAAAAGTAGCTTTATGAAAGAAAGTCACCAATTATTGAGGAAAAAAACATAAAAATTTATAAGGCAAAAGTTAGAGGCAATTTTAAGTACTTTCCCCCAAAAACGTTGAGGTTGAACTTGCAGCTCGGGGTCCTCCTGATGGCTGAGGGAAGCTGTCACATTTGCGTACTCTGCTTTACGCCCAGAAAGGGCCCTCCTGCTGGAATGCCTACTGATGCTAACTGGTTTGTAATAATTCTATAAACACCCGGGGAGCCTTGTGGACCTCTACAGGTGTGCGGACTGACCAGTTTGGTTATTCAGTCAAAGTTAAATCTGGTCCACAGGTCTCAGATTCAAACGTTTCTCAGCTGCTTCATCTGTCTCCTCCTCTGGAGCGTCTTCAACTCCGCTCAACTTCTCAAAGCCAGAACATGTCGAGCCCCTCCCGAAGGTACAAGAAGTGTGGGAAGGGAAGACGCAGAGCACCAGTGGACGGAGGGACCGGTCGCTCGGCCACCTCGGAGCCCCGGGCAGATGTTAGGCTTCACTTCGGAGTCATGCACACGCCCACACACTGGAGCCATTAAGGAGTCAGTGTTTTAATTCCAAAAACAAACCGAATGACATCCACTGTGGTGTTTCTCACAGTCCGCCATGTCTTCGCCTGTGTGACAGAGCGACTCTCTGTAAAACAACTCGGCTGAATGATGTGCAGAGAGAGGTCACGGAGAAGCTAGTCCGTCCATCTGGAAGAGCCAACGCTGAGCTAATCCTTGGACGGCGCCGCGAGCTTTCTACTTTTCTCGCTTTTCAAGTATGTCATCAGGGCCGTTTCTAGCTATAAAGCAGAGCAGGCAGAAGCTATTACGGCCCCCCGCAGCCACTGGGGGGGGTACAAGTTCAGCCTCGGCTTTTTTTTACGGGGAGAATTAAAATTACTTTAAATTCTTTATTTTCTCTGCAATTTGCAACATTTTCTTCCCACAAATTTCTAACTTTTTCCTTGTAAATGATTTTTCTCTAATTAACTTGCATTTTTTTTCCACATAAATTTACAAGTTTTCCCCCAGAAATTTGCAACTTTTATCTTCTAAATTCTTGACTTTTTTCTCATAAATTTGCACCTTTTTTCATGTAAATTTTGAACACTTTCCTCCTACATGTGCAACTTTTTTGCACATCTGCTACTTTTTTCCCCTCATAAAACTGCAACTTTTTCTCCAGAAATATGCAACTTTTTTTCTTGTAAATGTGACTTTTTCTTGTAAATTTTTGACTTTTTCCTGTAAATCTGCAACTTTTTTCTTGTAATTTTGGAATTCTTTCCTCTTAAATGTCCAACTTTGTAAGCACAAATTTGCTACTTTTTTCACATAAGTTTGGAAGCTTTATCCCAGAAATTTGCAATTTTTTCTTGTAAATTTGCATTTTTTCTCTCACAAATTTGCAAGTGTTTTTCTCACAGATGTTCTGATAAATTTATTCTTATAAATGTAGAACTTTTTCCACTTAAACATGCAACTTTCCTCACATTTGCAGCTTTTTATAAATTTACTACTTACTTCTCATGAATTTGCATTTTTTTCCTTGAAAAAGTGACTTTTTTCTGTTAATTTTTTGACTTTTTTTAAATTAACAAATACTTTCTCTTAAATTTGTTACTATTGTATTGCAAATTTGCAGCTTTTTCTCATAAATTTGCAACTTTTTCCATGTAAATTCAGCATTTTTCTGGAATAAACTTCCAGTTTTTTCACATAGTTTTCCCCCAGTAATTTACAATTTTTTCCCAGTAAATTTGCTACATTTTTCTTGTAAATTTGGAACTCTTCCCTCTTAAATGTACAACTTTTTTCTCATAAATTTGCACCTTTTTTCGTGTAAACTTTGAACACTTTCCTCCTAAATGTGTCAACTTTTTTCGCACACATTTGCTACTTTTTTCATAAAAATTTGCAAGTTTTCCCCCAGACATTTGTGACTTTTTTCTTGTAAATTTGCTACTTTTCTCATCAATTTGTAACTTTTTTTCCCCAGTAAATGTGCTATTTTTTTCTTGTAGATTTGTACATCTTTCCTCTTAAATGCACAACTGTTTTTAACACAAATTTATGAATTAAATTTTTTTTGTTCATCTAGACAACAACCCAAGTTTATCCTTGAATGTTTTTGTTGGAAAAAGCCTTTTTCCCCTCATTTTAAAGGTTTTGAACTCTTCACCATTTTAAACACACAACCCCCAGCACGCTAGAAGCGACCCTGGTGATCATAACTGTCAAGTCAGCGGTGCGGACTCTCCTGTAGGTTGTACCAGTGACCTACTGGCGTTTCTCCCTGTGGTCGCTCCACTCTCGGTGGAACAGTTTGGATTTTTTTGGTCCTCATATTTAGGTTGAGTCTGTTTTCTGTCAAGCTTTCACAGTGGTCACGTGTGCAGCTTTGAACAAGAAAGGCAGACACCTTCATGGTTTTCCGAGCTCCCAGAAATTGGCACACATGAGTACGCCGCAGCTAAGCAACTTTCCACACACCCCTCATAAAATAAGCAATCTGTGATTTGCAGTTGTGTCCTGATGGGAGTCCCACATGGAAAGCAGGGGTGTGACAGAAGAACTGAGAACAGACAGTAGGTCTTACTCCAATAATATCCAGTTTTGTGGTGTTCGTTGCTGAATTTTCAGCACATCCACACTTGGTCGAGGCACGTTTTCTTTCACTTTTGCTTTGACTCATTTAGGCATTAAACAGGTATTTTCTTTGGGTTAGGCACTAAAGCGACATGGTTAGAGTTAAGTAAAGATGTGTGGTTTTCTTGAGACATGCCCCCTTTCACTGCTGTAATGGTGCATTCAGAACAAATGCAAAATGGAGATTCACTTTGCTCAGCTCGCACGAACACAGCCACTAGAGTCGGTGCAGGATTAGCGTCGTGACTTCTGCTGCTTCCTTGTACCTGTTGTGAAAATCCCCAAAACGCCATTATGTTTGGGTTTACAATGTTATTTTCTCAATTGAGCTCAATTGGGAAAATGGCATTGCCTAATCCAGAAGCAGCATCTTGAATGAGGGCTGTTTTCAGTGCTAACTGATGTTAACCAACGCCCAGTTTGATGAGCTACATCTTAATGATGGTTATTTTTAGTGTTAGCTGAGACTGACCTGTGCAAAGTTTGATGATCTGCATTTTCATGGCATCGACAGTGGTGTGAAAAAGTGTTTGCCCCTTCCTGATTTTTCATTTTTTTGTTTGTCACACTTAAATGTTTCAGATCAGCAAACAAATTTAAATATTAGACAAAGATAACACAAGTAAACACAAAATGCAGTTTTTAAATGAAGGTGTTTATTATTAAGGGGAAAAAAAATCCAAACCTGTGTGAAAAATTGATTGCCCCTAAACCTTTTTCTCCTCTCGGCGCCACACCAGTCGGCTGCCTTTTGCAACAGCGGCTCGATTCCGAGTTTTTTTTTTCCCTTCCTCTCTCTTTTGATCACTTTTTTTTTTCACCCCACTTATATCACGGACACACAGATCGTCCTAAATGTCTCCTGAGCCGGTGGACGGAGCCACTGTCTATAGCAGGATACGATACAGCAGAGAACAGCTGCTAGCATTCAACCGCCACCCGGTCCCATTGGAAAAACTCGACATACCGAGTGAACTGAGGCGAAAACGCCGCGGCTGCCGGGCTGGAGTAAGGCGGAGGACAAAAAATATAAGGTACAGACCCTCCCTTCCATCTGTTGTCATGGGAAATGTACGGTCGATACTGGGAAAGTTAGATGAGCTAGCGGCTATCTCCCGTTATGATAGCACATACCGGGAGTGCTCTCTCCTTTTGTTTACTGAGACGTGGCTAACTGAACTAGCAGCAGATGCTAACATTGAGCTGGAGGGTTTTCACATGATACGAGCTGACCGAACACCAGACAGTGGCAAGGCTAGGGGCGGTGGAGTGATCATGTATGTTAACAACAACTGGTGCAGACCGGGACATATCACTGTTAAACAACGACACTGCAGCAAAGACATTGAGTTGCTAGCTGTTAGCATGAGGCCTACATATCTCCCGAGAGAACACTCACACGTGATCTGCATTGTTGTTTATGCAAATCCGACGGCGAACGCTGGGACAGCACGTGACGTCATCCATTCAGTAACCAGCAGGCTGCAGACAGAACACCCAGATGCTCTTCTCCTCATCTCAGGCGATTTCAACCATGTTTCACTGTCTCCCATTCTACCCACGTTCACCCAGTATGTCACATGCCACACTAGAGACAATAAAACACTGGATTTATTCTACGCAAACACTAAGGAGGCGTACACCTCATCACAACTACCCCCACTCGGGAGATCGGATCACAACTTGGTTCATCTCCGGCCGGTGTACAAACCCCTAGTGCACAGACAACCTCCGGCCATGCACACTGTGGAGTTATGGTCTGAGGAGACAATGGACACCCTAAAGGGCTGTTTTGAAGCCACCGCCTGGAAGCAGCTCTGCGATCCACATGGTGAGGACATCGATGGCCTCATTCACACCTTCACGGGCTACCTCAGCTTCTGTGTGGACAAATCCGTTCCCACCAAGACCATACGGCGTCACTCAAACAACAAACCCTGGATCAACCCTGAGATAAAAACACTTCTGAGAGAGAAGAAGAGGATCTTCAGGTCGGGGAACAGGGAGATGCTGAAGTCCGTACAGAGGGAGCTGAGGAGAAAGATCAGAGAAGGCAAGGACAGCTTCAGGAAGAAGATGGAGGACAAGCTGCAACAGAGCGACATCAGCGGGGTCTGGAGAAACCTCAAAACCATCTCGGGGCTCCAGAATACCTCCCCCCAGGCCACAGGGGGCAGGGAGTGGGCGAACAACCTGAATCTGTTTTTCAATAGATTTGACCAACCGCCCTCCCCCCTGACTGCACAACAACCACTGCTGCCTCTAAAGAAATCAAGTCCTGCTGCCCACTCCCCACTCTACCAACACCCCCCCACTCCCAACACACAGCCCCCCATCCTGACCCTGACCAGGACCCAGGTGAGGACGGAGCTGAGGAAGATCAAGGCGAGGAAGGCGCCGGGACCGGACGGCATCAGCGCAAAGCTCCTCAAGTCCTGTGCAGACCAGCTGTGTGGGATTGTGACGTATATCTTCAACATGAGCCTGAAACTGGGGAGGGTACCACAGCTGTGGAAAACATCTTGTGTGGTACCTGTACCAAAAACTTCCCACCCCAAAGACCTGAACAGCTACAGACCGGTGGCCTTGACGTCCCACTTGATGAAGACCCTGGAGAGACTGCTCCTTGCTCACCTCCGCCCCCTGGTGGAACCAGCGATGGATCCACTCCAGTTCGCCTACCAGCATGGCATTGGGGTGGAGGATGCGGTGATCTTCCTCCTTCACCGTTCTCTGTCCCACCTGGAGAAGCCCGGGAATATGGTGAGGATCATGTTCTTTGACTTCTCCAGTGCTTTCAACACCATCCAACCGATGATCCTGAAGGACAAGCTGCTGCGCGCAGGGGTGGACCAGCACCTGTCATCATGGATCCTGGACTACCTCACGAACCGGCCTCAGTTTGTGAGAACCCGGGACTGTGTGTCCGACACGATCATCAGTAGCACGGGGGCCCCCCCAGGGAACGGTGCTGGCTCCCTTCCTGTTCACTCTTTATACTGCGGACTTCTCACACAACACAACACACTGCCATCTACAGAAGTTCTCTGATGACTCTGCGATCGTTGGCCTCATCTCCAATGGAGATGAAGCTGAGTACAGAGGGCTTATCCAGGACTTCGTGGACTGGTGCCATCGGAACTGCCTCCAGATCAACGCGAGGAAAACTAAGGAGCTGGTGGTGGACTGCCGCAGGCATGGGCAGCCCCTCACAGTACCAGTAAATATACAGGGAACAGACATCGAGATGGTGACATCCTATAAGTACCTGGGTATTCATCTGAACAATAAACTAGACTGGTCACACAATACTGATGCACTCTACAAGAAGGGACAGCGCAGGCTGTTCCTGCTGAGGAGACTCAGGTCTTTTGGTGTACAAGGGGCGCTGCTGAAGTCATTCTATGACACGGTGGTGGCATCAGCCATCACTTTTGGAGTGGTCTGCTGGGGCAGTGGCATTACTGCAGCCGATAGGAAGAGACTGAACAAACTGATTAAGAAAGCTAGCTCTGTCCTGGGGCAGCGCCTTGATCCGATGGAGGAGATAGGAGAGAGAAGGACGGTGGCTAAACTGTCATCTCTGCTGGAGTCCGAGTTCCACCCTATGCAGGACATACTGAATGCACTGAGGAGCTCATTTAGCAGCAGACTACATCATCCCAGGTGCACAACCGAGAGGTTTCGTAGGTCCTTCCTACCAACGGCTGTCAGACTGTACAACCTAAGCAGGGCTGCTCGCAGAGATAGCAAAAAGACGTAACAAACTAATAGTTTTTTGAATGCAAAAGATGCAATAGACTTACACAATGGTCCTCTCCGGCATACAACTAGGAACATACCGGTCGCTATGGAGGGTGAGAATATGTATGGGCACATAATCATACCATGTAGGATAACTAAGTAGACGGTTATGCTGTTTCATTCCATCTAGCAACAATGCTCTGCACTGTGTGTGTTTATATATTTGCATATTTATTCCATCTAGCTACAATGCTCCGTACTGTGGGTGTTTATATATTTATATATCTACATATTATTCCATCTAGCTACATTGCTCCGCACTGTGTGTGTTTATATACTTGCATATTTATTCCACCTAGCTGCAATGCTCCGTACTGTGGGTGTTTATATATTTACATATTTATTCCATCTAGCTACAATGCTCTGCACTGTGTGTTCATATATTCATATATTTATTCCATCCAGCTACAATGCTCTGCACTGTGTGTCTGTGTGTGTGTGTATATATATATATTTTATAGTAATACGTACATATGTTTATTAGCTGCTCTTGCTTGCTTGTTTTTTTTCTTGCCTTCTGATTGTTGCTCTGAGTGTTGCTATCCCTGTGCTGTTGCAATCCTGGAATTTCCCCGTTGTGGGACTAATAAAGGCTTATCTTATCTTATCTTATCTTATCTTATCTTATCTTATCTTATCTTACCTAATAACTGGTTGGGCCACCCACCCTTAGCAGCAACAACTGCAATCAAGTGTTTGCAATAACTGGCAATGAGTCTTTTACAGTGCTGTGGAGGAATTTTGACCCACTCATCTTTGTGGAATTGTTATAATGTAGCCATATTGGAGGATTTTTGAGCATGAACTGCCTTTTAAAGGTCATGCCACAGCATCTCAATCAGATTCAGGTCAGGACTTTGACTAGGCCACTCCAAAGTCTTAATTTTGTTTTTCTTAAGCCATTCAGAGGTGGACTTGCTGGTGTGTTTTGGATCATTGTCCTGCTGCAGAACCCAAGTGCGCTTCAGCTTGAGGTCACGAACAGATGGCCGGACATTCTCCTTCAGGATTTTTTGGTAGACAGCGGAATTCATAGTTCCATTCACAGCAAGTCTTCCAGGTCCTGAAGCGGCAAAACAGCCTCATACCATCACACTACCACCACCATATTTTACTGTTGGTATGATGCTCCTTTTCTGAAATGCTGCGTTACTTTTACACCAGATGTAATGGGACACACACCTTCCAAAAAGTTAAACTTTTGTCTCGTCAGTCCACAGAGTATTTTCCCAAAAGTCTTGGGGATCATTAAGATGTTTTCTGGCAAAACTGAAACGAGCCTTTATCTTTTTGCTCAGCAGTGGTTTTCGTCTTGGAACTCTGCGATGCAGGCCATTTTTGCTCAGTCTCTTTCTTATGAACACTGACCTTAACTGAGGCAAGTCAGGCCTGCAGTTCTGTGGATGTTATTGTGGGGTCTTTTGTGACCTCGGATGAGTCATCTCTGCGCTCTTGGGGTAATTATGGTTGGCTGGCCACTCCTGGGAAGGTTCACCACTGATTTATGTTTTTGCCATTTGTGGATAATGGCTCTCACTGTGGTTCGCTGGAGTCCCAAAGCTTTAGAAATGGCTTTGTAACCTTTTCCAGACTGATAGATCGCAATTACTTTTTCTCATTTGTTCCTGAATTTCTTTGGATCGCAGCATGTCGTCTAGCTTTTGAGGATCTTTTGGTCTACTTCACTTTGTCAGGCAGGTCCTATTTAAGTGATTTCTTGATTGAGAACAGGTGTGGCAGTAATCAGGCCTGGGTGTGGCTAGAGAAATTAAACTCAGCTTTCCACAGATGTGATAAACCACAATTAATTTATGTTTTAACATGGGGGGGGGCAATCACTTTTTCACACAGGGCCATGTAGGTTTGGATTTATTTTTTTTTACCCTTAATAATAAACACCTTCATTTAAAAACTGCATTTTGTGTTTACTTGTGTTATCTTTGTCTAATATTTAAATTTGTTTGATGATCTCAAACATTTAAGTGTGACAAACAAAAAAATGAGAAATCAGGAAGGGGGCAAACATTTTTTTACACCACTGTATTTTGCTAACTGAGGCTGGCCCGTGTCCAGTTTGATGACCTGCTAGCCATATTAGCAGGTGGTGACAGGATTTTACGACCTGATACAAAGTACAGACTGTCTTGGAACAGATGCCTGTCCGAGTGTACAGTTTATCCTCCATTACTGATTCTCAGTCTTGGTGATGTACAATCCTGACACTGATTTACTATCACGACCAAGAATCTAGAAAAGTTTTTGCCCAAGCTGAACAAAATCCAACTCGTGTTTTGCATCTACTTCCAAAACATTTGGACTGCCTTAATAATACCACAGCTCACAATGTCATTAGATGAAGCCAAAGAGCACCAGCTTATCATTCCTCAGACCTGGTTGACCCCCAACTGAACAGCTACACATGAAGATTATTTTGGACGCCATGTTTGACTTTATTCATTAGTAACAGTGGAAAAAAAAAAAAAAAAACAGAAATAGGAAACATGGTTAAGGGCGGGGAAAAGAGAAGCTAAATATTTAAACCTTCCCATACAAGGAGTCCAGCCCAGGCCACTGGGTAAAAAAACAAGTATCCAGTTACTAGAATATTAACGCTGCCCAGCCAGTACGTCCATGTGGGCCCCACAAGAGGTTAAATGAAGGCTGTCCTGTGGGTCCCATATGGGTTTGTCTACGGGTTCCATGTTGGTCCTATCTGTGTTAGCCCACATGGGCTTTACCTGCTTTTCAACTTATTTTCTCATAAATTTACTCTTGTAAATTTGTGACTTTTTCGCATAAATTTACAACATTTTCTTGTAAATTTGGAACTTTCTCAAAAATTTTCAACTTTTTTCTTTTATGTAAACTTGGAACTTTTCATCATAAATTTGTGACTTTTTTCTTGTAATTTTGCACGTGGTGCTAGTGTGAGTGAAACCTGCTCACCCATATTAAACCCATGTGGGGCCCAGATGGTTAAGCTGGATTCATGCTGCACCTCTGCTGTCTGCGTACGTGTAACCGGAAACCTTGTGTGATGAAATTTACGTCATCATCTCCACTTCGCTAGCGTCCGACTGCGGACAGCCCAAATTTTGTGACCGTGCCGCCTGTCCACAACCTGAATGCGCTGACAGCGCATGTGCAACACTGAACATCCCGTTCACTAGGTGGCGATATTGACACAGCATATAAAGAAAGTAGATGAAAAAGACAATGACAAAGCAGAAGACAAGAATAAAAACATACATGAATATACATATATACTTTCTTACCGCGGCGGCAGCAGCATCTTTGTGGGAAAGGAGTGAAAACTGGGAAGTCAAGCAGCAGAAAGCAAACAGCATTTCTTCGTTGATGAAAATCCTGGCTCGTCAGCGCATTGGCACTACCTATCCACGTTACTCTTAGGCTCCATGATGTCTTGCGTGAATTATAGTAGCAACTTCCGGTACTAGTTTAGAACATATGGTTGTCACTGAAACGGGACACTTTTCCTTGTTTAAAAACAATGACTTCAGCATCAGAAATGCGGGAACACGGCCTCTTGCACCTCAAAACAGCAATATAATCATACCACTTCCCACGACTATCGAGGGATGAGAAGATGACCTTAAAAAGTGGCCTCGTACGCAGTAGCTCCATTAGTTAGCGCCACTGCTAAGATGCTAACACTGTAAACAAATGACCCATGCTGACACAATGAGTCACTTTAAGGACACTTTCAAAACTGATGTAACGTTATTTCCATATTCTGTATTAAAAGACCTTCAAAATGATATTTAATTTGTAGGTAGTGTGCAAAAACTGACCCAGAAAAAGACGATTTGTTCATAATTTAGCTAGATTGAAAACTCATGTTTGATTGGTCGGGAGTTGCGTCTTCCGCAAAAACAGGTATTTTTAGAAAGTACAATTTCTAAGCTTTCCAATGATACCAGGCACTCATGGGGTTGTCCCGGGACTTGCGCTACCAAACAAAGAAAGATTCATGATTTATGACTTCTCGTTGCCTGTACTAATAGTGACGCGGTGTGCATTCAGACCAGCACATCTCCACCGCAATAAAGTCAGCTGCATTTGGTTAAAATATGCTGGACATAATCAAATTTACCTTAGAGCAGACGTACACCACAACACCGTGCTTGGATGTCGTCTGTCACTGTGTGGAGAGAAGCCTCCATTTATCCAGTCTATGGCACAACCACGAATGCCAGCAACAAGTACAAGAACTACGCCAAAACATTCAAAAAAATACAAAAACTAGAAGAGCTGAAATTAGCTGCCACCTGAGTGCAAAACATGTGTGTGGACTATACATTAAAATGAATTTGAAAAACTTTTAAAAACACTATTTTAAACGCCCCTGCTACTCCACTGTTACTGATTGATTTAACACTATGTCAGCCGAAACCGGAAGCTCCGCCCATAATCGTTCCTACAGCGGCACCCCCAGGAATAAGGTAGATAGGGCGGGAGTGAAACTACAAATGATGGTTGTGCGCATGCGTCAACCGCTTGGCCTGGGTAAATGAAAAAAGTGAGCATGTACAGATCCGAGTACGTGCTGGGCTCGTCCAAAGCGCACGCGGACCAAAGCGGACTAGAGGGGAAATCCAGCATGAATAACACTTAAACAGATTACCTGCACCACAGGTAAAGTCCATGTGGGTGAATACAGATGGGACCCATAAGACAGCCCAGTTTAACATATTGTGGGGCCCACTGGGCATCTTGGCTATACAGTGTGTTTTAGGAACCTCTGAAATCTGAGTAATGAGGTCAGCATGACATCATTACTACATTCCTGCATACAGCTTACCCTTATTTGTGCTTAAATTATTAAGGTTTTGCTGGAATGCAGGTAATAACCCCTCTAATAGTCCCAAGCACTATACAGTTCCTCATTACCAATTTAGGAAAATTTCACTTGTTCAAGGTTTTGTGTGATCTTTATTTAATTTAACAGAGTACATTTTCTTCTGCTCACGCCCTGAGGAAGGAGACACAAATCTGGTTTGGGGAGGGGTGGGGGGGTGCAGTACACTGAGCTGCAGGCTGCTTTAAACGGCCTGTCCAACTGATTCACAGCACCTACCGACTTCAGCAGCCGTAATTCATGTAGCTGCAATGGCAGGAGGGGTAGGGCACCACTGATGTGTGCAGTGTGTTTACACGGGGTCTGGGGGTGTGTCAGCAAGATTCTTTTCACTTTCTCCACAGTGAGCCGGGCCGCTGCCACCCACTCATCCCTGCTCTTTCAATTACCTGCTGCTAATTAGAGACGAAGGTGTAGAGGCACGGGTCACGGCCTGTAAGAACGCCTCGCTATCTAGCAGAAAATCTCTTGCTCTTTGTGTGCCCTCCACTTGTTTCCTTTCCTTTTTTTCTCCTTTTTACGCTCCAGGCATCAGCAAAATTATGATGGATCCTGTTCATTCCTTGGTGCAGTCGTGGAAAATATGCTGCCACTAACTAGGGGGAGTTGAAGACAGAAAAACTTGCAAAGAGAGGAACAAGCTCAGCGCTGCTGCATTTGTGTCCACCTGAAATTTTAAGTGTTTCCCTAAATAATCAAAAGTTGTGCCACAGAGAACCACTTGCTCGAGTTTGTCTGGTTTGGATAGTTGTTAGCGAAGATCGGTCCTCTTCTTTCAGCTGCTCCCTTTAGAGGTTGCCACAGCGGATCATCTGCCTCCATCTCACCCTGTTCCTTGCATCTTCCTCTGTAATGCCAACCCTCTCCATGTCCTCCTTCACTAAATCCATGGATCTCCTCTGTGGTCTTCCTCTTCTTCTCCTGCCTGGCAACTCCATTTTCAACATCCTTTGTCCAATATATCGGTTATGTATGAAGTTACCTTCTGAACGATGAGGCCAGGTGCACAGTTGAACTTAGCTTTATTGATGGATAGTGTCCACACAACACAGCCACCAGGCAGGGGCATCAGCAAAGAGACCGGATGGAGATGCCCGCCTGGTATTTATGGGGCGGTGCAGTGGCGGAAGAGAAAGTGGCCGCCACTACACTGCACTTCACAAATAAAGGCACGGATTACCATACAACACGGCAAGGTGGGTTATTCTGCTACCTGGAGTCCACTAAACTGAGGCTCGCTCATCGGCGTCACTCGTCGACGCAGGCGCCTCGCCGCCACGCCCAGTACCTTCTACTACCACACCCCTAGCGCCGGCACTGAGACCCTCCTGTGTCGAACCTGAGTGAGGCTGGTCCTGCTTGACCGCCGTGGTGCCCAATAAATCCCCCCCACACACACACACACCGTGTCATCCTCCACCATCGGAACCAGACAGTTCCACTGGCCACAATCAGTCCACTCTTCCCCGGTGTCGTCTCTAATGGCAAACCCCAGTCCATAAAACAAGTCACAGCTCATGATGTTGTCGCCTCGAGCTATCACGTGGAACGTGCAGTCAGCCGTCACCACTGACTTGTACCGAGCCATTAACTCCAGCGTTCCAACCGTGCGCAGTCTGCCACCTCCATAACTGTACAGCAGCACTGGGTTACCTCTTATTTTGTAATAGGGGAAAAATTTCCTCACTGTGGCCCAATTCAGTAACGATCCCTCTGCCCCCGTGTCGGCCAGCACCGGCACCTCCTCGCCATCCAGCGTCAACTTGCAGTACTTGGACCCGTTGGTACTTGGGGACACCGCATGGACAGGTGTCGGGGTGGGTAAAGTTGTTTTTCTCCGTGGGCTCTCCGGCTCGGACACACGACACACCCTGGCATAATGGTTCAAGCGTCCACACTTGCCACAGTGCTTCCCTCTAGCCGGGCATTTCCTAGCCATGTATTGGTGCTTCACAGACCCACAACCCATACACACGGGTTTTCTTGGGGCAGACCTCAGGTTGATAGCGTTGGCTTCTGCGCTGTTGTCGGACGCGCTATCCTCACTGTCTGGGTCTGCTACTAATGCTCCGGCAGCAGGCCCCGGCTGCCATTGTGATCGGCGCCACTTTAGCTCTGAAGCTAGCCTGTTTGTGGTATCCACCTGGAGAGCTAGCTCGACAGCCTCGGCTAACGTCATTTCACTCGGTGCCAAAAGCAGCCTAGCTTGTAAAGCATTGGTGGTTGTGTGTTCCGCCAGCTGGTCACGAACCATTCCCTCCTCCAATGGCCTGAAACAACACTTGCCAGCCAGCTGCCGTAGGTCAGCGACAAACTGGCGGACAGGCTTACCCACTCGCTGGTGTCATTGTTGGAACCAAATTCCCCAGACGGTGACGTTGTCCAGGGTGTGGAAATGGCGTGCTAGTAACTTGACCACATTGTCATACGAGTCGGTAGCCCCAAGTGTACGCAGGATACGCTGGCCCTCGAACGCCAAATTATGCACCAGAAGCACACGTGCCCTCCGTTTATTTATCTCACCCAGGTTGAGCACCGCGATGTAGTTTTGAAAGGCGGCAAATCATCTTGACCAGGGTACAGGTGGCTCACCCGGGAGCTCCAGGAAGGGCCGGAGCGGTGAAACACATGCCTCCATTTTTTTATTCTTGTCACCAAAATGTTATCTGTGAAGCTACCTTCTGAATGACGAGGCCAGGTGGACAGTTGAACTTAGCTTTATTGATGGATAGTGTTCACACAACACAGCCACCAGGCAGGGGTATCGGGAAAGAGACCAGATGGGGATGCCCGCCTGGTATTTATGGGGCGGTGCAGTGGCGGAAGAGGAGGTGGTCACCACTGCACCACACTTCACAAATAAAGGTACGAATTACCATACAACAATATCCACTATCCCTCCTCTGCACATGTCAAAACCATCTCAGCCTTGCCTCTCTTACTTTGTCTCCAAACCGCTCAACCTGAGCTGTCTGTCTGATATACTCATTTCTAATCTTGTCCCTCCTAGTCACTCCCAATGAGAATCTTAGCATCTTCAACTCTGCCACCTCCAGCTACATCTCCTTTTTTTGTCAGCACCACTATCTCCAAACTAGACATCATAGCAAGTCTCATTACCGTCTTGTAAATCTTCCCTTTCACTTTTGCTGCTGCTCTTTTGTCACAAATCACCCAACACTCATCTGCACCCACTCCACCCTGCCTGTATTCTCTTCTTCAGCTCTCTTGTGCATTTTCCATTGCTTTGGATGGTTGACCCCAGGTATTTAAACTCATCTACTTTCACTACCTCTACTCCTTATATCTTCACCGTTACACTTGCCTCCCTCTCATTCACACTCATGTATTCTGTCTTGCTTCTACTGACTTTCATTCCTCTTCTTTCCAGAGCATACCTCCACCTCTCCAGGTTCGCTTCTGTAGCTACTGTTGCTACAGATCACAATGTCGTCTACAAACATCAGAGTCCACGGAGACTCCTGCCTTACCTCATCTGTCAGCCTGTCCATCACCATGGCAAACAAGAAGGGGCTCAGAGCCGATCCCTGATGTAACCCCACCCCCACCTTGAACCTACTGTATCTGTCACTCCTACAGCTTCCTCACTACCATTTTGCAGTCCTCATAGATGTCCTATGCCACCCTCACATATTTCTCTGCCACGCCTGTTAGCGAAGATCAGTAAAATAGATTATTTCAGTATTTCTAATGTTATCTCTCTGAGTTCCAGTAATTTTTAGCTCCAGTCTTTGTGAGGTTTTAGAGCTGTGGGCTTAGACTCTCCTATGTTCAAAGGAGACATTTAAAGCACCATTTTCCACATGCCAACACTTCCCACTCCCACAGGTTATAATGAAACATCTGTGACATGCTTTGGTCAAAACACTTCAGGGTTTAATTACTGCAGCACCATTTTCACCTATCTTAAGCAGCCTTCCTTAGAATTGCTCATTTCAGTGCAAGTATCTTTAAAAGCTCATGAGCCCCAGTTTGGTCACTTGAGGTCAGTTATTGACACTGTATTGCTAATGTTAACTGGCTAGCTCCAGTAGCAAACACACCCTGAGCTAACTCATAAAACTATCCGAGAGAATGACTGGAACAAAGCGTCACTGGTGTACAAGGTTGTGTGGTTTCAGTGGTTGATAGGATAAGACTGGTGTCTGAAGTGCAGTAACCACAGAAACAACCGTGAATGACCATGAATGATAAACTGCTAACTGCAGATAACGACCTTTGGTCCCAGTCATAGTATAATAAACTATTGTAAAAAGTGAAAATGACATTGAGGAACAACTTTTATGGTCAAGTGTTTGTAGATGATGTGGAAGATTTCCTTGTTTTATTAATTAATATTACACTGTGTTCCTGTTATTATATTCCTTGACACAGTATGTCATGTTTCTTCCTTAGACATTGAGACTCTAGCCTGTCAAGGTCAGTCCCAGGAGACGGCTAGATTCTGTACTCCCACTGAACGTTCTCATAACGTATCATCTTTCTTTGTTTCAAGGTACAAAATCTGCCCGCACCATTTTCACTGTGAACATTTTTGCTCAACTGCTGCATGAAATCTTCCTCTTGATCAAGAATTAATACCCAGAAAAGGCATCTTTGACTCTGCACTTTTATTTATTAACCAAATTAATGAGGGACATTTATTAATATAAACACAATCCATGACAATGAACAACGATGTCTGGTGAGTGGAGACAGAATATATAAAAAACAATGATACCAAGTCTGACAGCTAAGCTAGTGCTAGGCAACCTCTATATGGACTTACCGCCAATTTCCATTGACTGCTGTTGCAGTCCATTGTGGCTACGATGCAGTCGCTACAGCAAATAATTTCCATTCTAGTCACTGTTCTACTCGCCACCAAATACAGTACTTTCTACACAAAGCTGGCTCACCACAATGGATTGCTAAAACTAGGGAACAAGTCTATTTGTGATGGTATTGTGATGGTATATTTAACGACTGTCTGTTCATTAAAAAGTATTTAAACACTTGCTTTTAATTATCACTCATTATTTTCTGAGGTCTACTCCTCCACCACCACTGTGTCCATGAACATAAAAACTGATACAACACACAAACAGTTCACAGAATTGAAATTAACAGGCTATATACCCATTTTTAGAGCAGGTGTGAAACCAGATGGACAGCGGCACGTCTTGCTTCCTTATTGTTATCACATGATAACAATTCGGTCGCTCTTGAGCTCTCGCGTTTTTATATAATTCTCGTGTGATCTTGTCATGCACACCTTGTTCACATCTTGACATGTTTTCAGTAATAGACCCAAAATGCAGACAATGAGAGGAGACAGTTTTAAAGAGTTTGAACAAGTGTTTTTATTGATAGAAAACATGCAATGATGAGAACTGGCAACCCTGTGGAGAAGAAGAGAGGAGAGAATACTAAGTGTACTGAACTGTGAGTGTGAGAATGAAAATACTGAACTAATCTTTTCTTGCAGATGATGTTGCTGTGTGGAATGGTGAGTATGTTATTAGGTATGCTGCCATTCTTCATCAGGTGTTTATCTTTTCCAGTTTTGGCTTTGGTAAGTTGTGAGTCTGAAGGTGGTAAGAGATGGTGCCCGAGGCCCGAGGACTTTGAGGGTAAGGATATTGTGAATCTTGAGTGCTGACTTACTTGGATGAGATGGTGTGTTTCCAGATCGCAGTTCCGCTAGGTAGGAGTCCAAGTCTGCCAGGGAATGGTAAGTATGGGTAGTCCTGGGAGATATGGGGGCAGAGGAAAAGGTGTTACAGTTTCCAGTGTTGGGAAAAGGTGTAGGAGGTAGGCACAAGAGTGCTATAGGTCGACACATGTGAGTTGAGGAACACACCAAGCTCCTGGCATCATCCAACATTCCCGTAATGAGGAAGTGGAAACACCCACTTATAAAGGCTGTGGCTGAAGAGAGACAGGTGGTTAATCAGCGCAGCTGAGCATGGTCAGGCAATCAGCAGTGAAACATGGGCACAAACCTGAGACACTACTGATCGGTGCTGCTTCAGAGCACAGAAAAAAACCAATGGAAATTGCTGCTTGGCTGAGTCCACACCGCAGCCTGCAGTCAGTGGAGTTGGTGTAACTGTCTGCCTAAGCTAATGCTAATGGTCCAATCTACCAGCTATAACAGCAAAAATATAACAAATTAATCCAGAATGATTCAAGATATACTGTATTATCGACTGTGGATTAGTGAACAAGAAAAGGGATGTCTCGTGGAGTGACTGGAATTTAAAGAAAGTAATAATAAAACCATTTGGTAAGCTAACTCCACAGTAGTACTGTTAGCTCTAAAGCTAATGCCTTGAGCTTAGAAACTGGGATAGGACTAAATGGATATCAGCAAGATTAATAACTTTTTCTTGCAAATTTGACTTTATTATACATTTGCAAAGTCTCAAAAATATAAGGCTTTCACAAACATCTGCAACTTTTTTCGTGAATTTAGAACTTTGCATAAATTTGATATTTTTAATAATGTGACTTTTCCAAAAATAACTTTTGCATGTAAATGTGACTTTAATATAATCTTAAACTTTTTTTTCTCTTAAATCTGTAACTTTTTCCTCATACATCTGAAGGTTATAATTGGCAATCTTTTGTCAAATATTTGCAAATTTATTCTTTTTTCTAATATATTTGGTAATTGTCTAAACAAACACTGACTTGTTTCTTTTCATATTTTTTTTTGCCTTATTGTGCCAAACAGATTTATTTCACCAAAAGGAGCTCAACTCATTTGATATATGCTGTATATAAATAGTATTTACAGACTCCCCTTGCTGTATAATAATGTTAATACTTTATTTAAATTGTCTTACTTATGCTGGACCTGATGGGAGATATGAGATTTTTTCTTGTAAATGTACAAACCTCATTCTCCAGTCCAGTGGTGGGTGGAGGCTGTCAGATGTTTTAGTGAATGGGACCTTTAAACGGCATTGACTTTTGGGAAAACGTACCAACGAAACTCCTCCTTAAACCCTTTCAATCTGAGATGTAATTTGGGTTCACAAGTGACTTCAGTCCCTTCAGTTTTGATTGCAAAGTGGTATTTTGATATGGATGGTACACTTGGAACTGACTGTCATCGTCCTGTTTTAGATCCCACGATAACGCACATGCTTACACACACACACACACACTGCTATGGAAAATGACATTTGGAAACAAACTTGAGTGAGTGAGCACCACACCACATGAGTGTGGGGAATGCCTTCACCACAGGACAAAGGAGCGTCTGTTGCTCCGGCCGCTCTTTGTAATCTTTGGACAATTTCATGAGGTCTTTTTCTACCCAGAATGACTGCTACCGTGGCAAACATCCAGACCATCTGACCACCTCTGACTGCATGGAGCCACACCACAGAGAAATTATCTCACGACCAGAAATAGTGAAAACCAGTCATATGGAGCCAGCACCGAAACCCAGCTCTTTTAAAATTTTGAGGACATGAATACACATAAACGGGCAAAACCTTAATGGAGATGACGGACAAAACTTCCTTGTTCTTTCACTCTTTACTGGAAGTGTTTCAGTTAGTCTGCATACCCCTTGAAAATTAAAAAGTAAATGGCTCACCATCAACATTTTTATCTTAAAGGACTCTACTTGGTGTTGTTTCATTTCTTTTGGAGAAAATATTGAACCAAGCTGTTGGGTGGAGACTGTCCTATATTCACAGTCCTTTGGGAAATCATATAAAGGCAAAATACCAAAGAAATCAGTGTTCTTTTCAGAGTTGACTGCTGTTATGAATCATACAAGTGCTGAACATGGACCAGCTTCTGAGGAGGCCTGTCTCCTGAGACGTGGCCTTGGATGCACCACGTTGTGCTTTAAAGGAGGCGTGTTTTGCCGCTTTTCCACATGACACAGTTCCTAGAGGTGTTAATGAATGACATGCTTTGGTCAAAACTATACTACAGTGCTAGTTTCTACTGAGATTAGACACCCCTCTTTACAGTGCCCCATTTCAGTGCATATTTCTTTAAATGCTAATGAGCCCCAGAGCACCCCACCCACCCTTTCCATCACTTCTGAGATCTGTAGATGGGGCTAATGTTAGCTGCTAGCTCCAGTTGACAGACACAGCCTAAGCTAACTAACCTAAAACTGACTGAATGTGTATGTGTAAGAAACAAAATAGGAGTGGTGGCCTAGAGCATCTGAGCCACAGATGGGAGGTTGTGGGTTCAAGCCCCAACTGGGTCATACCAAAGACCATTAAAAAAATGGTATTTTCCACCTTCTAGTTTGGTGCTCAGCATAAATAGATTGGGGAAAGGAAAGTTGGATTACCCATCCTCAGAGGGAAGCACAAAACTAGTGTACCTCTAATGCTGGTCCCAAGCCCTGGTACGTGGGGAGGGTTGGGTCAGGAAGGGCATCCAGCATACATTCATTCATCTTCTTCCGCTTAATCCTTTTCAGGTTGCGGGGGGGGGGGGGGGCTGGAGCCTATCCCAGCATCTTTGGGCGAGAGGCAGGGTACACCCTGGACAGATCGCCAGTCTATTGCAGGGCCAACACAGAGAGACAGACAACCATTCACTCTCACAGTCATACCTAAGGACAATTTAGAATCCCCAGTTTGATGCCAATTAACCTAACTTGCATGTTTTTGGCATGTGGGAGGAAACTGGAGAAATCCCGGAGTAAACCTATGCAGACACGTGGAGAACATGCAAACTCCACACAGATCACTGTTGGTCGGGGTCTGGGATCGAACCCGGGGTCTGGGATCGAACCCAGGATCCCCCGGCCAAGGGTGAGTTGCTGTGCTGCCGGAGTGCTAACCACTCCGCCACCGCGCCACCCGGCATCCATCCATCCATCCATCCATCCATCCATCTTCTTCCGCTTAATCCTTTTTGGGTCACGGGGGGGCTGGAGCCTATCCCAGCATCCAATCCTTGACAAATCAAGTATACGGACCAATGCTCCACTATGGCAACCCCAAAGAGGGAGCAACCTAAAGTGTGTGTGTGTGTATGTGGTTGATGATAAGCCTTCTGGGAAATGGGTGTTTAGCAGAAATGGACAGAATATATAGAAACCCGAAATAACTGACATCTAGTGGCTGGGCAAGCAGACTGCTCTCTTAGTTTGTATCCAGCAGACAAACCTCAAAGCCGGTCAGGAAATCCTGGCTCTGGATGCTCAGACCAGCAAACTTTAGTAGCCAAATCTACTGGGTTATCATGGCCAAAATATCACAAAACAAGCCAACATGGCATGCGATATATAATTGACTCTAGACTAGAATTTATGCAGGCTAGCTAAGCTAGCTGTACTGTAGTTTTTTCCACATTTTGTTATGTTACAGCCTTATTCCAAAATGGATTAATTCATTTTTTTTCCTCAAAATTCTACACACAATATCCCATAATGACAATGTGAAAAAAAGTTTTTTGAGATTTTTGCAAATTTATTGTGCGGAAAAAGTGAAGCGCTGTGAATACTTTCCGGATGCATTGTATGTGAATTCCAGGGTAGTATCTCATGGTGTGGCAAATGCTGACAAATGTGGTGATTTTTGGGTTTGCCAACTTTTCCGACGAATGTTGGTGAAAATCAAGCGGAAGTCAAGCCAGTATGTCATGGAGAGGGGAATGCCGAGGAACGTTCACAAAACGCTGCACTTTTTTGGTTTCGTTAGGATTTGTAAAAGGTTGCAAAACAGTTTGCACACAGTTTTTAAGGTTGCCAACAGTTTTGTTGTAAAGGGTCTTAAACAGCTGTTAGCGTTCACTACTTGGCAAACAAAAAAGAACTTTAGCAACACACATTGGAACCATTTGCAAACACACAGCTATTTTCCAACTGTTAGCGGAAAAATGCATTCGCAATAAATGCATTTCAACAAAAAAAGCTGTTGGCAAACGTTTTACAAACCCTGACGAAACCTAAAAAGCGGAATGTTCATGAATGTTCCTCAGCATTCGCCACTCCGTAAGATACGTAAGTTAAGTGCAAGACTATCCATGGGGCAGGTCTGTATCAAAGTCTGCTAAGTGTTGCATGATAACCTCACGAGAAAGAACAGCAAATCCAAACAAGGCATTTCAGATTTTATTTCAAATTTGTAGTCCTAGTTTCTGTGGGAGAGGAGAACTCCTGTGTAGGCAGACTTTGGGCTTTTTGACTGCAGACTATAAAATATCACAAAAATCCTACATAATGCACTAAAATAAAGGGAAAACCATCAAAAAAGCATCATAGGAACTCTTTAATATATCTTCCTGTTCTCAATACCGAACTAAGTTCTATTGTCCTCTTTATCTTCACTCAATTTTTCAATCATCAAAGACAATATATTGTTCTTTTGTGTCCTGTTTGATACTGGTCCCATAGGATATGATGGGTTGATCTGCTTGGAACTGATTGAAGTGAAATAGAAAAAAGAATCCCTACTACTGTGCTTACATCTTCAGTTTTGACATTAAATTGGACTTTTACACAATTTCAGTATCGCAAACTAAAACAAGAAATACACAATCACATTGTGCAGCTGTATCAGATGAGGAAATGTGTAACACAACCACGTAGCCATACCAAGTTATTCACTTTTTGAGTTAAAAGGACCCCCAGAGACATTTTCTGTCAGCACATGAAGCTACATTTTCATTGCGGGTCTGATTGTGGTATAACAGACATGGCATTTTTTCCCTCCACATAAAACATTTACAGAGCCATTGTTGTGGCCCCTTTGAACCCACTATTGTTTACATTTATTACAGCGTCTTAGCCTTCAGCTGGAACATTCCCACAAATGACTGTAAGTTAATAGGAAAGAAAAAACTGCGTGCCCATGGTTCTCATAGGTGGTAAGATTTGCTCCTGTTGCATATACTGTATTTGTCTCTATTATATTCAGTTACTAACATGAACACAAACATGATTATTTAATTTGAAGGTTCTGTACGAACTTTTGGAAAATCTCCATCTGTATGCAGTATGTGATGACTGACTCTGGCCCGCACTGTTCCCACTGTGTGTACCAGTGCCATGATGCCATATTTATTTACATTCAGAAATCACCATTTTTGTAAATATATATCATTAATTAATAAATCAAAGTTTGACACCTGTTACAACCCCTTTAGTGAAGAAAGAGTTAACCTGCATTTCTCTGCAAGTCTTGTTCCCCCTAATTTCCTCATTGACTCTTCATGCTGCCATTATAAAACATTGATAGGTTTGGAGCCTTTTGGTATGTGTCTTTATATTTTGAATATGTAAATGCAAATTGTAGTGAACTTGATTCATTTTTGGCTAAAATTAGACTGCTCCTGTGAACCTGTGAGGTTTTTTTTCTGTCTACCAGAGAAAGCTGTAGAGGAGAGCCGCCATTTTGTTTAAGCCTTTTCACCTGTTTTTCTTGCGGACCAGGGAGACGTTTGTCAGAGTTTGTATTTTTTCTTTCAACTTAAGTTTAGGTAAGACTCTTTTGTTTTGAGTTGGGGCCATAACAATGCCAAAGGTTTATTCTGGGGCGTTGTCCCTCATTTGCAACAAAGCTACTCTTGAATTCAGTAACATCGTGGGGGGCGGATGGAGCGCTCTGGCAGGCTCTGGCCCGCGGGCCGCCAGTGGACATTCACTGCGCTATGTGGTGGTAACGCAGTCATGGGTGAGCAAAGGACTCCCCCAATGCAGTTAACAAGCTAAGTGGCATGTGATGTGACCCATAAATCCTCAAGAGGCATGTGTTGTGAACAGTGGATAGTTTATTTTATGTATGAAATGACAATAGTACTGTTCTTTATTTCATTATGCTCATTTACTACCGCACCACAGTGATATGACGCCAAACTCTTGTGTAATATTGCTTAATTATGAGCCTTGCCAGTAAGAAGGGAGGGGAAAAACATAAAACAGATATGAAAGGGTCAGTTAATTGTGACATTTAGTGTTTAGCTTTCAGCTTTTTGTAGCACCCATATGTTGGCATTTTGATGACGTTTTCCTGATTTAGTTTAGTTTTGTGTGAGTGTTGTGTTTTCCACTCCGGACCACCGCTATATATTTTCACACAGCAACAGTGTGAAACAGCCTCAGAAATACCAGAATGGAGCAAAACTGGCCAAGTTAGATTTTCTTTGGAAGAGGTCGTAACTGGCTTCTCAGTTATCCATCACTTATTTGGAACTGGCTGTGATGGTGTTTGCCTTAAGAACATTAAAGCCCCCCAGCACATGGTCGCTGGTGTAATCAGGATTTTCTCAGCTTGATTTTATGAAGCTTAAACTTCAGAAGCGGATTTTTGCTGGTCTGTTTCACCATCTCCAGAAACCTGAGCACTGCACCAGATTCTGCCTTTACTGCACCCAAAGGTGCCATGCAGTCAGGACAGATTAGACTCAGCTGGAGGATCCACCTTTATAGTGAACCCACTCAGCTGAGAAAAACTGAGTAGGGATTTGGATTTAGGGGGGGATAAGATCAAGATTTGGTCTCATTTTTAATCACAACAGAGAATCAAAAGCAATCGTCTGTTTCCAGTCTCACGTCCTCACAAAATCTTTTTTATAGAAAATGAGGAGGGACAGCTTCGCACAGACAGTGCTGAGCGTGGGTGGGCTGTGGATGTACGTAAGATATGGCACAGAAGTGCAGTAATCTGATTAAAGTCGGCAATTAGCCGCTAAACTGAGCTACTGTGCCGCTTAAAAGTCAACCGAAATGAGAAAAGGAGCCGGATGCCAATCCTGTAAAGTGATATAGCGCCTTTTTTTTTTAACCCTCCCTAGAATTTTATTGATGGTGTTATTAAAACTGAGCAAATAAAGAGAAGTGTGAACTCTTTGTGGGTTTTGGTGAGAAGAGCACAGGTGCAACTAGTGACTTTAGTGATCCTGCTGTTCCATTAGCTGTCTCGCTCACTCAGCACTGGGTCACCGTACTGCCCCACGCCAGACGGCTGGAACTGGGGCGCCCACATGGAACGGAGCCATTGTTAATGATGTTAGTTCCACCTGTGGCTGACAAGTGCAAATGTCCCAAATAAAAGGTCTTTATTTGCTGCGTCCAGATTCTATAAAACATTGTGTTTTTACACTTAGAATACAAATAATCCAGTTATACAGTTTGGTATGAGTGCACACGGGTCTGGAATTTAGAGTAATTATGTTTTTTGGGGGGGTTTCCCTTTATTTTATCCACCTTATTCCTAGGCCCCATGATGCCTTGCATGAATTATGGTAGCAACTACCGGTACTAGTTTAGAACGTATGGTTGTCACTGAAACTGGACACTTCTCCTTTTTAAAAAACAATGACTTAGGCATCAGAAATGCAGGAACACGGCCTTTTGCGCCTCAAAAACAGTAATATAATCATACCACTTCCCATGACTATCTAGGGATAGGAAGATGACCTTAAAAAGTGGCCTGGTAGATAGTAGCTCCGTTTGTTAGCGCCGCTGCTAACATGCTAACGCTGTAAACAAATAAAAGCTCTGAGATAATATCAATGTCTCCACCGCAATAAAGTCGGCAGCATTTTGTTAAAATATGTTGGACATAATCAAATTTACCTCAGAGCAGACGTAGAGTCTAGTCAGAGCCACAAAGAACCACAACACCATGCCTGGGCATTTTAAATTCGGGGTAAAATGTCAGATCTGTGACATTCATACAAGTGAAAACATACCTGGTGCTGCTGTGTCTGTACCACCGATCACACCAACAATCCTTTAGTTTTCAGTGCATGATCTACTCATTGCTGTTGAAGCCACAGATTTAGTTGTGCTCATCTGTGAGGAGCCTCACACCATGAACAGCAGCAAGCACCAGAACTATGCAAAAACATTCAAAAATACAAAACTACAAGTGAGGCAGATAATAAAATAGGCAGCGAAGTGAGGGTTTTAAGTAGGTTTATTAAATCATACCGCCATCATAGGAACTCGCTCCAGCCTTTGTGCAAGCAGGCTGGAGCGGGTCCTCAGGCTCTCAGCAGCAGTAGTAGAAGCAGTCGTCAGAGTGAGAGAATGAGTTACAGAGCGATGCAGCTTATATACCCAACTACAGACAATACATGAAAGGCATGGGACATTTACATCACAGCAAGAGCAGGAAGCATGAACACAATGCATGAATGGCACATCAACATCACAGCACTGAGGAGGAAAAAGCCAGACCAAGCGAGGCTGCCTGTTGACATCAATACACACATTTCACTGTAATGTTAATCGCTCCAGATGCGCGCTCTGATTGTCCCAGTCTGTTGTGGGGGGTTATCCCACACAAGCGCTGAAATTAGCTGCCACTTGAGTGCAAAACACGTATGTGGACTTTACATTAAAATGAACTTGAAAAACTTAAAAACGCTATTTTAAATGCCCCTGCTACTCCACTCTTACTGACTGATTTAACACTACGTCAGCTAAAACCGGAAGCTCTGCCCATCATCGTTCCTACAGCGGCACCCCCAGCAATACGGTGGATTGGATTTTGTAAGATTTCTGTGACAGTAGATGGTCTGCAAATTCAAACAGTCCAAAGCCCTCTTGCACAGGAGTTCTCCTCTCCCACAGAAACTAGGACTACAGTTCTGCCTGAAATTCATCGTTTGGATTTGCTGTTCTCTTCTATGAGGTCATCACATCACTACTAAGTAGACCTGATACAGACCAGCCTCCTGGATAGTCTGGAGGAGAATCGGGAGTTGCTCACATAGCTACAGTGCAGCTAGCTTTCACAGCAAGTTAGCTAGCAGTCTGACTGGTTTTTCAGTTGTTTTATGTAAACTCTAGTCACCCCACTAGACAGCCCTGATCCCTACTTGTTCTTTAATCTGCAGTCAATAATATATCTCACTTCATTCTGGCCCATTTTTTTTCCTAGCATGACACAGATATCAGGTCCATTAGCATCGCCAGCTTTGCAATGCAAATCAGCACCACTAGGAGTTTAAAAGGGGTCATTGACTGCACTTTTTTCACATTTTAACAGCTCACACATGTCTTAACTACTCGAGGAGTTCAGTCGCAGATCCGCATCATCTGCATGCACCCTCTGGTGGTGAAGATTTTTTTCAAGAAAATATTCAGTTTAGATATCACAAATTCCAAAGGCTGTAACTTTAAAGTGGTAAGAGATAATGGCTCACTGTCAATGAGAAAGATGTAGAATATGATCCAAAGTTTATGATAGGAGTAAATTTACGCATCTAATTTGCATAATGTGACGGCAGCCACATCAGATTACATAACTTTTGGTCAAAGTGGACTTTGTATTTACACAAGATGGTCTTGGGTTTTTTTGTTTTTTGTTATCTTATCTTCAAACTATATGAACCAGAAAATCAGTAGAATGTAAACAAACTGATAAAAAACAGCAGACCTACCGCTCGTCATGTGTCACCATGCATCCATGTGCTCATCCCCAGTCCTTATTTTGTCTTCTGTTGGTCATTTTCACTTTCTCTCCCACATCCAAAAACGATGTGCTGCTGCTGAGCATGCGGTAACTCCATGCTCGTCGGTCTGGTCCCGTCCTCTTCTATAAACGTTGTGGTGTTCACCGTTGTAGTTGCAGACCCCTTATCCAACTGTGGCCAAGTACCGGGGGCATCTGGGGCTAGCTCCTCGGTGCCACTCGCCGACGCAGGCACCTCACTGCCATATTCGGTACCACCCTCTACCATGTCCCGAGCGCCGGCACTGAGACCCACCCAAGGCAAACCTGAGTGAAATTGGTCCTGCTTGACCGCCATGACGTCTGTTAGCTCTTCGTACTGTTCGCTCCCAGTGTCCACAGGGGGCGAGCAGGGTGATTCCTCCCTTGGGTTCCCCGAGTAAGACAAACGGCACACCGTGGCATAATGATTCAAGTGTCCACATCTACCATAACATTTTTCCTCGAGCCGGGCATTTCTTCATTTTTTGGCAGTGCGTCGTGGACCCACAACCCCTGCAGCAGGAGTTTCCTGGGGTAGACCTTTGGCTGGCACCATTGATTTCCCCAAAATCTTCATCCTCGCTATCAGGGTCCAAAACATTAGCTGAGGTGAGTGGCTCGGGCATCTTCTGTGGGTGGCGCCAATTTAGCTCCACAGCTAGCTTATCAACAGCTTCCAACCGGAGACCTAGCTCCACTGCTTTAGCTAATGTTAAAGCGTACCTCTGGTGGTCGTGAAGACGCATTTTTACTTGAAAACATTATGAAAAAGTATTTCTTATTTTGGTAAATAATTCTTGCCAGCCATATACCACCAGACATATATTCAAATAGGACCTTGGCCATGGGCAGCCAATGAAAACTGTGGGCGCAGCCATGACACTTGCGGATGTGACGTCACTTTGTGGATAGGAAAAGACAATAATAAGCGTTTCCCCGCGATTACGGTGCTGTTGTCCCTTGTTTTTGTTCTATTATGGCCGAATTTTCTGACTGTGCGGAAGAATTCGGGCGACATGGCTACATGTTTGAGCCAGAAAGGTCTTCTGAGGGTTAAAGTGACGAAGTGGTCCTCACACACAACGCAATTTCATCTGAAATTATTCGTCTGTGCCCTGTTTCCGCTCCGATCTTCTGACAAGGTGAGCTGGGTTTGGGTACACAAAAAAAGTGTTTCTTTGTTTTTTTCGCTTATTATTCAGACATCCAAAGGCTTTACATTCCGCCATGTTGCGATATCCATATCGCATTGTATGTTTTTGTTTTTACAAGAGCACCGAGTGTCTGCTGCTCTGTATATAGTTTTAGAATCATCTTCCTTGTTGCGGCAGTTACGAGATCAGATGAGACAAGCCGCTGAATTTAAGCATTTAATTTATTTATTTTCTACTCGTTTCAGTTCTGCATTTAATATGAACCCTGAGTTTGAAATAAACGTTTGAATTTGAGTATCCCCGAAGCCGCTGCACATCCGGGTACTCAAATCGCATAGTTTTAGAATCATCGGCCTTTACGAGCTCAGATCAGAAAAGACGGCCCGCTGAATTTAAGCATTTATTTATTTTCTACTCGTTTCAGTTCCGCATTTAATATGAACCCTGAGTTTGAAATAAACGTTTGAATTTGAATATCCCCGAAGCCACTGCACATCCGGGTACTCAGATCGCAGTTTTAGAATCATCGGCCTTTACGAGCTCAGATCAGAAAAGACGGCTTGCTGAATTTAAACATTTATTTATTTATTTTCTACTCGTTTCAGTTCTGCATTTAATATGAACCCTGAGTTTGAAATAAACGTTTGAATTTGAATATCCCCGAAGCCGCTGCACATCCGGGTACTCGAGGCTCAGCCAATACTGATCCAGATCGCGGTAGCCACGAAATTACGTCACAGGAAGCGTCCTGGAAGTCCATGTAGCCGCTAGTATGGCTGTACCCATGTTTTGCTGACATAGCTGAACCAGCACATCAGCAATGGATTTATATCAAATTGCTTTGAACGTGAATTTCAACTTAAACTTGAACTAGAACATGAGACAGGGCTCAATATAATATCTTTTTTTTCACGACCACCATAGGTACGCTTTAAGTCAATAGGCGCCACTAATAGCCTAGCACACAGCTCAGCATTGCACGTGTGCTCTGCTAATTGGTTGCGTACCATCTCGTCTTCAAGCAGTCCAAAATGACACTCACTGGCTAGCTGCTTCAAGTCAATGACGTACTGGTGGATAGGCTCACCTACCCGCTGGCATCTCCGGTGAATATGAATTCTCCGAACAGTCACGTTGTCTGGCGTGGAGAAACATTTAGCCAGCAGCTCCACAACTTCCTCATACGAGTCTGCCATGCCGAGGGTCTGTAGGACCCTCTGGCTCTCAATACCTAGGTTGTGAATGAGAAACGTCCATGCTGTCACCTTGTTGAGCTTCCTAAGGTCCAGCACTGTAATATACACTTGATAGACCTCCAGCCAACATACGTATATATACATACAAATATACAGGGCAATAAACGGCATGGCATCTAACGATGGGCATCCGGCAAAGAGGCCATAATATGGATGCCCTCTGCCTTAAATAGGGTGTATGTCACCACACCGCACTTCACAATAATGTGCCATTTTCATATATAATACAAAGGTTGCAAGATTACAGTAAAGAAAAGCAGAAATTAATGAATAAAAGTCACAAATTTACTGATAAAAAGTTGGAAATTTATAAGTTTCAAATTTTCAAGAAAAATGTATCAAATTAGGGGGGAAAATGACACATTTTCAAGAAAATAGCAAATTTATGAGAAAATAAGTCGAACAGGTGAGCAGGTAAAGTCCATGTGGGCAAACGCAGATGGGGTCAACATGGGACCCGCAGATAAACCCACATGGGACCCATAAGACAGCCCAGATTGAACCTACGGCGGGGCCTACATGGACATGGTGGCTGGGTAGTTCCTGTTCTCCATGCTGACGTTCTGAGACCCCCCCCCCCCCCCCCCCCCCAATACCTGGTGCCTGAGGCCCGACCTGCTCCAGCTGCAGAGGGTGTAACAAGGTTAAATATGCCTCATGCTCTCCCTGGGCAGTCATCTCCTTTTTTTTTTAACAATCATCCCCCCTCTCCCCCCCCCCCCCCCCCCCCCGAGATCTCAGACACTGGCCTCACGCTGCGGACCAGAGCTTACGTGGGCATTTTTGCAATTTATTTATTCTGCAGTTGTCTAGCAACTGGAACAACACTCCTGCAACTCCTGCCCTTCTTGTTCTCCTCGTGTCATTGGTAGTTAACCCGCTTGTTGCAGAAAGCCACAGCTGCCGATGGCTGACGCAGCCTGCACGGTCGTGTTTTAGGATGTTCAGGTACCGCTGGTAGTCAGGGGTGAGCCAAGAGTTACAAGATTTCACGCTTTCCAGGAGGGCTGACAGCTAATACTGCAGGAACACGGTGTCAGTGACTCAGAAAAACCAACAAACCCAACAAATCAGCGGCAACGCAAGCAGTTTTTGCTCTTAGTTGTCTGGGAACTTGTCGACGCTTCGCTCTTCCGCCCCATACTCCCTGGTTTGTGATGAATGTTTTCTGGAGCAAGAGAGAAAGAGGAGGTGGTGGGGGGGGGAGGGGGCAAGGATAAGAGGCCAATGCCTCCGGTCTGCCATGACATCATCTGTGCTGCTGCACACATCTGGAAACGTTAGAGCCAAGAGAGTGACTCTGTGTGTGTGTGTGTGTGTGGGAGAGGGGGAGAGAGAGAGAGAGAGAGAAGGGGGTTGGAGCTGCAGAAGAATTAAGGGGGGCTGGTGACACATCAGCAGTATGTTTGAAAAAAAGAGAGCAGAGGAAAGGCGCTGTTTATCTGAGAAACACAGAGAAAGATGAGATGTAGAACCAGTGTAAACATGTTATTTTTTACGGCCAAAGAACTAATAATCAGGAACTCACAGGAGAACTTCATGCCTCAGTTGATGGAACGCATCTACCCTCATAAATCCCTGCAACATCCATCCATACATCCATCTTTTTCCGCTTAATCCTTTTCGGGTCGCGGGGGCGGCTGGAGCCTATCCCAGCACCTTTTGGGCGAGAGGCAGGGTCCACCCTGGACAGATCGCCAGTCCATGGCAGGGCCAACACAGAGAGACAGACAACCATTCACTCTCACAGTCATACCTAAGGACAATTTAGAATCCCCAGTTTGATGCCAATAAACCTAACTTGCATGTTTTTGGCATGTGGGAGGAAACCGGAGTGAACTCATGTAGACACAGGGAGAACATGCAAACCACAGAGATCACTGTTGGTCGGGGGCTGGGATCGAACTCAGGATCCCCCGGCCAAGGGTGAGTTGCTGTGCCGCCGCAGTGCTAACCACTCCGCCACCACGCTGCCCATCCCCGCAACAACCCTTACCCTGCAAAAATATGATGGTGCCTTCTTTTGACCTTTCCAGTGTTTATCCTGCATGTGCTGAAATCCATGCATTTGTCTTCATTTCTTTACAGGGGAAATAGAATCATCATCATCATAGCAGTCTGTCGGGGGCGACAATGACCGTTTCATTTAGGTCTGATCAGATTCCTCCACGCAGCTCTATCCTTTGCCCTCCGCTGCCAGGAACTCCTGGCCTTGTTAACCCGGGTGATGTCCGAGCCAGTATGAATTGCTTTCTGACTGCCCATTTCATGAAACTGCTTGCAAAGTATTTGAGTACCACTAGCTTTTGCTGGACTAGCGGCACATTCTTGGCAGATAGAGGTATTATCAGTGGCAAGGACAGGCCAAGACAAACTGACTCCAGTATCTGTTGCAGTGACTGACCAGATGATAGGTTTGTTTATCTCTGCTCTATGTGTAGTGCATGTCACGATGCACCGACTGGCAAAAGTCCACCACAGACATTGCGAAATAGAAAAAAAACCTCATAAAAAGTAACAAATTTATGAGGAAAAAAGTTGCAAATGCATGAGAAAAAGGTTGCAACTTTATGATGGAAAAATCTGAAAATTTATGAGGAAAAGGTTGCAAATTTATGAAAGTTTTTGAAAATTTACACAAAAAGTGGCACATCTCATAGAAAAATGCAAATTATCAAGAGAAAAAACAAATTTATGAGGAAAAAAGTTGCAAATTAAGGAGAAAAAGGTAGCAAATTTATGAGGAAGAGGTTACACATTAATGAGGAAATGATTGCAAATTTATAAGGAAAAAGCTGTAAATTTGTGAGAAGAAATTTTGTGAATTTGTAATGAAAAATCACAAATTTATGAGTGAAAAAAAGCAAAAATGATGAAGAAAAAAAACTTGCCAATTTTTGAGGAAAAGGCTGTAAATTTATGAGAAAAAAATCATAAAAATTAGAAGATTTATGAGGGAAAAAAGCTGCAAATTTATAAGATTTTTTTCTCTTTTGTTGCATTTGTGCTTAGAATCGGTGGTTCAGTGATTTGATTCAGTTTTGTATGATGATGGAGGAAGGTTTATGATGACATCTGAGGGACAGTTGTGTCTCTTTCACAGGTTGGGGGGGGTCATTTACCCACCCATCTCCATGATTTGCAGCCATGAAGAGGGATGGGGGGGTGTGACACATTCAAAAGGGGAATGATTTTGGCTCATTTCGCGAACAAGGTAGACAGCCCCCCCCCCCCCATCAAAACACGACCGCTCTCGCCACAAGAGGGCGACATTTTACCTTTGGTGTTCGACTTTAAATCATGCACGTGACCGCCTGTCAGACCAGGAGAACTGGAGCCTTTTATGCCCCCCCCAAAAAAACAAAACAAAAACAAGTTGCTAAATGAAAGACAAGTGATATTAATCACATTTCCTCATACAGTATATATGCCGTGTGACGAGATCACGTTTATTGGGGGCGTACAAATCTGCGCGATTTCTTCGCCGCCCCGTAAAAGACGGAGGAGGACCGTGACGCACAGAAGTGAGCGGCTGGAGGGTTGGGAGGAAAGCTGTGTGCCAGATGTTCGTTCCCGCGCTGCAACGTGTTGTGACAAACAAAAATTTAGCCTAACCTCTCATTTAGCATTTATCTGTCAGCTCCCACACTCCTCACATCGCAAAAATGGGCTCAGAACTTTCCATATTCTGTTGGTTTTAATGCTGCTTTGTTTAGAAATGAGGAAAAATGGAAAAGGAAGCAAGAGGAGGGAGTTTTTTTTTGTTGTTTTTTTTTTCCAGCAGTATCCTGCAGTGTCAGGCTCTTACATAGCGACTGCAGTTTGACCCGCTGATTCAGCCACAGCAGCCTGCAATGCTGTCATCTCCAGCGGGGCCCGCGGAGCACGGTGGACCGCCGCCACCGCCGCAGCACAGCTCGGCCCTCCACAACCCTCGTCCTGACCTCTGAGCTCCGGCAGGACGCCTTGCCGCCGCCACACGAGCAGCCCCGTCTGTCCGTCTCCCAACTGCTCTCCTTCTGCTCAACCACAGGCCAGCGGAAATCAAGAGGGACGGATAGTGGGGACACCCCCCCCCCCCCAAAAAAAAAAAATTAACTTGCATCTTTTTTCCTCATAAATTTGCTACTTTTTTTCTGTATAAATTTGCTACTTTTGTGACTTTTTCCTCATACATTTGCAACTTTTTTTCTCATGAATTTGCTACTTTTTTCTTGTAAATGTGCAACTTTTTTTAAAATAAATTTGTGACATTTTTCTCATAATTTGCAACTTTTTCTCGTACATTTGTGATTTTCCCCTCATAAATTTACACCTTTTTTCCTCATAAATTTGCAAGTTTTTTCTTGTAAATGTGCAACATTTTTTTTTAAATAAATATGACATTTTCTTTTAATTTGCAACTTTTTCCTGTAAATTTGTGACTTTTCTCCCTGTATAAATTTGCAACTTTTTTCTCATAAATTTGCAACTTTTTTCCTTGTAAAATCTGACTTTTTCCTCATAAATTTGCAACTTTTTTCTTGTAAATTTGTGACTTTTTCCTCATAATTTTGATTTTTTTCTCATAAATTTCCAACTTTTTTTCCTCATGAATTTGCTACTTTTTTCTTGTAAATGTGCAACAATTTTTTAAAATAAATTTGTGACATTTTTCCTCATAATTTGCCATTTTTTCTCGTACATTTGTGATTTTTCTCCTCATAAATTTACACTTTTTTTTCTCATAAATTTGAAACTTTTTTTCTTGTAAATTTGAATCTTTGTCTTCATAAATTTGTGATTTTTTTCTTATAAATTTGCAACTTTTTTCTTGTAAATGTTCAACATTTTTTAAAATAAATTTGACATTTTCTTTAAATTTGCACCTTTTCCCTCTAAATTTGCTACTTTCTCTTCTGCATAAATTTGCAACTTTTTTCTTGTAAATTTGTGATTTTTTTTCCTCAGAAATTTACACTTTTTATCTCCTAAATTTGCAGTATTTTTCCTCATAAAATCTGACTTTTTCTCATAAATTTGCAACTTTTTTCTTGTAAATGAGCAACAATTTTTTAAAATAAATTTCTAACATTTTCTTTGCAATGTTTTCCTCTAAATTTGCTACTTTTTCTTATACATTTGACTTTTCCCTCACAGATTTGGAACTTTTTTCATGAATTTGCCACTTTTTTCTTCATAAAGTTGGGATTTTTTTTCTCATAAATTTGCAACTTTTTTCTTGTAAATGTGGAACAATTTTTTAAAATAAATTTGTAACATTTTTCTTGTGATTTGGAACTTTTCTCATTAATTTGCAACTTTCTTCTTGTCAAATCAAATCAACCTTTATTGTCATATTGCTGTACATACAACTGTAGTGCAGGCAAGATGAAATTGCATTTCTCTCGGCATCCATATAAGTAAAAGAACATGATTTAAGACACACTCACACATATCTTCACCCCCCCACCCCACCCCACCCCACCACATCCATTCACACATCCCTGAGACATACAGTACTTGAAAAACTAACCAGAACTATAATATACAAATAATATACATAATGTCCGTAGGTGCAGTAGTGTGTATGAGAGATTCCAGATCAACTGTTCAGCATCCTAACAGCTTGTGGAAGGAAGCTGTTAATCAGTCTGGTGGTTCTGCCTCTGATGCTCCGGAATCGTTTGCCAGATGGCAGAAGTTCAAAGTGTTTATGCAGAGGGTGAGAACGGTCCTTGACAATGTTCAGTGCCCTGCTCCTACAACGGTTCTGAAAAAGTTCTTGGACAGAGGGGAGGGAGACTCCAATTACCCTCTCAGCTCCCTTAACTATCCTCTGCAGGGCTTTTTTGTCTGACATACTGCAGCTGGAGTACCATGTAGCAATGCAGTACGTCAGAACACTCTCCACCGCACCTCTGTAGAAGGTCCTGAGGATGCAGATGGGGAGAGAGGCCTGTTTGAGTTTCCTCAAGAAGTGCAGCCTCTGCTGGGCCCGCTTCCTGATCCCCAAGGAATTCTTGCTCCAGGTCAGGTCCTGCGAGATCTGCACTCCGAGGAACTTGATGTTCTCCACTCTCTCCACTAAATGGCCGCCGATGCTGAGGGGGACGTGTTCAGGCTGTAACCGCCGGAAGTCGATAATCATCTCCTTCGTTTTGTCCACGTTGAGCACCAGATTGTTCTCCCTGCACCAGCCCTCCAGGTCTCTCACTTCTTCCCTGTACATTGATTCCTCATCCCTCTGAATAAGTCCCACCACCGTGGTGTCGTCTGCAAACTTAATAATCTGGTTCCCCTCGTGTCTGGATACACAGTCATGTGTTAGAAGTGTAAACAACAGTGGACTGAGTACGCAGCCTTGAGGGGATCAGGTGCTCAGCGTGACAGAGTTGGAGATGTTGTTTCCAACCCGGACATACTGAGGTCTCTCAGTCAGGAAATCCAGGATCCAGAGACATGTGGCGGTGTTCAGACCAAGAAGGAGTAATTTCTCCATCAGTCTCTGGGGAATAATGGTGTTGAATGCTGAACTGAAATCAATGTACAGGAGTCTGGCGTAGGTGTCTTTCTGATCCAGGTGGGTGATGACAGAGTGTAGGGTGGTGACTATAGCATCCTCCGTGGAGCGGTTTGAACGATATGCAAACTGGGGCGGGTCATGTGATGCAGGGAGGCAGGCTGTGATGTGTGGTTTGACAAGCCGTTCAAAACACTTCATCACAATTGGTGTCAGTGCAACAGGACGGTAGTAATTCAGACAGGACACAACTGGTTTCTTTGCCACCGGTACTATGATAGAGGTCTTGAAGCATCTGGGAACGATGGCCTGACTCAGGGAGATGTTATAAATGTCAGTCAGTACATCCGCCAACTCGCTCGCGCAGTCTCGGAGCACACGTCCCGGGATGTTGTCCGGACCTGCAGCTTTACGTGGGTTGACCCTGGTTAGGGTCCTCCGTGTGTCCACTGGTCCGACCGATGGTGGGGGTGGGCCAGCCCTCCCTCTGATTGTCGAGTTTGATGCTTCAAAACGTGCAAAGAAGTCGTTGAGCCTGTCTGGAAGCGAAGCGTCGTCATCATTGACCCCCTGCCTAGACTTATAGCCCGTCAGTGTCCGAACTCCCTGCCACACCTGCTTGGTGTTCCTAGTGCCACAGAGGTGTCCCTGGATTTTCTCCACATAGGCGCACTTCGCCGTCTTAATTCCCTTTGAGAGCGCAGACCTGGCTGAGCGGAGGGCGATCCTGTCCTCCGCTCTGAAGGCTGCATCTCTGGCCGTAAGCAGCGAGCGCACCTCTGCAGTCATCCAGCAGTTCTACATTGTAAATGTAGAACAATTTTTTAAAATAAATTTATAACATTTTTCTTGTAAGTTGCAACTTTTTCTCATTAATTTGCAACTTTTTCTTGTAAATTGGTGATTTTTTTCCTCATAAATTTGAAACTTTTTTCTCACAAATACGGAACATTTTTTTCTCATAATTTTGCAGCCCCCCCACCACCACCACAAATTTGCAGCTTCTTTCTTGCAAATTTGTGATTTTTTTCCCCTAATTTACAACTTTTTCTCATGAATTTAAGTTTTTGTTAAATTTGTGACTTTTTCCTTATAGATTTGCAACTTTTTTTCCTCATTAATTTGTTACTTTTTTATTGTAAATGTGCAACAATTTTTTGAATAAATTTGTGACATTTTTCTCATAATTTGCAACTTTTTCTTGTACATTTGTGACTTTTCCGCTCATAAATTTACACCTTTTTTTCTCATAAATTTGAAACTTTTTCTTGTAAATTTGCAACTTTTTCCTCATAAATTTGATTTTTTTTCTCATAAGTTTGCAACTTTTTTCCTGCAAATGTGCCAACATTTTTTTAAATTAATTTGTGACATTTTCTTATAATTTGCAACTTTTTCTCATAAATTTGCAATTTTTTCTTGCATATTTGAAACTTTTTTCTCATAAATGTGCAACATTTTTTTTTCTAAATATGCAATAATTTTTTTAAAATAAATTTGTGACATTTTTCTTTTAATTTGCACCTTTTTCCTTTAAACTTGCTACTTTTTTGCTGTATAAATTTGCTACTTTTTCTTGTAAATTTGTTACTTTTTCCTTATAGATTTGCAACTTTTTTCCTCATGAATTTGCTACTTTTTTATTGTAAATGTGCAACAATTTTTTAAAATAAATTTGTGACATTTTTCTCATAATTTGCAACTTTTTCTTGTAAATTTGACTTTTTCCTCATAAATTAGTGATTTTTTTTCCTCATAAATTTACATTTTTTTCCTCATAAATTTGCAACTTTTTTCTTGTAAATTCGTGACTTTTTTGCTCATAAATTTGTGATTTTTTTCTTATTAATTTGCAACTTTGTGATAAATTTGTGATTTTTTTCTCATAAATTTGTAACTTTTCTTGTATTTTTTTTTAAATTTGTGACATTTTCTTGTAATTGTAACTTTTTCTCATAAATTTGCTACTTTTTTCTTCATAAAGTTGTGATTTTTTTCCCTCATAAATTTGTGACTTTTTTTCTCATAATTTTGCAACTTTTTTTGTAAATGTGCAACAATTTTTTAAAATAAATTTTTAACATTTTTCTTGTAATTTGCAACTTTTCTCATAAATGTGCAACTTTTTTGTAAATTTGTGATTTTTTTTCTCATAAATTTGAAACTTTTTTCTCACAAATATGGAACATTTTCTTCTCATAATTTTGCAGCCCCCCCCCCACACACACACAAATTTTCAACTTCTTTCTTGTAAATTTGTGATATTTTCCCCCTAACAATTTACAACTTTTTCTCATGAATTTAACGTTTTTGTAAATTTGCTGTTTTTTTTTCCTGAACTTGCAAGTTTTTTTCTCATAAACTTGTAACTTTTTTTCTTGTAAATCTGTAAAAACAAACAAAAAAAACCCCCACAAAAACAAAACCCTTAAACTTGTTTTCCTCATAAACCTGGACCTTTTTCACATTTTTCTCATAAATTTGCAACTTTTTTCTCAATTTTAATAGGGTTAGGTTTTTCCCATAAATTTGGGACTTTTTTTCCCTCATAAATTTGCAACTTTTTTGTTGTAAAAGTGCAACAGTTTTTTTTTTTTAAAAATAAATTTACATTTTTCTTGTAATTTGCAACTTTTCCTCATAAATGTGCAACTTTTTTTTGTAATTTTGTGATTTTTTTTTCTCATAAATTTGAAACTTTTTTCTCACAAATATGGAACATTTTTTCTCATGATTTTGCAACCCCCCCCCAACAAATTTGCAACTTCTTTCTTGTAAATTTGTGATTTTTTTCCCCCTAACAATTTACAACTTTTTCATAAATTTGATTTTTTTTCTCATAAATTGTCTGCTTTTTACTTGTAGAATTCGCTGCCTTCATATGGATTGCATAGGGTCTCCAAAACTCTAGAGGCAACCTGATGCTGTGGCCCCCTCAGTAGTTGGTCCTCTGTGTTCTGGATGTCATGTTCTCAACCCTCCTCCTCCTCCTTGTCTTGTGGCTGGTCACCGCTCAGCTGACCGCAGTGATCATACACAACAGTGGAGGCAAATCTTTCCATTTTCCCTTTCTTTTTTTTTTTTTTTTTTCCACGACCATCATGTTGGTCATGAATCCCTCCTGCAGAGAGAGAGAGAGGGAAGGAAAAAAATGAAAAAGCCCAGTTAGTTTAAATGGAATTTATTGTGGGTGAAACCAGCCAATTCCCTTCCATCCTCCCACCCCCTCCTTTAAACACGTCCTCCAACCCCCGCAGGGTTATCCTCTCTTTTAGTCTGGAAACCTGGAAAAAGGTCTGACTCACAGGGTGATAAATTCCTTTCCTATGTTGAAGGATTCCCCGTGGAAACCATTAGGAGTTACCAGGAAAGTCCGGATCATTGAGCTGAAATAAGTGAAGCATGGCACCTTAAATTCAACTAAATCAGCAGCAGCTGGGGTTATCTGGGTTCTGGACGGGGGAGCAGTTGTGCTAAAGGAAGAAGAAAGTTGATTGTTAAGGACATGCACTCGGGTCTTTTTTTTCTCTAGAATCTTGTTGGATAAATTCTTATTTCCCTTCCCAACCTGAAAAAAACAGAACTGTCCCCCCAATATCATCATAAACCTTCTATATCAGGTTATATAATTGTATAATGGGACTTTGAATTAATAATTGGTGACTCCAAATTGTCCCTAGGTATCTGATAGGTCCTTAGTGTAGCGACTAGTTAAGCCCTTGAGTGGTCTTTGTGACGACATGAGTGTGACGTCAGTACACATCCTTATACCTGATAAATTTATAGCTTTTCTTTCTCAAAAGTTTGCAGCTTTTTTCTCATAATTTTGCAATATTTGTTCTTGTAAAATGACACTTTTTCCCTGTAAATTTTCAACTTTTCCTCATAAATTTGCAACTTATTTTTCAAAAATCTGCAACTTTTTTCTCAAAAAATGTGCATTTTTTAAAAAATGTTTTTGGTTGTTTTTTTTGTAAAATTTGCGACTTTTATCTCATAGATTTGCAACCCTTTTCTCAAAAATTAGTGACTTTTTTCCTCATAAATTTGCAACTTTTTTCTTGTAAAATTGCAATTTCAGTGTCAATATCAATGAAGCCAACAGGACAACATCATAAGATAAGATAAGATAAGCCTTTATTAGTCCCACAATGGGGAAATTCCAGGATTACAACAGCACAGGGATAGCAACACTCAGAGCAACAATCAAGAAGACAAGAAAAACAAGAGCAGTGAATATACATATGTACACATAAATATATATATACACAGTGCGGAGCATTGTAGCTAGATGGAATAAACAGCATAACCATCTACTTAGTTATCCTACACAGTATGAATATGTACCCATACATATTGTCACCCTCCGTAGCGACTGATATTGTCCTAGTTGTATACTGGAAGGGACCATTGTGTAAGTCTACTGCGTCTTTTGCATTCAATACTATTTGGTTGTCACGTTTTTTTGCTCTCTCTGCGAGCAGCCCTGCTTAGGTTGTACAGTCTGACAGCCGTAGGTAGGAAGGACCTGCGAAACCTCTCGGTTGCGCACCTAGGATGATGTAGTCTGCTGCTAAATGAGCTCCTCAGTGCGTTCAGTATGTCCTGCATAGGGTGGGACTTGGACTCCAGCAGAGATGACAGTTTAGCTACCATCCACCATCATTCAGCCACTGCAGATTAGGGGGGAGGATGTGGGAGTGGTCGAGGACTACAAATATCTGGGTGTCAGGATCAGCAGCGGGTTGGACTGGAGATCCAACACCGATGCTGCGCACAAGAAGGGGATGAGCAGACTCTACTTCCTGAGAAAGCTGAGATCCTTCAACGTGTGCAGCAGGATGCTGGAGCTTTTCTGCCAGACTGTTGTCGCCAGCGCCATCTTCTTTGCTGCGGTCTGTTGGGGTAGCAGTATCAGGGCCAGAGATACCAACAGACTTGACAAGATTATCAAGAGGGCTGGCTCTGTAACTGGTCTCAGACCGGAGACCTTTGAGACAGTGGTGGAGAGGAGAACACTAAATAAACCGCGATCCATCATGGACAATCCTGATCACCCCCTCCACCACACACTAGATAGACAGCGAAGCACTTTCTCCAGTAGACTACTACAGCTTCGTTGTCGAACGGCCAGGTACAGGAAATCTTTCCTGCCACATGCAATTTCACTGTACAATAACTCACTATGATGTTGTATTCTGGCATAGCTATGCTGCCACACTGCACCTTACAGACTAACTGGTACCTCACTTTTCACTCTGCTCCTGATAGTCCTTCTTTCTGCAATTGGATGATTCATGTGTTTATACGGGTCATCATATATTAAGCTGTGATGTATATAGGGTCTATAGTCGTGTTAGTTTTTTACTTTCCATGGGTAATCCCTTTGTCTGTCGTGTGTGTTTCTGGTGTTTGGCTGTCAACTGTCATGCTGCTGTTACACTGTAATTTCCCAGTTTGGGATCAATAAAGTCCGTCCATCCATCCATCCATCCATCATCTATCTATCTATCTAATGGCGGTCGTTCCTCTGCCTGTTTCACACATTTTTGGGATATTGTTTGAACAGACTGGTATATGACATTTAATTGACTGTAATTGACTGTCACAGAACTGGATCTTTGAATAGGTGGACTGCAGGGACTGCTCTGTGTTGTGTGTGGGGGGGAACCTTTCAGTTTGCACTTTTTCCAATGTGACACACTTGGAGGAATGATGTTGGTGTGCTTACATTTTTTTGAAGTGTGCAATAAAAGCTTTTTTTAAAAGTCAAAAGTCTCTCTCTCTCTCTCTCTCTCCCTCTCTCTCTCTCTCTCCCCACTGGGTCAAGGTGCTGCCCCAGGACAGAGCTAGCTTTCTTGATCAGTTTGTTCAGTCTCTTCCTATCGACTGCTGTAATGCCACTGCCCCAGCAGACCACTCCAAAAGTGATGGCTGATGCCACCACCGTGTCGTAGAATGTCTTCAGCAGCGCCCCTTGTACACCAAAAGACCTGAGCCTCCTCAGTAGGAACAGCCTGCGCTGTCCCTTCTTGTAGAGTGCATCGGTATTGTGTGACCAGTCTAGTTTATTGTTCAGATGAACACCCAGGTACTTGTAGGATGTCACCATCTCAGTGTCTGTTCCTTGTATATGTACTGGTGCTGTGAGGGGTTGTCCTTGCCTGTGGCAGTCCACCACCAGCTCCTTAGTTTTCCTCGCGTTGATCTGGAGGCAGTTCTGATGGCACCAGTCCACAAAGTCCTGGATAAGTCCTCTGTACTCAGCTTCATCTCCATTGGAGATGAGGCCGACGATCGCAGAGTCGTCAGAGAACTTCTGTAAATGGCAGTGTGTTGTGTTGTGTGAGAAGCCCGCAGTATAAAGGGTGAACAGGAAGGGAGTCAAAATCGTTCCCTGGGGGGCCCCCTTGCTACCGATGATCGTGTTGGACACACAGTCCCGGGTTCTCACAAACTGTGGCCGGTTAGTGAGGTAGTCCAGGATCCATGATGACAGGTGCTGGTCCACCCCTGCGCTCAGTAGCTTGTCCTTCAGGATCATCGGTTGGATGGTGTTGAAAGCACTGGAGAAGTCAAAGAACATGATCCTCGCCGCATTCCCGGGCTTCTCCAGGTGGGACAGAGAACGGTGAAGGAGGAAGATCACTGCATCCTCCACCCCAATGCCATGCATTGGGGTGGAGGATGTGTAGACCCTGGAGAGGGTCACATCATCTACAAACAGCAGCGATGAGATCCTGTGGTCACCGAGCATGACACCCTTCGATCCTTGACTGCGCCTATAAATCCTGTCCGTAAAAATTATGAACAGGATCGGTGGCAAAGAGCGGCCCTGGTGGAGTCCAACTCTCACTGGAAACGAGTTTGACTGGGTGTTGGCAATACAAACCAAACTCTTGCAACAGTCGTATAGGGACCGGATAGCTTGTAACAATGAGCCCAATACCCCATACTCCCGCAGCACCCCCCACAAGAGACCACAAGAGACACGGTTGAATGCTTTCTCCAAGTCCACAAAATACATGTTAACTGGTTGGGCAAACTCCCACGAACCCTCAAGGATTCTCAAGAGGGTAAAGAGCTGGTCCGATGTGCCACGGCCAGGATGAAAACCACATTGCTCCTCCTGGATCCAAGGTTCGACCAGCGGTCAGACTCTCCTTTCCAGTACCCTGGCATAGACCTTCCCAGGGAGGCTGAGAAGTGTGATTCCCCCTAAAGTTGGAACACACCCTCCGGTCCCCCTTTTAATAAAGAGGAACAACCACCCCGGTTTGCCATGCCAAAGACACTGTCCCCGACCTCCATGCAACATTGCAGAGGTGTGTCAACCATGACAGCCCTACAACATCCAGGGCTTTGAGGTACTCAGGGCGAATCTCGTGCACCCCCGGGGCCTGGCCACCAAAGAGTTTTTTAACCACTTCGGTGACCTCAGTCCCCATGATGGGCAAGTTGTCCCCCTCATCCTCAAGCCCTGCTTCCTCTGTGGAAGGCATGTCAGTGGGATTGAGGAGATCCTGGAAGTATTCCTTCTGCCCCCCGATGATGTCCCCAGTGGAAGCCAGCAGCACCCCATCCGCACCATACACAGTGCGGACATGGGGCTGCTTCCCCCTCCTGAGTCGCTGGACAGTTTGCCAGAATCTCTGTGAGGTCGACCAAACACCTCCCACACCCGAGTTTTTTTCTTCAGCAACCACCCGAGCTGCACTCTGTTTGGCCTGCTGGTACATCTCAGCTGCTTCAGGAGTCCCACAAGCCAACCAAGCTCGATAGGACTCCTTTAGCTTGATGGCCCCCCTCCCCACTGGTGTCCACCACTTTTTGGGGGTTGCCACCACAAGATGCACCAATAACCTTGCAGCCGCAAGCTCTGGGCAGCTGTTTCAACAATGGAGGTGGAGAACATGGCCCATTCAGACTCCATGTCCCCAGATTCCCTCATAATGTGGTTGAAGTTCTTCCGGAGGTGGGAGTTAAAGATCTCCTGGACAGGGGCCTCAGCCAGACATTCCCAGTACACCCTCACTATACATTTAGGTCTACCAGATCTGAGTGGCGTCCACCCCAGCCATCAGATCCAACTCACCACCCGGTGGTGATCAGTTGACAGCTCTCCACCTCTCTTTAACCGAGTGTCCAAGACATGTGGGTGCAGGTCTGATGACACGATAACAAAATTGATCATCGACCTGCAACCAAGGGTGTCCTGGTGCCAAGTGGACATATGGACACGCTTATGCTTGAACATGGTGTTCATTATGGACAAACTGTGGTTGGCACAGAAGTCCAATAACTGAACACCACTCGGGTTCAGATCGGGCAGGCCGTTCCTCCCAGTCACCCCCCTCCAGGTTTCACTGTCATTGCCCACATGTGCATTGAAGTCCCCCAGTAGGACAATGTAGTCTCCAAGAGGAGCACTCTCCAGCACCCCAGTCAGAGACTCCAAAATGGGTGGGTACTCATCATTTGATGCATAGGCACAAATGATGGTCAGGACCTGTTTCCCAACCCAAAGGCGTAGGGAAAGTACCCTTTCATCCACTGGGGAAAACTCCAATGTCGAGGCAGCAAGGTTGGGGGATACAAGAATACCCACCCCTGCCCATCGCCTCTCACCTGGGGGAACTCCAAAGTAGGCCAAGCTCCAGCCTCTCTCCAGGAAACTGGTTCCAGAACCGGAGCTGTGCGCTGAGGTGAGTCCAACTACTATATCTAGCCAGTATCTCTCAACCTCGTGCACCAGCTCCAGCTCCTTCCCCACTAGAAAGGTGACATTCCACATCCCAAAAACCAGTTTCCAAAGGCGGGGATCAGACCACGAGGGTCTCTGCCTTCACCTGCGGCCTGATCTGCATAGCACCGGACCCCCATGGTCCCTCCAGCAGGTGGTGAGCCTACTGGAGGGTGGACCCATGTAACTCCTTCGGGCTGAGCCCAGCCGGGTCCCATGGGCAGAAACCCGGCCACCAGGTGCTAGCCATCAAGCCTCCTCCCCAGGCCTGGCTCTAGGGCGGGGCCCCGGTTACCCCATACTGGGCGGGGTACACTGAATCCTTAATTTTTTTGTTCATCATGGGAGTTTGTTGGATCGCTCTTAGTCTGGCTCTTCATCCAGGACCAGTTCATCTTGGGAGACCCTACCAGAGGTAAACTGCCCCGGACAGCATAGCTCCTGGGATCACTAGGGCACACAAACCCCTCACCATAAGATGGTGATCCATGGAGGAGTTTCAGTCAACATTAAGACCCTTCAATCAATTTTTGGCAGGTGAAATACAGAGTTATTGTCCTTTGAGACTATTTCACAAGTTGAACAGAGCAAGTTACAGTACTTCATTTGCAATTTCACACTGAACAACCAAATCAAGTAATTTTTTTGGGCAGATAAAATGTTTCAATCCAAATTGGGAGCCTTAATGAATTTTTGGCAGATGTAACAATATGTAATTATAGGAGGTAAATAATGCACGAACACTAGTATTCATGGGAAAGAAAAGCTTTATTGGCTTTACATTGTTATGCACGGATTTTGTTAATTTCAGCACACTTTTCTTAACATATAAAACAAAACATTAAAAGCTGCTACAGGATAAAATGTTATGTGTAGAAGAGCTTGAAAGAACGAGGTGATGTGATATATAAACCAAAGTTTATTATCAGCTCCTCTAACAAGTCTCATCTAGGTGCAAAAGCAGAAGAAGGAAAGAGCATGAACACCTTCGGCTCTACGAACTTATACTCGCACATAACAAAAGACATGCATATCAAAAGCTGACATCCCTCATTATCTTAATCCCCCCATTGTCCTCGTACTCCTCCGCCTGGCCCTGGGGGGTCAGGGCAACCCATCCGGTCTCCACCGCAGTGCCTCGGATGCTCTTTGATCTTCACTGGCGGTTGAGACTCTGTCCTGTTCTGAGGTGTGAAGTCGCCTTACATATGTAATCACCAAACATTCTCACATGCTTAAACATATGTTGGTTATGGAATATATGATTAATATAGACCACAGCCCCCCCCAAACGACTAAGAAAAGGACAATAGAAAAATTCACAGTTTAAGATAATTACTATGACATACTAACTGCTACACATCTTGCCACAGAAGAAACTTTCCAGCAGCCATGCTCCTAAGAGAGTTCAGTGGTAATCATAACAGCATAGTAAAATCACAAGTCAGTCCTAAACTGTTACAGCACAATTATTGAACAACTGTTGAGTAGTTTGCATCAGTCTCTGTGCCGTCTGGGTTTTAATCTTCTCCCGAATCTGCTGTGGGTCTGCTTGGGCGTCCTGCTGGGACCTTCCTGTAAGGAATCTGCAGCTTGGGAAGGAGAGTGGTTATTTGTTCCCTGCAGGGGGGCTGAGTCTTTTCTCTTGGGGGGTCTACCCCGCCGAGGTGCTCTCGCCAACCGTGCAGGCTCGTCTCTCAACAAGAAGGCAGGTTTAAGTCTGTCAATGCTGACTGTTTCTTTTCTATCCCCAAAATCAAGCACAAAGTGTTTATCACCAGGTTCCAGCACTCTGAATGGCCCATCGTATGGTGGGCGGAAAGTTGGTTTTAAAGCTTCATGCCTAACAAAAACGAATTCAGCGTTCTTTAAAGCTTGTGGGACAAAAACCCGTGGAAAAGAGTGATGTGCCGGTCCGGGGAGAGAGTCCGGTCCGTTGCTGCCTAAAAACCTCGGGGCAGGGAGATGCCCTGGTTCTGGGTTCTCTGGTAAAAATTCACCCGGGAGCCTGAGAGGTTGTGCAAAAACTAATTCTGCTGGAGAGGCGTCTAGATCCTCTTTGGGCGCAGCACGCAACCCCAATAAAACCCAGGGAAGTTTATTTACCCAATTTGTATCCGTTAGTGAGGCTCTGAGGGCGGCCTTTAAAGATCTGTGAAAACGCTCGCATAACCCATTAGCCTGAGGGTGATAAGCGGTGGTGCGGTGAATTGTCACCCCTAAGCTGCTGGCCACGGCTGACCAAAGCTCCGAGACAAATTGAGGCCCCCTATCGGACGTGATGTCCGATGGGACGCCGAAACGTGCCACCCAGTTTGTCAAAAAAACGCGAGCGACTTCCTCCGCTGTGGTTGACGCCAGAGGGACTGCCTCTGGCCAGCGCGTGGTGCGGTCTATCATTGTTAACAAATGTGTGAAACCTTGGGAGGAAGGTAGCGGCCCCACGAGGTCGACATAAACATGGTCGAACCTTCTAGCAGGGATTGGAAAAGGCTCCAGAGGGGCTTTTGTGTGTTTGTGTATTTTGGCGCGCTGACAAGAAATGCAAGTTTTTGCCCATTCTTTTACGTTTTTCAGAATCAGAATCAGAATCAGAATAAACTTTATTGCCAAGCATGTAAAAAAACACACGAGGAACTTGACTTGACATTGGTGCGCATGCGCGCGACACAACGACACGGCAGCCATAAAGGCGCCTCATCAAACAGAGATAGATAAGAAAGGGAGGGGAAGGGAGGGAACGACACAAGGGGGGAGGAGAAAAAAAACTTCGTTATCAAAATACAGCTTATTTTTAAGCAGATTGTGATTACAATGAAAAAAAAATCTCTCAATAGCACAGAGCAACAACTCAGAATTCACGAGACACAAGAGAGCAGTGTACAGTATATCTTTAATCAGTTCATGAATCAATGTGTGTGCGGTGTTGAGCAGTGTTGATGATAATAAGAGAGACCCAAGGACCCTTGGCAGAAGATGTTTTGTCTGTCTGGCGCCCAGTCTTATCTGGCGCTGCAGCTGGCTGTCCAAGGCCTTGTGCTCATGATTTGAAAAAAAAACACAGTCTGCAGACAGCCAGGAGGAATTTTCATACGTTTTTGCGCAGGCTAGGCCACACAAACTTTTCGGCGACCATTTTAACCGAAGCGCGCACACCTGGGTGCACGAGGGAGTGAATCGAGTCAAAAATACGGCGGCGCCATGCAGCTGGGACTAACGGGCGAGGTCGGCCGGTTGAGATATCGCATATTAGGGGGGGCACACCGTCTCGTAAACCCCTTTCCTCCAGCCTTAACCCTGCTGGTCCAGACAGGAGTGCGTGCACGTCCGCGTCACTACTTTGTTCCTCTGCCATGGCTGCATAATCTATCCCTGCGTGGATTGGTGCTGCGTATGTGTCCGTGTTGGTGAAAAGCTCTGCGGCTGCGGTAGTATAATCTGTCTCCTCGCGCTCTGGCGATGTCACAGCGCGAGAGAGGCAGTCTGCTACCACGTTAAGTTTGCCTGCCACATGTCGAATGTCTGTGGTGAACTCTGAAATCGCAGCTAGCTGTCTTTGTTGCCTGCCTGACCACGGTTCGGAAATTTTAGCCATCGCAAAGGTGAGCGGTTTGTGGTCTACAAAAGCCGTGAAACGCCGCCCTTCTAACCAGAACTGGAAGTGGCGGATGGATAAATGAAGCGCTAGCAGCTCCCTGTCAAAAGTGCTGTATTTACGCTCAGTTTGGTTTAGCGATTTGCTGAAGAATGCCAAAGGTTGCCAGATTCAGCTGATGTGTTGTTCTACAACTGCCCCTATGGCCAGGTCCGAAGCGTCTGTGGTTAGCGCAATGCGGGCCGCGGGATCGGGGTGAACCAACAATGTGGCATTAACTAGGGCACTTTTTACTTTCGCGAAGGCGCGTTCACGCTCCGGGGTCCATTCGACCACGTTGGAAGGTTTTTGTTTTCTGAGCGCGTCATATAGGGGCTGCATGAGCTGAGCTGCGTGGGGGAGGAAACGGTTGTAAAAATTAACCATTCCTAAAAATTCTTGCAGCGATTTGACCGTTTGTGGCCGTGGGAAACTTTTTATCGCGTGAACTTTGTCTGGCAGTGGGACTGCCCCCTTCGGAGAAACTCTGTGTCCTAAAAAATCAATTTGTGACACGCCGAATTTGCATTTGGCTGGATTGATTATTAACCCGTGCTCTTCTAGCCTCTGAAAAACCATAGTGAGATGCCGCTCGTGTTCTTCCTCAGACGGGCTGGCTACCAGCATATCGTCGAGGTAGACGAAAACAAAAGGGAGGTCGCGTAATACTGCGTCCATCATCCGCTAAAAGGTTTGAGCAGCGCCTTTGAGGCCGAAAGGCATCCGCAAAAATTCAAAAAGGCCGAAGGGGGTTATTACAGCTGTCTTAGGAATGTCCTCTGCTTGAACTGGGACTTGATGATAACCGCGGACCAGGTCTATTTTTGAAAAAATGCGCGCACCCGCCAGATGTAGTGAAAAATCTTGAATGTGAGGAATTGGGTAGCGGTCATGCGCTGTCGCATTGTTTAATCTGCGGTAATCGCCGCACGGTCTCCAAGAACCGTCGGATTTCGGGACCATGTGAAGTGGTGACGCCCAGGGGCTTTTCGAGCGTCTGATAATGCCTAATTTTTCAAGGGTAGTAAACTCGTCCCGAGCTATGGAGAGCTTGGTCGCGTCTAAGCGCCGAGCTTTGGCGAATACGGGTGGGCCCGTTGTGGGAATAAAGTGTTCGACCGCGTGTTTAGCCACTGTGGCTGAGAATTTGGGAATTGTGAGTGCTGGAAATTGGGTGAGGAGTTGATCAAACTTACCTCCTGCTGTGGTGACGCTGGCCTGCACAGGTGGTGGAGAAACTCGAGCTGCGCAGGGAATAGAAGCAAAGGACAGTGCATTAACCAAGCGTCTGTTCGCTAGATCAACTAATAACCCATGTGCACACAAAAAATCTGCGCCCAACAAGTTAAAACTCACCGCCACTACAACAAATGTCCATCTGTAGTTGCGGCCGTGGATGCGGAGGTGCAGGCTCTTTTCGCCAAAAGTGTCGAGGCTGGAGCCGTTGGCTGCCACCGCTCCATTGCCCCGGGTGCCCATGGCCCGATCTGCTTGGGAGGGCATGACAAAACTTAGTTGAGCTCCCGTGTCAATAAGGAACTGCTTGCCGGTGTGTCCGTCCGTCACATATAACAGCTTGCTTTTTTCGCCGAGAACCGCTGCTGTTAACGGCTCTCGGCTTTGGCGTTTCCCGAAATCGTGAATTTGCAGGGGGGGACGCATTTGTGAGCCTTCTCGGCGAAGCGGTGGTGGTAATAACAAACGTCGCTCCGTCTGTTACGTTTTGGCCGTGTCGCTGTCACCGCGGGCTGGTTCTGCTCGGTGGTTTGAGGCTCCCCGTGGCTCCGGGCATCAGCGTTGAAGTCTGCGGATGCTGCTGTGGGTGTCTGCTCCTTGCAGGCGTTGACGAGCCGTTGAGCTTCGTGAGCCAGCACGCGGAAGTCTTGCTGGGTGCTGCATCGCATGTTGGCAAGCGTCCCTCTCATGTGTGGCGGCAGCGTACTGAGAAATATGAATTGGAAGAGGAAGTTGTCATTGTCCTCTTCTTTAAGCTGCAGCAAGTCCTCCATGAGGGCCTTGGGTCTGCATCCTCTGTGGCCGTAGACCGCCAGGATCCTCTCGGTTCTCTCTTCGGCTGAGGGGACGTAATTTGCCACGATGGTTGCTTTCAGTACTTTATATTTGTCTTGGGCCGGCGGCCGCTGGATAATGCTCTGCACACACCTCGAAGTGGCGGCATCGAGTTTGGCGACGATGTGATAGAACTTTGTATCATCAGCCGTGATGCCCGCCAGTGTAAACTGGGCTTCAACTTGCTGAAACCACGAGGCAGGGTCTTCCTGCCAGAAGTCCGGCAGCTTGACAGTGACGGCGTTTGCGTGGACCGTCATTGATGTGTCCGCAGGGTGAGAGTGCCTTGCTTCGGCTCTCTCAGCGGCGCTGGTGCTCGGTTGAGCCCTCTCTATCACTTCTGCCGAGGGGAAACGTCGTCCATCTGTTCCCCTGTCTGTGTGGGCGCCGGCGTCTGCCTGGGTCGCCACAGATGAGTCGATCGCGGGGGAACGCCTCTGGTCCATGCTCGCGTCAGGGTCACCAGTGTAGAAGAGCTTGAAAGAACGAGGCGATGTGATATATAAACCAAAGTTTATTATCAGCTCCTCTAACAAGTCTCATCTAGGTGCAGCAGCAGAAGAAGGAAAGAGTGCGAACACCTTCGGCTCTACGAACTTATACTCGCACATAACAAAAGACATGCATATCAAAAGCTGACATCCCTCATTATCTTAATCCCCCCATTGTCTTCGTATTCCTCCGCCTGGCCCTGGGGGGTGAGGGAAACCCATCCGGTCTCCACCGCAGTGCCTCGGATGCTCTTTGATCTTCACTGGCGGTTGAGACTCTTTGTCCTGTTCTGAGGTGTGAAGTCGCCTTACATATGTAATCACCAAACATTCTCACATGCTTAAACATATGTTGGTTATGGAATATATGATTAATATAGACCACATTATGTATGATTATTCTAACACAAAACTCATGGGTCTAAAATTATGACTAATCCATCACCGCATTAAATATTAACAGACATATCTTCACCAATTGCATGGACCAAAAGTTACGTCCGCTTTGCTCAAAAGCAGCCATCAGCTTGTCAGAATCCGAAAAGAAATGACGATGAAAAAAAATGAAATTAAAAAAAGGGGAAAAAAAAGAATCCGAAAAGAAACGGCTTTAGCCAAGCAAGGCAGGGGCGCTCCCGCAGTGAGCCGATCAGTTTTTGGCGGCCCATCACTTTTTGGCACGACACCTGGGCCGAATCTCAATCTCCTCTCTTGCAGACTCGTTGACTTTAAGCGCGTTCACGTGAAATGAAGGGCTGTCCCAATGTGAAATCAGGAAGTGGCTGACTGCTCACTCGCTGACTTCATGAGCCTTTACCTTAAGTCAGCATAGCATGCTGACTTGAGGTAAGGGAATTACCCACAGTTCAGAACACCATGCCGGAGTTTCTCAAGGAAAAGCTCCTGATTTGTCGCCTGTTCATCACTGACCACCCCTGCTCCACCCCACAAAACAAACAAACAAACAAACAAACAAACAGGTAAACACAGAAGCATGGAAGGAACAACTCCAAACATTACTAAAAAGAAGATGTTTATGTTATATATGAAATACCTGGTGATGAATGAGGCAAGATGATGGTTGTGTCGAACTCAGCTTTATTAGGCATATAGGACAGTAACACACAGCATGGCATCTAGCATGGGCATCTGGCATAAAGAGGCTTTAACATGGCAGCCGCCCTCTATATAGGGCAGTGTGGTGACGTGACAGGAAGTCCACGTCACCACACTGCACTTCATAATAAAGTGCCCCATTTCCCTATACCACAGTTTACATGTCAGTGTTGTTAAGTAGTAATATGGCGGTCGGGGCACCTGGGGAATAGTAAGGGGTGACGGACCGCCTTTCCAGTGGTGGCGTCACCCAGGGTATAAAGGGCATAGCATAGGAAGAGGCTAGTCCTCTTTCACCGTTGACCCTGGCCAGTAGGAGCGCCGTAAGTCAGTTGACTATCATTGTTGTTATTAATAAAGCTACGCTCGCTGCACCTCCAGCCTGGTTATTTATAAGAGTGTTATGGACACAACATTTGGCGATGAGGAGACCACTGCTATGGAGCAAGCTGTTACCAACTTTTGGCCGTTTTTGGAGGCCCCAGGCAAGCCGCCTGTGCCCTGGCCTTGGTGGCATGCAGCTTTCACCAACTACCTGGTGGCCCTTAACCTCGGTGAGCTTGAGAAGCTGCGTGCGAGGGCAATATTAGTCCATAACCTTGGCATGGAGGGCCAGAGAATCCTCGGTACTTTAGGAGGAGCCGATAGCTTTGAGGAGGTAGTGGAGCTGATGGCGGGCTATTTTTGTGCCCTTGAGAACGTCATAGTCCGATGTATTCAGTTTCAGCAGCGCCACCAGCGAACAGGAGAGTCTGTTAAACGCTATGTTGCGGACCTACGTCAACTGGCAGGAGAGTGCCAGTTTGGAGCCCTAGAGGATGAAATGATCTGGGATCAGCTAGCAGAGCATGTCCGCTGTCCCACAGCCTCAACAGGCTCCTGACCTATCCGGGCGAACTGACGCTAGCCACAGCTATCGAGGTAACACAGCAATTCGAGGCAGCGGAAACAATAGTGAGGGACCTCAGTGGGAGGTCCACTCCGATTCAAGATGAGCCTCGTTTAAAGGCACTGACAATGGACCCCAAAAATGAAGACAGAGGGGATGAAGAGGAATATGCCTCCCTTGTGAAAATTAGTCCCTGGGATGCCGAGATGTTACGGCTGTGGGTCTGCTAGACACCACTATAAGTCCAGAGAGTGTCCGGCGAAGGGCAAGCGCTGCAGTAAATGTGGCCTGTTGCACCATTTTTCCAGAACCTGCAAGAATTTTGAGTGAGGGGACCGAAGACAAGAAGCAGGCCCCTCTGCGAAGACTGCTACGGTCATCCATACAGTTTCCCTGGCTACGGATGGACGTATTTATCGCACTGTTTCGCTGGATGACGCTGAAGTGCCGTTGCTGGTGGATACAGGATTGGTGGCTTTGGTGTTAAATTTGGCAACGGTAAGGAGTCTGTTCCCCCACTACCGTATAATTAAATTGTCTGCGCCCTATTATGGCTATGGAATGAACAAGCTGGCCATTGTGGGGGTCTGTGGAGTTAACGGTGAGATATAAGTCAGCAATGATGGTGACCGTCCATTTTGTGGTGACTGCTGCTGGATCCAATATCATGGGATGTGATATGTTTTATGGCCTGGGATTCTCAGTCGCCAACAGCACTGGAGAGGAGTAGTCAGGCTGCGGGCTGTGGGACTGACCTGCTCCGTGTGTGGAAGATGATGCGGTGTGGGACAGTGATTGGTCTGGTATCATGGGAGGGGCGCAGGTCCGGCACCACGGATCGCCATCCCGGGACAGACCCGATGCCAGTGTCCAGGGTGCCCTTGATATGGGAACTGGATGGCACGGAGGGACCCCCGGGATGGCAGGTACAGCCAAGGTATCAGCGACCCCGACATCCGGAGTTTGTCCTGGCGGGACCGGTGACCGAGGAGCTGCAGGGGCGATGCCAGCACTGAAGGAAAAAGAGAGTGGGGCAAGATCAGCTGGTGCGGTTTTACTACGCGTCAAACGACGGCCCTCGAGGAGTGCTTCGGACCGGGTTGGCAAAGCGGTCAGCTCTGAAAAGGAGGTCTGCTCACAACATGGTGATCCACGGAAGCACAACAGAGCTCCTCTTTGCATTGGTGATGAGGTCCGGCCAAGGGTGGAAGCTCGGCTGAGAGGGATCCGCAAGATACGTAAACAGTGTGACGACCAGGGGTGGCTGTGGGTGATGGCTGCCCAGAGTGACGGCTATATGGGCTTGTTTGATGACTCGTGGAGGCACCCTAACAAACTGCGTCGTATGGTGAAGAAGAGGAGGCGGCGCAGTCCATCTCCAGAGGCCAAGAGACGGAGGCGCTCTGGGTGGGAGCCACCGGCTGATAGTCCAAGGGGAGGGGTGGGGGCCCTCCATCGGGTCTGTGAAGTGACTGGGGTATACTTTAGAGTGTGTTTCAGTTTTGTGTCCCCATGTCATGTTGTATATTACTCTCCGGCATACAACTAGGAACATACCGGTCGCTATGGAGGGTGAGAATATGTATGGGCACATAATCATACCATGTAGGATAACTAAATAGACGGTTATGCTGTTTCATCCCACCTAGCAACAATGCTCTGCACTGTGTGTGTTTATATATTTACATATTTATTCCATCTAGCTACAATGCTCTGCACTGGGTGTGTTTATATTTATATATCTATATATTTATTCCATCTAGCTACAATGCTCCGCACTGTGTTTTTATATATCTACATATTATTCCATCTAGCTACATTGCTCCGCACTGTGTGTGTTTATATACTTGCATATTTATTCCACCTAGCTGCAATGCTCCATACTGTGGGTGTTTATATATTTACATATTTATTCCATCTAGCTACAATGCTCTGCACTGTGTGTTCATATATTCATATATTTATTCCATCCAGCTACAATGCTCTGCACTGTGTGTCTGTGTGTGTGTGTGTGTATATATATATTTTATAGTAATATGTACATATGTATATTAGCTGCTCTTGCTTGCTTGTTTTTTCTTGCCTTCTGATTGTTGCTCTGAGTGTTGCTATCCCTGTGCTGTTGCAATCCTGGAATTTCCCCGTTGTGGGACTAATAAAGGCTTATCTTATATTAGTTACACATGGACTTATTGGATGTGTGTGCCCGTATGCCTTGGCTTGTGAAAAAAAAAAAAAAAGATTTGGATTGATTGAATTGTAAAAAAAAAAAAAAAAAGAAAAGAAATTGTTGAGAGTGATGTTTGATGCCCAACACTGTGAACTTTGAATTCTGTGATGTGCCCAAGTGTGGGGTGGGGGCCGCCAACAGGAGTGTGTACACTGTTCGTTGTGTTTTGATATGTTGAGTTTATTTGGTTGTGTATATATGGTTAAAATGGGATTATTTTACTTTTCGGAACACGGCTACTGTTTATTTTGGACTGAGATATTTAAGGCGGCAGAATAATCCGCCTGGCTGTGTAGGGGGTGTCAGCAGTCCACCTGGCCCCTCTAGTTTATTTTGTGTGAATGGATAGGCTGGTTTATTTGTTTCTTTTTATACGTTTTGCTATTAGTGTATGAGTCGGGTTTAAATTCGGGAGGGCATAATCTTTGTTATTGACATTTTTCTACAGGGGGGCGGGGGGTGTTAAGTAGTGATATGGTGGCCAGGGAACCCGGAGAATAGTAGGGGGTGACAGACCGCCTTTCCAGCGGTGGCGTCACCCGGGGTATAAAGGGCATGGCATAGGAAGAGGCTAGTCCTCTTTCGCCGTTGACCCCTGGCCAGTAGGAGTGCTGTAAGTCAGTTGACTATCATTGTTTGTTATTAATAAAGCTACGTTCGCTGCACCTCCAGCCTGGTTATTTATAAGAGTGTTATGGACACAACAAGTGTAATGTAGCTCACTGGTCTGCAGTGTCTATAGTTGTATAATAAAACATTTTTTTTGTTTACAAACAGGGAGCAATGAACAAACACTACAGTTTATTGAGCTTTGTATTGAACATGACTCCAAATTCAGGGGCCACAGAAACGCATCTGCTCAAGGTTTCAAGTAAGTATTCAGCTGGTATATTGATCGATTATTGATTATTTAGTAAGCCAGTGGATGACTATAACTAAGGACTTAAGATACTGCATTTAACACCCCCCACCTCATGGATCGTCACCTTATCATGGTGGTGGGGGGGGGGGGGGGTTTGCGTTCCCCAGTGATTCCAGGAGCTATGTTGTCCGGGGCAATTTGCCTCTGATAGGGTCACCCAAGACAAACTGGTCCTGGGTGAAGGGCCAGACTAAGAACGATCCAACAGACTCTCATGATAAATTCTATATCAAGGATTCAGTGTACCCCGCCCGGTATGGGGTTACCGGGGCCCCGCCCCGGAGCCAGGCCTGGGGGAGGGGCTTGAAGGCTAGCGTCTGGTGGCCGGGTTTCCACCCATGGGACCCGGCCGGGCTCGGCCCGAAGGAGTTACATGGGTCCGCCCTCCAGTGGGCTCACCACCTGCAGGAGGGATCATGGGGGTCCGGTGCTATGTGGATTAGGTGGCGGTCAAAGGCGGAGACCTTGGCGGACTGATCCCAAGCTTTAGGAGATCCCGGGGCAGACCCAGGACTCGGTGGAGAGACTATATCTCCCAGCTGGTCTGGGAACACCTTGGTATCCTCTCTGAAGAGCTGGAGCAGGTGGCTGGGGAGAGGGAAGTCTGGGCTTCTCTGCTTGAACTGCTGCCTCCGTGACCCGGACCTCCGGAAAAGTGGTAGTAGATGGATGGATGGATGGCATTTAACACATATCGTATAACTAAAGGATAAATAAATATAAATATACTATACTGCAGACATTATTTGACTATTTTGTGTAACTGTCATAAAAAAGTAAAAAAAAATCATAATTACCTGTCTTTCACTCTGTAAGGCTAGTGCCTGCAAGATATTTAGATCAGGCAGTTGATTCCTTCTGTTCCTTGGCGCTGAAGATAAAATCATTCTTAAAGTAAAAAGTCCGAATGCCACAATACTAAGCAGCATGTTTGTCATACACCGTTGTCATGGTAGGGTGACATGCCATAAAGTGTCCCATTCCTTTTATACAGTTTCAAGCCCTCACAGACTCGCACACTACTAATGGCTGCCGCCTAAGTCTACAAGGGCTCAGGGCTTGAGGGCTTAGGGAGGAGATTGAGATTCGGCCCTGGACACTTCCTACTGGAACAAGCTAGCTGCTAAAGCTAACCTTAGCTGGAGTTGAGTCTTTTCGAGAACGACGCTGCGATCCAGACTTCAGCATTCAAGAGTGTCACTCGCTTGGGAAGTCTTATTCTTCTGAACAACAACTGAAGAAAACGACAGAGTACTAACTCAAGGTTTGCTGTTCTGATGCCACAATGTCAGAGCACTGGCTAATTAGCCTGTGGCTTTGAGGATTATTGCAAGCAGGTGGGAGTCTACAAATCAACTGCTTATTGTTAACAATGAGGGATAACGATTAGTCAGCAAGACAACGATGTGAAACTTTATCTGAAAGCACCTGGACCGGTGAGTGTGCTGAATGAAGCCTTTAGCTGATGCTAAATCAAATTAGATCGCATATCAAAAAACTAAGAGCAAAAACAAATAGGAGAAATTAAGTTGGAGGCTCTGTGAATAATTTATTGGCTGATGTTCATAAACCTGTATGATAAGTGTTATGAAGATCAAGAAATATATTTAGCTTTGTACATGTCTGGATAGGTGATGCTACGCCACTTCTCCGTGTCTTTGGCCAGTTTTGCTTTGGAATGAGATAGGGGACCTGCTTCTCAATTAAAACTAATTTGTCGTCATACCGCTGTATGTCACTATCAAGAGTTTCATAATAAATTTCGGACGTTTTCACTTTTTTTTTGTTCCATTTCCCTACGTAATTATCCCCCCCAAAATGGTCGGTGATCTCGCCGGAAGTCACGTGATCAAAAACTATGACTACCCCATCCCTCTTGTTAAAAAGTAGTAAATTGAAAAACAGTGCATCAGCCTGAAAACACTGGTGTCAGTGCTTGGCTTCTGCAGAGGCTCTACTGTCATGTAACGCTAACTCCTTCATGTAGCTTGGCTTGAACTTTGACTTGGTAATGACAGCCGACTGGTACTGATATTGCTCCACCTTAATGGATTTATAGAACACAAACGGGCTACTTCTTCCTGTTGTCTTTTCGTAAAACCTGGAACACGGCGGTTGCCATGTCCATCCAAGAGGAAACTCGTCCAATTGTGAGCAAAGCTCCGCACACAGCTGTGACTTTATAAATCATCTATGAGAATATCAGCAAAAGACGGAGGAACTAAATAATTCCCAGCTGCAATCCTGAGTCAGTCTTGCCTTCATCTATCCTCAAAACATCACTGTAATGACGACCAGAAAAGCTGTTTTCAATCAAGCAACACAGTCCGCCTCTCTGCCATTTCCTGCCATTTTCCACTCCTCGTTCATATGGCGGGACTGCGAGTCTTGAAAACTGTGTTTTAAGAACTGTGTACAAAGGTGAAGAGTATGACCCAACCAGTGATTTTCCTGTTGAGACATTTGGCAAAAATAAAATAAAATTAATGACATTTTCAGATAATTTCTAATATATAGAGTCACAAATGTCTGTTATACTGCATGTGTATGTATGTCAGGCATAGTAAGGTATAAGGTGGTGTAATGTACCCACAGACTATTTAGAAGTCCCATTCACCGCACTTTTTTCCACATGTTGACAGCTCCCACAGGTCTTAAACGAATGTCTCTGACATAGTTTGGTCAAATTGCCTTTAATTATTTAATCACTGCAGTATCAAAGTGAATCATGTTTTGCAGGCTTTTCTCAGAATAGCTTGTTCCAGTGCCTGTCTCTTTAAATGCTCATGAGCCCCACTTCATCCCACATTCCCTCTTTTGTCACTTATGATGTTGCTAATTTTAGCTGGCTAGGTCCTAGCTCTGGTAGCGAACACAGCCTGAGCTAAAACCATTGTCACAAAGATTCTTATGAATGATGAGTTCGTAAGAATCTCCCAGTTCTTACAAATTCTGGAGTCCGCAGACATTTGTGGATGGGGGCATAGTTTCAGCTGCCGTTCAATCGCAAGAGCAACTTGAGGCATTCTTGAGAAATGAGGTGCTTTTCTGTCATACAATGGCCATTGAGTTCTTGCGTTCTTTGTAAGGGTGCCTTGGGATCTTCCATGGCATGCTTATTGCCATCTTACGAAAATTTTTGTGCAACTCACAGCAATTTCTCAAGTCGTTGGTAGGAAGATCTTACGGCTTTCGGCACATTTTGTCAGCGCAAATGTCGCACGAATGACGTACTTCTGCCTTATGAGCACCTCATTACCGCCTTATGCACGATGTATGAATCTCCGTATGAACGGGGATTCATACGCTGTTTCCTATGACCGCTGTCAAGGGCCCTCAAGAACAACTTAAGGTGTTCTTGAGAACACCCAGCCAAGCTAACTTAACTGTGATGCTGTAAATAATGCTGTGAATAAATACCATTTAACTGCAATGCTCTTGCACTCTGTATATACGTATATATATATATACTGTATATATATATATATATTGTGGGTGACCCCCACAACAGACTGGGACAAGCAGAGCGCTCAGCTGGAGCAATTGGCAGAACAATGAGATGTGTGTATTGATATCAATAGGCAGCCTCCCTTTGTCTAGCTTTTTCCTGCCAGTAATCTTCCTATTGTTATGGGTGACTCTCAAATGCAAATGTCCATGCCTACTGCTGTGAATGCATTGTCTGTAGTGGGGTATTTAAACTGCATCGCTCTGTAACTCTTTCTCTCTCTCTCTGACCACTGCTTCTGACTACACGCATTCCGTGTCTCCTGACGAGAGCCTGAGAGCTCGCTCCGGCGCGCCTGCACGGCGCTGGAGTGGGTTCTGTGATGGCGGTATGATTAATAAACTCCCTTAAAAACTCTCAGTTCGCCGTGCTTATTATTTCATGCCGCCACACTGGTGACCCGACCCAAGAAAAGAACACGCTGGCAGCCCCCGGCGGTGACTCTCCGACGACAAGCGAACGCAGCAGCCTGACGCAAATGATCTGCCCTCCCTTCTGCTACAGGGAGACCTCGACGCAGAGCCACCACCAGGCGAAACTCTCCAGAGATCACCCATGACCGGGAAAGCTGCAGAAAGCTTCATGGTGAGATCTGCACACCTGAGATCTGCACATCCACGCTGGGACCGGCCGCTCTCACAGTTCCATTAAACGTGCATCAACATGCTTTTTCTTCAGCAATGGAGTCTTGCGAGGTGAGCGGGCATAGAGCCCATGTCGGTTGAGTGCATTACTTAAGGGCCATTTCCATTAGTATCACCTTGCCTTTACTTGTTTCTACTTGATTCACTTTCTCGCCATTTCCACCAAAGTCATCACGTTTTAACCAATACTATTTTTGTGTTGGTTAAGAGGCAGGGGATAACTGCGCAAAAGCGAGGTGTGATTTGATGTCAATCGACTGCTAACTGCTGATTGGTCATGGCGTAACGTCACAAAAAGCGTCCGTTTTCTGTTTTCTGTTGAAGCTACACGACCGCCATTTGTAATTTCAGCGAGTAACCGCGGTGACCGGCTTCACAATTGTGTTCTCATATAACGATGTCCACGTGCAAGTTTATTCCATGGACAAACCAGGAGGTGCGGACTTGCCGACGACCACATCCAGAGCGAGTTGGACGGGGCAACTCGCAATGAAAAAATATACCAGGAGGTGTCCGATCAAATGGCAGCCCAAGGGTACAACCGGACTGCCAAACAGTGTCATGAAAAACTAAAAAAAATGAAGAGCGATTATCAGGCCATAAAGGACCACAACGGACACAGTGGTGCGAGTAGGAAGGAGTGGAAGTTGTACGAGCAGATGGACGCGATCTACGGACATCGGCCTGCTAGCAATGGCAGAGAATTTGGGCTCGACACGGCCACACAATTGGAAAATGGTGACGGTGAGTGTTGTTTTGTTATTGTCCGTCTTCTCGCCTTTCAGTCAAAAGCGCACTTTATTTAAGCAATAAAGAAAGTTGTTTGATTGTGGGCAATTGTTAGTGGTGATGGCTAGCCCGCTAATAGCTAGCGACCTCCGTACCTTGCTGCTACCTCGCATCAAGCTGCGGAATCACGCTTTTATTTCAGTATTCATGTGAACAAAACACTGAAGTAAGCTTATTGTATTCTGGTTAAAAAGTTTTGTGTTTGTGGTACATGTTGCACTTTGTTTGTGAGCTTTATTGTGTGTTTTTTCCTTCTATACTCAGTTTTCACATCCCAGGGGTCCGCCTCACTGGACCGCCCGGACACTCCGGCGTCTCTCGGGGGGGCGCCCGAATTGGAGCCGACACCATTGTCTGCCACATCGCCAGGTCCATCACCATCCGGCATGTCCCGGTCAAGTGCTGGTAAGGCACAACAAACTGAAAATTACCACCCGGTTGTTTTTATATGTGATTGTTATTTTCTATAGACGCATAATAAGGAATTTAAAATGTCTTTGTACTTTTATAAAAATACTAGATTCAGGGGTGTTCATAGCCACCCTGGCCCAGTTTTATAGGTGTGTTGGTGGTGGAAATACTTTGGTATTTTCACAAAAAAAACAAAAAAACATGCTTGATTGAAATTCTTCACGTCAGCTAACACTATTAACCCATTCTGATTTATGAGGCCACAGTCCAAAGAAATTCTTTTAAAAATAACCCATTAAATCAAAATACTTTTTCCAATTAATCCTTTTCGAAATGAAGGGGGGATTTAGCCTAACCACAGCACCCCAGAAGTTGCACAATCCACTCTACTGAGGGGCAGCAACATGACAGTTGAGCTTAAATACAGCAACGAAGCATCCCACCACAGGCTTTCAACAGTTTAATTCCATAATATTTTTTCTGACATGTTTTGATCCAGTGTTATCTAAATACAATGACTTCTGTCTTTCATATAGGCAAGAGGAAAAGGTGCAACAACATCGCAGACCTTGCATCATTGATTGCCCAGAATCATGCTGAGGAGATGCGGATCCATGAAAGGATGCTCGAACAGCGTGAAAGGATGCTCAAACAGCATCAACAGCAGCACGAACGACACCATCAAATGCTGCAGTTAGCCCAGGAGCAGGAAGCCACATTAAGAAGGGATGAGCTGACAGAGACAGCTTCCTTCCACGGAGCCTTCCTAAGACATTTTGGCAGTCTGGTCGAAGTACTGAAAGCTCCCCATTTGTAAACATGTTTTAGGAATATTTCTAATGTAATAAAATGTTAGTGTTTTGGATAAAAGTGTGGTTTGTCTGTTATAAGACTGGATGATAAAGGCGAATAATTACATACACATTCCATTGCCTCATATGACCCTAATGCCGCTGTTCAGGCATAAAGGTGTCAAGATTTTTAATGGTAATGTAATTGTTATTGTTAAATTTAATAAATATTACCACTGCTGTATCCATTGCTCTACATTGGGTACAGTTTTTAAGTAAAATTGTAATCAGTTGCACAGGTGTAATTTACATTCAGCAGTAGACACTGATAAAGGTAAAAGTCGAATTAGGTAAAAGGTAAGTACATGTGAATTGAATGTTCTATCGGCATTCCAAATTCTGAGAATTCCAATACATTATAAGCAGTCTAGTATAATATAAAGCGAAAATACCCATACATGTAAACCCAAACATAACATTTTCGATGTTGTAGACGTTGACATGAATATGATAAACCTATGCTATTCTGATTCAATAGATCCATAGTGATCTTCGGTTTGAAAAAGAAAATTATAATTTGGTGTTGGGCAGTGTGACAATGTCACAGTATTGAATAGGATTAAAAAAAGTTTCATCATAAAATTTCTAGGTTCATTGGCAATTCCATCAAACCAAAAGTGAGTTGTCTAGCTGCAGCATTTTTTTTGCAGTCATTTTCTAAATGGGCCTAGATTTGGATTGACTTTTTTCTAACATTTTTAATTATTTTGTAAGTTAAATTTAACTGGAAGTATAACAAGTTTCCACATATAATTCCAAGGTCAATTGGCAATTTCAACAAACCAAAAGTGAGTTGTCTAGCTGCAGCATTTTCTTTGCAGTCATTTTCTACGTTGTTTTAGTGTGTAATTAGCCATCGCTGAACAGATAACCCTTATAAATAACAATGATAAAAATGGGCCTAGATTTGGATTAGCTTTTTTATAATATTTTTAATTATTCTGTAAGTTAAAGTTAACTGGAAGTATAACAAGTTTCCACATATAATTCCAAGGTCAATTCATATGCAGCTTCATATGCAGCTGCTTCAGATTCCTCCTGGGCAACCGCTATTCTCCTCTCCTGCTCCAACGTGTGTTGTCTCAATCCACGTCATCTTCTCCTGTAAAATTCTCTTGTCTCGTTAAAGACATTCATTGTGTTAAAAACCCACAGAAGATTAGTGACCACCGTGGAAATCCTCCGCTCGTAATCCGCCATTTTTTTCTTTGTTGTGGAGGATTCGGTCATGTGCTTTACGTCAGCAGAGTGTGGCGCCGCCTCGATCCCGCCCACCCCCAGCAATACACGGCTTTATACGGTTGTAATGGATGCGCGACCGCGGGAGAAAAGAGTAGTAACGAAACGAAAAGAGTCGAGCAGAACTATGATACAAGTACCTGCTAACTCCAGGCCTTTCTGGAGCTCTCCACAAGTGGTCTGTGGCTCTTGGATAACTCTTGTGATAATTCTTTTTACTCCTCTGTCAGAAATCTTGCGAGGAGCTCCTGGTCATGGCCAGTTTATGGTAAAATGATGTTCTTTCCACTTCCAAATGATGGCTCCAACAGTGTTCACTGGAACATTCAGCAGTTTAGAAATGCACCTGTAACTAATGCCATCATTATGCTTTACAATAATAAGGTTATGAAGGTCTGGAGAGAGCTTTTTGCTTTTACCCATCATGAGTTCTTTGTGGTGTGACAATCTGATAGTCACAGACCTTTTTAAAGGCATTCCGGACTTAATCAGCTGAAATTAATTTGCACTGATGGGGGATGGGATGGCTTCCTAAATTCTGATGGATTTTAGCTGGTTTCTTTGCTTTCTATGCCTTTTTGCCCCTCTTTAACCTTCATATGTTCAATACTTATTTCCTGTGTCATTCCACTTTATTAAATGTAACTTGTTTTGCAAACACAGTTGTCTTGATTTCTTTGTATGTATGGATTACTTTGGTTGTTACCGATATCTGGTGAAAATCTCAGGTCAGTGGCTCCATCAGAAATATGTTTAATGAGAAAAATATTGATGTGTTCAATACTTATTTTCCATGCTGTATATATTTACTGTTTTGCTATCTAGTTTCTTATCTTATTATCTTATTTATTATTGTTCTGAGTGCTGCTACCCCTTTGCTGCTGCAACCCTGTGATTTCCCCATTGTGGGACTAATAAAGATTTGTCTTATCTAATGCTAAAGGTTCATCTTCCATCACGGTGAAAAAGTAATCAAACTGTCCGTCCCTCCGTCTCTCCGTACATTGTGATTTAGGGCCTTGGCAGAGGTATGCACTCATGGATCACCTCCAAAATTTAATGGGTTCATCTGTAGCCGAATGGTCACCTCGTGAAAATTTAATCAAAATCCACTGAGTAGTTTTCACGTATTCCTGCTAAAACATTGTGAGAATGTAGGGCCCTGGCGGAGGTATCCGGTAGTTTTGTGTAATCCTGGTAAAAAAACAAATAGACAAACACCAGAAACAGCATTACCTTCCACCATTCCTTGGCAGAGGTAATAAGCCAGAATGACACAAGCTATATTATCGACTGTGAATTAGTGCAGTGGTCCCCAACCCCTGGGTTGTGACCCAGTGGTGGATCACGGACCACTTGGTACTGGGTCACGCAGAGCTGCAGAGAAGTTGACTGTATTGACTGTCAGTGTTTTATTTTGAAAATTTACTTGATATTTTCTTCTCTCCTGATTTCCTTCCTGTTGTGTCTGCGTGGTCTTGACATATACAGACGTGGACAAAATTGTTGGTACCCCTCTGTTAATGAAAGAAAAACCCACAATAGTCACAGAAATAACTTGACTCTGACAAAAGTGGTAATAAATAAATAATTCTATGAAAATTAACCACTGAAAATCAGACAATGCTTTTGAATTGTGGTTCAACAGAATTATTTTAAAAAACAAACTCATGAAACAGGCCTGGACAAAAATGATGGTACCCTTAACTTAATATTTTGTTGCACAACCTTTTGAGGCAATCACTGCAATCAAATGATTTCCGTAACTGTCAATGAGACTTCTGCACCTCTCAGCAGGTGTTTTGGCCCACTCCTCATGAGCAAACTGCTCCGGTTGTATCAGGTTTGAAGGGTGCCTTCTCCAGATGGCATGTTCCAGCTCCTTCCACAGATGTTCAATAGGATTTAGATCAGGGATCATAGAAGGCCACTTTCGAATAGTCCAATGTTTTGCTCTTAGCCATTCTTGGGTGTTTTTAGCTGTGTTTGGGTCATTATCCTGTTGCAAGACCCATGACCTGCGACTGAGACCAAGCTGTCTGACACTGGGCAGCACATTTCTCTCTAGAATACCTTGATAGTCTTGAGATTTCATTGTACCCTGCACAGATTCAAGACACCCTGTGCCAGATGCAGCAAAGCAGCCCCAGAACATAACAGAACCTCCTCCATGTTTCACAGTAGGGACAGTGTTCTTTTCTTGGTATGCTTCATTTTTGCGTCTGTGAACATAGAGCTGATGTGCCTTGCCAAAAAGTTCCAGTTTTGTCTCGTCTGTCCATAGGATATTCTCCCAGAAGCTTTGTGGCTTGTCAACATGCAGTTTGGCAAATTCCAGTCTGGCTTTTTTAGGATTTGTTTTCAACAGTGGTGTCCTCTTTGGTCGTCTCCCATGAAGTCCACTTTGGCTCAAACAATGACGGATGGTGCGATCTGACACTGATGTACCTTGAGCTTGGAGTTCACCATGAATGTGTTTAGAGGTTGTTCTGGGCTCTTTTATTACCATTCGTATTATTCGTCTCCTCCTGCAGCCACATCCAGGGAGGTTGGCTACAGTCCTGTGGATCTTAAATTTCTGAATAATATGTGCAACTGTAGTCACAGGAACATCAAGCTGCTTGGAGATGGTCTTATAGCCTTTACCTTTAACATGCTTGTCTATAATTTTCTTTCAAATCTCCTGAGACAACTCTCTCCTTTGCTTCCTCTGGTCCATGTTTAGTATGGTTAACACCATGTCAACAAACAGCACAGTGACTACTTGTCACCCTTTAAATAGGCCGACTGACTGATTACAAGTTTGTAGACACCTGTAATGTTAATTAGAGGAGACATTTTGGTTGAACATGTCCCTGTGGTCACATTATTTTCAATCTTTTCTAGGGGTACCATCATTTTTGTCCAGGCCTGTTTCATGAGTTTGTTTTTTAAAATAATTCTGTTGAACCATAATTCAAAAGAATTGTCTGATTTTTATTGGTTAATTTTCGTAGAATTTTTATTTATTACCCCTTTTGTCGGATTCAAGTCATTTCTGTGATCATTGTGGGTTTTTCTTTCATTAACAGAGGGGTACCAACAATTTTGTCCACGTCTGTAACTACTTCAGTAGGTAGAGGTAACACTCGCTGGCTAAAATGAGTAGAAAACAGTCATTATTAGTGAATGTGAGAGTTACTTTCCAACCACAAATTGTGACAGAGTCTATCCATGACCCTTTTGTGAGCATGCCACGTTGAAGTGAGTGTGTGATTTACTTTCAAAAATGGACTAAAACTCTCTTCTTCCTGGATATAGGAAATAACCATCTTGTGCTTTTGACAATATTTGCAGCCAGAGATTGCTCTGTAGCACCTATAGAATGTTCAGTCTTCTCTAAGGAATATTCTTCCCTAGAGCCTGACAAAGACAGCCAAAGATGCATGTAGATGCAGAGTTATGCAACAGTTTCAAGGGGCATGACCAAACCACCATGACATCTAGGGGGACTCCATTCTAGCCCAGGATCATGCAAGAGCCAGTCAAAGACCAGTCACTGACCACTCAAGATTTTTTTTTTTTGTAGTAGTAGTTTCTGACAAGTGCAACTTGTTTCCAACTTTCTGTATCCAGAATACAACAGAAATAGGATTGCATTGCTGAGATCTTCTTAGAAACAATTGTTTCTTGTGTTTTCTCTCCATTTGTTTTTCTTTCTCTTTCCCTCCCCACTCCCTCACCCCCCACCCCTTCGAACAGTTCATATCCCTTCACTTCCCTCCCCCATTCCCCCTGTCAGATCCAATATAAGTATGACAATTAAATAAAGTATTAAAATTATTATACAACAAGAAGAGTCTATAAATACTATTTATATACAGCATATACTGTATCTAATATGAACAGAGCTCATTTTGGCAAAGTAAATTTGTGTGGCACAATAAGGCAAGTGGATATCTGTTCTGCATGCCAAGCTGCTGGACAGGACAAGGGGGGAAAAAGGGGAAAAGGAAATAGAATTACATTATTTTGTCAAGTGGAGTCTTTTCATATTTAGAATTAGATTACCCACTTTACGTATAGTCAGGTGCTGGGAGGAATATTCCTTGGGGTGAATTGCCTGGGGAGGGAGGAAGGGGGTCTCTCAAACACAACCAATTCTGAACACACTCAGTCGTGACCCCATCTTGTTTTGTATAGCATCAAGTAACTTATTAAAACCAAACTGGTCATAAAAATAAACACTTGAACATACAGTACATCATCATGATAAGAATTACCTATGAGAACAGAACCCATCTTTTGGGGTAAAACATTTGAGAAGCATTGTAGTTCAGTTTGGCAAAATGCAGCACACAGTAATGGGGAAGGAGGGGCTAATTTTCTTACTACAGCCACTTACCAGAGGGCAATCAAGATCCAGGAATTTCACTTTTGGAGATCGATCTTTATGAATCACCTATGATCATTGCCATGAAACACAACAGCCGTTTCCTTGTTATTACCTCATACCCATAGTAGAGTGTATCATGCTTCCACAAATTTCAACATTGAACTGTCCTTTCAATGCAAGCCAGATTTACCTGTGTCAGCCATATCCTAGTGAGCTTCAAAACATCTGACAACTTCGTGCTTTGCTCTATTTCAGTAGTAAATTATTAGTGTGTCAAAAGAACTTCTATGTTTGCAACTAAGTTCATATTTTTGGCCACCCTGACTTTACTATGTTGCTGTGGATCATACTGCAGAAATCTAAAGCTCCAGATAAGAACTGCAACTTTGGGGTATACCATAAGAGCTTCAAAGAACCTCATAAAAGGAAGACCTCTGCAAATTTCTTCAACAACAAAAGTTTAATAAAGCAGATTACAGACGAGACAGAACAAATACACTGATACTAAGAAGTTCAAATTAAAGTAAGTTGGTGGACTGACTCAGTCCTTCCATAAGATGGATAGCCTACTTTCCCCCTAGACATGGACAACTAAAATTTCCTCTTATTATCTCATTCATCTAATTTGAAAAGCTGCAGCTGGAGAAAAAGCACAGCTCTCCTGTTCTCCCCAGACTTGTGTAAGAGAACCTCCTACAGACTGAGTCAGGATCAACAGTCATTGACCACAAAGTGCAGAGACTCTGTGGGCATTCAAGATTAATGGTTTTCAGTCCTAATTCCCCAAAAACCTGATCGTCCAAGGAACTAATCTTTCCCTTTGAAACTGAGGGCAGCATATCTACGACTATACAGGTAGCCTCTGTTTTAATGAAAAGGACAATCATTTATTAAATAAAATCTGTCTAGGCTGGTTGACAAAAGAAAAAGACTAAAATTCTTACAAAAAGTCATTATATAAATATCTCGGTACTTGCGATAGTTTTTCCATGCAAAACCTACATGTATTCAACTTTCCCAACAGCACACATATGTTGGGCCAACGTTGGCAAGTTTACATCGGGAATACATCTTATAGAGGTCGTTGCACATTGGCAAGATGTCGGCTAGACGTCAGCATGCTGATGTCTGACCGATGTTGGCACAATTTATGTGGGCTGTTGGGGTTATGACTACAATGCAGGTGCCTGTCTGCATGGGTTTACTCCAGGTACTCCGGTTTCCTCCCACAGGCCAAAAACATGCAAGTCAGGTTAATTGGAGACTCTAAAGTGGCCCTAGGTGTGAATATGTTTGTGTGAATGGTGAAGGGATTGGCGCCGCGCTGTGGCTGGCTCATCTATCCAGGTGGATACCCTGTAATTTCCCCATTGTGGGACTAAAAAAGGATTATAAATAAAATAAATAAAGCCAGACAGATGATTAAGTAATATCAAGCCTAGCCTTTAGCCTAGTCTTTAGCATAGCCAGACTCACATCTCTGCTTTTCTTTGAATGTACCCGCAGTTAAACTTTTAAACTCTTAAACTACGATAAACAGAAAAGACATTTGCATTATGCACAAGGACAAGTAAACTGACAGTAAACGCAGTCAACATAAATACATTGAAAACTTAAACTTTTAAACACTTTTAAAGTGACATCCCACCAAAAATCAAGTTTTTTTTCTTGTTAACATGTCTGTAACATGTATTTTTAATGGCTTACAAGACATATCAAGAGTGAAATTGATCAAATGTCTCATGTCTGTTTTTTTTGGTTTAAAGTTTCACCTGAGTCCCGCCCCCTTGAAAAGAGGCGAGTTGAAATGGAGTGTTTTTGGTGACGTAGATATGTACAGCCGCTAGCACATGAGAAGTGTTGAGCTAATCGGGACTCTGGCCTAACTGAAGTTTGCCTCTGGCCAGTTACCATTTTTGGGCTAGCTGCTTTGAAAACTTGGTCCAGATAAAGATGGGTTTTACTATTAAACTGCTTTTAAGGACCGATGCAGTGTCTGTCATTATCCTGGGCTACTGTGAATACAACTGGGCATGTCCTTCAACCGCTAAGTCTTTTTATCAAAGGATTTATGCTGTTTAATGTAGCGCTAGCCACTATTAGCCTTGTAGTATGTGGATTGGGCCTAGTCACCAATTCTGGCTGAAAGAGGGGGGAAAATGAAAAGATTTTGACACAAAACTGTAAGACAATGAAAGGTTTTGTTTGTAAAAAAAAAAAAAAAAAAAAAAGGGCATAAGATACCATTTCAGACAATGTATATTTGTTTTTATAGCCGATTTATAGCCACCGGAGTGCATCTTTAAAGAACAGTAACATAATGCATTTACATTTGCAATTTTTCAATCAGTCGTGTTTGAAATTTCAACCCCAGTTACTGATCTTTGAAACACCAGCAGAAAGCACACACAACTCTGATAATCTCAATGCCAACAAGCTGTCATCACTGATATCTTTTTTTAACATTTCTGGGTTCATTTACAACTTCCTACAGACTTTCAATACATCTGTACTAACATGGTTACAAATAGAAGACTGTTTCTTCTTCAACGTGGTCGATTTTGTGCTTTGGTGAAGCTGAGGAAAAATATATTTACAGTGGAAACATACCTCGAACCACTTCTGTTTTGCACAGAAATCAATATGAGTGTAATTATCCATCAACAAAACGCCTGGAGGGAACAAACTCCTGCAGGCGGCCAAAGTTTTATAAAATTACCCTTCTCTCCTGTTTCACTGACTCTCTCTCTTTTTTAAACTCACTCCCCTGCAAATCCATAGGACTGGTTGGCTCTGAGACAGCTGACCCAGTGTGTTGGGTCTTTTTCAGGGAGCACTTACTGGTTGAGCCTTTTCTGCTGGATTTGATTTCTTTTGAAAATAAACACCAGCGCAATATAACTATTCTTAAACGAGAGGGGCGCTACATTTTTAGTTTTCTCATCGTCCTGCAATCATGGTTGCACTTTCTGCAACTTTAAATCAGCAGTTTGGTAGATTTCACTCAGCTGGCATGTGTCATTATGGCACATGGAGTCTGTGTTTGACTGAGTTTATGTCTGTGCCTGTAGATTATGAAGATAAAAACAGAGGGAGATAACACGCTAGCTGCTCCTGCCACTGAGATAAAAGGAGGAGAAAGGAACTCGGGCCTTTCTCATTACCTGCAGAACTGGGTAAGCACTCGTCACTCAGCCCCTCTTTACTTCAACTTTTTCCACTTCGCAGACCTTTGACCCGTCACCATCCAGGACCCCCAGGCAAAAAACAAATGAGCTCACCTCCCCTTCTCTTAACTAAACTAGAAAAGCACTCAGAAGACGCATACCTCTGCCAAGGCTTCTTCCATCCCTCGTGGATCACCTCCAAAATGTAATGGGTCTGTGTGTAGGCCGAGAGCCACTTCTGGTGAAAATTGCATCAAAGTCTGTCCATCAGTTTTGGACTGTTGTTGCTAACACACTGTGAGAAGATAAAGCCTTGGCAGAGGTATGCATTCTCGGATCATCACCAAAATGTAATGGCTTCCTCTGTAGCCCAAGAACCACTTCTGATGAAAATTTCATCCAAATCCATCCAGTAGTTTTTGATTTTGAAAACATGCTTCTTTGCATTGAATGGGATTTTTGGTGTTGCTACACAACACTAATTTAATTATTTTTTCTTCTGGGGACGAGACATGGGCGCAGAATTCAAATGATGCCCGGATCAATCTGTCAGATTTATCAATGAGTGAACGATCATACAAGACTGACCAGATACGCACAGTTTCATAAATACCATGCAGACCTTTTCGTACGGTCATATTTACATCCAAATGTACACCATTTTCTGCACACTTTTGATAAATGAGGGCCATTGATGGGTTTAGTTACAAAAGTACATCCAAAACTTCTGATCTTGCAGTAAGCGCCACTATGGACATTATCCACAAATGGAAGGAAAATCACACTGCTGTCAACCGACCATGCACAGGAGATCCTCACAGAACGTCTGATCAGGGAGTCAGAAGGATCGTCAGAAAAGTAACCCAAGAGCCAAGGACAACTCAGAAATTGTGACAGAGGAAGCAATAGGCAGTGTACTCCACCGTCATGTGCTGCTTTCATGGTTATCTCCAAAGGCCCAATTATTAAAGAAAAAGCATGTTAAAGATTATTTAAGGTTTGCTAAGCAGCATGTGGATAAGCCTATGAAATACTGGGAGAATCTAGTGCGGTCAGAGGAGATGAAAACAGAACATTTGGCCATCATACTACATACCGTGTTTGGAGGAGAAATGGCACTGCACATCACTCCCCCCCCCCCCAAAAAAAAATACAACTCCAGCAGTGAAGTTTGGAGGTGTAAGTATCATGTTGTGGGGTTGTTTCTCATCTCAGCTTGGCTGTGGCACAGGTGTAGTGTGGCTGACTACTGATCGGAGGGTCAGGGGTTTGATTCCCGCTCTGTCTGCATGTCAAAGTGTCCTTGAGCAAGACACTGAATCCCCAGTTGCTCCTGGTGGGTCAGGCCAGCGCCTGTGTATGGCAGCTCTGCTGCCTTCAGTGTGTGAATGTGTGTGTGAATGGGTGGATAGCAGGATCTGTAAAGCACTTGGGTCATCTAGAGATGAGAAAAAGCGATATATAAGTGAATACCATTTACAGTTGCATGTCAAAATCTTTTCACTCCCCCCCCCCCCCCTTCAAACGCCAGAATCAGTGATTACTAGGCCCAGCCACATACCACAAGGCTAATAGTGGCTAGCTCTACATTATCAGAATAAATCTGTCAGTCCTTAAAGGCAGTTTAATGGTAAAACCCTTTTTAATTTGGGATGTTTTCAAAGTTGTTTGTTAAACACTAACTAGCCTGGAGGATAATGTCATTTTAAAGGTAAAGCCAACTTTATTGTCATTCAGTCCATACAGCCAATCATGTACTTTAGAATGAAAATATGTTTCTCTTAGCTACAATGTTAATCACATCTAGAATCAGAGGGGTCGCTGCCATGCAAGGCGCCGCCACAGATTTCCCTCCTCCATTCCATTATTGCTGAGCACCAAGCTGGATGGCAGGAAGTTCCACTTTTATATGGTCTTTGGCATGACCTGGCCGGGATTCAAACCCTGGCCTCCCAGGTGTGGGGTGGATGCTGTACCCACTAGGCCACCACTCCGGTGGTAGGCCAGAGTGTCCTGATTGGCTCAACACAACCCACGTGCCAGCACCACAAATATTTACATCACCAAAAACGTTCCGCCTCAACTCGCCTTTTTGCAGGGGGTGGGGCTTAAGTGAACCTTTACAGCAAAAAAACAGATATGAGACATTTGAGTGATTTCGCTCTTGATATGTCTTGCAAGTCATAAAAAACATGTTACAGACATGTTAATAAGAAAAAAACTTGATTTTTGGCAAAGTGTCACTTTAAATATAGTTTTTTTTCTATTTCCAACATTTTTTTCATAATTTTACAACTTTCTTTCTCAGAAATTTGTAATCAGTTTCTTGTCAATATATAATTTGGTGTCTTATCGTTTGCTTTTTTCGCAAATTTGTGACTTTTCCCTTAATTTTCTCATAAATGTTTCTAATTTATTTCCTATATGTTTTGGGCATTTTCCTCATGGATGTTATCTTTTTCTCATTAGACTCTCTGGTCATGGGGAAAAGTCTGGAGCCACAGGGTGTTCTTAATAAAACATGAACTTCTCTTTCCACTTTGATATAGAGCTCTTAAATTTTAGGTCATGGCATCACTGTGTTGCCACATCACAGATTAATGCGTCTCATCCTGTCCAAAACGTAATCTGAACCATTTCCTGACAGTGATGAGACAACCGCAGGACAAGAGCCTGGTTTTTCTTCCAGCAACATACTTTTCTTTACAGCATTTAGGGTCCAAATGTGTTCAGATTTTTTCAGTATGTCAGCTGCTGGATCACCTTTCCTCAGGATTAGTCAGTGTCTGTGCTCCAGTCCTTGTTGCTCATTGGTGGTGGTGGTGTGTGTGTGTGTGTGTGGGGTGTTAAACACACAACGGGGGGGAAAGTCTAAGTACAACATGACTCATTTTACTGTCTGCCATGTGACGATTTTTGCTGAATCTACCAGTTATGAGAAAGAAATGGTCTGGAGATCCAGGGTCGTTTCTAGCTTTTTTGGATGCCCTATGCAAGATTGTGTTTGGGGGGGGCGGGGGGCGTATTGGGGAAGAGTTCAAAAACTTTAAAATTACAAACAACAACAACAACTTTTTCTTCAGAGGGAAATTCAGGGCATCCACCTGGATGGATGAGGCAGCCACGGTACGGCGCCAATCCCTTCACCATTCACACACACATCCACACCTAGGGCCACTTTAGAGGCTCCAGTTAACTTAACCTGCATGTTTTGGACCTGTGAGAGGAGACCGGAGTACATGGGGCGAACCCACACAGACACGGGGAGAACATGCAAACTCCACACTGAAGGGTCACTGATGGTCAGGGGGTGGCATTGAACCCACGATGGTCAGGTTCGATTAAGGATAAGGGAATAAAGTATAAGTTTATGGGAAAAAAATTGCAAATTTATAAGAAAAAAGTTGCAAATTTTTGAGGAAAAACTTTGCAAATTATGAGGAAAAAAGTACCATTTATGGGGGAAAAATTCAAATTTATAAGAAAAAAAAGTAGCACAATTATGAGAAAAAAATTGCAAATTTTTTAAAAATAGACAAATTTACAACAAAAAAGCTGCAACTTTATGAGAAAAAAGTTGCAAAGAAAAGTTGCAAAAGATAAGGTTGCAAATTTACACGAAAAAAGTTGCAAATTTCTGAAAAAAAAACTGCAAATTTCTGAGAAAATTCCAAGTTTTTGAGGGAAAAAGTAGCAATTTTAAGGGAAAAAAGTACCAAGTTTATTGAATTTTTTCCCAAATTTATGAGAAAAAAGTCCCACATTTACAAGAAAAAAATCTGCAAATTTATGAGAAGATAAGTTGCAAATTTACAAGAAAAGAGTAGCAATTTCAAAGGAAAAAATTAACAAGTTGATGGAATTTTTTTTTTCAGATTTATAAGAAAAATGTTGCAAATTTTAATTAATGAGAAAAAAGTACCAAGTTTATGGGGAAAAAGTTGCAAATATATAAGAAAAAAGTTGCAAATTTATGAGACAGAAGTTGCAAATTTATGAAAAAAAGTTACAAATTTACAAGAAAAAGTTGCAAATTTGCAAGAAAAAAATTGCAAATTTATGGGGAAAAAGCCACATATTTAGATGAAAATATTTGCAAATTTTTGTGAAAAACAGCAATTCATAAGAAAAGAGTCGCAAATTTACAAAAGTAGCAAATGTATGAGAAAACAATGTAGCAAATTTATTGGAAAACTGTTGCAAATTCACCAGAAAAAAGTCCCAAGTTTACAAAAAAAAAGCTGCAAATTTATGAGAAAATAATTTGCAAATTTACAAGAAAAAAAGTAGCAATTTTAAGGGGGAAAAGTACCAAGTTTATGGAATTTTTTTTTCCAAATTTATAAGAAAAAGGTGCATAGTTATGAGAAAAAGCACCAAGTTTATGGGAAAAAAGTTGCAAATATATAAGAAAAAAGTTGCAAATTTGTGAGACAGAAGTTGCAAATTTATGAAAAAACATTAGCAAATTTATGAGAAAAAACTTACAAATGTACAAGAAAAAAGTTGCAAATTTATAAGAGAAAAATGCAAATTTATGAGGAAAAGTCACAAATTTACATGAAAAATTTTTGCAAATTTATGTGAAAAACAGCATTTTATAAGAAAAGAGTTGCAAAGAAAAGAGCTGCAAATTTACAAAAAGCAGCAAATGTATGAGAAACAATGTAGCAAATTTATGACAAAAAATGAAGAAAAAAAGTCCCAAATGTACAAGAAAAATGCTGCAAATTTATGAGAAAATATTTGCAAATTTACAAGAAAAAAGTAGCAAGTTTGTGGAAAAAAGTTGCAAAGTTATAAGAAAAAAATTGCAAATTTATGAGAAAAAAGTCACAAATTCACATGAAAAATTTAGCAAATTTATGCAAAAAACAGCAATTTGGAAATGTTGCAAAGAGTGGTCAATCTATGAGAAAAGAGTAACACATTTATGAGAAAAAAATTAGCAAATTTCTGAGAGAAAAATAACAAATTTACAAGAAAAAAGCTGTAAATTTATGGTAAAAACATACAGTGAAAAAAATAACACATTTACAACCAAAAAGCCACAAATTTAAAACAAAGTATTCAGATTTTATGAAAAAAAGTTCAAGATTTACAAGAAAAAAATGTTGCAAATGTATGAGACAAAAAGCTGAAGGTAATTTTAATTCTCGCTGAAAAACTCTTGAGGATAAACTTGCCCTCCTGACTGAGGGAGCCTGCAGGATTTGCGAACTCTGCTCCACATCTAGAAGCGGCTCTGAGGACATGCTTAAAGATGTGAACACGTGCTTCCGCTCTCATTTTTTCCCTTTCTTAATGATCTGTCAGCTCAGACAGGCGTCATATGTGAGCACGTGCTTTCAGAAAAATCCTGCTCTTATCTGGACTTAAGAAGCCTTGTCAGTCTTCCTCTTCATCTTCTCCATCCTCAGTCTTTCCATGCCGACCACATCTATCCCCCCCCCCCCCCCCCCAGTCTTCATCCTGTGTCTTGTGTTTTGCTAGCAGACATAAATCAAGAGTCTGGAATGGAAACGCTCACGTTTCTGGTGCTCCACACATGGTTATATTTAAAGCCCTTGCCTCATATCTTTCTTTTGCAAACTCCTATGCAAAAAGGACACCTGAAAAATACAAACGGGGGGACACATCGGCGTTATCAACAGAGGGGAGGGGGCAGGGACAGAGTAGTGGGGGGGGGGGGAGAAGAGGAGGTATGGTTCTGCTTGACCCATGAGGCCGACAGAGGTGGAAAGAATGTGCCGTCCAGCCGGTGAACACATTAACAGAGGGAGAAGCGGGGGGGAAGCAGCTTTCCCACCAAACCAAACCCCCTCACCCACAGTTTACACATAGAGGGGGAGGAGGGAGGGGGAGCAGTGAAGAAGAAGGAGGAGCGGGAGGAGTAGAGGGGAACGGGAGGAGGAGGAGAATGAAAATGCAAACTGGAGAGGAATGGAAATGATGTAGAATGGCAAAAAATGACTGTAAAATTACATAGGAAAAGCATGCAAATTAATCACTATTGGTCTGTATGCTTTTTTCTAAGTAAAGCTAACTAAAAGGATTTTACAGTGTAGACATGGGAGGAAAACCAAAATACAACCCCAGTTCCAAAACGTTTGGAACACTGTAAAAGTCTAAATAAAAACAGAAAACAGTGATTTGCAAATCTCATAAACCACATTTCCCCCCCACAATAGAACATAGAAATCATATCAGATGTTATAAGGGAGATATTTTACCTTCTCATGAAAAACATTAGCTCATCGCGAATCTCAAAAGAGCTGGGACAGGGCCATGTTTACCACCGTGTAGCTGATGATGCCTCTCCAAGTGTATAAGTTTCCTGTTCCCATGGCACTAATGCACCCCTATACCAACAAAGATGCAGCTTTTGAACTGACCATTGATAACAAGTCAGACTGTCCTTCTGCTGTCTAGTCCAGAGAATGTGGTATCCATGATTTCAAGAAGTAATTTACAGTTTTAATTCACCTGACAACAAAACATGTTTTCCCTTTGGTTCAGTTCATTTTAAACAAGCTTGGGCCCAGAGAAGATGGTGTGATTCTGGATCATGTTCACACTGGGCTTCTTCTTTGCATGATAGCGCCTTAACCTACAATTTGTGTTTAGATTCAATGATTTCTGGAAGCATTCCTGAGCTCACGCAGTGTCTTCCATGAGAGAATCATGCCTATTTTTAATGCAGTGCCGCCTGAGGGCCGGAAGATCATGGGGATCCAACACTGATTTTAAGCCATGTCCCTTCTGCACAGAGATACTCTAAATCTTGGGATGTTGTTGTCAGGTGCTAAGCATGGTCCCCTGACCATGCTCACACTTTAAGATTATTTTTGTGATTCTCTGTGTTTTCTTCACCTTTGTTGTTTCTTTGAATTTGCCATTTATTTCTGTTTGCCATGATTATCTTCTTGTCATGTGCAGGGCTGATGTTTAGCCCTGCCCATGATTTGTGACTGGAGCTTCCTGATTTATTGTTAATTGGTCACAGCTGGCAGGTTGTTAGAGCCCTGAGCTGGGGCTCCTTGCCAGTCTACAGCCACGCCCCTTTCTCTCTCTCTTTGCCAGACACTCACCGACTGTGTGTCATCACCGGCTATTATTCTCACACACATTTACATACATGCATGCACGCACACACATACTCATTCTCACTCACATATGCTGACACGCACTCATACACGGACTCCCGCCGCACACCTGCGTCCACTTGTCACTCATTAGTCTGGTTGGTATTTATTGGGTGACAGTGGGGACATTCAGTGTCACAGCGTAAGTCAGCACTACACAGTTTCAGTCAGTAGTCTACCAGTCTTAGGCTACACTAGTTTATCTGATATCCTGGAGCTGTTGGTTTCCCTTTTCCCTTTGGACTTCTCCAGTGTTGTGTTTTCCAGAGCCCGCTGAGCTCCGACGCCCTTTGTAAGTCTCCCTCAATGTTACTATTTGCCCTTCCTAGTCCGCTGCCCAGTTCTTTCCTGGGGGCACGTGGGGTTCCTCCTCTAACCTACTAGCTCGGACATCCATTTTGGATGTCCACTTTATGTACCAGACTAAGTTTTCTCTGAACATTTCTTGTATTTTGAGTTTTCCCATTCTGTTAATAAACACATCCTCTTCACCTGCATTTGGGCTCGCACCAATTCATTTGTTCGCTGCGAAGTTATGCAGCGGACATGACAGTACGCCGCGACCAGCAAGAGCCCAGTGGTGAAGAGATGTAACATTTTTTCACCTTTTGTGTATTTTCCTACCTGTTAGAGCATGATGTCCTCGGTGCGTCGTTCCCACACCGGCAGAAGTGGACGGGCAGTGGGACATCCCAGTGCAGAGGAGGAGTGGGCAGCCATGTGTATCTGGGAGTTCCTGTATAACGCTGATGATGCCTACGGCACCAGAGAAAGATTGAACTGCCTGAATGGGGCATTGAGGATTCTGGAGGCTCACCGTGGCCTCCGAAATTACCCTCAATACGCTGAACTGTTGTCCTCCATCTGTACGCTCGAGCGGGTTTTCCCTGACCTGAGGAGACGGGCGCTCAAGCCCACGCAGAGACGCCCTTCTCAGCCGGCGGCCATCTTTTCCTCCACTCCGCCTTTAGCTCCAACATGACTGCCGCCAGGTCAGTGGCGTCGACGTCGTCTGGCCCCAGACTCCCGGAGGAATTATCCAGCCCCGCCAACTGCTGCATCCCCTACACTGAGCCCAGTTATCCCCACAGCGGAGCCTCATCCACGTGTCTCTCTCCAAGCAGTCCCCTCTGCAAAATCCTTCTCCACATCCGCTGTGAGGTCCTCTTCCTCAGTGAAGCTGCAGATGGTCGAGAGGTGCTTGTTTTCCTCACCGGTGGCTCCCATTCCTGTGGCGAGAGGGGCAGCTCCTAAATTGTCTACAGAGGGGCCAAACACCACCTTTTCCATACGGAAGGATGATGACGCTCAAACAGCAGCAGCCAACGTCATTATCTGGGGGGACAGGCAAGCTAATTTTCATTTTATTCCTATAAATAGTGAAATGTCTTGCCTGATTCCCAGTGGGGAGACTCAGGGAAAGCAGTCCCCTGAGTTTTCCCCACCTGCTGCTGTTTTGAACTGCTCACCAGCCCTCTCCCTGCTCTCCCCTGTTTCCTCTGAGTGCATGCCAGCGCCGGAACCATACCATTGGGACCAGGAGAAGCCAGAGGTCTGGGAGGCTTGTTCTCTTACAGCAATGGTGAACCAGACCCCAGCTGCCATGCTGGAGGAGTCGCCAGTGTGGACTATGGCGGCTGGGACAACTAAGACTGCACAGACCATAATGCCTGCTGCGCAGTGTCAGCGCCTGAGCTGCACCTCTAGGAGGTCGAGCCAGTGGGAACTTCGCCCGGATCGTCGTAGTCCTGGACAGCGGTGGAGCTCGAGCTAAGGCAAGTGCTCTCCTTTGTTTTTCTCCTTTCAGTTATTGAGCATTTTTGCCTAGCCCAGTGGGGAGAGCCAGGCGCAGCCGACTGCTGCATCTGAGCGCTGGGTTCCGCCGCTGCCAGCGACCCTGACCCCTTTTGTTTTTTGTCCAAGTCCTCTTCCAGGGTTGCCGGAGAGAGTCCTTCGGCGCCGGATGAGTCCATGGATCCAGGCTTGCTGCTGGAGGTCATCGTTGCTGCTGCCGCTCCCATGGAGATCACCGTGGGTCCTTCCTCCCCTGCCAAGGAGGTCATTGTGGGTGCTCAGCTCCAGCCTAGGGTGCCCGTGGTCGACTGCCTCCTGGCTGGGGTGCTGTTACGGTTCGGCTGGCCCATGGTTAAAGTGGTGTTGGACTCGGCAGTGGCCCAGCCGGGTCCCACTGTGGCTGTGGCAGGGGTCCAGCCGGGCTCCACCGTGGGTGCAGCCATGGCTCGGTTGGGGTCCACCACGGGTGCAGCAGGGGTCCAGCCGGACTCCACTGTGGGTGCAACCATGGCTTGGTCGGAGTCCACCATGGGTGCAACGCAGGCTCAGTTGGGGCTAACCGCGGGAGTAATGAGGTCCCGGGGAGGGGCCACCACTAGTGCAACGTTGTCCCAGGCCGGGACCACCACGGGTGCAGCCATGGTCCAGCCCGTGTCCACCATGGGTGCGACAAAGTTCCAGTTCCACGTCGGGACCACTGAGGGTGCTGCCAGCCAGCCTAAGGACACCAGGGTCTCCTTCCCCCTTCCAGAGGCCTGGTGGGTGATCCTTCTTTTCCTGCTGGGCACCGTCGTGGTTCATCGGGTCCTGCCACCAGTAACCGCAGGGGTCTCCCTTCCCTGGTTCAGCCACCCACCTCCAAGCCTCCTGGTGGGTAGGCTGCTTCCTTGCTCACCCCTCTGGCCCTGGTGGCTCAATGATGCGGGCCGCCCCCCCGAAGGACTGGGTCTCCCGGTGGGGGGGACGCATTGTGGTCCATTTCACCTGGCCTAGTGGCTGAAGAACCCCAGCTGGCCGCCCGATAAACTGTACCGTTGGGTTAGGTGGCCAAGTTTTCCAGGCAGGCCACCCAACTCACCTTGCCTGGCAGTTCGGCTGGTGTTGGACTTTGATAGGCCACCTGGCCTGGTTCACATGGCCGTTTGTGGGCCCTGGGACTTTGGCTGGCCCCCTGAACTTATAGCCGTTTGTGGGCCCTGGGACTTTGGCCGGCCCCCAGAACCTGGGGACTCTTGGGTTTTGGGGTCCCCAAGTTTGGTTTTACTGTGCTTTGGGGTTAGGAATTTTTGTTTTCTCCTTGTGTTGTATTGTTGTATTTTTCTGTTGGGTTATTCCCTCCTGACCTGTTTCCCCCACCCCCTGCCCTGGGTTATTGTGTGGGGTCCTGGGGGGGGGGGGCAGGTTTTCTTTTATGTTTTAATGGCATGGTGGGTGTCTGGAATCCACCCCTTGGGAAGGGGGGGACTCTGTCATGTCCGGGGCTGATGTTTAGCCCTGCCCATGATTCGTGGCTGTAGCTTCCTGATTTATTGTTAATTGGTCACAGCTCGCAGGTTGTTAGAGCCCTGAGTCGGGGCTTCTTGCCAGTCTACAGCCACGCCCCTTTCTCTCTCTGTCCTTGCCAGACACTCACCAGCTGTGTGTCATCACTGGTTATTATTCTCACACATATTTACACACATGCATGCATGCACACACATACTCATTCTCACTCGCATATGCTGACACGCACTCATACACGGACTCCCGCTGCACACCTGCATCCACTTGTCACTCATTGGTCTGGTTGGTATGTATTGGGTGACAGTGGGGGCATTCAGTGTCACGGCGTAAGTCAGCACTTCACAGTTTCAGTCAGTAGTCTACCAGTCTTAGGCTACACTAGTTTATGTGATGTCCTGGAGCTGTTAGTTTCCCTTTTCCCTTTGGACTTCTCCGATGTTGTGTTTCCCAGAGTCCGCTGAGCTCCGACGCCCTATGCAAGTCTCCCTCATTGTTACTATTTGCCCTTCCTAGTCTGCTGCCCAGTTCTTTCCTGGGGGGCGCATGGGGTTCCTCCGCTAACGTACTAGCTCGGACATCCATTGCTTTATGTACCAGACTGAGTTTTCTCTGAACATTTCTTGTATTTTGAGTTTTCCCATTCTGTTAATAAACACGTCCTCTTCACCTGCATTTGGGCTTGCACCAATTCATTTGTTCGCAGCGACATTACACAGCGGACATGACACTTCTGAGTTCTACCTTGTCATTTTTCTTATCTTAGTCTTAGTTTAGTTCTTCGTAGTCCTGTTTATTAGTATTATGATCATGATCACAGTTATGCTTGAGTTTGATGGTTATTGTTCTCGTGGTTATGTTATGTTTATTCCTGTCATGATTTGGATTTGGGCTTTTGTTTTGGCAGTACTTTTTATTTACTTCTGGTTTTGCGTCGTGAGTTTTTGCTTTAATTATTCATGGCTGCTTTTGATTTCTTGATTGACTGTTCACATGTGTTCTTGATTTTTGTTTCCTTATTTATAGAGGTCATGTGCCTTCATGCTATCACGTTATCCTGCTTTCTCGCAATCATGCACACAGTCTTGTATCTTGTTCTTGTTTCTCATTCATGTTTGGAATTTAGTTTTTGTTAATAAATCATGACAAGAAAATGTTCTGCATATAGGTCCAATCCTTTGCCCCGGAGGTCGCCATCATCTATGGACCCAACGGGCAAGTCTGGCAGGAGGAGGAAACAGTGGAGTCGGGATGAGCTGGAGGTGGTAGCCATGGTGGAGGACATGGCAGCCGACGCTTGGAGCTGCTCTTCCCGTAGGAAGGAGATGCTTTGCTGGGGAAGAGTCGCTAATCTACTGGAGGTCAGACCAAGCATGCGCTCCCACCCCCGGGTGCAAAATCTCTCCCTTCCTCCGCAACCACTGCTACTCACCATCTCCTCCTTGCCGGAGCCAGCCTACTGGCTGACAATCCTCTCTCCAGCAGAGCAGGAACTCGGGCAAGCACCTTTTCATTTTTTAACACCAATAAATGATAGGCCTTGCCTTGTTTCCAGCGGGAGGGCTTGGTGGCGGCAGACAGCCGCCGCTGGACCCTTGCCACCTGCATCTGCCACTTTCTCTGCTGCCGTCCCCATCTACCCATCCTCACCTGTTCTTCCTCCCTCTGTTCCTCTGTGCTACACGTCTGAGAGGATGGAAGCCACCATGGATGGGTTCCCAGCATCTGTAGCCTCCAGGTCTGGTGATTCGTCAGCTACAGCTGCTGCCTCATTTGAGCAGTCCGCTCTACCTGATTTATCTGAGCAGTCCGCTCCACCTGGTTTGTTAGAGCAGGCTTCTCCACCTTCGCTTCCTGAGGTGGTCACCCCAGCAGCAGTGGACCGGGAGCTAAGGCAAGTTCTTTTCCTTTTATAACGTCAGTATTAGTAAAGACTTGCCTAGCTCCTGGTGATTTCAGGGTCGCCTCACCCACTCTCTGCCTTTCTCCTCTGTCCGAGGTGCCTGCATCAGGGATGGTGTTGCACGCTTCAGTTCCAGCTGTCTCCGAGGTGCACGCCACAGCTCCAGCAGTCTTCGAGGTGCATGGCATAGCTCCATCTGTCTCTGAGGTGTACGCTATGGTTCCAGCTGCCCCCGAGGTGCACACTTCGGACCAGTCTGCACCATTTGGTTCTGCTGCTGATTAGCAGTCATCGTCTGTTTTCACCGCTGATCAGCAGTCATCGTCTGGTGTTGCTGCTGGTTGGCCCTCATCATCGCTGGTCGACCCTCCCCAGCTGCTGTCTCACAAGCTCTACGTTCCAGCCCCTGCAGTCCATGAGGAGCACATTTCTCAGCTGCTGTCCCCAGGGGGGGATGCATCATGCTGTCTGGTTAGGTGGCCCAGGGACTCTGGGAGGCCCCAACTGTTTTGTTTTTGTTTTGGACTCTGTGTGTGTGTGTGTGGGAGGGGTGTTTTGGTTTTTTGCTGGTGTTGTTTTGGGGTGTTTGGAATCCACCCCTTAAAGGCGGGGCACTGTCAGGTGGGAGACCATGCTCACGCTTTAAGTCTATTTTTGTTATTTTCTGTGTTTTCTTCACCTCAGCTCAGTTTGGTCATTGTGTTTATTTTCACAAACATGTCCCAAAGAAGAAGAAGAAGAAGACACCTTTTATTGTCATTCAATCCATACAGCCAATCATGTACAGTACAACAAAATTATGTTTTTCCCATCTACAATGTTAATTACATCTAGAATCAGAAACATCCCAGTTGTGGGGCGTATGCTCTACAACAGGTATATTAGCAAGTATTGATAATGTCCTCTAAATACTGAACAAACTGTTTGTTGTTTTTAAGTTACCCTGCTTTCAGACCACCAAACACTGCTCTAATGTTGCAGTTATGTTCTATTTTCCAGGGGATCTTAGGATTTTTCATCTTAATATTCTGTGTCTATGTCAAACTTTTCAGGCCACACACCATGACCTCAACCCCTGATGACTTAGTCTTAAGTTGGGTTCACACTATAGCGTTTGGACCGACTTTTACAGACGTTTTGAAAAATCAGAGAAATTAGTCCAAACATTGGTGAAATTACATTCGTGAGCAGGTTTTTTTTAATCCAGCACACACCAACTTTTATGAACTTTTACAAACCTTTGCTAGCATTTGCCAGCATTGCATTCAGCATTGGCAAACTTTTGCAAACTTAGGCTAGCGTATATGTAGCTGTTGCCAACTTAGGTTAACTTAAGCAAACGAATACTCAGCGCAGGTCAGATGACATCAGCGTCAGGTGACACTCAAATAAAGATCAGCATTTGTGGAGGCTTCCTGCCATTCTAAACCTGCTTTTGGAGTGAACACATTTCCCTTGGGCATACGTTTCAGTATTCATTTTTGTTTTATGTTCCTATTTTGTTAAAAAGGCATGTGTAGAAGAGCTTGGAAGAACGAGGCGATGTGATATATAAACCAAAGTTTATTATCAGCTCCTCTAACAAGTCTCATCCTAGTGCAGCAGCAGAAGAAGGAAAAAGAGACCGAACAACTTCGGCTCTATCAACTTATACTTGCACATAACAAAAGACATGCATATCAAAAGCTGACATCCCTCATTATCTTAATCCCCCCATTGTCTTCGTACTCCTCCTCATGGCCCTGGGGGGTGAGGGCAGCTCCTCCGGTCTCCACCGCAGTGTCTGGGAAAGTCTTTGTTCTTCACTGGCGGTTGAGAGTCTTTGTCCTGTTCTGAGGTGTGAAGTCGCCTTACATATGTAATCACCAAACATTCTCACATGCTTCAACATATGTAGGTTATGGAATATATGATTAATATAGACCACAGCCCCCCCCACCAAACGACTAAGAAAAGGACAATAGAAAAATTCACAGTTTAAGATAATTACTATGACATACTAACTGCTACACCTCTTGCCACAGAAGAAACTTTCCAGCAGCCATGCTCCTAAGAGAGTTCAGTGGTAATCATAACAGCATAGTAATATCACAAGTCGGTCCTAAACTGTTACAGCACAATTAGTGAACAACTGTTGAGTAGTTTGCATCAGTCTCTGTGCCGTCTGGGTTTTAATCTTCTCCCGAATCTGCTGTGGGTCCGCTTGGGCGTCCTGCTGGGACCTTCCTGTAAGGAATCTGCAGCTTGGGGAGGAGAGTGATTAATTGTTCCCTGCAGGGGGGGCTGAGTCTTTTCTCTTGGGGGGTCTACCCCGCCGAGGTGCTCTCGCCAACTGTGCAGGTTCGTCTCTCAACAAGAAGGCAGGTTTAAGTCTGTCAGTGCTGACTGTTTCTTTTCTATCCCCAAAATCAAGCACAAAGTGTTTATCACCAGGTTCCAGCACTCTGAATGGCCCATCGTATGCTGGGCGGAAAGTTGGTTTTAAAGCTTCATGCCTAACAAAAACGAATTCAGCGTTTTTTTAAAGCTTGGGGGACAAAAACCCGTGGAAAAGAGTGATGAGCCGGTCCGGGAAGAGAGTCCGGTCCGTTGCTGCCTAAAAACCTCGAGGCTGGAAGATGCCCTGGCTCTGGGTTCTCTGGTAAAAATTCACCTGGGAGCCTGAGAGGTTGTGCAAAAACTAATTCTGCTGGGGAGGCGTCTAGATCCTCTTTGGGCGCAGCACGCAACTCCAATAAAACCCAGGGAAGTTTATTTACCCAATTTGTATCCGTTAGTGAGGCTCTGAGGGCGGCCTTTAAAGATCTGTGAAAACGCTCACATAACCCATTAGCCTGAGGGTGATAAGCGGTGGTGCGGTGAATTGTTGCCCCTAAGCTGCTGGACATGGCTGACCAAAGCTCCGAGACAAATTGAGGCCCCCTATCGGACGTGATGTCCGATGGGATGCTGAAACGTGCCACCCAGTTTGTCAAAAAAAACGCGAGCGACTTCCTCCGCTGTGGTTGACGCTAGAGGGACTGCCTCTGGCCAGCGCGTGGTGCGGTCTATCATTGTTAACAGGTGTGTGAAACCTTGGGAGGAAGGTAGTGGTCCCACGAGGTCGACATGAACGTGGTCGAACCTTCTAGCAGGGATTGGAAAAGGCTCCAGAGGGGCTTTTGTGTGTTTGTGTATTTTGGCGCGCTGACAGGAAATGCAAGTTTTTGCCCATTCTTTTACGTTTTTGCACAGGCCAGGCCACACAAACTTTTCGGCGACCATTTTAACCGAGGCGCGCACAGCTGGGTGCGCGAGGGAGTGAATTGAGTCGAAAATACGGCGGCGCCATGTAGCTGGGACTAACGGGCGCGGTCGGCCGGTTGAAATATCGCATATTAGGGGGGGCACGCCGTCGCGTAAACCCCTTTCCTCCAGCCTTAACCCTGTTGGTCCAGACAAGAGTGCGCGCACGTCCGCGTCACTACTTTGTTCCTGTGCCATGGCTGCATAATCTATCCCTGCATGGATTGGGGCCGCGTATGTGTCCGCGTTGGTGAAGAGTTCCGCGGACGAGGTAGTATAATCTGTCTCCTCGCGCTCTGACGATGTCACAGCACGAGAGAGGCAGTCTGCTACCACGTTAAGTTTGCCTGCCACATGTCGAATGTCTGTGGTGAACTCTGAAATCGCAGCCAGCTGTCTTTGTTGCCTGCCTGACCACGGTTCGGAAATTTTAGCCATAGCAAAGGTGAGCGGTTTGTGGTCTACAAAAGCCGTGAAACTCCGCCCTTCTAACCAGAACTGGAAGTGGCGGATGGATAAATGAAGCGCTAGCAGCTCCCTGTCAAAAGTGCTGTATTTACGCTCGGTTTGGTTTAGCGATTTGCTGAAGAATGCCAAAGGTTGCCAGATTCCGCTGACATGTTGTTCTACAACTGCCCCTATAGCTAGGTCTGAAGCATCTGTGGTTAGCGCAATGCGGGCTGAGGGATCGGGGTGAACCAACAATGTGGCATTAGCTAGGGCGCTTTTAACTTCCGCGAAGGCGCGTTCGCGCTCCGGGGTCCATTCGACCGCGTTGGAAGGTTTTTGTTTTCTGAGCGCGTCATATAGGGGCTGCATGAGCTGAGCTGCGTGGGGGAGGAAACGGTTGTAAAAATTAACCATTCCTAAAAATTCTTGCAGCGATTTGACCGTTTGTGGCCGTGGGAAACTTTTTATCGCGTGAACTTTGTCTGGAAGTGGGACTGCCCCCTTTGGAGAAACTCTGTGTCCTAAAAAATCAATTTGTGACACGCTGAATTTGCATTTGGCTGGATTGATTATTAACCCGTGCTCTTCTAGCCTCTGAAAAACCATAGTGAGATGCCGCTCGTGTTCTTCCTCAGACGGGCTGGCTACCAACATATCGTCGAGGTAGACGAAAACAAAAGGGAGGTCGTGTAATACTGTGTCCATCATCCGCTGAAAGGTTTGAGCCGCGCCTTTGAGGCCGAAAGGCATTCGCAAAAATTCAAAAAGGCCGAAAGGGGTTATTACAGCTGTTTTAGGAATATCCTCTGCTCGAACTGGCACTTGATGATAACCGCGGACCAGGTCTATTTTTGAAAAATTGTGCGCACCCGCCAGATGCAGTGAAAAATCCTGAATGTGAGGAATTGGGTAGCGGTCATGCGCTGTCGCATTGTTTAATCTGCGGTAATCGCCGCACGGTCTCCAAGAACCGTCGGATTTCGGAACCATGTGAAGTGGTGAGGCCCAGGGGCTTTTCGAGCGTCTAATAATGCCTAATTTTTCAAGGGTGGTAAAGTCGTCCCGAGCTATGGCGAGCTTGGCTGCGTCTAAGCGCCGAGCTTTGGCGAACACGGGTGGGCCCGTTGTGGGAATAAAATGTTCAACCCCGTGTTTAGCCACTGTGGCTGAGAATTTGGGAATTGTGAGTGCTGGAAATTGGGTGAGGAGTTGATCAAACTTACCTCCTGCTGTGGTGACGCTGGCCTGCACAGGTGGTGGAGAAAGCCGGGCTGAGCAGGGAATAGAAGCAAAGGACAGTGCATTAACCAAGCGCCTGTTCGCTAGATCAACTAATAACCCATGTGCACACAAAAAATCAGCGCCCAACAAGTTAATACTCACCGCCGCTACAACAAATGTCCGTCTGTAGTTGCGGCCGTGGATGCAGAGGTGCAGGCTCTTTTCGCCAAAAGTGTCGATGGTGGAGCCGTTGGCTGCCACCGCTCCATTGCCCCGGGGGCCCATGGCCCGGTCTGCTTGGGAGGGCATGACAAAACTTAGTTGAGCTCCCGTGTCGATAAGGAACCGCTTGCCGGTGTGTCCGTCCGTCACATATAAAAGCTTGCTTTTTTCACCGAGAACCGCCGCTGTTAACGGCTCTCGGCTTCGGCGTTTTCCGGAAATTGTGAATTTGCAGGGGGAGACGCATTTGTAAGCCTTCTCGGCAAAGCGGTGGTGGTAATAACAAACGTCGCTCCGTCTGTTGCGTCCTGGCCGTGTCGCTGTCACCGCGGGCTGATTCTGCTCAGTGATTTGTGGCTCCTCGTGGCTCCGGACATCTGCGGATGCTGCTGTGGGTGTCTGCTCCTTGCAGGCGTTGACGAGCCGTTGAGCTTCGTGAGCTAGCGTGCGGAAGTCTTGCTGGGTGCTGCATCGCATGTTGGCCAGCGTCCCTCTCATGTGTGGCGGCAGCGTACTGAGGAATATGAAATGGAAGAGGAAGTTGTCATTGTCCTCTTCTTTAAGTTGCAGCAAGTCCTCCATGAGGGCCTTGGGTCTGCATCCTCTGTGGCCGTAAACCGCCAGGATCCTCTCGGCTCTCTCCTCGGCTGAGGGGACGTAATTTGCCACGATGGTCGCTTTCAGTTCTTCATATTTGTCCCAGGCCGGCGGCCACCGGATTATACTCCGCGCACATCTCGAAGTGGCGGCGTTGAGTTTGGCGACGATGTGATAGAACTTTGTATCGTCAGCCGTGATGCCCGCAAGTGCAAACTGGGCTTCAGCTTGCTGAAACCACGAGGCGGGGTCTTCCTGCCAGAAGTCCGGCAGGTTGACGGTGACGGCGTTTGTGTAGACCGTCACTGATGTGTCCGCAGGGTGAGAGTGCCTTGCTTCGGCTCTCTCCGCGGCGCTGGTGCTCGGTTGAGCCCTCTCTATCACTTCTGCCGTGGGGGAACGTCGTCCATCTGTTCCCCTGTCTGCATGGGCGCCGGCGTCTGCCTGGGTCGCCACAGATGAGTCGATCGCGGGGGAACGCCTCTGGTCCATCCTCGCGTCAGGGTCACCAGTGTAGAAGAGCTTGGAAGAACGAGGCGATGTGATATATAAACCAAAGTTTATTATCAGCTCCTCTAACAAGTCTCATCCTAGTGCAGCAGCAGAAGAAGGAAAAAGAGACCGAACAACTTCGGCTCTATCAACTTATACTTGCACATAACAAAAGACATGCATATCAAAAGCTGACATCCCTCATTATCTTAATCCCCCCATTGTCTTCGTACTCCTCCTCATGGCCCTGGGGGGTGAGGGCAGCTCCTCCGGTCTCCACCGCAGTGTCTGGGAAAGTCTTTGTTCTTCACTGGCGGTTGAGAGTCTTTGTCCTGTTCTGAGGTGTGAAGTCGCCTTACATATGTAATCACCAAACATTCTCACATGCTTCAACATATGTAGGTTATGGAATATATGATTAATATAGACCACAGCATGCCCTTTTCCCCTGTTCATTCATTCCTCTAAAAAAAAATAATACAATAATGTCTATCTATAGACTCCAACAGTAAGTCTGCAATTAAAATGTGGATGGAATAAAAAAAAAAACTATTTAGGTTATCATATAAATAAAATGACGGGTGATTATATTTTGACTGTTACAACTCTCTCCATCTATCTATAAATGCAAAGAATCTCTGTCTCTGTGTGTGTGTGTGTGTGTGTGTGTCTGTCTTGTTTGTTCCTCACATCTCTCTCAAACTGTTCATCAGACTGACCTCAGATTTTATAAGTGCTTTGCTGAGGTAACAAGGGTGTGCATCCCTGAGTATGGAGTTGCTCAGTCAAAATATGTAATTTTTAATTCAATTAATTAATTCAATAAAAGTTTAGCCACCACTATGTCTCATGCCCAGGCTTCTAGAAGTGTGGGCGAGGTTTCGGATTGACTCTGTTCTGATTGGATAATAGGGCATCAGTAACCACAGTGCTCCGAGAACAAAACAAGGAAATGAAAAGTGATAAATTTGACTAGAAAAAGGTAACACTTAAGATTTAATGCTTAAAAAAATTATACCATAAAGTTGCCGTGATTGTGTAGGTCTAATGGATAATTCGGTATGGAGAACACGAGGTGCGCTGCGGGGGGTGGGGGTGGGGGGCGTGTTGCTGTAAAGGACAGCTCTGGCACACAGGTAAAGCAGCAGCCGAGACTCCCAATAACCGGCCAGGCTGGCCTTGGCTCCCAGCAAAGGACTGCGATCCACCGGTTCAGCTGTTGCTACACCGGTGTCCAACCAGGTGCACCATGATCCTTTGCGGGGAGGTACGCCCAGCCTGCTCGGCCAGTGGTAGATGCTGCTTCACCTGCGTGGTACCACTGTCCTTTGCAGGACTGCGAGTCCCCCCTCCCACACGAGTATCTAAAAATTAAAAGCTTAATAATAATACCGCCATGATTGTGGAGCGGAATGGCCAGATCAGCTGCATATCATATGCGGACATATATGCACGCTTTGGCTAAACGACGACAAGACACAAAAATGCCCAAATAACGAAATAAATCATTTTTACTTAAATATTTACAGACAAATGGGAAACACTGATGCAACAGTTGCAGCCAAACGGGTCCTTCTGCTGTGTATAATAATGTTGGGTGTTTTGTACTTATAATATTGCTAAACTATAAAAGGATGCACTACACTGGGTCTCAAATATTTGTAAACGTGTCCTGTTATAGTACTGCATGAGTTTATTGACGTTACGCTATAAACTACACATGTAGACTAAATTATTATAGTGACTGAACAACTCCCATTCCCCAAAGTGCAAGATGACAAAAGAATAAACAAGCGGTTCTTAAACAGTGGCTAATATTGGATGTGCATTTTCAGTTATTCTCTAATATTCACACAATCAAATAAATCTCAGTTCAGTCCCTTTCATATTTGTCAAAGTCTAACATGTGTGACTGATTGCCTACATATAGGCTACACCACTGTATTCCACTTTCAAGCACAGCCTACATTTGGGCCTGTAAAGCCTGATTGGCCTACCTGTTTCAGACAGGAATACTTGCTTTCTAAGGGCATGCATTAGTTAAACTAACAAAATCCCATTAAATGTCATTTATTTTTGATACCACATCAGTGCGTTTTGATTACACACAATGGAAGCCAAACCAATAAATCCTGGAGAATGATTACACATGGAGCAGAAAATTAAGAACAGTAAATTTTGCAGGGAGGAGATTTTTTTTCTTTTGGGCTGTCACGTTTCTGGGAGATTATATATTCTTTTTATTAATCCCCCTTTCTCTCCATTTCTCTTGCGTTCGTGCATGTCTGAAGTGAGTTTCGGTCTAAAAACATCTGCTTCCACTGGCATTTCAGTCAATGTTTGCCAATGGAACTTGACTTAGGCGAACTCTGTATAACTTAGCCCCGCGCTCAGGAACTTTTACAAACTGAGCACAACTTTCACCAATGTGTATTTTCCAAATGTTGGCAAATTTTCAGCATGCTCAAAATTTTCAAAGAACACAACTTTTGCCAGCGTTTGCCAACAAACACCGACTATCATTAACTTTTATCAACTTTTGCCAGCAGAGCCAGACGTAAACATCAGTAAAAAGTTGGTCCAAATGTTGTAGTGTGAATCCACCCTTAGCCTGGACTTCGACAGCCCTCATGGACTCGCTGCTAGAAGTCGGTAAATTCTCCACACTGCTCTGCCAAGATTTATTTATTCAAATGACCAAATGATGGAGTGAATGGTGGAAAGTCTTGATGACAAAATCAAATGGAGTGGGTTGGAGGAATTATTTTGCCTGGGAAACTTAGTTGAGATTTGGAACTGCCTGCCAGCACTTCACAAAGTTTTAAGAGTTTCCACATAGCAGACACAGAATTCCTGAAACAGCAGGAGGTTTCTTTGAAATGTTTTTTATATTTTTATATTTTCCAAATTCAGTTGACCTCCATTGCAGCTGAATGAGGCCAGGGATGGATAAATGGGACTTTCATCAGACGACATAAAGCCTGACTCTTTTGGCATGACAGAATAGAATAGAATTTGCATACTCTCTATATAATGCAAGAGGTACTGTAGCATCATTGAATATAGCACTGTGGTAGGCCCCATGTGTAACGGAGAGCTGAAGACATACATTGCTATTATACAACAGTTCCACAAAGGTAAATTATAAGTTGACAGTAATAAGGGTTAACAAATCACTGTGTACTTTTTTTAAAATTTAATGACATATTGTTCTGCCAAGCTCCAAAGCAAGTAGTTCCCAACTGCTACTCTGGGGTGACTCTCAAACAATAAGCATTATACAGAATTGGGGGTGGGAATCGCGACGGACCCCACGACACGATACCCATTGCGATACTTAGGTCATGAAGTACTATCGTGATACTACGCCCTTATTCAACCTCAGATTGTGTCCCCAAAGTACAGCTGTCAGCATCTGATTTCTTAGCTTTGGGTTTCACTTCTCAGTGCAGTTTCAGGACCACCATGGCAGCAGGACAGGGTCACATGCTTGGGCTCCAGGGTCTTGTGTTCCGGGGGGGGGGGGGGGGGGCTTGCGACCCGGGTCTCTGCACGTGGGGAGGGCGGTGGACTGCATTGTTTTTGTAGCTCGCACTGAGTTTGGAGTTGATTTTTACCGGACGCTATTTTGGCTTGACTGCCACTTGGATCGGCGCTGCTCGTGTTGGAGCGTCTTCGCTGGGCTGTCGTCTGCCGATGCTGCTGTTGCTGCATGGTGCCGAGAGGAGTGTGCCGGGCTGTGTGCTCAAAGTGTGTCATGCCAAGGCCTTTTCATTCCCAAAAACAATCCTGCACACACAAAAGCATAAACAAGTGACAGCTACTGGGCTGTGACAGCAATGCTTAATATAGGAAGAAATTTAAAGGGATTCAAACTCACCAGTGCAGCCAAAAACCTGCCTTCATTGTGTCCAATGAAGTTTATTGCAATCAGTTATTTTTTTTTGGCATTTCATTATTTACCCAAGCTTTTTTTGAAACCTGTCCTTCTCTCACATCAATACACCCCCAGCAGCTCTCCAGGGAAATTGTGGGTAAAACCTCTGTGGTTAAACATGATTATTTTTTAGAGCCAGAAGCTCCTGTTTATTCTCCACAGTTGTACAAATATGAGTTTTGGTAGGACAGAGAACAAAGTAACTGTAGCTCTTGCATTGTTTTCTTGTGAATGTAGCTGTACATTTTTCTACATAATTCTATTTTTTTTCCACACAAATTTACAGCTTCTTTCTAGTAAATTTCTGACTTTTTCTACTTATATACTTTTTTCATGTAAATTTGAAACCTTTTTCTCATCAATTTTCTTTTTCTTTTTCTTTCTTTTCTTTTTTTTTTTTTTTTTTTTCTGGGGAAAAGTGGTCTATTGACCTTAAGGCCATCAAGGACTATGCATCACCCTGAAGCTGTGTCCCATGCTTTCTGAGCAGTTTTTAACCACATCCCCTTGTAATCTGATTTCAAATGCCAAGGAGTAGGGGAGCAACAGCAGCCTATGTGAAAACCCAGTTCTCAAAATTAACCAGTAAATGCACACCAGGATGCACAATTAGTAGCTGCCCCCCCCCCCCCCAAGCCCTACTGACTCTGCCGGTTCCATGGTCCATGACATATACATACTGTATGTATATACAATTAATAAAAAGTACATTTTGGATTTGGTGCGTCATTGCAAGCGCCAAGTGTAATGATATTACAACGAATTGATCTTTTTCCCCACCTCTATACAGAATATAGCTTTATTGTCACTTACACATACACTACTCACAAAAAGTTAGGGATGTTTGGCTTTTGGATGAAATTTATGGAAAATGTAAAAAGTTCATGCAACAGTGATATTATATCATGAAAGTAGGGCTTTTAAGTAGAAGCACGCAATGGTGATTTCCTCATCTCAAACAATTTATTGAAACAAAAGCCAAAAACAGTGTGAAAAATGAAAAAAATGTCAATGTCTCAAATAATTGTCGTGTGCCCTTGAGCATCAATTACAGCTTGACAATGACGTCTCATGCTGTTTACAAATCGACTTATTGTCTGCTGAAGCATGGCTTTCCACTCTTCTTGAAGGGTGGCCTTCAGGTCATTGAGGTTGTGGGGTGTAGGGTTGTGAGCGTCTACACGTTGACTCAGCTGATCCCATAGGTTTTCTATGGGATTCAGGTCTGGAGAAAGTGCAGGCCACTCCATTTAAGGTACCCCAGCCTGCAGCAGCCGTTCCCTAATGATGCAACCTTGATGAGCTGGAGCATTGTCGTTCATGAAAATGAAATTAGGCCTGTGTTGTTCATGCAGGGGCACAATGACTGGACTGATAATGTTATTCAGGTAGTATCGGCTTGTCACTGTACCATTCATGAAGTGTAGGGTAGTTGTGTATTGACTAGACACACCTGCCCAGACTGTAACACCACCACCACCAAAGGCTCGTCTGGTGACAACAGTGGCGGATTCATAGCGCTCTCCTTGACATCTCCAACATCTTTGGCGGCCATCATTTCTGCTCAGCGTGAATGGACTTTTATCAAAGAACAGCACTGAGGCCCACTGGTCCCTTGTCCAGCGTAAATGCTCCCTGGTCCATGCAAGACGATGACGCCTGTGCCTGGTGGTGTGGTCAGGTACCCTTCCAGGTCATCTAGCACGCAGACCATGCTGATGTAAATGGTTTTGAATGGTCTGATGTGGCACTTGAGTGCCTCTCACCTCCCCTAAATGTGCCTGGAGTTGAGTGGTATTCGTCATCCTGTTCTGTGGTACACTGTTGGGGTCCTGTCCAGTCAGATTCCTTAGTCAGAACTAACTGTTGTACTGTGTAATAGAAATTAAGGTACCTTATTGATCCCCATTGTGGAAATTTCTTTTTTATTATTTAAACAAGTTAAAAGTCAGTTACATGACACAAAACCAATGAGGCAGTAAATCAAAACCAGCGAACCCACCAGAATGCTGAAATGTTGACAGCTGTGATGTTTCCTGTTGTTACAGCAAACAGCAGAGCCCACCCAGCAGGCCGGAGGTGCCTCCGTGCCTCGTGGGTGACTTGTGTGTTCCCCTACACATGTGTAGGTGTCAGACCTCGTGTGTGTGTGTGGGGGGGTCATCTGTCTGCCATTTTCTAGCAGCAGCCAACGCTCAGACCTTCGACTCCCGGGGAGGAGACTCTCTGGAGTTCCATGTGGAGCCAGCTTCCTACTCGTCATTATCTGGGATGACCTCCCAGAAGGAGGGAGGCATCCTGTGTATCAACTAAGGCCGTTTTGGTGTAAATCAGAGGGTGAAAAGGGGAGGAGAGCCAGGGAGGGGTCAGAGGGGCCCAGCCCGGCCAGGATACGGCTCCCTCTGCTTAAGATGACTCAACTGAAAAGCATCTCTTTCCAGGAAAAAAACATCCACGTCAGCAACCCCCCCCCCCCACACACACACACACAAGGCCACTGGGTCTCTATATTTTTGGGTCCTGACTGACTTCTTCTTTCTGGAAACTGTAAGGCACGTTTGGGAATTCTGCATCTGTTTCTCTTTGCCTTTACGACCACAAAACAGGTGATGCTATTCATCTGCTAACATGGCTTTGTTCCTGTCTAGAAGCATTAATGAGTCAGCATGTTAACTTTTATCGAAGGGGTGACAGCTCTAATGTGTTTAACAAGATCACAGATTAAATAGACAGGGTCCAGCATCCTGTCCTCCTGCTGGACCATCCCAGTCAGGGATGTGAAAGCTGCGGCACATGTGGCTCTTTGTTGCCCAGTGGTTAACAAACTGAAAATCCTTTTCAAAATATGAGAAAACTAGAAGAGCACTCAGAGAGCGCATGCCTCCACCAAAGCTCCTTCCGTCCCTCACGGATCACCTCCAAAATGAAATGGGCTTGTGTGTAGGCCTAGAGCCACTACTGGTGAAAATTTCATTCAAATCCACCCAGTAGTTTTGGAGTATTTTTGCTAACACTCTGTGAGAAGATAAGAGCCTTGGTGAAGGTATGCATTCTGGGATCATCACCAAAATGTTACGGGTTCCTCTCTAGAACAAGGACCACCTCTGGTGAAAGTTTCATCCAAATCCATGCAGTAGTTTTTGTGTAATCCTGCTAACAGACAGACAGACAGACAAACCACCCTGATTACATAACCTCCTTGGCGAAGGTAATGAGACATTTTCATGGAGAAATTACAATTTTTTAACAAACAAGGTTGCATATTTTGTAGTTAAAAAGTGCAAAATTGATAAGAAATTGTCACAAATTTATTAGAAAAGTCACAAATGTATGAGGGGGGGGGGGAAATCAGGAAAAAGTGAAAAATACGCAAGAAATAGTAATTTGATTAAAAAAAAATCAAATTTTGCAGAAAACACTCAAATGTATGCTTGAAAGTGATCAGTTTATGAGAAAATAACAAATTTAACAGAAAAGGTGGACAAGTTTATGGGAAAAAGTTGTGGATTTACATGAAAAGCTGCAAATTTATCAGAGAAAATAACAACATATGATATACTCTCCTGTTACTAAAGGCTATGACGTGGATGTTTTTCAGTTGTTTTCCCTGAAGGAAACTGAGGGCATCCAGTGCACGCTCAACTGGGTGGTGCTGCCGCTCACGCAGCACCCCACCACCCCTTCATGGACGTTAGGGGTGGGAATCTTGAGGCGCCCAATGATTCGAGCTCATTACATTCAGGGGGCTCCAGTTTGAGCCAATTACGATTCTTGATGCATCTTTTTGTTTTTTTTCCTATTCAGGATTTTTTTTCCCCCTCCCACTGTGTGACAACTTCTTACTTTTAAAGCATTTGCAATGGCTGATGAATGTACTTCCAATGCCTTTTAATGTTTCAAAAAGCCAACATGAAAAGTGCAACTGTAGCAGCACATGTGTTGCTATAACACAGACGTCAGAGTATCCTGAATTTTAACAAATAAGACTTATAACAAACATTCTGTTATGTGCAACAAGTAACTGATCCTTCAGTCAAAAACACTCAAGAGTTTCTAACAGAAATGTTAAAACGTCTGATGAAAGTTCTTCTGTCGTGTGCAATAACAGAAGAACTTCAGTTCAAAAACCCAGAACATTTTGCCGTATCAAAAATCACATTTACCTGTTATACAAAAATGTGCAGTTACCATTAGAAATGATTGGGTGGCAGTCCTACCCGCTGTCTGCAGTGATTGTATGACTTTGGCTTTGGTCTCGCTGTAGAGTGGGGATGGTTGTGTCGGGAACAGGTGAAATGGACCCCTGACCAAGTGAGCACCCCAAGTGGACCCTGGGATCCAATCTGCACATGTACAAGTCGGCGTCAGCAGCCAGAACTGTTTTGGGTTTTTTTTTTTTGTCTCCGGCCGTCGTGTGGGAAACAATATGGTTTTGTGTGTTTGTCATCCATCCATTCATCTTCTTCCGCTTAATCCTTTTCGGGTTACGGGGGGGGGGGGGGGGGCTGGAGCCTATCCCAGCATCTTTGGGCGAGAGGCAGGTGTTTCCAAAATATTTTAGTTTAGTCTGACTGAGCTTACATTCGGTGTGGGGCTTGTCTAAGTCTTTTTTCCCCTCGACTTTATAAAAACCAAAGTACTACGATAGGTTTACTTTTAATGAAAAGAGTCTCAATTGTATACTCCGCTCTGCCATTTTGTTTCTTTTGTGTCACGCCATAAAGAGTCCAGGCAGGTCCAGACGCCAACTTTTTCATTCCGGCCGCCGATTTTTTTGTTCCAGCCAAATTAATTACGTTACTCCATCCATCCATCCATCCACTACCATTTTTCCGGAGGTCCGGGTCGCGGAGATAGCAGTTCAGAGAAGCCCAGACTTCCCTCTCCCCAGCCACCTGCTCCAGCTCTGAAGAGCTGGAGCAGGTTCCCAGACTATGTCTCCAAGCTAGTTCCCAGACTAGCTTGGAGACATAGTCTCTCTAGCATGTCCTGGGTCTACTACGACCATCTCCTCAGTCCCATTGACACACCTTCCACAGAGGAAGCCGGGCTTGGCGATGAGGGGGACAACTCGCCCATCACAGGGTCTGAGGTTGGCGAAGTGTTTGCCTCTGTGACCCGGATCTCCGGAAAAGCAGTAGAAAATGGATGGATGGATTTCCCCTCATAAAGTTGCTACTATATTTTGGTAAATTTGTCACTGTTTTTCTTGTAAATTTTCACATTTTTTTCCTCATAAATTTGTGACTTTTTTTCTTGTAATTTTTCCTATGGTGCCAGTGTTACTGAAACCTGCTCATCCACATTCAACCCAGCTTTCTAAACCCACATTAAAACTAGCTGATGCCAATGTAACATTTATTTTCTTTGCCAAGCAAAACAGGTTAAGAAAGGACTGCTGTCATAAGCTTTTCATTGTTTGCGCTGAAATTTAAACAAAACTTTCTGCATGGAGAAAATACTGTTTGACAGGATCTCCTGAACATATTTTAGAGCACATGCAACATGCAAACTTCCCTTTGTTTTGTTATATAATCTGCAAACAAAAGTATTTCATGAGAAGGGACCCTAATGATGTTGTGATGTTTGGATTTATGGCTCGCTGTAAAAAAAAAAAAAAAGGTGGGGGGGCAGGAGGGGGAGGCTCATTAAGTGGTGCTGAAGACCATGTCCTGGAGCTTGGGCGAACTTCAGCGTGAGGTCAACACCAGCCTGCAACAGCCCACATCACACAATGCAGCTATGCAGCCACAGTCGCTTTATGTCAGAAGCTGTAAATGGGGTAAGGGAAGTAAAATGCTTCATGTCACTGTTGTGAGGGCGGGGGGGGGGGGGGGGGTCAATCAACAGAACATTTTCTCCAGAGGAAAGATTGAAGTGGACACTGTAGGTGTTTGGGGCCAGATGCAAGATTGTGTTCAGGGGCCCCTAATTTTGTAATAGGGGAGAGTTCAAAAACTTTAAAGATAGCAGCTAGAGTGAAAGGGATGATGTGTGGTTTGGAGACGGTGGCGCTGCCAAAAAGACAGGAAGCTGAGCTGGAGATGGCAGAGTTGAAGATGCTAAGATTCTCAATGGGACAGGATAACAAATGAGTATATCAGAGGGACAGCTCAGGTTGAGCGGTTTGGAGACAAAGTAAGAGAAGCAAGGCTGACGTGGCTTGGACATGTGCAGAGGAAGGATAGTGGATATAATTGTCAAAGGATGTTGAATATGGAGTTGCCAGGCAGAAGGAAAAGAAGAAGACCACAGAGAAGATTCATGGATCTAGTGAAGAAGGACATGGAAAGGGCTGGCGTTACAGAGGAAGATGCAAGGGATAGGGTGAGATGGAGGCAGATGATCTGCTTTGGACACCCCTAAAAAGAGCAGCCGAAGGAGGAAGAAGGTAAAAACAACAAGCTTGATATATTGTCTAGATGAAGAGATAAAATTTAAGGCATTACGTAGAATAAAAACGTAACCAACATTCATGTGAATGTTACAAATTTACAAAAAAAAGTCTCAAATTTACAACAAAAAAGTGGCAGATTTGTGATGAAAAAAGTAATAAATTTATGGAAAAAAACAGCAGATTCAGGAGGAATAAAGCTGCATGTTTGCAAGACAAAAATTGAAAATTTAAAAGAAAAAGTTGCAAACTTTTGAGAATAAAGCTACAAATCTATGAGAAAAAAAATTGCAGATTTACGAGAAAAAAGTTGCAAATTTGAGAAAAAGTTGCAGATTTAAAAGGAGAAGTTGCAGATTTAAAAGAAAAAACCTGCTCAAATTTATGAGAAAAAATAGCAGATTTACGAGAAAAAAGTGGCAAATTTATGAGAAAAAATTACAAATTTATGAGGAAAAAGTTGCAGATTTAAAAGAAAAAAGTTACACATTTATAAGAAAAAAACCTTCCAGATTTATGAGAAAAAAGTTGCAAATTTATTTGAAAAATGTTACAAATTTATGAGAAAAAGTTGCAGATTTAAAAAAGAAAGAAGTTGCAAATTTACAAGGAATGTTCCAAATTTGAAGGTTGTTTGCAGCCCCCCCCCCCAAAAAAATGTAATCATTCAATCTGAAGGAAAAAATGGAATCATCAACCAAAAGTGTCACAATTAGCGCTTATCCACATTTCCTTGAATCCTTTGAGGCACGGACTTGACTATATTGTCCCTCCCCAACAGTGACATGAAATATCCACCGATTATGGGGGCAGGATCAAATGGAGCAGAAAGAGCCTTTGCTTCAAAAAAATCGACCCCATCTCAGACAGGACAGGACAAAAATATCCTTTTTTTGTCAAACTCTGCAGCGGCAGTGAGGAGATTTTCACATGAACGTCTAAAGCTGTGGTCTGACCCACCTAAACAAAGTCATTCTGGCAGACACGGTTTCCATAAATCAACTTTAATTCGGTATCACCTGACACCTTAATATACAACAAAAGCTGCGGCTCGGGGTAAAACAGGCAGCATCCTGGCCATTTCCACGCCATGCAAACGCTGCTTCAGAACAGCGTTGAAGCGGAACCCTCACTGGGGCATAAATTAAGGTTTTCACTCGATTCCAGGAGCTAAAAGTAGTTTATAAAAACAAAACAAAACACAGTTGTGGTGTTTCCTAGTCATTTGCTAAATTTCAAAGCTAACCAAAGATTTATGGTTGAGTTGAAATCTGAAGAAAATAAGTGAAATATTTCTGACACACTATCATGTCAATTGATAGATGTAGTGTGTGCGCGGCCAAAAGGATTTAAAAACAAGCTGCTGAAGGAGCAGGGTGGGGAAAAATACCTTGGATGCCTTTAAAAGCTGCTTTTTTACTTAGCTGCCAAAGTTGTCACTCAAACTCAAATTGACAGTCATTATCACCATATACAGTCGTACTGCAGTTTTTCTGATATTTGATTTCACTCTTGAAAGGAGAATAAACAGAATATTTTATCAATTAATTATTGGGGGAACTATAAGTGTTATTTGTGCTATTCTTATGAGACAAAAATGCAAAATTAAGGGAAAAAGTTGGATGTTTGAGGAAAAAAAATGTAAATGTATGTGTATGTAAGTGCAAATTTTCAAGAGTTATACATTTGTGAGGAAAAGCTGCAAATTTATGAGGAAAAAAGTCATATATTTACAAGAAAATAAACTGCAAATTCGTGTGAAAAATTTGCAATCTTACAAGAATAAAAAATTACTAAGGTACAAGAAAAAAGTTACAAATTTATGTGGAAAAGGTAGCAAATTTACAAACAAAATGTGCAAATTTATGAGAAAAAGAATGGAATTTACTTTTTTCAAATTTATTAAAGGACACAAATTTATGAGAAAAAAAATGCTAATTTACAAGGGAAAAAGATGCAAATTTGCAATGAGAATGAAAAGCTATAAATTTATGAGAAAAGTTGCAAATTTACAAAATTGCAAGAAAAAAGGTGCAAATTTATGTGCAAAAATGAGGAAATGTACAATTGTTTTGCAAATTTATGAGAAAAAGCTATGAATTTATGGAAAAAAGTTGCAAATTTATGACAAAGATTCAAATTTACAAGAATAAAAAAAGAACAAATTCCAAATTTACAACAAAAAAGTAATAAATTCATGAGGGAAACAGTTTCAAATCTGCAAGAAAACAGTTGCAAATGTATGAAACAACAAAGAACAAAAGTCAACATTTTACAAGGAAAAAATGCAAAGTTGCAAGAGAAAAGGCTGCAAATCTATGTGCAAAAAAAGTTGCAAACTGATGAGGAAAAAGGTGAAAATTTACAAAGAAAATTAGCAAATTCATATGGAAAAAATAAATTTATGAGAAAAAAAGTCCGATTTATAAGAAAAATGTAACAAATTTATGTGAAAATTTGCTAGAAGAAAAAAGGAGTAAATTTGTTAAAAAGTGCAAATTTACAAGAAATTACAGTTTTATGAGAAAAACATTTCAGTTTTACAAGAAAAAAGTTGCAAATTTATGAGAAAAAAAGTAGGAAATTTACAATTTTTTTTTTACAAATTTATGAGAAAAAAGTCAAATCAATGTGATAAAAATGAAAATTTAGGAGAAAAAGATTAGAATCTACAAGAATACAAAGTTACAAATTTATGAGAAAAAATGCACATTTACAAGAAAAAAGTAATAAATTTATGATGGAAAAAAGGTTTCAAATCTGCAAAACAATAGTTGCAAATGTATGGGGAAAAAATTTCCAACAATAAAAGTCACCATTCTACAAGAAAAAAAGTTGCAAGAAAAAAGCTACAATTTTATTTCATTTCAGTGAACCTGTAACCACGTGACACCAATCCTTGGGGTAGGAGCATTATACCAAATTATCCACGCCTGTGGATGCACATCCTATATATACCCTCTGCATCCACTCCCTCTTCTTTTTTCTTTCCTCCTGGAACGGTAAGAGCTTATGCTGGTCTGTTAATATTGTGTTTTGTGCTGTGCCTTTGCTTTGGTATCCCTGCACTATGTTATAAGACTGTTGTGTAGTGATGGCCAAATGAGGCTTTCTGGAGGACTTGAGACCTTTCATCAAAATGGTTCACATAGGCAAGTCCTCATGTGGGACTTCATTTTCTCTACCAGGCCATCTAGTGGACAAAATCTATACAACATGCTGATTTTTACAAGGGTATTGTTGGTTTAATGTGTATTTTTTCATTTCAATAAATGTGCTGTCTTTTAAGAAATATCAATGATCATAAGGCAGAAAAATAATAAAACTGAGATGACTGTAGTGAATGTGCTTGCGCTACTTATCCATTTTTTAAAGAAATAACTTTTCAACAGTCATACTGTCTTTCTCAGTACATTCATCTCTGTCCTTATTGTCATGCAGGGCACAATAGTGCCTCAGCATAATGATGTGTTATTGTTGTATCCAAGCTCTCTGAAACGCAACAGACATTTCACTGTGCAAATAAAAATAAATTATTAGAATGACCCAGCTGGGGCTTGAACCCCAGCTTACCAATTGTAGGACAGACATTTTACCTCTAAGCTATTTCTTAATCATGAGTAGTTGAGGCATTCTTGAACACTTGAGCCTTTCATCAAAATGGTTCACAGACGAGGCCTCATGTGGAACTTCATTTGCTCTACTAGGCCATGTAGTCGACAAAGTATATAGCATGCAGATTTTTACTATGTGTATTTTTCAATTTCAATAAATGTGCTGTCTTTTAAGAAATATCAATGATCATAAGGGAAAAAAGAAATAATAAAACTGGGGTGACTCTAGTGAATGTGTCTGTGTTACTTCGTGGTGCTTTTACTACTTCATCCATCCATCCATCTTCTACCGCTTACTCCTTTCGGGTCACGGGGGGGCTGGAGCCTATCCCAGCATCTTTGGGCGAGAGGCAGGGTACACCCTGGACAGATTGCCAGTCCATCGCAGGGCCAACACAGAGAGACAGACAACCATTCACTCTCACATCCATACCTAAGGACAATTTAGAATCCCCAGTTTTGATGCCAATTAACCTAACTTGCATGTTTTTGGCATGTGGGAGGAAACCGGAGTGCCCGGAGTAAACCCACGCAGACACGGGGAGAACATGCAAACTCCACACAGAAGGGTCACCGATGGTCTGGGGGTGGGATCGAACCCACGATGGTCAAGGTCTTTTACTACTTATCCATTTTTATTAAGAAATAATAAATTTTCAACAGTCTTGTACTGTCCCAGCATATTCAACTCTGGCTTCATTCTCATGCAGGGCACAATAGTAATAGTGCCTCAGCATAATGATGCGCAATAATGATCCAAGCTCTTTGAAACACAAGAGACACTTCACCTTGCCCCCCCCCCCCAAAAAAAATGAAATTAGACAACACAGCTGGGATTCAAACCTAGGTCTCCCACTTGCAAAGTGGTTATACTACTGCTAAGCTATCATCTCAGTTGCAATAGTTAGCCATTATTTGTCAAAAATACATCAATAGGAGAAACAAGCTCAAACTGGAGGAGTCCATGTTTTTGGTGCTGGCTCCATCTGAAAATTGGCTGGTTTTTTTTTTTATTACTTATTTTGTACCCGTAGGTAGATTTGTTTTGCAGTCTAGTGACAAGCCACCAGCTGCCGGTCGCTGCGTGCACAAGCGCCCCATATCCCTAACCTGCATGTTTTTGGCATGTGGGAGGAAACCAGAGAAATCCCGGAGTAAACCCACGCGCATGCAAACTCCACACAGATCACTGTTGGCCGGGGGCAGGGATCGAACCCACGATCCCCCGGCCGAGGGTAAACTGTGCTGCCACAGTGCTAACTACTGCGCCACCGTGCAGCAGTGACAAATCCCTTACACCAGGGGTGTCCAATCATGTGCTATGGAGGGCCAAGACCCTGCAGGTTTTCTCTTCTACCCAGTCTCTTCAGCAGGTGTTGTCACTGATCAGCAATCAGTGGGAAGAAATTCAGTGGAATCTGCTGATGTAGGCACTTGTTGGAGGTAAAATCTGCAGGTCCTGGCCCTCCATGGCACATGATTGGACACCCCTGCCTTACACAGTCAAACATGACAAAACAAAACGTGAGGGACGGAACGGCTTCCTGACCCAGTCATGTGGTCTGACGTCAACACATACATCACGAGTCACGCCTCGCCAAATATTTCATGGATAAGATTGGATTGTGGAGAAAAAGGAATGGGCGAGAGGCAACGAGCTGGAATGAGACAAGGCTTTATTTTCTCCATCATACTGCAAACATGCTTCATAGCTCGTGTGAGCTACTTCACTGCTAAGGTCCCTGTACATAGCTCTTTTATACCTGTTGCACAGACAAAGAGTGTGTGGCACATTAGCATTTCGATTGTCAGTAAATACACATCATTAACGTGACATCAACTGGCGTCGCTTTGACCGCTGCTTCTGGTCTCCGTGACTCCAGGTTATTCTTTCCTTCCTCGGGGGGCGCGTAACTTAACAGTCCAGTCTGCTTGCCCCCCGGGGCTCTTTGTCCGTCTGTCCATTGTCCTGCCCCTCTTCACTGCTTCTGGGTGTGAGAGGATGTCCCACGCTGTGTCTAGTATCCACCACAGGATCACCGTTCGGAGCACCGGTGCCTGCCTTCCCATCACTACTGTTGTGTTTTCTGCTCAGAGTGAGAAGGTTGTACTGGCTGTGCAGTGTGGTATGCACCGTCCGTGTTTGCTTTAAGATATGTGACATCCATTTCCCTTCTTTTTGCCAGTACAGTAGCGGTTTAGCAGCATGAGGTATGTGCTACCCTTACCTGGTTAAACTTGTGATGTTTTTTCTTTGTAGACCTTCTCTCAGGCAGGAAACTGCACAGCTTAACAGCACACAACATACTTTGTCTGCTTGGGTATGTGATACATTTTACCTTCAAGCAGGGTTTGTTGATAGTTAACAGCAAGCGGTGTAAGTTGCTGTTAATTCTGTATTATCATTTGTCTTCTGACTAATAGTCATCTAAAAAAAAAAGAGTAAGAAGGGAAAAGGAAGACGTCTTCTTTCTTTGGGTGCAGGCTGCTTCTGTGTTTAGCACACTCTCACCACCTTTAGTGAGGGAGTGGTACTGCATAAAGCTGGGAGTGATTTCTGTTGTTGGTGTGTTGTCCTCTAGCTAACGTGTCTGTACCTCTTGAACAGTCCCATGGCCTGTTCATGATAATAATAATGACTGGGGTTTTTTTCTCTCTCCTATTGTTCTTGGAGGAGTAATGGCTTCATCGAGAAGTGGAGAAGGATGCAGTAGCCTGGGGATTGACATGCCTCCAGCCCAGGGCCCTATTCCTCCAGCTTTGGCTGCTCCAGCTGGGACCGGGAAGGCCGGCAGAAAACGGAAGCGGATTGAAGAAAGCCAGCTACAGGACCCACGAGTGGACCTCATGCAGAGGCAATTGAAGGAGATGTGTAAGACCATGGAATGTATGGCAGCAAGTCAACATCGCCTTTTGGGTATGCCACTTCAGGCTCCCGTATGTGCCTGGGGACCGCACCCTGATGCTTTGTCCCTTGTGGCCTCTGATAACTTGCGTAAGTCCACCAGCTCCGGCGGTGGCTCCAGTGGGCGAGTGGATGTCTCTGAGGATGAGGATGACAGTGACCCTCCAGCCGGGAAGGACCGCATGGGACCCTATGATGCATCCTTCAAGGCACTGCTCTCTCGGGTGGCACCAGCTGCTGGACTTCTCCTTCATCTTCTCCGCCTAAGGCTTCGGCTTTTGACAGGGGCCGTGCAGTCTGCAGGCATGTTTCCTTGCCGGTGTATCCTGATTTTGTGAGTTGTCTGCAGAAATCGTGGGCTTGCCCAGGGAAGGCTGCTACTCCTTGCTCTAGGTTCAGCATTCTGAGTGGCACTGCAGAGCAAGGCTTGGATGGGGCATTGAAAGTGGGCCCTACCTTTGCATTGCTGGCTGGAGCTCCCCTCACAGGCAGCAGGTCTGTACGCCACCCGAACAAGAAGTGTCACACCACTGATAGGTTGGTGGCCAGTCCCTACCAGTCGGTGGCTATGGCATCTAGACTGGTGAATACTAATACACTTCTGCTAGTGTATTTAGAGGGCCTGATAACAGACCTGGACTCAAAGAGTGGAACGGACCTTCTTCCGGAGTTGGTGAATGTGGTAGATACTGTGATTCAAGGAGCTAGCTCACAGGCTACAGCACTTGGGAGCTCTCTGCCCCGGCTGACCTTGGCCCATCGGCAAGTGTGGCTGAGCCAGTCTGGATTGGCGGATACTGACAGGGCTGCTGTTTTGGAGGCCACAATGGTGCCTGGTGAGGTGTTTGGACCAGCAACGGAAGTGTTGTTGGATGAGGTGCAGAAGGTGAGGCTGCGTACACAGTCCCTTCATCACCCAGGACCATCCAGGACGAACGTCTGGAGACCTCTTGAGGGTGGTGAGAACCCGCAGTGACGTTGGTTCATGGAACCGGATTCCTTTCGGGCTCACCCAAGCCGGAAGGTCTCCCGGCAGCGGGCGCAGGGTCAGCAGCACTCACGCTCATGCGCTCGGGAGCATGCAGGCCGTAGTCCTGCCAAGCCCCACCAGCGTTCCTGATGGTACACTCCCCCTGGCGTCAACTTGTTTTACAGTGCACCTCAGCAGTTGGCATCAGTGCATCTCATGCCCATGGGTCAATACGCTGGAACATGGGTACTGCCTGCAGTCCATGTCTCGACCCCCCGATTTTGAGGGGTCCTGGAGACAAAGGTAAAGGGGGACATTTTGCCACAGTTCTCGGTGACGAGGTCTATGCCCTTCTGGAAAAGAACACAATACGGTCTTTATCTCCAGGGGAGGAGGGGCGAGGTTTCTATTCGACCCATTTCCTTGCTCCCAAACAAACCAGGGGCTTCCACCTGATTCTAGATCTAAGGCGGTTGAACCGGTGTCTCAGGGTGCTCTCCTTCCAGATGCTCAGGCTGAGGACATTGTTTCAAGCAAAAAAGCCAGGGAACTGGTTCACAGCAGTGGACCTTCACGATGCTTATTTCTATATTCCCATAAATCCAGCCCACAGGAAGTTACTCAGATTTTCATTTCAGGGCAAGGCCTTTGAATACAACATCCTGCCTTTTGGTCTGTCCTTGTCACCTCGGACGTTCACCTAGTGCATGGATGCCGCACTTGCCCCACTGTGGCTGGTTTGTGCGCCATCGGAACCCATAGTAAGGAGCCATACAGAGACCATATCAACTCATCTGGTGGCACTTGGGTTGCATGTGAATGCGGAAAAGAGCTGCCTGGTTCAAACCAGGGTTGTCGAGTACTTGAGGCTCACCCTGGATTCAGTTACCATAAGGCTATCCCTGACTCCGAAGAGGAGGCATGTTATCAGGGGATGCATCAGGAGCTGCATGCCAGAGGACTGTGCCAGTGCAGCAGTGCCAGAAGGTCTTGGGTCTTCTTGCTGCAGCCACCCAGATGGTGCCACTGGGTTTGTTACATACTCGTCCCCTTCAGCGGTGGTTCGCGCTTCAGGACGTGGTTTTGCCGAGAGACAAAGGAGGAGGCTAGTCCTCTCCAAGAAGGGCCTCAAGGCTCTCAGGTGGTGGAGCCACTCCTCAGCCATCCAGGATGGTTTTCCCCTGGGCTAGGCGGGCTGCAGGGTGACCATTACAACCGATGCCTCCCTGAAAGGCTGGGTGCAGCCTGGGAGGGCAGGTTTGTTTACGGGCATTGGACTCTGGCTCAGCAGTCTTGGCCTATAAACCGCCTCGAGATGGAGGCAGTGTGTCTGGCGCTAAGGCATTTCCTTCCGGTCATTTATGGCAGGGAGGTTCTGGTGCGAACAGACAACACAGCTGTGGTGTTGTATATCAACTGGCAGGAGGGGTCTGAAGTCCCCCTCTCTGCATGCGAGGGCACACCGTTTGCTTCTGTGGGTTCAGGTCAAAGGCATATCCCTGAGGGCTTTTCACTTGCTGGGGCCCCAGAACAGGATGGCAGATCTGCTGTCACGAGGGAGTCCCCACCCTGGAGAGTGGCGACTATATCTAGAGATAGTCGAGCAGATCTGGCTTTGGTTTGGTCGGGCAGAGGTGGCCCTGTTTGCGACGGCAGAGAACACCCACTGTGCTCTCTGGGCCTCGATGTACAGACCACCAGGTCCGCTAGGTACAGATGCATTGAGCATTGTCTGGCCTCCAGTGACACTGTTTGCCTTTCCGCTGCTGCCTCTTCTGCCAGCTTTCCTCGCGAAGGTGAGGCGACTGTCTGTTCAAGTGATTTTGATAGCCCCGAATTGGCCACAGAGACCACAGATGGCGGAGGTCCACGAAATGTTGGAAGGTCATCCTTGGCCCCTCCCGCTCAGGCAGGACATGCTCTCACAGGCACAGGGCAGGGTTTGGCACCCAAATCCCCAGCTCCTGAAGCTTCATGTATGGCCCTTGAACAGGACCAATTGTTTGGACTTGGCTTGGAAAAAGGGGTTGTAGACACCATGCAGGCTTCACAGGCCCCGTCTACCCAACTGCAATACAGTGGGAAGTGGAGAGTGTTTTTGAACTGGTGTCGTACCACAGGGGAGAATCCCTTGACATGTCACATCTCTGTCATCTTGTCTTTCCTGCAGTACCTCTTTGCCCTAGGCCAGGCGGAGTCGACTATCAGGGGCTACCTGGCGGAGGTGTCTACTGTCCATAAGAAATGTGATGGCGTGTCTCCTGGGGGGCATCCTTGGCTAAGCAGTTCTTGAGGGGTGTGAAACGGACCTGTCCATCTTGGCATCTGCTGCTGCCCACTTGGGATCTTCAGATAGTTCTTAACCCCTTGACGCCTATTGTCGCGAATTCGCATCAATCCAAAAAAAAAGGAAACAAAAAACAAAAAATCAACGATTTTCAATTATGAAAAAAAAATTGTTCACAGTTGGAAATAAATTCAGGCATCAAGGGGTTAAGGCTCTATGCTTACCCCCTTTTGAGACACTCCCCAGTGCTGACCTTCGTCTGTTCTCTTGGAAGACTGCTTTTCTCTTGGCGATTGTCTCAGCCAAGAGGATCGGTGAAGTGAATGCGCTCTCCGTGGACGCAGCATGCCTGCAGTTTGAGGGTGATCAGGTGGTTCACCTGCGGCCCAACCCAGCTTTTCAGCCCAAGGTGCTGGCCAGTGGGTTTGTTTCCCACCCTCTTGTGCTTGAGGCCTTCTACCCTCCTCTGCACACCTCTTCAGAGGCTGAGAGGCTTCATAGTTTGTGCCCAGTGAGGGCCCTTAAGCTTTATGTTGATTGTACGAGGACTGTCCGTTCTTCAGACCAACTGTTTATGTCCTATGGGGAATCCACATTGGACAGGCCTGTCTCTAAGCAGCGCCTGTCCCATTGGATAGTTGACCTGACCCTCTCCACCTCGAGCTTCCGGATGAATAGCGGCCGATGGGGTTTCCTCCTCCCTTTCCTCATGTCCACTATCATCTCCTTTGTCTTGTCTGTGTTGAGGGTGAGGTTGTTGTCCTCACACCATGACACCAGGTAGGCCACCTCCCTCCTGTAGGATGCTTCATCATCACCAGTGATGTGTCCTATCACTGCTGTGTCATCCATGAACTTTAGGATGATATTGTCCTTGTAGGAGGCAACACAGTCATGGGTAAAGAGACTGTAGAGGATGGGGCTGAGAACACAACCCTGTGGGACACCTGTGTTTGTGATGATGCTGGCTGAGGTCCTGTTATCCATCCTGACAGACTGGGGCCTGCCAGTTAGAAAGTCCAGTAGCCAGTCGCAGAGGGTAGGGGTGCAGGCCAAGTGAAGATAGTTTGTCGGTGAGTTTGTGGGGGATGACCACATCGAAGGTGGAGCTGTAGTCAACAAAGAGCATCCTAATGTAGGAGTCTTTATCTTCCAGGTGGGAGAGAGAATAATGGAGTGCTGCAGCGATGGCATCTGAGGTGGACCTGTTGGGCTGGTAAGCGTACTGCAGGGGGTCAAGGGTGCCCGGTATGCTGTCCTGAATGAGAGGCAGCACCACTCTCTTGAAGCACTTCATGATGATTGGAGTGAGTGCTACCGGTCTGTAATCATTCAGACAGGTCGGAGGGCTCCTTTTGGGGAGAGGGATGATGGTTGTCATTTTGAAGCAGGAGGGGACTATGTTCTGGTTGAGGGAGAGGGTGAAAATTGCTGTGAGAATGTCGGTCAGCTCAGCAGCACATGCTCTGAGGGCCCGCCCAGGTATGTTGTCTGGTCCTGCTGCCTTGCGGGGGTTGATATTACTCAGTGCTTTGTTTACCTGGCCTGGTGAGACTCTTAGTGGAGGAGGCGGGGGGGGGGGGGTGCGTGAGTGTGTGTCTCTTCTCTGTGCTGTAGCTGGTGGTCTCAAAGCAGGTGTAAAAGATGTTGAGATCGTCTGGCAGGCTGTCTGTGGAGCTAGTGGTGCTGCTGTTGGTTCTCTTGCAGTCTGTGATGTGTTGCAGGCCTTGCCACATGTGCCCCGGGTTAGGAGTGGAGTAGAGGCTGTCCAGCTTTTCTCTGTACTGCCTCTTGGCTGTTGTTATAGCCTTTCTCAGTCCATACTTTGCAGCTTTGTACTCAACCTCATAGCCTGATTTAAATGCACGAGAGTGAGCACACAGCATCTGACGTACCTGACTGTTGATCCAGGGCTTATGGTTGGGGAACTTCCTGACCTGTATGGTGGGTACGATGGTATCAATGCACATGTTGATGTACCCAGTCACGTATTCAGCATAATCCTGTATGTTTACAGAAGAGTCCTCTCGGGTGGCTACAGCTTTAAACACATCCCATTCTGTGCAGGCAAAACAGTCTTGTAGGGTGCTCTCAGTCTCTGGAGTCCAGCGCTTAATTTGCTTAATAACAGGGTTTGTTTATTTCAGCTTTTGTCTGTAGGCTGGGTACATAAACAGTGAGATGTGATCTGACTGTCTGAAGTGGGGGCGGGGTGGCACGCTATAGGTGCCAGGTATGTTGGAATACACATGATCCAATGTGCTTTTATCATGGGTGGAAATGTCCACATGCTGGTAATATTTGGGGAGTATAGTCCATAAATTGCACTGGTTAAAGTCACCAGCAACGATAAAAACAGCATCGGGATGTTTTGTCTCTACTGCGCTGATGACATCATGGAGTTTGTTTAGCGCTACTGTGTAGTTGCTTTGCGGGCAGAGATAAACAGCGGCCAAAAACACAGCGGTAAATTCCCTCAGTAGATAATAGGGATGGCATTTCAGCAGTAAAAATTCCACGTCGGGCGAGCAGTGCTTGTAGACAGTTTGTACATCTCCGCACCAGGAGTGGTTTATAAATACACACACATCCCCACCCCTCGTCTTACCAGAGTCTCCTGTTCTGTCTGCCCGGTGTGTTGAGTGTGTCTGTAGCTGAATAGTGCTCTCCGGGACTCTGTCTGAAAGCCAGGTCTCGCAGAAAATTAGGGCACAGAACTCTTCTTGTCTCCCACTGGTCTTAAATCCTTGCTCTTAGTTTGTCTAGCTTATTTTCCAAAGACCGCACGTTTGCCATTAAGAGACTGGGTAACAGTGGCTGGTTGGCAAGAGCCTTTAGCCTAGCATGTAGCCCTCCTCTCTTGCCTCACCTTCGGCGCCTTTGGCCCCGCCTCTGACACACTCTTTTATTTTGTGTTTGCTTGAGTTTGGTTAATAAATAATCATTGCACATACTAGACTCAGCAGGCAGGAGATTGGTAGCCAGTGGTCCCGACTCGGATGAGCGGTGGGCGGCTCAAACTATCCAGGACCTTGTCACCGACGCCCGCACCTCCCGAACACTGTAGGAGGCTTTGGGTTGCCCGGACATAGCGGTTGGGGAATTGGAAGCGTACCCTAGCCTGCAGAGCTACCCTGAGCTGGCTAATTTGAGTACCCTCATCACCAATTTTTTTCCGGGCATTTCAGGAGCTGGTGAAGAGCTCTCCCGAGAAGTTGGAGTCTGCACTGACAGTGTAGCATCCCCGACTCCAACATCCTCCTTTCCATGCTGTTTACCTGCTCCAGCCTTTTCTCCACCTTCCAAGCAGTAGCCTGCTGCACAACAATCTCCTTGGGAGATGTCCACTGCTGAGAGGGAGCAATTCCAGGGATCCCGCTTGGCGTTTGGTGGTCCCAGGTGGAAGGTGGGCTCCGGGAGATGCCAATCCTTTCGGTGCCCCGTTTTAGCTCCTACATCCACACCTCCTTGCCCCGCTCCAGCCCCGCAGAACTCTCCAGCCTCAGAACGCTCCTCAGCACTGACTCCAACACCAGCTGCTACAGCAATGCCGGTTCACATGGCAGCTGCAGTGTCAGCTCCCACATCTGTTACGCTGGTTCCCTTGCCCACTGCTGCTCCTCAGACTGCTTTGTCCACTGTCCCTCCAGCATCCCCTGAAGTTGTGGTCGTCCCAGCAGCCGTGACGGAAGTCACCTGTCCAGCAGCAGATACACCGGATTCCTCTCCAGTGGGTGAGAAGGAGTTAAGGCAAAACCTCTTTGTTTCTTCTCCTTCATTTTTAGAGAGGTCTTGGCTTGTTCCTGATGGGGAGACCCAGTTGCAGTTCCCATCTGCTTCTGAGCTCTCCCTGCTGAGCTCTTCTGCTGGTGGGTGTGGTGTGGACATGATACCAACCTGTGTTTCTTCTTCCCATTCTGAGGTGGCTGCGTCAGGGATGGATTAGCACACTCCAGTTCCAGCTGTCCCCGAGGCGCACATTCCAGCTCCAGTTTTCCCTGAGGTGAACATTACAGCTCCTGCTGTCTCCAAGGTGCACGCTTCAGCTCTGGTTGTCTCAGAGGTGCACGCTACAGCTCCAGCAGTCCCAGAGTTCCATGCTTCTGCTCCAGCTGTCTCCGAGATGCACGCATTGGTTCAAGCTGTTTCCGTGACCAATGCTCCCCAGTCGCTGTCCCTCTCTGTGATCAATGCTCCCAGTCACTGTCCCTCTCTGTGATCAACACTCCCGTCGCTGTCTCTCTCCCTGGTTGATGTACCTCAGCAGCCATCTCCGGTGGTCAATGTACCCCAGGTGCTGTTTCCTGCAATCGATGCACCCAGCTGCTGCCTTCCAAGGTCGACGCACCCCAGTTGCTGTCTCCCAAGGTTGACGCACCCCAGCTGCTGTCTCTTAAAGTCGATGCGCCCCAGCTGCTGTGGTTCCCAGAGCTCGGAGCTCCCCTGTTGCCATCTCCCAAGCACTGCGCTCCCCCGCTGCTGCTCTCTGGTAGTGCTTGCTCCCAGACTGAGTGGGCCATGGCCTTTGGTCATCCCCCTGATGCACTGTGCTCCTCACTTTGGTGGCCCAAGGACTCTGGGAGACCACCTGACCTGTTATTTTCTCCAGGCTGGGGGGTCATGGACTCTGGTAGGCCTCCCAACCCTTTGTGCTCTCTGGTTCGGGGGACCTTGGGCTGTGATCGGCCCCCCGACTCACCCTGCTCTCTGGTCCAGGGGTCCTGGGACTTTGGTTGGCCCCCTGACCCGTCTCACTCTCCGTCCTGGGGGTCCTGGGACTCTGGCCGGCCCCCCAGCACGCTGTGCTTTCCTGGGTGGTGGTCTTGGGACCTTGGCCGACCACCCAATGGACATTGTTTCTTTTTGTAGTTTTTTGTTTTGGTCTTGTTTCTTCCCATCATTCCTTGTCCCCCTCCTCCCACCCATTTTGGTGTTTCTGTGTTTTTGTTTTCTAGGGGTGTCTGGAATTCACCCCTTAAAGAGGGGATACTGTTATGATCTGGGCATGGTCTGAGCATCATGCACATGCTTTGACTTTATTTTGATGTTATTGTGTTTGTCCTGGTTATTATTTGTTTTATGGTCTTCTGTGTTTCCGGTGCTCATCCTCTGCTGTCTTTGTTTTTGTGGTTGTCTTTTGTGATTTGATTATATTGTGTTCCTTTGTTTATTTTCATTATGCCTTACTGTCCTTTGTGTCTCCCGGTCTTTAGTCTGTTTTGTCACTCCCTGTCTGGTCTTGGATTGTGTGTGTACTTGCTTACCTATTGTTCTCAGTCCCTCATGTGTTCCATACCTTTAGCCTCTTCCTCATGTGGTACCATGCAGGTCTTGATTGTTTCCCAGTTGTCCTGCATCTGTAATCAGTTTGTTCCCCTATATATGTTAGCCTTTGCTTGTGCTCCCTGTGGCATCATTACCATTATGCTTGTGATTCCTGGTCGTGTTTCCCTGTACTATTTCCCGAGTTTTCCCGTGAGTGAGTTTTTGCCTTTACATTTCTCTTGTGTTTCAGCCCCCATGCTGTTGTTTATTTTGTGTTTGTTTGAGTTTTGTTTATAAATCATCATTGCACGTAAGTAGTGAATAGGCACTGGAGTGGTGGCCTAGTGGTAGAGCCTCCGCCCCACAGCTGGGAGGTTGTGGGTTCAAGCCCTGGCCAGGTCATGCCAGAGACCATATAAAAATGGTACTTCCCGCCTTCTAGCTTGGTGCTCAGCATAATAGAATGGGGGAAGGAAAAGTTGTTTGTGGCAGTGCCTTGCATGGCAACGGCCCCTCTGATTCAAGATATGATTAACATTGTAGATAGGAGAAACATAATTTCGTTCAACTGTACATGATTGGCTGTATGGACTGAATGACAATAAAGTTGGCTTCTTCTTCTAAGTCCTGTTTGCATCTGAGTCCTTCCATCCACCTTCCTCTATCGCAAGGCAGAGGTGTTTTGACAAATTTGATTTTTCCAGGTTGGAGGGGCATGTCCCCCCACCCCCTTCATTTTACATTTATTCTCAGGGAAAATAAAGAAAAGCTGTGGATAAAGGAGGCGCTTCTGTGGGGCCGTGGGTGGAAAAGTGAAGCTGATGAGGGTGGAGCTCATTGTTGGACCAGCAGCTTAGTCAGTAATCTTCCTCCTCCTCCCCACGCTGGCTCTGCCCCCTCCTCCCACGGCTCACACAGATACGGTTTCCCTATATTTCCTCCGCAGCCTATCGTGTAATAGCAGAAACATATGCGCTCCGCTGCGCTGACATGTGCGTGAGCCCTGGGTCCACAGGGAGGCTGAGGGATACACGGTGCACGGAACAAATCCATTTAAACCTTTATCATCTTCACACGTTCTTTTCCAGTTGTCCTTGTTTTCTCATCTGTTATTTTGACCCCCTCTTCTAATTTTATGTAGTGTTCACTACTTTTCTAACTTTCTCACTGCTCCTCTCCTCTCTGCTTCTGCTTCTTCTTCTCCTTTCTGATCTGTCACATTCTATTTTGGTTCTGCTTTCTCTCTCTCTCTTTTTAAATCACCTTCTCTGTCTTTCTCTTGCAGTTTTGTCTTGGTTTCTTTTCCCCACAATAGTCTTTTAAGCCATCACCCTGTGTTTTGAAACTATATAGGATTAAATTATAAAAAAAAAAAGTTCCCCAATATCATTATGATTATTTTTATGTTCTGATACTGAAATGAATAAAATGCATTTACTTGTAAATTTCATACCCTTTTCCTCATAAATTTGCTAAATTTTGCTCTAAATTTACACATTGTTTTTCTCATAAATTTGCAACTTTTGTAAAGGTGCATTTTTTTGCCAAAAATTCACAACTTTTTCTCATAAATTTGCAACATTTTTATGCCTAAATCGGCAACTTTTTTCTTGTAAATTTGCAATTTTTTTGCTTGCAAATTTGCAACTTTTTCTTGCAATTTTCAACTTTTGTCTTGCAAATTCAAAACATTTTTTGTCATAAATTTATAACCTTTATTCTTGTAAACTTGCATTTTTTTGGTAACTTTTTAATTTCTGTCTTGTAAATTTGCAACATTTTTCTTATGAATTTGAAACTTTTTTCCTTACCTTTTTCCTCATAAATTTGCTAAATTTTACTCTAATTTGCAATTTTTTTCCTCATAAATATGCAACTTTTGTCTTGTAAATGTGCAACTTTTTTGCCATAAATTTGCAACATTTCCTCATAAATTTGCAACATTTTTTGTTTTTAAATCTGCAACTTTTTTCTAGTTAACTTGCAGGGTTTTTTTTTTTACTGGTAAATTTACAATTTTTTACTTGCAAATTTGCAACTTTTTCTTATAAATTTGCCTCATTTTTGTAAATTTGCAATTTTTTATGTGTAAGTTTGCAACTTTTGTCTTTCAAATTTAAAACATTTTTGTCAAATTTATAATGTTTATTCTTGTAAACTTACATTTTTTTTGTAAATTTTTAATTTTTGTCTTGTAAATTTGTAACTTTTTTGTTATAAATTTTAAACTTTTTTCCTACAAAATTTGCAACTTTTTCTTGCAAATTTGCAACTTTTTTCTAGCAAATATACAACTTTTCCTTGAAAAGGTGTAACTTTTTTCTCAATTTTAAACATTTTTTTTGCGTGTAAATTTTTGTACTAGAAAATTTGCACCTTTTTTTCTCGAAAATGTGCAACCTTTCCTATTTAATTTGCACATTTTTTTTCTAATAAATTTCCAACTTTTTTTCTCATCCATTTGCATCTTTTTTGTCCTGTAAATTTGTTACCTTTTTACTTGGAATTTTTCAGCTTTTGTCTCGTACATTTTGAAACATTTTCCTAGAAAATTTGCAACTTTTTGTTGCAAACTTGCAACATTTTACTCATAAATTTGCAACTTTTCATTATTGCAAATTTGCAGCTTTTTCTGGCAAATTTACAAGTTGTTATTTCTGTAAATTTACCGCTTTTCCCCCTAATTTTGCAACTTTTCTCTCATAAACTTGCGCCTTTTTTTAATAGTATCTCTGGCATCCGTCAGTCTCGGGAGACTATGGAGTTGCGCTCTGGGTGGTTTTGATGCAGCGTCGGTGTCGGGTGTGACTGAAAAGTCCGATGTGGGAGTGGCAATCCTTGCCGCACTGGACACAGGTGAAGTCCGTTGCTGGTCGGTCTGCCTGGCCTCGGGGCTTTCTCCTGTCACTTCACCTCAGCTTGCTGTATAAGTGACTGTTCAAAGCTGGACAGGCCTTTCTGCGCAATCTGCCTCCAGGCCGTCTGGTCTGAGGCTACAGCTTCCCACGTGGTGAGGTCGACATCCATGGCCATCAAGTCCCTTTTGCAGACATCCTTGTAACGCAGTTGGGGTCTGCCTGACGGACGTTTGCCTTAAGCTAGGACACCGTAGAGGAGATCCTTGGGGATCCTGCCATCGTCCATGCGTATCACATGCCCCAGCCAGCACATGCGTCTCTGCTTCAGCAGCGTGTACATGCTGGGGATTCCAGCTCTCTCCAGGACGTTGTTGTTTGTGACTTTGTCCTGCCAGGTGATGTGTAGGATGCGACGGAGACAGCGCATGTGAAATGCGTTGAGCTTCTTTTCCTGTCGGGCTCGCAGGGTCCAGGACTCGCTGCCATACAGGAGGGTGCTGAGGACGCAAGCTCTGTAGACCTGGATTTTGGTATGCTCTGTCAGCTTGCCATTGGTCCATACTCTCTTTGTCAGTCTGGACATGGTCGTAGCAGCTTTGCCGATGCGCTTATTGAGCTCCGTGTCGAGAGAGGGAGTCATTGATAGTGGATCCCAGGTAGACGAAGTCATGGACAACATCTAGTTCATGATCGAAGATACTGATGCTGGGTGGAGAATCCACGCCTTGTCCCATAACCTGTGTTTTCTTCAGGCTGATGGTGAGTCCGAAGTCGCGACAAGCCTCGCTAAAATGAGTCATGAGCTGCTGAAGGTCCTCGGCTGAGTGGGCGGTGATTGCTGCATCATCTGCGAAGAGGAAGTCACGCAGACATTTTAGCTGGACCTTGGACTTTGCTCTTAGTCTGGAGAGGTTGAAGAGCTTACCATCCAATCTGGTTCTAAGGTAGATGCCCTCTTTGGCAGAACCAAAGGCGTGTTTCAGCATGACGGCAAAGAAGATTCCGAACAGAGTCGGTGCAAGAACGCATCCCTGTTTCACTCCGCTTCTAATATCCGTCAAAGACGACTGTGCCCTTCATGTCATCATGAAATGATCAGATGATACTGAGCAGCTTGGGCGGACATCCGATCTTGGAGAGAATTTTGAAGAGGCCATCCCTACTAACAAGGTCGAAAGCCTTCGTCAGGTCAATGAAGGCTACGAAGAGTGGCTGCCTCTGTTCCCTGCATTTCTCCTGCAGCTGTCTGAGAGAGAACACCATGTTGATTGTAGACCTGTTGGCTCGGAACCCGCACTGCGATTCGGGGTAGACTCTCTCTGCCAGAACTTGAAGCCTCTTGAGGATAACACGAGCGAACAGCTTCCCAACAATGCTGAGGAGAGAGATGCCACGGTAGTTATTGCAGTCGCTCCTGTCACCTTTGTTCTTATATAGTGTGACGATGTTGGCGTCCCTCATGTCCTGCGGCACTTCGCCTTCTCTCCAGCACAGACAGAGGATTTCATGCAGCTCTGTAATCAGTGACCCTTTGCAGCACTTCAGAACCTTGGCAGGGATGCCATCCTTCCCAGGGGCTTTCTCGGTGGCAAGGGAGTCAAGGGCCTCGCTCAGTTCATCGATGGTCGGTTCTCCATCAAACTCCCCCAGTACAGGCATACACTCGATGGCATTCAGGGCATCGTCAGTGACTATGTTCTCCCTGGCATACAGCTCAGAGTAGTGCTCTACTCAGCGCTCCATCTGTTGTGCCCGATCCTGGATTACCTCCCCTTTGGCAGACTTTAAGGGAGCGATTTTCTTCTGTATAGGGCCCAAGGCCAGCTTGATTCCATCGTACATCCCCTTGATGTTGCCTGTGTCTGCAGCCAGCTGTATCTGGGAGCAGAGATGAAGCCAGTAGTCGTTGGCGCATCACCTGGCACGCTGCTGGACTTTGCTACGGGCGGCCGGAGGACTTGCAGGTTGCGTTCGCTGGGGCAGGCTTTATAAGCTACCAAGGCGTTCCACTTCTCCACGATTACTGGGATCATTTCATCGAAGTGACCCTTGAACCAGTCTGCTGACCTGCTGGTTTTCTTGCCAAAGGTGGTCATGGCAGCCTTGTGCACGGCATCTCTGAAGTGCTGCCACCTTTCTTTGGCACTATCGCTGGAACGGCCTGGGAGAGATTCCTCAAGCACGCGTGCAAATTCCGCCACTTTCTCCTGGTCGTGCGTCTTACTTGTATCAATGCGAGGCCTGCATTCCTTATCGTGTGGGGCACCTTCTTGGTTCGCAGTTTGACCTTGCTACATACTAGGGAGTGATCTGTATCACAGTCAGCACTCTGGTAGCTTCGTGTGATCTGGATGCTGGGTAGACAGCTGCGTCTGGTGAGAATCAAATCAAGCTGGTGCCAGTGCTTGGATCTTGGATGTCTCCAGGAGACTCTGTGTTGGGGCTTCATGTTAAAGAATGTATTTGTGATGCAGAGACCATGATGGCAACAGAGTTCCAGTAGGCGTTGTCCATTTTCGTTCATCCTTCCTATGCCAAACTGGCCCAAACAAGTAGGCCAAGAGTTGTAGTCGGCACCAACTCTAGCGTTAAAGTCGCCGAGGATGAACAATGGTTCCTGTTTTGGGATTTTCTCTATGGTGGTACTGAGGGCGTCGTAGAATTTGTCTTTAGCTTCCGCCGTAGACGTCAGTGTTGGTGCATAGGCACTGATTAAACTGACTGACCCCTCTGAGGAGTGAAGCTGAAGGGACAGAATGCGTTCGCTTCCCTCTGTGGGTGGAATAATGGATCCCAGGAGGGTGTTCCTAACCGCAAATCCAACTCCATGTTCCCTGGTCTTGTCAGGTGGTTTCCCCTGCCAGAAAAAGAAGTCCCTCTCTCTCACAGATCCTGACCCTGCGAGCCTGGTCTCTTGGAGAGCGACGATGTCCATCTGCAGTCTGCTCAGTTCCATGTCGATGACTGCTGTCTTGCGAGCGTAGCTGATTTCCTGAAGATCGTCAGAGAAACCTGGTGTCATTGTTCTGACATTCCAAGTGCCCATCTTTAGGGAAGGTGTTTTCTTCTTTCTGTTCTTGTTGCTTGGTGCAAGGTTATCGAACCGCTTGTCGGTTTTCACCCTAGACCCCACGCACCCAGTGAGGTTAACGGTCCGTGGCGAGGCAGCACCTTATTGGCTGGGGGCTGCCCAGCTTAAGGCAGGCGGTAGCTGCCCAGTGGAGCACGATGGCCCCTCCCACCGTCGGAAGCAGCCCCTGGCATCGAGCTCTACGCCAATCGAGCGAAGACTTATAACCGGTAGACTGCTGCTTCCCATGTTGTATCGACGCTGCATAGCGAAGCTGGAGTGTCCTCTCCATTGCGCAAAGCCTGGGTAAGTTGACATGGAGGAGAAGCTGTTACCCATGCAGCAGGTCCCCCCTCTCCACGTCGCTGAAATGATCCAATCGAAAGGCAAAAGCCAGTACACATGGTTCCAGCGCCGTCGCAGGAGCTGCCAGAGCGACGTTGTAGACAACGACAAACTGCCTTAGGGGCTCCGACTCTGGATTTTTTCTCAGGGTTGACTCCCGAAGCCTTTCCCGTGAACAGGTATACCGCAAGGCAGCGGAGGTTTGAAATCAGGGTTTTCCTTCCCCTAGGTGAGCTGCCTTCCCGGCTATCGAGCCCCACCTACCTGAAGCAATCTGGTTTTAAGGCGCCAGAAACCCGTCTTCACCCCTTCTCCTGTCAGTAGAAGCAGTCCCGCGACAAGCACACCAGGAGCTGGACTTAGTTGTCAGAGGCTGTAAGAGACGCACGCCATATGGGAGCACTTTATAGATAGTGGGTGCTTATCCCCACTTCCATCCCCGGCTATGACAACCTTGGCACCTTTAATAGTATAAATAATACATATAATGTCCACCTCAATATTTCCCCTTGATAAAAGAGCTCTATTTATCCTATTTATCCTCCCCCAAGACTGAAATGAAACATCATCCCTGTGTGTTGAAACAAGTTGCATGAAGAGTGAGAGATGTTTTTGAGGAGAACAAAAGTCCTTGACAGCTGCACATTTCCCTTGGCTCCTAATTTTGAGTGAATTCCGTCCCACCCTTTTGCATCAGTCACTGCTCTGCCTGCCTCACGTTCTCACAACTCCCACGTTTTAACTTTCCATCACTTTTTTCTTCCCCCCTCTCCCTCTATCCTTTCCCCTATTTTCCGACCCCTCTTTTCCTGATCCCTCTTCCCCACTTCTCTCATCTCTCATCTGCCTCCATTTCTGTCCCGGGTGACAGAACCGTGGATGGATGTTTTATTTCACCATTGGAGGGGACAGTGAACAGAACTTTTTTATCAAGAAGGGGGCACTTTCTTATTTGTACTATTGAAAATGGCACAAATTTATGCGAGAAAAGTTGCAGTCATATGAAAAATTGGCAAATTGATCAGGAAAAAAGTTGCCAATATACAGGGAAAAAGTTTCAAATTTATGAGAAAAAAGCTGCAACTTTATAAGAAAAAAGTCACAAATTTACTAGAAAAAAAGTTGAAAATTTGAGAAAAATGTCTAAATGTATGAAGAAAAAAAGTCAAAAAAGTTATGGGGAAAAATGTGTAAATTTGTGAGAGAAAAGTCACAAATTTATGAGAAAAAAGTAGCAGATTTAGATTCCTAAATTTAGGAAATTGAGGGGAAAAAAATCACAAAATTTAGGAGGAAAAATTGCAAATTTATGAAGAAAAAATGTGCAAATTTATGAGGAAAAAATTTGAGAAAAAAGTTCCAATTTTATTAGAAAAAAGCTGCAAATTAATGAGAAAAAAATTACAAATTTATGAGAAGTCACAAATTTATGAGAAGTTACAAATTTATAGGGAAAAGGTGGCAGATTTATGAGAAAACGTAACAAATTTGCGAGAAAAAAAGTTGAAATTTCACTAGAAAAATTGTAAATTAATGATAAAAAATACTAATTTATGAGAAAAAAAACAAATTTATGAGGAAAAGTTGCAAATTTCCTAGAAAAAAGTTGCAAATTAATGAGAAAATTTATGCTAATTTATAAGAAAAAAGTCCCAATTTTATGAGGAAAAAAGTTGCAAATTAAAAAGATAAGTTGCAAATTTATGAGAAAAGTTTCAATTTTATGAGGAAAAAAGTTGCAAATTTACCAGATAAAAGTTGCAAATTTATGAGATTTATGAGACAGAATAATCATTTACTGAGACCCTGATTCAATATCCTTTTGCCAGCGTGGGTGACGTACCACGACTCCAGAAACCTAAAGACCCTCCAGCCACGGTTTGATAGCCTGTCTCATTTTCTTCACGGTTTGTCTCATGAGTTTGAATGGGGGGGGGGGGGTTGCTTTAAAAAGGGGGAGGATAACTCTGGACTCTGGGATAAGAAACAGACGTGCCCTCAAGTGGTTCCAGAGGAGTGAAAAATGTAAACAGCAGTATTTTACAAGAGTTTGTCATTACTGTCTCCCTTTCAATGAAACTAAATGCGGTGGTAATAATAGAAATTCCCACATTATGTGAACGGCATGCTGTAGTTGCTGTAGATGTCCTGGGTGGGGGTGGGGGGGGGTCTAAATGAGGCTGGGAATGAGAGTGAGAATAAACAGTGACACTAGGTCTGTGTAAGGATATGTTAAAATGACATTAAATATATCACAGTGATGATGTCTTTAGCCCTACACTGGATCCATGATGTCACTCAAGGTAAAGTGGCGTCATGGATCCAAAGGTGGATATTACCATGTGGGCTCAGGAACTCCTAGGAAAACCATTGTCACTTAGCTCAGCTCATCACTGCAAGTTAAAACCACCATGCAAAAGTCACAAATTTACTAGAAAAAAGTTGAAAATTTCTGCAAAAAAAACTACCAAATTTATGAGGGAAAAAATGTCTAAATTTATGAGTGAAAAAGTTAAAAAAAAAATTATGAGGAAAAAAGTATCAAATTTATGAGTAAAAAATGTGCAAATTTATGAGAAAAAAAGTCAAAATTTTACTTGGAAAAAACTAGAAGATTTATTAGAAAAAATGTCTAAACTTTTGAGGAAAAAGGTCACAGATTTATTGGGGGAAAGTGGCAAATTTATAAGAAAAAAAGTCAGATTTATGAGACAAAAAGTTGAAAGTTTACTAGAAAAAGTGGCTGATTTATAAAAAAAACCCGTGAATTTATGAGAAAAAAGTCACAGATTCATGAGAAAAAAGTTGCACATTTATAGTAAAAAAGTGGCAGATTTAATAGAAAAAATGTGCAAATTTATGAGAAAAAAGTTAAACATTTATGAGAAAAAAGTTGCAAATTTCTGAGAAAAAATCTGTAAGGAAAAAGGTCCGATTTTTGCAAGGAAAAAAGTTGAAAATTTGCTAGAAAAGAGTTGAAAATCTATGACAAAAAGTTGCAGATTTATGAGGAAAAAAAAGTCTTAAATCGACAACACTCATGGTCGTCGTGTCCTCTGGGCGAAAGAGGACAACAACCATCTAGATTGCTATCAGTGTTATATTCAATAGCCAGTCAGCTTTGAGGCCATGATCATGAAAGCCCAGCTCCGCTGGACTGGACATGTGATTCGATTGGACAGCTCCCAACTGCCGCGCCACATACTCTATGGAGTACTCTATGGAGTCCTCTCCTAGGGTCGAAATACTGTGCCATACCAGCATGGGAGCTGGAATCCCTCGCCCTGGACAGAGTGAACTGGTGTGCAGCAATGCGAAAGGCCTTCACCTCCTATGAGAACAGCCGGCGAGAGAGAATCACCAGCTCCAGAGAACGCCGGAAGGCCTCTTCCTTTGCACCAGCTACTGCGTCATTCCAGTGCCCTTTCTGCTCCTACGTGTGCGCTTCCAGGATTGGACTTGTCAGCCACACCCGGGCCCACAATTGAAGACAGCTGCACAACTAGACATCATCGTTTTCGATGGTCTACCGCCATTCAAAAGCCAGCATCTGTGATGGTATGGGGGTGTGTTAGTGCCTATGGCATGGCTAACTTGCACGTCTGTGAAGGCACCATTAATGCTGAACGGTACATACAGGTTTTGGAGCAACATGTGCTGCCATCCAAGCAACGTCTTTTTCAGGGACGTCCCTGCTTATTTCAGCAAGACAATGCCAAGCCACATTCTGCATGTGTTTCAACAGCGTGGCTGCATAGTAAATGAGTGCAGGTGCTAGACTGGCCTGCTTGCAGTCCAGACCTGTCTCCCATTGAAAATGTGTGGTACATTATGAAGCACAAAATACGACAATGGAGACCTCAGACTGTTGATTAACTGAAGTCATACATCAAGCAAGAATGGAAAAGAATTCCACCTACAAAGCTTCAACAATTAGTGTCCTCAGTTCCTAAACGCTTACTGAGTGTTGTTAAAAGGAAAGGTGATGTAACAAAGTGGTAATCATGAACCTGTCCCAGCTTTTTTGGAACGTGTTGCAGGCATCAAATTCAAAATGAGTGAATATTTGCAAAAAAACCAAAGTTTATCACTTTGAACATTAAATATCTTGTCTTCGTAGTATATTCAATTGAATACAGGTTGAAAAGGATTTGGGGTTGTATATTTCTGGGTAAAGAGTGGTTTTAAGTTTTTTTTTGTCTAATCATGACTTGTGGATGCATTTTCAAAGGTTAAACCCCCAAAACACACCATTTTACAGTCAGTGGGATCTTAAGTAATGAAAAGCGGATGTTTGACCTTTACTAGACCATCTATAGTTAACTTTGCAAAGTTAGTGAGCAGCTTGTTTGATGTGTTTTGCTACAAAATGCTTCAAATATGTTGGGGAAAAACCAAATCAGTGAGCTGAAAGAGTCCTGTCACCATGATGTGTCGTCTTCATGTAACTCTACTGTGACATACGTTTTTGTTTGCCTCTGATGTCTCTGAGTCGGTATCAGGGGCCGTCTTTCACATGCTTCAGTGTTTCAGTACCCCAGAGACACAGGAGAAGAAACCAATCACTCAGGTTAGGCTTTCCTGTCAGACGTGTGATGAAATAAGACTGAAATCAGCAAAGAAAACAAGCAGAATTTCAATGCTAATAAGATTTTATACTTGAGAAGACACGCTAAAGACAGACTGACACATGGTTATATGTGCCCAGTGTTGACCAGGCTGGGTTTCATGGATTTTTATAGACCTGAACATATCTGAGTGACTACGTTGCATCTTTGTTGGAGTAGAGACCGGGCGTACACATGGCAGTGAAGGTTGCCAATGTTTTTATAAACAAAATACAAGCCAAAATTTCAAGGCGCACCTTTATGCATACTGTATCAGTGTAAAACTGCGTCTTTGCCTTCTGGCATGTCTTGGATTTCTGTTTTCTTTATGAAGTAGGCCAAGATTTTGTCAGAGGTTAGGTTTCCAAGTGTTTCCTAATCTTGTTTGGTGCTACGTGTGCATTAGACTCACTGATGGGAGCTGTAAGATACCCAGGTATCTTTCATAACGGGTTCTGGAGACAACTTGCTGTTTTTTTTAAATAGGTAATTCTTAGGTCTAGGTCCCCCCCCCCCCCAAATTGCTTTTCCCTCCGGAACCCGACTAAGATTGTACAGTAGTGTGTTATCTAATCCTATACTTCCAATTACTTCAACTGACAAAAAAAAAAAATAAATAAATAAATAAATCTGTAGTCTTGATACAGAAAGTTGAAAATATATACATTAATAATAAAAAATAGTGAAATTAAAAAAAAAACTCTGAAAGTTGAAATATATAAACAGAAATACAAACAAAAAATTAAAAATGTAAGAAAAATAATAAAATATATAATAGAAAATATTAAAAAAATAAAATATAAAAAAATCCAAAAAATGTAAAAAGTTGAAAAATATGCACAAAAATCAAAAAATAATTTGCGAAATGAATAAATAACTCTTGGATTGTAGGAAATTTATAAAACAACAATTACAGAGATAATAGTAACAAAAAATCACAGAAAGTTGAAAATATACTGTATATGTAAAATTATATATACATCTATACATTTATATATAAAGAAAATAAACATAAAATTATTTTATTTATTTATTTTTCCAACCTTCTGTGCTTTTTATTTTTTTTTACATTTTCTACAATTTAAGACTTGTGAATTATTCATGTTTTCTCAACATTATTTTTCCCCAAATTTTTATGTATTCAGTTATTTGTATCTTTTTTATTTTTATTTCATACATTTCCTACAATTAACTACTACCGCTTTCAGCAGGGAGTTTTATTTATTTATTTATTTTTTAAAAACATTGGACTAAAAACTAATTAAAATTCAAGACGTTTTGATGTTCATCCAAACACCATCATCAGTTGTAAGACTGCAGCAGGAAGTATCTCTGGCCAATCAATGAAAGCACCAAGGTGCTGATGCCTCGGTGCCAGAGCCTTGACGGAGGTATGCATTCTCGGATCATCACCAGAATGTTATGGGTTCCTTTCTAGCCCAAGGACCACATCTGATAGAAGTTTCATTGAAATCCATCCAGTAGTTTTGGAGTACACGTATGTGCAGTGAAAATAATCTGCAGTTCACGTGTCCGTACTGTTGGCGGCAGCCAAGAGCCACCAAACTGATTTGAACAGCTGCAATCCAAACACAAAGAAGAGCACGGTGGCAGACGTTTTAAATGGCGGAAGCGATGGAGGTACGTGAATACAATGACAATCAAGATAAAACAGGAGCTTTTGCTTTTCAGTGGCAGAGGAAGAAAACAGACGGGCAAAAAGACGGACATTTGTTCACCCAGTATTGGCAGATTGCTCAGTACTTCCCTGTGGCGGGAGTTTCCAGGCGCATTCACTGTGACCATTTGTGGGCAAGGAATGTTGGGACTTGGAATTTTTAGCGAGTTTTTAACGAGTTTTACCTCGTCCTTCCTCTGCAAAACCAGTGTGAAAACAATCGATATGATGAATAAATGGTGTAGTTGCCAAATACGTGTTTGGTTTTTTTCAGTAACCGCTATTTTATAACAGTTCAGCTCCACATGCTGTAAAAAAAAAAGTGCTGTGTTGTGCTGTAAAAAAGTCACACTGCCACCTCTAGTGGCCCGGCATAGTTATTACAATACCTTTTCCCCCGTCTTCACTGATGTTAAAGGTGAGTTAAATTTGCGTTTATTTCGAAAACGAAGCCTTATCTCGAAATTCTGGCAAATTAAAAGTTGAGAAAATACGGCAATACAATGGCACAAGCCTTTAGTTGCACTTAATTTTGATTGGGCAAGCTGACAAACTGGTAACGGACAGATATACACACACTCACAGACACATTAACTGATTACCGTACGCCTCTCCGTTTCACCAAGACATAATAACCTACAAGGAAGTCACATGACAAAAGGACATAAAGTCATCTTGTGGAAAGAGGAGAAAGGGGAGCGAAAACATCAACAAAAAACCCTTGGTGCCCCCCCCCCTTAAACTTTAATTGGAGCAGGTTCAATTATCCATAAAATGTCGAGAAATAGTTTTTAACACAGCATTGTAAGCTGAGGACAGATGATACCTCAATCTCCTTCCTCTTTTAAGAGGGGGCGTTCCACTTTGACATACTGTAGATGGCTTCCTTAACGCCTCTTTCAAGCCACCCCTCTTCTCTAAGACAGGGGTGTCCAATCATGTGCCATGGAGGGCCAAGACCCTGCAGGCTTTACCTCCAACCACTGTCTTCAAAAGCAGATTCCACTGAATTTCTTCCCACTGATTGCTCATAAGTGAAAACACCTGCTGAAGAGACTGGGTAGAAGAGAAAACCTGCAGGGTCTTGGCCCTCCATGGCACATGATTGGACACCCCTGGTCTAAGATGTACACATCTTGGTCTCGAAAAGTGTGTTGTTTTGTGGCAGGTGAGTATAGACAGCTGAATTTTGTCCAGACGAATTTTCTCTTCTGTGTTGCGACATGCGTTTACAGAGCTGCTGTTTCGTTTTCACGATATAAAGATCGCCACACTCCTCACTGTGATATATGGGAAACGGCACGACGCACCATGCTGCGGTCGCACGTATACATGCTTGACGTCATCACGCCACAGGTATAATATCCTGTTACCCAGGGCTAGCTGGTCTCTTGTGGGCTCTTCTTGCCCTCCATCCTTTGGTACCACCTTCCATTTACCTGCACTGAGTGCCCCTCCTAGCTTGTTCCAGCTAACGTTCAATATAAGCTGTCCTCAACACGTGAACGTGTCCGCATCCATTATTTCCAAACACAACACTCACTACATTTGACAGCATATATCAGGTTGCTGTTTTTGTGTTTTGGTATCCACATGTCCAAACAATCTCAGCCTTGCCTCTCTTACTTTGTCTCCAAGCTGTTCAACCTGAGCTGTCCCTCTGATATAGTCGTTTCTAATCCTGTCCATCCTAGTCACTCCCAGTGAGAATCTTAGCATCTTCAAGTCTGACACCCCCAGTTCTGCCTCCTGTCTTTTTGTCAGCGCCACTGCCTCCAAACCATACATCATAGCAGGTCTCACTACCATGTTGTAAATCTTCCCTTTCACTCTTGCTGCTGTCCTTCTGTCACAAATCACCTCTGACACTCGTCTTCACCCTCTCCACCCTGCCTGCACTCTCTTCGTTTCCTCTCTTGTGCATTTTCTATTGCTTTGGATGGTTGACCCCAGGTATTTAAACTCATTTACTTTCACTACCTCTTCTCCTTCCATCTTCACCGTTGCACCTACCTTCCTCACATTCACACTCAAGTATTCTGTCTTGCTTCTACTGACTTTCATTCCTCTTCTCTCCAGAGCATACCTCCACCTCTCCAAGTTCTCTTCCACCTGCTCCTTACTCTCACTACAGATCACAATGTCATCTGCAAACATCATGGTCCATGGAGACTCCTTCCTGACCTCGTCTGTCAGCCTGTCCATGACCATGGCAAACAAGAAGGGGCTCAGAGCCGATCCCTGATGTAACCCCACCCCCACCTTGAACCCATCTGTCACTCCTACAGCACACCTCACCATCGTCTCGCTGTCCTCATACATGTCCCGCATCACCCTCACATACTTCTCTGCCAGTCGTAACTTTCTCATACAGTAGCACACTTCCTCTCTTAGCACCCTATCATATGCTTTCTCTAGATCCACAAAGATGCAGTGCAACTCCTTCTGAAGTTCTCTATACTTCTCTATCAACACTCTTAAAGAAAACATTGCGTCTGTAGCACTCTTTCTTGACATGGAACCGTAGTGCTGCTCACTGATTGTCATCTCTTCTCTTAACCTGGCTTCAACAGCTCTTTCCCATATCTTCATAGTGTGGCTGATCAACTTTATGCCTCTGTAGTTACTACAGCTCTGAGCATCACCTTTGTTCTTGAAAATTGGTACCAAAACACTTCTTCTCCACTCCTCAGGCATCCTCTCACGCTCCAAGATTGTGTTAAAAAATCTGGTTAAAAGGTCCACTGCCATCTCTCCTTAACATCTCCATACCTACACAGGTATGTCATCTGGACCAACCGCCTTTCCAGTCTTCATCCTCTTCAAAGCTGCCCTCACTTCCGCCTTGCTAATCCTCGGGACTTCCTTGTTCACCATCTTTCCTTCATCCATCCTCTTTTCTCTCTCATGTTCTTCATTCATTAGCTCCTCAAAGTACTCCTTCCACCTTCTCACACTCATCACTTGTTAGTACATTACCATCTCATCTTACAGACTACCGTTGTAACATCTGTAGGCGCCTGTGTGCTTCCAGCTTTGGGCTGCAGAGCCACATGCGCTCCCATCGCTGAGTCCACAGATTACATCATCATCGGACCGGACGGACTACCAAGCTACCATCTCTGTCCTTAATCATCCTAATCTGCTGCGCATCCTTTCCAGCTCGATCTCTCTGTCTAATGCTAAATGGAAAAAAAAGCCTGCAAATATGGAACATTTCTTGTAAATTTGCATTTTCTTTCTTTTAAATCGGCAGCTTTTTCTCACAAATTTGCAACTTTTTTCTCACAAATTTGCAACTTTTTTTTGTCAAAACTTTTTTCTCATAAATGTGCAACTTTTTTGTCATAAATTTGCAACTTTCTTCAGGGGTAAACAGCCTGACACCATAATTCTCACCTTTTTATTATTACACTAAACTCAGATTTTTGCAAGTTGCAGTTAAAGAGATGAGACTTTTTTTTTTTTTAACAATGCATACGACACATGCTGTATTTCTACATAAAAAATTTTAGCACATCTTTACATTTCTTGTCCTGGAGCACTTTTCCCTGTCACTGAATGAATGAATCAAAGAAAATGAATGGACTGCAGCACAGGTGCAATTTGGGTGGTGTTATATCTGGAAATAGGACAGCCGAGGCAGGAGTTATGCTGAACTATGGCTTTATAATAACTGGACACAGATGGTACACGTGTGTGTGTGTGTGTGGGGGGGAGTAGTGGCTAACAAGCTAACTATGGGCTGCTATGGGCTGTGGTTGGCTTGTAGGCGAGGCGCCAAAGAGAATGACTCCCACCAACAGTCCCCTTAAGTAAACGCGGCGTGATGACATCACCCTGCCTACGTCCTCACGACCGCGCTGCCCGTCTGTTAATATTCATGTCTAATACCTGCCTCCCCCTTGAAAAACTCAGAACATCATGGACGCATCAAATCACAGCAGCTCTCTCTCGCTCTCTCTCTCTTTTTTTTTTTTTTTTTTTTTTTAACAAGAACAGAACCTGGGCCACCGGGTAGGCCACCGGTTGACCCTGCACGACTGCATGGGTTATTCTGCCACTTTAAAGTGGTTGTGCCCTGCTGAATAGTCCCGAACAGAGTCACTGCTGAGATTACAGGCTGGGGCCCCCTGGAAGACTCTCCTGGGCGCGGCCCTGGAGGTGCTGAGTGCGGCGGCTCTGGTGGTCCTGCTGTAAAGTCCCAGTCCGGGTCCCACACTGGCTGGATCGGCTCCTGGGCAGCTGTTCTCACCCTTCGCAGATGGCTGGCATGCCATCTCGATCTGTCAGCCAGCTGGAAAGTGGCCGGCCCCAACTGTGCAGGATTCTCATCGGCGATGACGAGACCCCCTGTGGGTCCAGGCATCCAGATCGTTGGACCCGAACCCATTCCAGCACTGTGAACGGTGATCGGTTCCGCCACACATGGCGTTGCTGTTGTGGCGACATATCCTTCATATCGGCGGTGGGATGTGTTTCCGGTTGGTGTTGTCCCACTGGATCCTGCTGGGCCACGAACTCTCCATCCTGCTGCTCCATGGTGGCCCGTTATCTACAACGGGCACTAATACAGAATGAGTCCGGTTTCTGCCCTTCCTTTCCGCTGTCCTCTCCCTGCGGTCTCAAACTCAGAGCAGCTCTATCCCCATCCGGGCGTGTTACGCTCCCAACATCAGCGTTCCAAAAGAGCCCCAGGTTGTCGCAGATGATAAAATCCAGTTCGTAAAACAGGTCACAACCCAGAATATTATCCCCATGTAGCCACCTGGAAAACGAACGCCAGGAGGGCTCTTGATCTATAATGAACCGCCAGCGACCTGGTCCCTACTAAGCTGATGCGTGTGTGCCTGTAGCCATATAACTCCGCTGGATTCTTCCTAATAGGATGGTTAGGGAAGAATTTCTTAACTGAAACCCAATTCAGTACTGACCTCATAGTGGTGGTGTCCAGCAGCAACAGCCAGTCGACATTGTCCAGTTTCACCGTGCACCACATGTGCACCGAGCCTCCGGAGCTTACAGCACGAATGGTGGTTATTGGTGGGTTTTTTCGGCTGGGTGACTGGTCTGATGTCCTTCGTGATGATCGGCACACCTTGGCGAAGTGGTTGAATTTGCCGCAGCGTCTGCATTGTTGCCCCCTGGCCGGGCAGGAAGGCGCTCCCTCTCAGCGCTTCGGGGAGTCGCAGTTACTGCATGAATGGTGTCCTGTGATGTTCTGTTGCCCCGTAACGTTCATCTCAGCGTCCTCCAGGTGGGTCGCGATGTTAATGGGTACTTCTGCTGGGATAACTGCATAAGCTAGCGAGAATTGTTGTTGTGGCTCACCTAGTTGCGATGTTAGTTTGGCGGCGGCCTTCAACTGGAACGCCAACTTCCCCGCCTTCGCCAGCGGTAGGTCGTCGGGTGCCCTGATTACCTTTGCTCACAGCCGCGGGTTGCTGGTGTGCTCCACTAGCTGGTCCTACACCATTTCATCCTCCAAACAGCCAAACTCACGTGCTTGCCAGACCATGAAGGTCTGCGATGAACTGTTGGGTCATCTCACCCATCCGCTGTCCTCGGGTGTTAAATATCCACTGACCCTTGGTGCCTAGGCAGTGAAGTGGAATCCCTCGCAGTCTCAGTTTACCATGTCTTCCTAGGCCCATCGCCGCTGAATAAGTGCGGAACAACTCAAACCAACGGGGCCATGGAATGTGCGGCTTGCCTGGGGTTGCGAGGAATGGTGGAGGTGGTGCCAGACACACTTCCATCTTTGAGAAAATGATTAGTTTTCCTCCAGAAGACCAAGTTTTCTCCTCGTCGCCAATTGTTATGTCTGGAAATAGGACAGCGGAGGCAGGAATTATGCTGAACTATAGCTTTATTATAACGACACAGATGGGACACGTGTCGGGGGGTTAGTGGCTAACAAGCTAACTATGGGCTGCTACAGGCTGTGGTTGGCTTGAAGGCGAGGAGCTAAAGAGAACGACTCCCGCCAACAGTCCACTTAAGTAAACACGCTGTGATGACTTCACCCTGCCTGCGTCCTCACGACCGCGCTGCCCGTCTGTTAATATTCATGTCCAACAGGTGGGTCGCGTTAAAAAGGCCATGCGACTCACCTGCTAACTGTTGTCATGACAACTTACATCAACTCCAGTTTGTCAGTTTGAACATTAAATATTTTGTCTTTGTAGTGTATTATTTAGTGTTGCGTTGCACTTCCAGCGATTTTGATTCCACTACGATATACTGATGCAGGACTTAAAGGAACCAGGGAGACTGAATAAAATGTCTTAAAAGACGGCAGCTAAGAGACTCTGCTGTCAAGCATATGACTTTCTATGTAATAACTGGAGCTGAAGAAACTGAGTAAGCCAGTTGGCTACTGCTCTGTGATTCCTTGCTGCTCTTAATGACACTTTGTTGACGCTTTTATTGATTTTTCAGCGAGGCTCGCTCCGTCTCCCGCTGCTCCCATCTGCCTCAGGGAGAGATTTTGGCTTTGCTGAGTATTGCATTCACATGAAGAGACTGTGCTGAAGGCCGTTTCATGGCGTTTGTGCTCCTCTTCAAATCAGCACTGTTGGATGGGTACTTATTTGTGCTCTTCTGTCAGGAATGCACCAAATGATGCCATATGCCGTGGAACTGTTAGGCTGCAGTCCCCCCAGGTGAGGAATACAGATGGTCGCAGTCTCAACACCAGTGTGTTCTGCAGGACTTTTTTTTGCACGCGTTTATTTCATGGTTACGTGTCATTTCATGCCCAGCCAGCATGCCCATGTGGGCCCCACCAAAGGTTAAATCTGGGCTGTCTTATGTGTCCCATGTGCGTTTGTCCGCGGGTTCCATGTTGGCCCCATCTGTGTTTGCCCACATGGACTTTACCTGTTTACCTGTTTTCAAGTTATTTCCTCATAGATTGGTTATTTTCTTGTAAATTTTTGACTTTTTTCCCCCCTAATTTAATACATTTTTCTTGGAAAAATTTGAAACTTCCTCATATATTTGCAACTTTTTTTACTGTAAACTTGCAACTTTTTCTCATAAATTAGTGATTTCTTTTTCTTGTAAATTCGTTAGTTGTTCTTGTAAAATTGTGACTTTTTTCTTGCAGTTTCCTAACTTTTTCATTTAATTTTGGAACGTTCTCATAAATTTGTTACTTTTTTCCATGTAAATTTGTTTTTCCCCATAAATTTGCAATGTTTTTCTTGTAAATTTGGAACTTTCTGAATATTTTCAACTTTTTTCTTTTTTTTTTTTTTTTTACTATAAGCTTACAGCTTTTCTTCATAAATTTTGGACTTTTTTTCTCTCAGAAATTTTCAATTTATTACCTCCGCCAAGGAGGTTATGTAATCAGGGTGGCCTGTCTGTTAGCAGGATTAATTTATAGAAAAATAACAAAATTAACGAAAAAAATAGATTTATAAAAAAAGTTAATTTATGAGAAAAAAATCACAAATTTACAAGAAAAAAGTTGTAAATATAGGGAAAAAGTGGCAAATTTAAGGAAAAAGGTTGCAAATTTATGAGGAAAAAGTTGCAAATTTAGAAGAAAAAAGTTACAAATGTATGACAAAAAGGTTCAAATTTATGAGAAAATTCACAAATTTTGAGAAAAAGCTGCAAAATTATAAGAAAAAAAATTGTGAGTAAAGCTGCAAATTTATGAGAAAATAACCAATTTTTGAGGGAAAAAAATCCACAAATTCATAAGAAAAGTTGCAAATACACAAAAAATTACAAATGTTACAAATTTCATGTTAAATGTTTACAAATGTTAAAAATGTTAAAAATGTTACAAATTTCCAAGAAAAAAATTATAAAATGACAAGAAAAAAAGGCAAAAATTTATGAGAAAAGTTGCAAATTTACAATGAAAAAAGTCAGAAATATATCAGAAAAAGCTGAAAATTTACAAAAAAGAACTGAAACCTTTATAAGAATAAAAAGTTAGAATTATATAAGCAAGATGATGACAATTTATGGTTAAAAAAAAGTCGCAAATTTGCCTGAAAAACAGAATTTATGATAATAAAAAAGGTACAAGTTTCACAGAAAAACGAAGGTAATTTTAATTCTCCCCTTAAAAAATGGATGAAGCTGCGGCTTGGACCAGGGCCTGTTGTGGATGACGGCGCTTCTTGCATTTGCATACTCTGCTCTAAAGCCAGAAATGACTCTGGGCTGTAGTGATAAAATCTGCTATACAGTACATATGGCGAGAGATAAAACTGCCTTTATTCCCTCCAGACCCCAAACCAGAAGGCTGTGGTCATGTTTCACTGTTTTATCATGTCCAACTTTATTGTACAGGCGACAATTTTCTGCAACTCCTTCCACAAAATTCCAATATCGTACCTCGTCTAAATTTGAGCGATTTCCTCTTCTCCACTCTGGACCTCTTCGGTTGGCATAATGTGTCTGTTTGAGGAGATCCAACTGGAAAACACACGTATCACGACAGAATTCAAAGAAACTAATAAATACCAGCTGCTGGAAGTTTTGCTGCACAGACCATGGACCCTAGTTTACAGTATCTCACAAAAGTGAATACACCCCTTATATTTTTGTAAATATTTTATTATATCTTTTAATGGGACAACACTGAAGGTATGAGACTTGGATGCAACAAAACACAAAATGCAGTTTTTAAATGAAGGTGTTTATTATTAAGGGTAAAAAAAATCCAAATCTACATGGCCCCGTGCGAAAAAGTGATTCCCCCCATCCCGTTAAAACATAAATTAACTTTGGTTTATCACATCTTTGGAAAGCTGAGTTCAATTTCTCTAGCCACACCCAGGCCTGATTACTGCCACACCTGTTCTCAATCAAGAAATCACTTAAATAGGACCTACCTGACAAAGTGAAGTAGACCAAAAGATCCTCAAAAGCTAGACATCATGCTGCGATCCAAAGAAATTCAGGAACAAATGAGAAACAAAGTAATTGAGCTCTATCATTCTGGAAAAGGTTATAAAGCCATTTCTAAAGCTTTGGGACTCCAGCGAACCACAGTGAGAGCCATTATCCACAAATGGCAAAAACATGGAACAGTGGTGAACCTTCCCAGGAGTGGCTGGCCGACCAAAATTACCCCAAGAGCACAGCGACGACTCATCTAAGAGGTCACAAAAGACCCCACAACATCATCCAAAGAACTGCAGGCCTCACTTACCTCAGTTAAAGGTCTGATGACACGATTTTGATATTTTTTAGCATGTTGTGTAAACCCAAAAGTCATTGTTGATGATAAATATAATATTTACATCCGTGCCTGCATAAACTAGTTATCATCAAAAAACTGCAGCCGCTGACTGTACTGTGGTGCCGCCCACCGAATGAAGGGCAGCACCATCATGACGTCAGCGACAGAATGGACCTGACCCCCCCTTCCCACTCGTGATTGTGAGGTCCACCTTGAGATGGGCTCCATGTCCTCCCCCTTTTCCTTCCATTGTCAGGAGGTTTACAGCGAGATGGGTTGCATTCCAACCCACCTCCGTGTCCTCCCCCCCCCCCCATCCCTCTTTTACTCGGGGTTGGGAGGGTTCAAGTTGAGATGGGCTGCACTCCAGCCCGCCTCCGTGTCCTTTCTCCTTCCTCCTTTATCACCTTCCTTCTCTGGTTGGGAAGTACATGTTGATGATGGCTATGCTCTAACCCCCCTCCATGTCGTCCCTCCCCCCACCCTAGTCAGAGGGTTCATGTTGAGGTTAGCTACGTTCTAACCCCCTTCCATGACCCCCCTCCTTTTATTCTTTCTCCTTTTTCTCTCTCTTCTAGGGTTGTCTAGCATCTGACCCTTAAAAGGGAGGTACTGTCATGGTCTGGACAGGGTTAGACCCTGTTCTCGCCTTATGTTCCTTTTCGGACTCATTATTATTAGTTGTATCATTAACGCCATTCATTATTATTGTTTCTGTATGGACTCTTATTTTGATGGTACTCTTTGTTTACTTCCTGTTAGCATTATGCATCTTCCATTTAGCCTCATCCTTACGTTGTTAATCATTCACAGCTGCCCCCTGTTTTTCCAATCACTGTTTCCCTATATACGTATGTTGGCCGCGGGCATTAATCCCTGTGGCGTCCTTATGTTATCACCACATCTTCTACACTCCGTTGCTGGAATTATTATTTGCTTCACTCCCTTGGATTACTTCTGCTTTTGTTGCCTGCCATCAGTGGCTTACCCCTTGCGTTTCCCGCCCCCGAGCGGAATCTTATTTTCATATTAATAAATCCACAAGCTAGTATCACAGATTTTGGGTCCTCTTTGCTGTCCAGCCCAGGCACAAACCATGACAGTAAACAGCAGTAAATGTACAAAGTAGGCTGCATTTAAACAAGAATAAATATTTCTCTTTGGTCATGATATAATTTTATCCATCCATCCATCCATCCATCTCCTACTTCTTAATCCTTTTCGGGTCGGGGGGACTGGAGCCTATCTGACCATCTTTGGGCGAGAGGCAGGGTACACGCTAGACAGATCGCCAGTCAATTGTAGGGCAGATATAATTTTATCAGTAATTTTAATTGTAATATGATAAAACAGTGAGTAGCCCCCACACCTCCCGGGAAGGTTTACATGTAAACCTGGCCCTCGGGAAGTGAGGAAAAATTTTGTCGCCCTCACTACCACCAAAGTTGCCCATCCCTGATCTAGAGGTACTCAGTATTAAATTAAATGGTTGGAAATGAGCATGCCATGCCCACTTTAAACAAATTTTCAGTTTGCAGAAGCTACTAAAAGTGGTCTACTTTGGCCCAACTGTTTTTCTGAATGCCATATCAACATGATTTTTAGCTTTTAAAAAACTTTACTTACTGTATATGCTGCAGTGTTTGAATTAAAACCCTGTCAGCTACAAGTTATAAATCGTAAATCAGACACAGTGCTACAGATGATATTAATGTGAAACTGCACATCAGCAAACTTACTTAAGTAACCTTGGATTGTTTAATATGCTCAGTTTACTGCAGGACCAATTCTTGCACTAATCTGGGTGTTGATGTTCTGATGAAGACTCCTTTGCTGGGTTTCATTCAGAACCACTAGAGGTAGTGATGGGGAAAAGGATGTCAGCAAAAATATGTGCCACGTTAAACTCAGTGACCCGCTCTCTTCATGCCATGCTGTCAGTGTAATGAAGATCATTCGGTTACCAGATAATTCCACTAAGGTGTGCCAAAAAGCGCCCCAGGCAATGATTTGTAGCATAAAAGATGATCTGTCTTTCAGTTCTCCTGCATGTCAGTCTGTCTACAAACATGCCAAATCTGAGCTCTAGACATGTTTGAATTCTATTAAGACACTATTTTTAACAAATACATGAATGTGTTTTATCTTTAGTTCTTACTCACCACCAATGAACCCATGGTGCTGTTTTGCTAAAGCTATCAGTACTCACTTTTGTTTCAAGCACAATGCAATGTGTATGTATGTATGTGTGTGTAACTATTGGCTCACAGTTGAAGGCACAGGGGTGTCCAATCATGTGCCATGAAGGGCCAAGACCCTGCAGGCTTTACATTCAAGCAGTGTCTTCAACAGCGGATTTCACTGAATGCTGACAAGTGAAAATACCTGCTAAAGAGACTGGGTAGAAGAGAAAACCTGCTGGGTCTTGGCCCTCCATGGCACATGATTGGACACCCCTGGTCTAAGGATTAGGATATGGGATTTTACATATTTTAAAATTGGACATATTATGAAAATTTAACTTTGTAGTGCTTTTGAGTGTGAATTTGGGTATCTAGAGTGGCTATCAATGCAAATCTCTGAAAAATGCAACCTTGTCAGTTTGTTAAGTTTACCTTGGTCTCACTAGTGGCCCTTTTCCGCTAGCGACTCGCCTCGACTCTGATCCCCCAACAAGGTTTCAGTCGTTTTCCATTACAACTGAGTACCACCTCAAAGTGGGTGGGTTCATTATAGCAAGGCAGCCCGTTATGTTGTTGGCATGCTGACATTTTGCTCTCAGAAGAGAATACTTAAGAGACAGCAGCAAGTGCAAAACACAAGCAGAGCATGGAGTTAGCATTGATGGATAGCTGGCTAGCTAGTTATCTAACTAGCTAGCTCATTGTCTGCATACAGGAGACAACGGCGATACCTTTGTTTGTTCAAAGTGAGCTTGCCACTGTCATGCCTCGCCGCTCATCAGCGGCGCCAGCTGCGCGCACACCTGCTCCTCGTCAGCGGCGAGGTATTTAATCCACTCTGCCCTGGGCTTCGGCCTGAAGCCGTCTCTCAACTTCGGCATCGTTTGCTACTACGGTACTCAAGCCTGCTAGCAAGATTACCTGGGTAAGCTCCCCTTACCTCTTTCCTCCAGCCTTTTCCCCTGTGCACAGGGGGACTTCCCCGGCGGCGGACTTCCTCATCTCGCCGCTGTTTCTACGCTGCTGCCACAGGCACTGCAGGTCGCTGTCTCCCGGGCTCCGCCCTTGTCAACGCCAGCCACCTGTCGTAACCAAGTAAGCCAGCAAAACCATTATTATCCTCTGTATTGGTGTGGTGCCCGTTACCCTTCTTCCTCTGCTTCCTCCCATAGGGTTGTCCAGCTGTACGGCCTCCTGCCCCCGTGCCTGACGCAGACGCCACCACCAATACATTCTTATTCCACAGACACGCAGCCACACATCCCTGTTTGTCAATAAAGCTGTTAAATCCATCCTGAGCCTGCGTGTGTGTCTCCTGAGCCGTGCATTATGTCAGTACGCCTTCAGCAGAGCGGCTCGGCAGACAGCGGGCTCGCACGCCGTCTTTCCACCCTCGAGGCTCGGGTGGATTTAATAGCCCATCAACAACAGGTGATATTGAACCAATTGACTATTATTACTAACCGATTAGACCGCTTGGACCCCCAGCAGCCGTTCCCCTCGGCTCGTCCGGGTGGCGCAGCTCCCGCTGCTCCGGCGGCTGTCCAGCTTGCTCCGGGTGCGCCGGCACAGCTCACACCAATCCCCACTCCTGCTCGCTTTAGCGGTAAGCTTGGTGGAGCTCGGGGTTTTATCATGCAGTGTGAGTCCGTGTTCCTTCGCGTTCCCGGAGATTTCCCCTCAGACCACAGCAGGATTGGCTATATTGGTAATCTCCTGGAGGGTCGTGCGCTTACCTGGGCTTACGCCACCCTCACCTATGGCCAATTCGTGTGACAGTTTCTGGAAGTGTTCGATCATTCGCGTTTGGACAGTGTCCAGGTCGACTGCCTTCTCGGCCTCCAACAGGGGAGCCGATCGGCGGCCGAATACGCGATCGACTTCCGGGTTACCGCGGAGGAAGTAGGCTGGGAAGAGCGTGCGCTCTGCGGCATCTTCCTCCGCAGCCTAAACTCTGGTCTGAGAGATGAGCTGGCCGGCCAGGATATCCCGGAGACGCTGGCGGAGCTGATTTCCCTAGCCATCAGCTTGGATAACAGGCTGCGTGAGCGCACCTCAGAGCGGAAGCAGTCTTCTCGCTCGCGGGGCGCCTCTGTGCGCTTGTCCCAAGCTCGCCACCTGGCGTTGCCGCCGCCGGAGGTCTCCGAGGAGTCGGAGCCGATGGTGACGGGCCGGACAAAAGCTCCCCCTGGCGGAGAAACAATGCCGCCGTGATCTGGGCCTTTGCATGTATTGCGGGGGTAGCCAGCACACGGTGGAGCATTGTCCGGAGAAGCCAAACGAGGAGGTCCGCGAGTCACTGTAGGGGGCCTCGCGGACGCTAACCGGTTAAATCCCCTCACACATTTGACGCTGCCCGTCCGCTTCTGTCACAACCTCACAGGGCACCTCACACATGCACTGGTGGATTCAGACACAGAGGGTAGCTTTATTTCACAGAGCCTGGCAACCCGATTGGGCATCCGTTGTCACCCCCTCGACCCTCCTCTCGCCCTGGTTAATCTCTCCCGAGTCCCACTGGGAAAGGTGACCCACCGGACATCTCCCATTCCGGTGATCATCTCAGGAAACCACCGGGAGGATATCTCCTTCTACGTCTTGCCCACCTCGGTCACTCCTGTCATTCTCGGATACCCCTGGCTCCGCCTCCACAACCCTGCCTTGGACTGGAAGACCGGAAAAGTGTCAGCTTGGAGCACCTTCTGTATGGGCACCTGTCTCCAATCCGCTGCCTGCGCCCCGTCCTCGCCCCCCACAGCCAAGGACACCGCGCCTCCGGATCTCACCCTTGTGCCCTCAGAGTTCCATGACCTGGGTGCAGTCTTCAGCAAGTCCAAGGCGATGTCTCTGCCTCCTCACCGGCCCTACGACTGTGCCATCAACCTCCGTCAGGGGGCGCCCCTACCCTCAGGATGCCTCTATAGCCTGTCAGCGCCAGAGAAGGAGGCCATGAACACCTACTTGAAGGAGTCGCTCAGCGCTGGGATTATCTGACCATCTTCCTCACCAGTAGGCGCAGGGTTCTTCTTCGTGGGAAAGAAGGACGGCTCCCTTCGTCCTTGCATTGATTTTCGAGCTCTCAATGACATCACGGAGAAGGATCGGTACACCCTGCCCCTCATGGATACCGCCTTCCACTCCCTCCAGGGGGCGACCTGGTTTACCAAGCTGGATCTCCGCAGCGATTACCACCTCGTCTGGATCCGGGAGGGAGATGAGTGGAAGACAGCCTTCCGCACCCCTAACGGTCATTTTGAATATCTAGTGATGCTGTTTGGGTTGACCAACGCTCCAGCCGTCTTCCAGCGCCTCATTAATGACGTCCTCCGGGACTTCATCGGCCTGTTTGTGTTCGTCTACCTGGACGACATCCTCATCTTCTCCAGGTCCAGGGATGAGCACCGGGTCCATGTGAGGCGGGTCCTGCAGAGGCTGTTGGAGAATCGCCTGTATGTCAAGGCGGAGAAGTGTGAATTCTACGCCAAAACAACTTCCTTCCTGGGGTTCGTCATCTCCCATGACCAGGTGCTCCCGGACCCAGCAAAGATTAAAGCGGTGGTGGATTGGCCCACACCTACCTCTAGGAAACAGGTTCAGCAGTTCGTCGGGTTCGCCAATTTCTACCGCCGCTTTGTCCCAAACTTTGGAGCCATCGTCGGGCCTCTGACCCGCCTCACCTCCCCTAAGACCCCGTTCCGGTGGACTGAAGAGGCCGCAACGGCCTTCCAGGCGCTGAAGACGGAGTTTTCCTCCTCCCGGGTCCTCAGCCAGGTCGATCCCGCGCTGCAGTGCATAGTGGAGGTGGACGCTTCGGACACGGGGGTGGGGGCGGTGCTGTCCCAGCGGTCTCCAGCCGACGGAGTCAAGTGACCCTGCGCCTTCTTCTCTCTACGCCTGTCCCCGGCGGAGCGTAATTATGACGTGGGGGACAGAGAGCTTCTGGCCATCAAGCTTGCGCTTCAGGAGTGGCGTCATTGGCTGGAGGGGGCCGCCTTGCCTTTCGTGGTCCTAACTGACCACAAGAACTTGGAATACCTAAGATCTGCCAAGCGTCTGAACGCCCGCCAGGCGCGCTAGTCCCTGTTCTTCGCAAGGTTTAAATTTAACATCACCTACAGGCCTGGCTCCAAGAACGGCCTGCCCGACGCCCTCTCCAGGCAATTTGCCCCGGAGGCCACGGAAGACGCTGTTCACACCATCCTGCCCGGGTCGTGCGTCGTGGGGGCTGTTTCCTGGGACATAGAGGATAAGATCCGGAGGGCGCAGGAGTCGGAACCGGACCCTGGCGGCGGACCGGAGGGGAGGCTCTTCGTGCCATCTGCCGTCCGGGGGGACGTTATTCACTGGCTCCACACCTCTAAGCTCACCTGCCATCCTGGTGCTTCACGGATGATCGACCTCCTCCAGCGATCCTTTTGGTGGCCAGGTCTGCGGAAGGATGCCACCCGTTACGCCCAGGCCTGCCCCGTCTGCGCCACCAGTAAGTCAGGTAACGCTCCCCCTGCGGGCCTGCTCCAGCCCCTGCCCGTCCCTAGCAGGCCCTGGTTGCACATCGCCCTAGACTTCGTCACCGGGCTTCCTGTCTTCAACAACTTCGACACAGTTCTGACCATCGTAGACCGTTTTTCCAAGGCCGCCCACTTTGTGCCTCTACGTGGACTCCCCTCAGCCTTGGAGACGGCGGACCTCCTCATCCAACACGTGGTCAGACTGCACGGAATACCGGTCGACGTGGTCTCCGATCGTGGCCCCCAGTTCTCTTCGGATGTCTGGAGGTCTTTTTGCAACGCCCTGGGAGCTAAAGTAAGCCTCACCTCCGGCCATCACCCCCAGTCTAACGGGCAGTGTGAACGGACCAATCAGGAGCTGGAGGCTGCGCTCCGCTGCGTTACCACATCCAAGCCCACGTCCTGGAGTTCTCACCTCGCCTGGGTGGAGTACGCCCACAACACCTCTCGCTCGTCTGCCATCGGGATGTCTCCCTTTAAAGCATCCCTGGGTTATGATCCACCTCTATTCCCCGCGCAGGAGAGCGAGTTGGCTGTCCCCTCTGTCCAGGCGCACTTTAGGCGGTGCCGCTTCCTTTGGACTACGGCGCGCAATGCGCTTTTACGCACGGCAGACCGGCACAGGAGACCTGCCCCGGCCTACTAGGTGGGACAACAAGTCTGGGTATCCACACAGGACGTCAACCTAAAGGGTGAGAGGAGGAAGCTGGCCCAACGATTCATCGGCCCATTTCCCATAACTAGGATTATCAACCGCCGTGCATTATGTCAGCCACTAATGCAGTGGCGGACTGTGTATTTTACAACTAGGCCTTCAGTGGTGATCTATCCGATGTAAATGCCATTCATATCAAACACCATAAAAATAGCCTGTAGGGCCATCCACACAAAGCATGTTAAAAATAAGCATGTTAAAAATAACTTTAACTATAAAATTATAGTTTTAAAAATCTTTACCTTTTTGTTGTGGAGCTCCATTTCCCTGCACACTTGTTCGTTGAGCTGCAGATCCACTCTTGTTTCCCCAAAGGTTTAAAAGTACTGTTGCTTGTAAGTGTCTGGCTGGCGGCTGTGTTTTGGTATCTGGCTGTTGCTTTGGTTAAGGCCCTGTCACACCTAGATGATTTAGGCAGCCAAAACATATGAAATATTTGGAGAATGCGGTGGTGTACATCAACTCAGTTATTGCTAAGTTTCGTCTAAGTTAAGAGCACGCTGAAGAATGCTGAAGCACACTACAGTGTAGTTTGCTGAGCTCCTCTGAAAATTAATTTTCGGCATGCTGAAAATTTTCCGATGTATCCAGTGTATGGCTGATATGTCCCGCATTCGCGGAGCAAATGGCATATTTGCAGCGTTGGTTCACAGGAGAAACCCGTACAGAGCTCGCTGCCTGCAGCGCATACACACACACATACATATTTATTCATATAACAGGACCTGTCAGGGTTTTTCCATTTGACTGAAGTGTGTACCATCATCTGCCCAGTGTTGTTCTGATAGATATGCCAAAATGTCAGAACTCCGGAGGAGGTGGATCCAATCAGCTGATCGCCTGAAGCGCAGAGCTTAGCTGTTTTCCATGATAAATCACACTTTGCTGTTGGCTGTG